>JAOXJM010000001.1:40999246-41014123 GCA_026413425.1 Tringa solitaria
ACCCCACCCCTTCAGTGATACTAGCTGTAGACAGAGCTCTGCCCATCTGTCTTACAAGGGAGCTAATGGGAACTGAAAGGCAGCTATGAAACACCGAGCCCTGCAGCCTGCCTCTCTCTTACATCCAGAATCTAGATTACTGCATAATTGTCACGAGAAAGAGGGAGAGCTCATGGCTCCCTCTGACCCAGCTGCTTAAAACATATCCGGGGGACACATCTAAAATCTGGGGACAAGCAGGGATTTAAAAACCTGAAAATCTAAAACCTGTCCATCACCAAAAATATCACGTTATTCCATGCTTTGGAGCTGATTTTCCTCTCAACCTGAAAGAACTGAATGAACCAGGAGCAAGAAGGAGCCTGGAGGAGACCAGATGCTTCAGCAAGAGCTGCTGGTGAACAGTTTACAAAAATGCATTAACAATAAAGAAGGGGACAGGAAGAAGGGCACCAGAAGATAACAGCAGGACTACTAGCTCAGCCCAAGGGGTTGTCGAGACCTTTACCCATGGGCTGACACCTCCCAAGTAAATGCCTGCAAAACATCTGGGGACTCCTGGTTCCTCCCTCCATCATCACTTGGTGACATTTCAAGCAGACCAACAACATGGGGAGTGCACACAACCTTTAGGTTATATCAAATGGTGTGATGCAGTGTTTGGGATACTAAGAAGATCCTCCAGGGAAAGAGAAAAGAAAAAGTCTTCCCTTCAGAAAAAAAGAGGTAGAGGGGAGCTAGGTTCATTTGGTATAAATGCACCTGTGCTGCTTTTGCATAAGGCACTGAAAAGCACCCAGGATACCTGAAGCAGATGTGGCATCTGAGGTCAACATCTGTTCTCGTTACCAATATGAAGTGTTGTTTCTTTTTTTTTTTAATATTTTCTTTGGAAGGTTTTTTTAGAGCTGTGTGCGGCAGTCAAAGAGGGGCTGCCAACCTTGGCACGGGAGGCTGCCCCATCACGGGGAGCGCTGGTAGCTCCCCTCTGGATGAAGGCCAGTTCTGGCTGCTGCAGCTCTGGCAGCTCAGTGGGAGCTGGGAGTCATGGCCTTGCAGACAGGAGATATTCCTGGCTGGCTAAACAAACACCGTGCTCTCAGTGAAACCAGAGACAACTGCAAACAGCCCCCCTCGGTCCAGTCCCCGACTCCTGTGCCTGGTTCCCATCACTTACTGTCTGAATTCAAATTTGTGGAGTCAACGCCAGCATTTCATCAGCTCTGCCGAGTTCAGGGCCAGCCCTTCCCAACTGTCCTTTGCCTCATAAACCTGAACCCTCCAAACCTCTGTCCTGCGGGAACCCACGTTCTGTGCAGTACTCTGAATTTAGGAGATACATTCACAAAATGTAAAACCTAAAAGAGGTCTCCTTTTCCCCAAATACGCAGGGAGTTTTAGGCTCTGGGACTGTACACTCTGTATCTTTTCCATTTGTACCCTGAAATGTCATTTTCATGTATTAGGACAAATCACTGCAAGTGACTCCTTCCAGCAGGCACTCAGGCTTTCCAGCTACGCACAACCCAGGGCGTGAGACCAGTCTGTCCCTGCTGGGCACGGCAAAGCCAAAAAAAACCCTTCCCCTCCTTCCCAGTTCCATCAACGCTGTGACATTTAACGTCACCTGCACACTGGTGTGGTTGTGGTTCTCCAGTCATTCTCCTTTGCAGCAGCAGTCAGATTTGAACCAAGATTTTGTTGTTTTATTTTGTTTTTGTTGGTTTATGAGCAACAATAGGCATCGACATTTCTTTTAGAAGAAAATTGGGGTTTCCCACAGAACCATCAGGAAAATGAGTCAGCTTTTTAATACAGCTGTACCTCTCTGTCCTTTTCCTTGTTGCTAGGATGCTGTGTCAAGGCACCCATGGAAATTAAAGTTCAAAGTCAGAGCATCATAACAACCTGACTACAACGAATAAATTCCAGTTTGTGAATAAACTTTTAATACTCTACACATTCAAAGTACAAGAATTGCTATAGAAATGGCATCCTGTGAATTAGGTGTTACACAGCTGTCTCCCAAGCAACCCAAATCATCTCTCATACCCCAAAGGAAAAAAAAAAGGTTGCTTTTGGCCCAGTGGGACAAAATCTGAGCAAAATCACTTCTTTCTCCTGTGTACATTAGGGATGATGCATTTAATTGAAAACCTGTGCATTATGATCCCAGATAAGTATCTTATTTTGACCTAGAGGTTGGACCTGTCATTAGTGTAAACACAAAGTTTCTAGTCTTTAAAAAAAAAAAAAGTGATCTCCAATATCTAGGAGAAAGAAGCAAAATTCCATAGACAAATGAGTAATATGTAGGTGTTGGACTCATTATTTTAATAAGCCTTCCAGAATGTAGACTATTTCATGAAGATTGTTAAAGTTCAGCAGTCAAAGGAGAACTGCAAGACACTTTTACGTGTGCTGATGATTAACAGAAGCACATCTTGGAATTACGTGACACGCATAACCTACTAAATGGTCTCTGTCTCTGTATCTTTTATTTTAACACAATCATCCAGTGCTACACGGATAGTACACTTAAAGCTCTCTCTCACAGCAAACCAAAAGACACACAGGGTAACAGTTCAGCATCTGTTGTTCCCTCAAAAATTAGACCCGGACTTGGATTAAGGAATTAATAAATCAAAAGATATGGCTGCAAGGGAAGAAGAGACAGAGTTTCCCATTCAGTGGTCTTCCATACACTTTCCTCCGCTGCTTTTAGGAGACAGAGCCTGTGCCAGGCTGTACAACAAGATTCCTGGTCGGTTGGCTACGGATGTGGTCACATAATTGGAACTGGAGACCATTATACCACACACACGCCATTGCTGGAGCTCTGTACAGTCACGCAGGGTGAGGAAATGCAGTTGCACAGCCACCAAGATCCTGTGCAGTGCCCTTGAGACCAGTTTCCCACCAATTAGCTCTCCAAAGGTGACATTACTCTTTACTTGGCTGTAAACGAACACTGGCACCTTTAGATAAAAAAGCAACGAGGCACTGAACCTGCTCCTTACAGCATTTCTGTGGGCCCTGATGGGCTCCAACGGGGCTCACACCTGGACCACCTCAACCTTTGCAAGGGACTTTGCGCTGAACCTGGTGCTGCTGGGGTTTAACAACTAAAACAGCCCAGACGTGGGCTGAAGAGCTCTGGGTACAGAAACATCCCTTTGTCCATCCAGATGATGAGAAGCAGGAGAGGATCAATAATTAAATGGTCCATCCGGCTGAGATGGGATTCCATGGAGCACCTCCAGGGTCTGGCTGTGCCAGATATTGTGGTTACCACTTCTTCTGAGCTGTTTGGAGTTCAAGTCATGTGCAATGGATCAGGGAAACTGGAACAAGCATCGGCTGCACCAAGGGAAAGGAACGGGCTCGTTAAAACCACTGCATTTTAAACATTTCCCCTGACTGCATGCAGAAGTTCTTAATATGCAAGGGAGGTTTTCTTGTATTAGAAGGGAAAGGAACACAGGAAATAGTGTCTGCTTCCTCATCAACATCTCAGTTTTCCTGGAGTATTCGGGTAAAAATACACAATATCTGCAATCCTGGTAAAAACAGTTTTCCATTCTTTATATAAAGATAATTGAGCAAATCAGAGGATGTCCAATCCATTGTATTTATTCATTTTTTTTTAGTGCACAATGACAGCGCCAGCATCCATCTTCGGATTTCTGGAGATTTAAAACATGGCCTGAAATCTTCATGAATATGAAGCCCACTACTATCTCATGATGAAAAATTAATCACATGGGCTTTAAGTGACTTACTGCAGGCTTGCAGTAAATCAGTGCCAGCTCTGATAAAACCCCGGGGTCTTAACCTCTGCCTCCTCCTCCTCCTCCAGCTGATGTCTTTAGCCCGTGATATTTAACAGCTATTCCTGCAGAAGACCAACTGTTGGTTAGTTATTTTTACAAGAAATGTAGGTTGCTGTATTACCTTTTCACTGACTAATTATACCAATAACGGCAAACTAATTACATGGTGATACTGTCCAATTATAAGACCATCCTGGACATCTCTGGTAAATAAAAACCATTTTAGGAGAATCCAGTTATCATCAACTCTAAGATATTAATCCTGTGCTGTTCATGACAGTGGAAAGTTTGAAAAGTCCTCAGCACTTGTCCTTTTAAAACTGAATATTCATATCTGCTATTTTCTATTGAATTATTCAATGACTCTTTTATTAAAATAATTTTTGAACAGGGTGATTAAAATACATGTGAACAGATAAGTAATAAGTCAAGAGAAATTCTGGCATCTAAGATTTTAACAAAACATGACAACTATCAGCCCTAAGGAAAAAATACGGATAAATAATGGCCAGTGTCACATGGCACATCAAAACAGTGCAAGGGAGGAAAATTAGTGAGGGAAAATACATGTCACATTATGGAAACTAAAGAAAGGAACACACACACATTTCTTCCTACAGATGGGGGTGTTTTTTTGAGTGGAACAAATTTATTCCAAGCTCAAAACTGGAGCATTTAGAAAGCTCAGGATGACAAGTACAATAACATTAGGCGCTGTAGAGGCAGCATTTCAAGGCAGTAGCATTTATTCTGCCTTCTGACGTGAACACCCACTCATTCTGACAACAGGAATCCAGAGGGAATAATGATGAGAAATTTATTTCCCTGCATTTCAATATAGATTCAGACCTTGGTATAAACCTGAACAGTGTCAAAATGTAAAGGTAAAGTTGTTTAAAAACTGTACAATTCAGGAGATACTAAACACTGTTTGCAGATGCTGATGATTTGGGACCCAATCTTAACCTCAGGCATACCTTGTTATAAAAGTCCAGAAGAAGAAATTTACCATTTTTCCCAATGGTTCATGGTCACAGGTTTCCAAGGTATTCAGAGATGTTTGCCACATTTTTATTATAATTTGATCTTTGCAGCTAAAACGTTAAAGCCAAATTCAGGCAGTTACTGAATTAATAAAAAGTTTTCAAATTCAGATACCAATCATATTTACAAACCCCTACAGACACCACAGAATGAATGGTTAAAATGCAAATATGTTAAATACAATAACAAGAGAACAATCTACGATCTTGTTCTTGCATCTTATTTCAACCATCTTCCTTTTTTTCAGCAGGAAAACCAATGACAATTATTAATTTGAAAAAAAAACTGGTATCGATCATTGTCTGCTCCAAAGTATTAGGTAATCAATTTTACTGGTCTGGTACCCTCTAAATTCTGTATCTTCTGTTTAAGGTCACTTGAATACGTTCGGATTAGATGTTTGGGGTCTGAATATGCATAAGTAGGAACCTGCTGTTTTCAGTGGGGATAGACTTTTTTTGTAGTCATGAGTGCTTGCTATTAAATACACGAGACACTGTCAATAAGAGATCAGTATCTGAGACGCTGGAAATCTACGATTTTTAGAATAATTGCTTCCCTTGAAACTTTTCAGTCATATGAGGAGTCAGAACTATACTCAAGTATATACTCAAGCATGAGAAAACTCATTTCCCCCTAGAAGCACCGAACTCATGCTTTTTTTCACTATGTAAAATAAGTTCAGAAGTCCTAGGCAGGCTTTCTACACTTTAACACAAGTACATTTAGATTAATTATCTAAGGCCTAGCAGACGGCAGATTTATCAGGTGATCATTTATGACTTCAAAAAGAGTTCATGCAATCATTTTCAAGGCAGTAAACCTAGCAGCTTCCCGTTACGGTCCTGCATGACCTGTAACGTGAACTGGGGCAGTGTTCCCCGGTCACAAGCAACCACACCAGCTCAAGCCCAGCACCTCCCACCACTGAGGCTGGGGAGGAAAACACAGAATTATTGATGACTCCAGCCCGTATCTTGGAAGTACCTAAGGATCAAAGCACATTCCAGCGGCTCAGGCCAGGGAGGGCAAGATGTGCTATCTAAATAAATATAACCCACACCCAGCGATTTCTGTGCCCACCCCTCCATTCTCTGAGCTTCAGGAACAGCCACGTGAATCGTTATCTCAGGCTGTCACAAGTTTACAGCCCAGACGCTGCCTTGGGACACGGAGACAGGCTGTCCCCGCAGCTCCCAGTGCTTTCCAAGGTAGCTACTCTCCTACCCCAGCACAGCAGAAAATCAGGGTTTTTTTTTTATTTTTTTTCCCACTTGGCAACAATTTTTTGCCACTCTTCCAAGGGGAGAGCAGAACTTAACGTCTTCCCTTTGCTACTGCACCTCCAGGGAAGGACGTGTGAAAGCTGGGGCCACTTCTTCCCATTCATCTATCTAAGATTCTTCTAAATGACAGCCCTTTTCTAGGCTATATTCATCATTCAACCTTCATCTTTCCTCCTCTCTTCCTTCTGAACTGGGTGCTCTGATCTCCTGTCTTCTCTTATTCTTGTCCCTCCTCTCCACCCACACACCCATGGAGTTATTAGCTCTTACACTGTCCCGTGAGCTCCACAGTCAAGCAGAGAGTAGAAGCAATGAAACAGGAGGAGAAAATTTCCTGCTTTCTGCTTGATTACAGATCGGCCCTGCTTCATAGATCCAAGCCATAGATCTTCTGCAACACTTAGGATTATGGCCAAGGTGGCAAACCTTTGAAATAGAAGGGAGTCCTAAAACAAAATGGTGCTGATAATACATGCTAATAACCACCAAGGCTTAAAAGTGTCTTGCTGAAAAATTCTGCAGGGTGATAAAAATGCCTAAGATTATAGGGAACGCAACGCAAATTCTGATTACTGATACCTGCTGTATTATAAGCACTGGTTGGTTGGAAATGCCACAAAACTCCTCCACTTGCACGTACATCGCATCTCGTAAGGTTTATTGAGGTGGCCAAATTAATCCATAAACATTACAGCAAGCGGAAGGGTATACCATCTAAGCTTGGCACAGCAGAACCCCTCTTACACATGACAGAGAAGCTTTTGGTTTTTTCAATACATAAGTGTCACCAGAGAGAGCCTGGTGAAGAGGTGGCCCAGCAGCACATTATTTCACAGAGGATTTGGGTTCAGAATTTTTTTACTCCCTGTTTCGTATCTCCTTCCAGCCCTCTTAATGGAGAAAAAGTAGAGAACTGTGCACCCAGCCGTGAAGCAAAGGGACTGCAAAGATCTCCAGTAAAAGGTCAATGGTACAAAATGAAGGCAAAACAAAGTATCTTTTCTACTTTGTTTTCTGGAAACAAGTGAACTGCTTGGCCAACATCTCCCAGGTAAGTCAGCAGGCAGCAGTCACTCCTTGTAGAGTGTGGGGAGAGAGAGCATCCAGGCTGAATTACAAGTGCTAAAAAGTGACTTTCATAATGGGAAGTGCAGGGTACTTCTTACTAAAGATCGTCTTTACAGTACCACAGTTCTAAACTTTTCTTTTTAGATGTGTAAGTGATGAAGAAAGGTTCCACATACACAAATTCATCAACCGTGGAATCAAGTAAGCGGCTCCTTATTTTGTTCTACATATTAAAAATGCACTAGTCGCACAGAAACAAGAGATTGCTTGCAGCTACGTGTACCAGAAAAGCTGGAAAGTGAGGTAGCAGCTGCCTGCTGGAGCGCAAGGGCAGAGCTACCCCCGGTACCCACAGGAACGGCAGCGGCAGCCCTGCGGCGGGGCACTGGCCCTCAGGACTCTACTCCTAAGACCAGTACATTAAAAAAACCCTCAATGCCAATAAACATCTCCATTACAGTCAACACTGAGAGCAGATTAATTTCTTTGCAGCACTATGTAACCGTTCTGGACTTTTTTCAGTACTGCATCATTAATCGAGAGCCTCAGAGTATTTCTGGTTTTAGGAAACAGACCCCATGCAGTTTATTTGCCCTATGAATATAATCCATCAGCTTCTACAATTACTTTCATTGCTCTGAAAGCATAAATATAATCCTCATACATGATACCAGACACGTATCAAGTCTAATGTTAAAATCTCAACGCATGTAACTCTCATCTGGAGCTGCTTTTTCCTCCCATACACAGAGAAATCCCTGCCATGTGTTCACTCTCTGCATTTACATTTTTAGGTAATATTTAATCAGATGCTTCCCCTGTAAAATGAAGACATCCACTGAAAGTAGGTCACGATTATTATTAAAAAAAAAAAAAAAAAAGATCACCATGCTGGATTGTTTTACTGGGAATCTCAAGAACAGGTTAGAGATTGCATTTGGTAAAACAATACCTTTTTTTAAATACCTGAAGTGGAAATGCTATCTTTTATAGTGAGCCCTGCTGTAGGTGGCTTGGGACGCAGCCACACAGGAAGCAATATTACTGATGAGCCCTTAATCCTGCACCAAACCAAAGCCTCAGCGTAACAGTTCTTTTATCTGCGTGTGACTCCATGAGAAATAAGCTGTCTGCTGAACCAGCAGGAATGGTTTTCCTACAGAAAAGTGTTTTGTATTCTTTTTGCCAGGACTAATTTTAAAAAGAGCGTACTGCTCTGTCACGGGAATAAGCATCGCTTCCAAAGTCTGAGTCTTCTATTGAATCATATAATAAAGAAGGAGCTACTATAAATTAAATCTATTAAATCTTGCTCTCGATATTTTTAGTTCTGAAATGCTAAAATTAAAATTCTTATTCCTGGAAGTAATTATTAGTTTAATATTCTCAGAAGGAAGTAATTTGTATAATCCTAGATCCAAACATCTATTTCTCATTTCATCAACAGAATACAAATGACGCCTTAAACAAAATGCTACTGCAAAATTGTAATTGTGTTAATTACAGCCAACACATTTCCAAAGCTACTGTTTATAAATTCAGACATTACTCTCGATTTGTTCAGTCTTAATAGTAGCAATGCGATAAACAGCATAGTAAATAAAGAAAGTATTTAATCTTTGGTTTTACTGGTGACAACAGAAGTGTCTCAGATTTCCAGATGATTAAACTAAAGAGATTTTTGCAACTGAACTCTGAAATAGTTTCTCTCTTAACATGAGATTTAAAAAAACCTCACTGAAAAAGACACAAGGGGACAGATTAACCTAAACAAGCATAGAAATAAATTTAATAATAAAAAAGGGAAGTCTATACTGCTAATGGCAGATTTGTTACATAACAAAAACCAAAGTACCGGCTCAGATGAACACAATTCTAGTGAAGTTCCAGAGATATATGCGTGTGAATAATGTAATCTTCCTTTATCTTCTCACACGGTATGATTAATCGACCACCTGTAGACTCTGGAAGATGACTGTTATAAAGATAACAGCAGGAACAATACAAAATTACCAGAGTTACGCCACTATACAGTTATGCTCCTAAACATAACATTGCATTCCCCTACTGCTCCTCCCAGATGCCATTCAGTAGCGCCGTTGGTGACACAACGGAGTAACACCCTTCGGCGCGAAGGGTTCCTCTTAGTGCTACTGTTTAGCTGCCAAAAAGGCTAAAGGTCAGTAACCAGGTAAGCAGGGATGCAAATATAAGGCCCCATTAGGTGTGTAACTTCCACTAAAGATGTGAAGCAATCCCCGTTTGGCAAACGGGGAGCTGGTGTTGCCGGAGATCGATGCGATCGATGCCGGGGCCAGGTGATGGGGAAGGGCTGCTGGAGCAGTGCTGGGAAATGGAGATCGCCTTGGTGTGGTCCCACCACCTGGTACAAGTCTGTTGAGACTCCACCACCGCCCAAATTAACAAATGAAAATGGTGTCCCCTTGTCACGTAAATAGCTTGTTCCCATTCTCAAGAGCTGTGTGCAGGATGCAGTTTCAATCTAGTCTCACTATACATTACTACACTTGTCTTAAAGCCCTTTTTAAAAAAAAAAAAGAAAAAAAAAGAAACCACCTGCATGTATATATGAATGTGCTACCTGACAAATGGGATTGCCTTCCTTAAAATCCACTTACCCTCCTTGTGACCAGAGCAAGGGCCTTCAAAATATTCTGATAAATTGCACGTGGGGTATAATACAGGTTTGCTAGGGGCTGCAGAGAGAAGAGTTAAACATCCAAGATTTCTCTAAAACCATACTTTTCATTTTAGGCTATTACCACCAGTATCCCTGTACATCATATTTCAAGTTTGGACCTGAGTCTACATGCACCTCCACTTTGTGTGAAGCCCAATCCATATTTAGAAATATAAAAATAATAGAATAATAGCACAAAATAGAAATAATCTCTGGGAAACAATGCAAGAAGAAAAACCCATAGGCTTTTACAACCTTAGTGCATGCCCAAACAGACCGCTCCTTGAGGTTTTGACCAAGTAAAGACATCCTTCCCAGCTGCCCCAGGTAACCCCGTTATCCCTGCCGCTGTGTCAAGACATGATTCTTAAAAGTTGTCCCCATGCCACCTGTCAAAGGGCAAGTAACGTGTACAGGCAGCTTTAAAATTCGGGATAGCTGCAAGATGTCATGAATAATTGCATACATAAGGCTTAGGTCCCTACAAGCAGTAACAGCCCGAGGAGGGTGACGGGGTCACCGCAGCCTCTGCGGTCGGGGAACAGCGGCTGAAGCAGGTCAGAAACCTCTTTCAGCAGCGATCCCAAAATATTTTCTAAGATTAGGTCATGATTACGCTTCCAGGCTAATTACTGGAGAAGACTCCTAAAGATAAGAGGGAGCTGAAGCCGGAAGTAAATCTGCTCTTCTCGCCAAAGACTAAGTTAATGCCTTTTTTTTTTTTTTTTTCCTTGAGCCAGCGCACATCTCCAAATGTGCTTAGACTGCAGGCCTGGAAACCAAACAGCCATGTCCTGAACAAGCATCACCCTGGCAGTCCGGGATAAAGAAGGGACATTCCTCTCCAAGGGAAAGGCGTACCACGTTCTTGGTTCTCTGCACAAAACAGGGACTCAGTAGTTCAAAAGGCAAAACTCATCATTCACAAAACATAAAAGGACAGAGAAGTCAATGAAATACAGCACCTGAATCATTGAGCCTTCAGACTTGAGAGACTTCACCAGAAGCAGGTCAGAAAAAGTTTTATATAATTGCCATTTTAAAACTCTCCCTTGTATGTCTGGCATAATAAAATAAGAGTTCTGTATATCATAAAATGTTTGGATTTTCTTCTTCTCCATGATAAGAATAATGCAATTTAATTCGAACAGCCAGAAAGCCATTCATGTAACTAAAAGTTTCTGTTTTAACCTCTTTTCAAGGAACGGCAGTAAATCTGAAAGCGTGTAGATGTGCAACTGGTAGAAAATAACGTGAAATGGCATGGAATCATTTTTATTTTACCTGTATTTAGAGAGCACCTTACTTCAGAATACAAAAGCAGCTTCTGCAGACAACCCCTGCTGCTGCCAGGCCTCAGGCAGTCGTTAAGACTGGCTCAGAGCAGATCATTAATCTTTGGCCAGCAAATTGGTCAGCAGTTTGAACAGAGTACGAACAAACTTGTGCAAGAGCAAAACTGTCCCTGCAGCTTACTGCCAAGTTAAAATACAGAACCCCAGAGCCTGCCGAAGTGCCAGGGCTGGTAGAAGCTCCCAAGCAGCCCTGAGGCTGGCCAGGCACACAGCTGTGGTTTTCTCGTTTTCTTTCTTCCCTTCTGCACCCACCAAAAGTGATTCTAAAAAAAAAAAAAAAAGAATTACTCTCCCTAGTCCTTCATTAAAGAAATCACTCCAGTCAACACCAAGTTTCACTGTTTTTCATATGCTGATGCCTGTATTAAAGGAAAAAATAATATTAATTAAAATATTTTATATTGCCAAGAATATATATAAACTTTCAACAGAAATTTGTAGTCAAACAAAAGAGTGCTGCCAAAACACCTGAAACAACTTTAGTAAATATGATTTATGCCTCTGATTTCAAATATCCTAAATTTTATTCAGTAGCAGAACAACAACCAAAAACCTCCATTTATTCTAAGTATTACGCAATACTGGCAGCGGCACACAGAGAACCAATGTGATACCATTATCAGCTGCAGCTGTTCTGTTACTCAAAACCTCCCACAGCAAACCAGAAGTTTTTAAGAAATGCCAGAAAAGGAGCTTTATCTGCATCCAGGTGATATTGAGCTTCAAGCAAATCGTATTTGGGGGAAAATCCTGGTGGGAAGAAAAATAATTTAAGAAAACAAAACAAAACAAAACCCAGAATAAAATCCCGACTGATTGAAGTAAACTTTTCCCATGATCTCATAGCCTTTTATAGTGGCAGCACAACTCAATCCAGGACAGTTAAAATTAATAGTTGCACTAAGTAATATCACGTAAACTAATTTGCCAGAGCACATGCCAGCCAGTCACAACATGAAATTATTCTCAATTGCACTAGTTTGAGTGAAGTGAACTTTATGGAGGATAAAAACGTGGCATCTTCTATCAGATGAGAAAATTCTTCATTGGGATATACTGCAATAGCCCACCATGCCCTGCTCCAGCACTTCTATTCTCCCCATTATATTCAAAACCACGATATATGAAAAAAATATTTTTATTTAAAATAACATTCAATCCAGCCTAATATGAAGGCTAAAAAACCTCCTTGCAAATTCAGTGGTTCATGTCACACTAGCAACTTTTAACGTGCCAGGAAAACTAATGACATCTCACTTGCATAAATACTCAAACCTCCACAAGAGGCGAAGTTCACCTTTGGCTAGAACATACACAGGATCCTCTGCACATAGATGGAAGAAGTCACTGCAGATCTTCTGACATGGAAATCAGCTATACCTTCTCACTTTTAAAGCTCCCAAGTTTGTGCTGCTCACAACCAAGTTTTCCACACATCTCAGCTCGTCAGCCTTTTTATTCTTCTGAGAGGAAAGAAGCACGTTAGATCTCTGGGCCTAAAAAAAAAATACCTTTTAGTCTCTAGCACTGAATTCTGAGACATGTCCATTTGACAAGAAGACGCGGGAAAACAGATAATCAAAAGATTCTTTATTATTTCAGAAGTCATCTTCTGAGTCATTATCCTCAATTTTTTGCAGTGGCCGTTTAACACCAATTATTAAATCTATAGAGAGAAGCTGTGTAACACAGCGAAGAACTGAAATGACTAACTGGTATTTGCAATACACTAATTCTAAGCCTTTCTCATTGACAGGCAGTGGCTGATTTCTTCTGAGTGCATTTATGGCTTTGAGATAGAATTTGGTAAAGCTGTTTCGTTCTGTTGTCTTGTATAAGGCCTTGGGAATACTTAGCAAAGCATCAGCAACTACATTAGCTACGACAGTTACTTCTGACTGCTGAAACTGCTTTGCATAGTGCTGAATATAATAGCTTAGCAAGATTTCAAAGTAACCTCCTACTGGCAAAACCGACCCTGCTTCTATGAGGGAGTCGGAATAATTCTGTGCAACACTTACACAACCCTTTGCCTGTTTAAATGGAACTGTATTGCAACTTGTTTTCTCTACATCTTTGCCAACATCTAGGCGTTCACGTGCAGTGGCTAGATTAGCATTATCTGCTGCTGATGCAGCAGGGCTGTAGTTCTTTTGATTGTTCACAAGTGAATCACTTTTATGGCTCTCATGCAAGTCACCCAGGTGCTCGCATTTTATATGTGGCTTCTGTACATCTCTTGAAGGCCTATCTCCTTCAGTGGCAACACTGAATTCCTTAATGTGCGAGATGGGATTTGAGGGTATCTGCAAGTTTGTTTGCAGACATGCTAGACCGTCGCTTCCCTGCAAGTCGGGGTCTACAACTTGTGTCTCTGTTTCATCCCTGTGTGCTTTCAGCTGTAGTTCAGAAATCTGATTACTGTTACAAGAAATAGGTTCTGTTGCAAATTGTTTCTGAGTAGTTGAAGAGTGCCAACAGAAAACATCTGTGGCTTCATTCTGGCCTTCACCTTCTGCTTTACATTCCTCCCTCAGATCAACTCTTTTAAACAGCTGCTGCAGCATCGTAAATGCCCCTTGCAAAGCAGCAGCATGTTGCTCGTTAACACCATCCACCGGCCCACAAAGAATGAGGCAATGGGGCTGAAAGGCGCACACGCTGGTGAAGCCAACGTGAACGCATCTCTTTGAGCCCAGCAGCAGGGGCTGGCAGAACGTTGCCGCTGCGGTTTCAGTGATTTCTCTGTCTATGTTATCACCAAAAGGTTCGTAAGGTGAGACTCCTGTGATTTCACAGATAAGGGCGATTTCTTCCGTCGATAAGCACTCTACCACAGACACCCCGTATAATTTTGCACAGTAGATGACTACTTCCTCTTGCTTCACGCTCGACAGTAACAGCTTAACGTTGTTGCTCTGCAGGTGTTTCATTAGGGCTTCCGTCCTCCCGGAGATCCAGCGCAAGGAGGCCTGATGCTGACCCTCGGAGTCAACAACCAACTCGACGCCGGGGGGCGGGAGGGGGGTCCGGCGGGGCTGGGTGACGAGCACGACCCGCAGGTCCCCCGCCGCCGGGCAGTACGCCGCGAAGTCCCTGCGGAGGACGAGCCCGGGCAGGACCCTGGAGCTGGCCAGGGGGAGGCCGGGCACGGCGGCGTGCAGCTCGGCGAAGCGGCTGCCGAGGAGCCGCAGCACCTGCGGGCGGGGAGCGGCGGCCGGGCCGCAGCAGCGGCGGCAGAACTCGCCGCAGAGCCGGGCCAGGCGCCGCCGCTCGCCCGGCCCCAGCCGGCCGCCCAGGTAGGCCTCCAGCAGCGCCTCCAGGGCGCCCGCCTCCGCCCGCCGCCCGGGGAGAGCCGACAGCAGGTGCCCCCGCAGGCCCTGCGCCACGGCCCGCTCCAGCACCTCCTTCTCGAAGGCCCGCAGCGCCCGCCGCAGGCCGCCGCCCGCCTCCCGCAGGCCGCCCAGCAGGCCGGCCAGCAGCACCACGAACGTCTTGGCGCCGTCCCCCGTCGCGGCGCGGTGGCTGCAGGCGCAGGCCGCCATCATCCTGCGGGCACAGGGGGCGTTAGGCGAAACCGCGCCCCGCCC
>JAOXJM010000001.1:41014395-41040349 GCA_026413425.1 Tringa solitaria
GCCGCGACATGGCCGCCGCCTGACGGCCCTGCCCCGAGCCGCGCGGTGGCGGCGCAGAGGGCGCATGCGCGGCGCCGTGAGGGGAGGGAGGCCGCGGCCCGGCCCCGGGGGAAGCGGCGCAAAGAAGGGCTCGGGGCGGAGGTGCGACATGTCTTTATTGGGGGCGGCGCCGCCCGGTAACAGTTCAGACCCGTTAAACGACGGGGGAAGGGCGGCGGCGACCGAGCAGATAGGAACGGGCGGGCTCGGTGTCGCGGAGACTAATTTTCCCGCTTGGTGGAAGGAAAAGGCCTGGCGGCGGCGGGTGGCGAGGCGAGCGGCGGCCGGGCTGCCCCCCCGGGGAAAAAGCCCAAATAAAAATAATAAAGTATCAGCCGAGAGAGAGGTGATTTGTTCCTGTAACAGCAGAGGGGAGGGCTACACCCTTAGATCAAACGCCAGAAACCCTCCACTCGCGGCTCACCAGCCATAAGTGAGAATAATTTAATGTGTTTTAATAGCGGGGTGTGTGGGGTGTTTGGTTTCCCCCCCGGCATCCGACTAAAGCAGGAAAGTTAGTTTCCCAACACAGAAGCCCTCACAAAAGGTCAGATGTTACATATGGCACAAACTTGACAAATCTTCTGTACGTATCTCAGAACAGCAAGAAACCCATCAAGAAGGCACTGTTTACAATACTTGAAGATCAGCAAAATTTTCTGTGATTGGAGGATACCCCTGAAATAACAATAATTAAAACTTGGGAGATGTACAGAATCCTTGTTACATGTTATTTACACAAACAGTGGTAAATAGCCTTTAAGAAACTATGAAACCTTGAATCCAAAGTGTTTCATAAACACCAGTCTAGCAAAAAAAAATACTAATTAAATAAAATTCCCAAAGGCACAGGAGGGCAGCGAACAACAAACAAAAAAGGGAAGAAACCACCATCACTATGTTTTATGGGACAACCTTTCAAATAATTTATGAGATCTAATTGAGGGGGTGGGGAACCAACAAGGCTAGCCCCTCATTAAGTAATGTCAATGTCAACTATTTAAAAGGAATCAAGATGTGAAATGCAAGAAACATCACTTACTGCTGAAACTGATACTTGCTGCATTTCACACGGCATATTTACTTTTCCTTACTTTAGGTCATCTGTACCTAAGTGGTAAATTAAAGGCTTAGAGTGCATTTGAAAAAAAAAAACCACCAATACCAAAACAACAAAACCACGTGGTAACAAATTCTGAAAATAGTTCCTGTACAAGAAAAACAAACAAACAAAACAAGATTTGTAAATAAAATGTGAAAACAAGTGCTGTTTTAAACTTCAAAGGCTAGGAGGACGCCCAAAGCCTTCAAACAACTGCAAACTGTACAAACAATTTTTATAACTATGTGCAGAGCTCAGTCTTAAGTGCATAATATTCAAGATCAGCTACACACGGTTAAACAGGACAGTGGTGATGCGCTAAAGAAAAGGCTTCGTACACGCCTGTGACCAGCCATACTGTAAAAATCAGGCAAGAGATGTCTTTGTTCTATTCCCATGAGGGAACATGATACAAAACCCAGCAAAATTAGGAATTACTAAGTTTTCACTGTACTTTTTACAATTTAAGTTATCTAATCGCAGAGTCAAGCAGAACATTTTGAAAAGGTTTCATCATATATCCTTTACCTTCCTGGACCACCACTAAAGCCACTTTTACAGCGTGAATTTCAGATGTGGAACATCCCTTTAGTCGGACATTGCCCAACGTGGCACTGCCAGCCAGCTGGGGCACATCCACATGTACCACCACGCAGCCCGGGTAACAATACGTGCAGACTGTGTCATTAACTGATCTTGAATAGAAGCAATTAAAAAAAAAAAAATCAACATGAAAGGGCAGGAGGACGTTTCTATTTACAAGGCAGATAAAAGCTTGCAACTATCAGTCAAGAGTTTCAGCACCAGAAATTTAGTGGAGTATTATTTTAGGAGATTGAAGTTATTGCCCAAATTCTCCCTCATTTCCTCTTTACTCCCATGCACAGAGTATGTTTAAAGGCTTGTAATGGATCTTAAGACAGGTGAAGCTTTGACAGCCGAATAGGATAACGAATGGCCAAATTCCAGGCTGAGAACATTAAATTAACACTATTATATTTGCTTTCTTTATGCTATTTTATACATGGCTAACAACTTCAGTTTCTATTTAGAGACTTAAATCAGGGAATTTTTTTTAACTTTTTTTTTCTATAGCAAGGGACTTTCTATACTGACCAATTTTACCTCATCAGCTATAAAATATAATAGCAGTTCAATCAAGTTTGGTCTTGCCAGTGTATACAGGATGACTCTGGTACCACATTCCAGAAAATTATTCAAGACCAAACTATGCTAATAGGAAGCTGTAAGAAATAAGCTGAAGTTGACTGCTTAAGCAAGAAACTTTTACCAAGCTGAGGCCCAAAGAAGGGGCAAGGTGAAAGAGAAGGGGAGGTGTGTGAAGATGGCAGCCACAGGAATATATGAGCTAGACTGACAGACAAGTAAATAGAATTTTCACTAAATGCTGGGTGAGACCGATGCAGAACAGAAAGGTCGATCACCTGGTGAGTCAGGGAGGCTGCCCGGGGCAGAGGGACAACTGGGCTAGGGCAAAAAGCCAAAAGTGACCTTTGAACTGTCCCGTGGCCTGGATTTGAATTTGATTTCTGAGAGGATCCTCAGAAAACAAACTTGGCTGCCCTTTGCATTGTGCCGCTCATCCTCCTGTTGTCTCACCTGGGTTACTGAGAGTACTTTTACAATACTACAGCTCCTTTCTGACTTGGTACACCTGGCTGGCATCAGGAATTCACCTGCTAAACACTGGCACTACATTTTTTTTGCTGGAATTTTACAAGTTCTACACATGCATACATTTCTTCAAATAAAGATGTTAGAAACCCTGGTTTTAAATTGAAACTTAAGCTTCCTACTGATTTATATGGCTACGGCATAATGAATAGGAGCATCCATGTGTTCTGTTAGGTAGCATATACTACAGTAAAGTGGAATTTAACAGAGACTTAGGGTTTCACTCTCATTTGTTTTGATGTGTGTGGTGATGTTAGTTATCTCACAATTTCTGACGACTTTCCCCTTCTAAACACACATTTTCATTTGCAAGTGAACTCACGACGGTGCCTGAATTCTGTTCTACATCGTCTGCCTTTTGGGAGGTTCAACTCAAGCTACATACTAAGCACATATTTGCATCTTCACATTTTGTCTCAAAAATAAGAAAAGAGTCCTGGCATCAGCAGTCTGTCTGCTTACCATGACCTGGCCATACACAAATGTAAATTCAAGGCTATAGATTTATCAAGACTTACAAACATACTGTAAATCCTTGACATTTGCAATTCACAAGAGAGAGTTGACCAAGACAGTATCTTCTCCGGTGCTGTACTGTTAAAAATGTGCTCTGTACAGTAGATGCAGGAATGTTTTTATGAAGAATCTGAAGTTTTAAAACTATAAAAATAAAACAGCTGGCTTAACAAGCCACTATAGTAATTAAGGATAAAAACTCATGCTTCCAAAACAAGACAAGGACATTACATTGCAGAATTCCCAAGGACTCCAGCTTTTTGCTTGCCAGTTCCTAACACTCATGATCTTTGTATAATAATGTATTTGTTTGACCTTAAACAAAATTTTACTTTTAAACACCCAACGCCATTTACAAAAAACTGTTGGCTGCTTCAGAAGTTCCTTTGTTACAAAACTGGCAAGTATAAATGTAACAAAGTATGCTCGCTTATCATTCTACTGTAACAGGGAATCACATTCTACCTACGGGGTCTGACCTCCGAATTGTTCACTTCAGCTATTCCGTGGTGCAGATTCATCAGTACAGTGTATGACACAATATAAAACACAAGGCTGACGTCGAAAGTCTGCGAGACAGAGGCACACACCAGGAGCAAGAGTGTACTGGCACTTAGACAATTCTCACTTCAACTGGGTAGACAGGAGTATGATTCTGAACCATGGGCGCCGAGGCAAAGTTCTGTGAGCTGTTGCTACAGGGAGGGCTCTTTGAAATAATATTGCATCATTTAAAGTCCAACTTAAAATATGGTCCCCAGTAACAGTTTGATCAATCCAGTTCAGAAAGGCCCTTGTTCACACTTCCTATTTGAACAAGAAATTAATGATAAGCTGCAGCAGAACCACGAGTAAAATGAAGACATAGTGCTTAAACTGCAAGAAATGGTAGTCCACAGGCGGTGAATTAGAAGTGACTCTGTTTCGTAGAGCCATAATGTCCCTGTAAGATAGAAAACAATATCCTGTAAATGACAATCTAGACAATTTGGCATTTTTTAGTATGCTAGGGCTCCCTGCAGAAGACAGCATTTGAGGAAAATTATGAAACATAAATGAGCAACCAACATTTGGAAAGAAGGGTAGTTTAAAGACATCAAAGCTCTAATGAAGAAAGATACATACCAGCCTCCAAGGAAAAAAAAGCTAGAAAATTAGTATTCTCTAAACTATTTTAAAGCACTTTATTTAGTACTACCTCTTAATGTCTTCTTGTGTTTCCTTTATAGATTCAATGGCACTCTGCAGTTCACCAAGGTCTGTCCCTTTTTTCCTTATTCTTGTATTATGCTTCAGAAGTTGCGCTAGAAAGATACAAAAGCCAGAGATAATTCAAAGAAGTGACTGCTAAGCCAAAAAAGGAATAAAGTACTGATGACAAACTAAACCAGGTGGAAAAATGAGGAGAAAGTTTTCTAACTAAGCCTCTTCTGAAAACTAAAGCTTTATTTCAAAGTCACCTGTAGCACAGGACGACAAGTCAAGGGCTTGAAATAACTTCAACTCTCACAAACAAATTCAACAAATAAACACTCACTGTATTGTTTAATTTCTGCAAGCATTATCAACAACAAAAATCAGCCTTCCAGCGAGATACCGATATACAAATTAAAACAATTCATCTCGTTCAAAGAAATAAAAAGAGTTTACAAACTTTTTTTTGCCAGATACTAAATATGTGTAGCACTTAGGCCTACCTACACTACATACTGATGTTTAAAAGGACAGGAAAGTTTGCAATTAAAACCATGAGCCATTCTGCTCCTTTTGGTTTTCCAGAACGTGCTCACACTGGATAGAACTGTGATCTAAACCATGCATTATTTCACAATACAAACACTGAGGTAAGGAAGAGCATGTGTGACTATTTATTATTTCTGTATGCAAAAGTATCTTTCCTTACCTTCACTCCCAGAGGAATCCTGGTTATCAGGCTCTGGCGATGAGAAACCACACTCTCCTTTCTTCTGACTGGCTGGCTTACGTTTGATTTTTGGAACACTAACCTACAATTGGTAAATTTATTAATTATTTCCAGAGAGCCAGAACTGTAGCAAAGCAGCACGTTCTAATAGTAATAGTTAAAAGCATAATATCTATTAGAATTCCAAGTTAAAAATTTTTTATATATAAGCAGTCAGAAGTTTGTGTGTCTTCCCATTTAAGGGAAAATGCACATTAAACTGTTGAGTTCAAGTTTGCATATTTTATATTCTTATCCAATCAAGTCATTTCTACCACTTAGGACACAACACAGAAAGGAAGGACTATAGAGGGGGTAAACTGCATTTCTGTAGAATAACAATAGCATTTCCTATCGCTATCAGTGCTTTGATGATGTTTATACACATAATGCAATACATACAAGTCCCTGGATCCTGCTGCACCTGCAAACAGAACTGGAACATACCATTGGTGTCCGGTGTCGAACTTTCGTTTGGATAGTGCCATCTTTTTCAAATTGGATCATATCATTCAAAGGGTCCCATGGTCTGGTACTAGACAAAGTGAATGTAACTGATTAATACCACAGTAATTTAAATAACAATTATTTTCCTGCTCAGAAACTATTTGATATGAGAAGGTTAACGCACTCTCTCCTTATACAGAAGTCAAACATGGAATAAGTGATCTCACCTTCCACCTGTAGCCCAGTCCTAACCTGAAGGGTCAAGAGAATCAAGAAATAAACTTCACATCCAAGTCAAACCCTCAGCCAGCTGGTAAAAGTACAAGCTATTGTATTAACAAACAATATCATTATGAATTTATCTGGCTAGTGATATGTATTTGTCAAACATGGAGAAGTTTTCTGCTTAATGTATGGTTATTCTTTTAGATCTACGGGGGAAATTAGAGGATTTTGTAAATTATTATGTTGGATTGCTTTTTTGTTTGGTTGGGTTTTTTTGGTTGCTTTGGTTTTTGTTTGTTTTGTTGTTGTGGGTTTTTTTTGGGGTTTTTTTTGTGGGTTTTTTTTGGTTTGTTTTTTTTTTTTGGTTTTTTTTTCTTTTAAAAGACACCTAGGAAGGAGAGGTTAAGAACAGGAAGGAGAAGTTAAGAATCAGCCACCTCAAACCTGCTTTCATCCCAAAGTGGCTGATGGTAATCAAGACTGGTTTCAAGAGGCATTAATGAGCTATGCAGTTTGCTTGTCCTGATTTTTTAAGAGTGCTTTTCCAAGTACAGGTTGAATTAAAAATTAAAAAAAAATTTAAAAAATAAAAAAAATTAAAAAAATCACACAAAAGACACATAGCTTACTGGAGAACAAGCAGCAGCCAAAGGCAAAGGCCGACATCCCCACTGATTACAGCCTTTTCCAGACAGAAGCTGCAAGTCAGCTGCAGGAAGATCATTCTGATGCGTGGCTTTAGTGAGAGCAGATTAAGCACGGATTTCCTTTCGTCTCCTCCTATAGGCCTTTTAAAACGTTTGTGGCTGTTTCAGATGTTGTGAACACAGAACCTGCATTTACATCTTGGCCTAACCTGACTTGAATTAAATGTCATCTAAGGTAACTGGGTAAGAACAAGGCATTGCCCTCCCAAAGGTATTTTGTATCTGTAATCCATATGCCTAAATCTATAATCCAGATGCTTTTAACAAACGCCATGGCTCACTAAACACATCTTTCACAGTAAGCGTAAAAGACTGCTCTCCACATGGAGAAGGTGGTGAGACAGCATTATATGTGTAGGAGACAGACGTTTCTTCCAGGGACTGCTGACAGCACAGACTGCTTTCTCACACATCGTAAAATTTCCATGGCACATCCTTGAACCACAAGGCCCCAAGGAGACAAGAAATAACACAGATTAACAAGATAGACTATCCCCTGCAGCTTTAAGACCTAACAGATTTAAAGTGCAGTACTTTTCCTAGTGGTTTTACACACAGCTCAACAGTATGGGCAGTTAAGCCAGCTGGACTAGTCATAATTTTTCCAACAGCAAGAGGCATCAGCAACACTAGAAGGTTCAAACCAAGAGAGGGTGTTTCACAGAGCATTTAGTGTATTTGGGGATTTCCCTGCTGCAGGATGTTTTGGGTGGTAAAAGTCTACACAGACCTAAAAACCTAGGAAATACACGGAAAAGAAATCTATTGAGAGCTGCTAAATACCGAGAATCCCTGCTTTGTTCCAGGAAACCTCTGAGTTGCAAATTTGCTACAGGAATGAAGCACACTCAGAATTCTTGTACTCTTCCCTACACGTACACTTAGGCCACGGCCCCAAAATGGCCATTCTTGTACAGAAAAATGAAGTGTTCCAGGTTTAGCCATGGGAATATATTTCCAGCTTCAATGGCTTCAGAACTACTTAACTCAGAGTATAAAAGTAAAATATCCAAAGATGATAAAGTCCTTGCAATCTAGAAGCGTGCTGGGTAATGTAAAAAATGTTGAGAATGTGGATGTTCTGTGAAAATCATCACTAGCAAAGGGCTCAGCTCCAAGCTGACTCTTGCAAGAGTCAGTGAGAGCAAAGAATACAGTCCAGCAGTTGGAGAGGCAGCTGTTGATCTTCATCTTCTGATTCACATCATCACACAAAGAGCTTCACAGATGCTCACGTGCGCAGGGTGTACTTGACAGCCAAGCTACCTGGTCCAACCATTAACCACTGCTGTAAACCTGTTACTCTCAGAATTACTCTAACATATAATAAATTAAATAGCTCAGTTCAATTAATCACAGGCTTTTCTGATTTACAATTGCTGTTCCTATATGTACCATATTTTCCAGTCTGGGAAAAAGCTGCATAGCTGCTTTGGTCAGTCTAGGGGTGGAAAAAAAGTGCACAATGCATCCTTAAGTGCCATGCCCAAGATACTCTAGAACATAGCACAAATTTGTTGAGGCACATAACCATAAAGATAAAAAAGAAAAAGCCCATTACAATGGTTACATGGTTACTCACTCAGCGTATTTGTAGTGCCATTCTCCTGTGACCGAATCCTGATCGAACAGCTTGCACGTCCACTCTTCACCCTTCAGTTTCCTCTCTTTGGCTCTCTTTCTCTGAGCTTCTTCCAGAACACACTTCTCTTGAGTAGCTTCTGTTTGGTCTTTATTATTTATTGCTCTTGTCACTTGTTGCCAAAGCCTGACAAATATAGAGAGTTACAATCTGGTTGACAGAAATAATTGCAAACAATTCCTTAATTATAGGCTAAGTTAAGGGATCAACATCTAACAGACTATTGCCATGTTGTAATACATGTTTTTTATATATTTCCATCAAGAATCTCTATGGTTGTCAGGCTTGTAAATAATGACCTTGTATTTAACAGAGTTGCTTTCTTGTTTTACAGGTCAGTATCAGTACACGTGGGAAGGAAAGAAACCATTTTTTATTCCTAATTTGTTCAATGTTCAAACCATAAAATTTGTTTATAATTTGGAGAATATGACAAGTTTTATTTTGTCAAAATAATTATACATGGTCCTAAAGTGAACTTACTTCTCTGACTCAAAGTCATCTTGCTCTTCAAACTTCACCGTGTATCTAAGTAACCTACGCTGCTTGATATCAGATGTTGGGTTCCAGAACGTCTCGGAAACATCTGTCTTCTTGTCACTAATAGTAACTTCACTGTCCTGTAACAGACATAATTCAGTTGCCTTAATTGTAATAATCTCAATGAGGGCCAAAATAATACAAAAAGGAGGACTAAGCAAATGTTTTTTTGGTAACAAGAATTTATTTTATTTTGGATACATGTGGTTGAGAATAATTAGAAATGCTAAAATTCAATTTCTGTACTCAGTGCTAGTTCTAACTTGGAACAGAGATATAATGGAACCATCGCCACAGCAAAAAACCAGTGGTGCCAGTGTCATCTCACCACAACTGAAACAAGTTTAAACATTTCGCACTGGTGCTGTAACAGTTCTTCATAGCACTAACACATACACTAAAAACATTTCACAAGCTGAAATGTATTTTCTTCATGAACTACTCAAATGTACACAACTTTAAGAGCTGCAAGTAACACTATGTTGATTCTATACTTCCTTGAAAACTGTCTAACTATAAAAGTGTTATTTAATCAACTTTTTTTTAAAAGTCTTTTTGTAAGTGCTATTTTCAACTGTCTCAACTATCAGCCAGAATTTATAAAATACCATCATTCAGTACTCACCCAGTGACCCTCCAAAATAGCCAAAACTTCTTTGCCAAGCTTAATTTTCCCTGATATTTGGTTAACACTATCATTGTTACCCAAAAAGGGCTGCAAAACAAAAAGAAATGCTATCATGTTTATTTTTATAGCAAATAATTTTTGCATTTATGTTGAGTGTTAAGGAAAAAAGTGCATTTCTGAAATGTGGTGTAAACAGCCCTAATGGCTTTTAATATTATAACTTCTGCCTATTTCATCCCCAAAACACGTCTAAAACCACAGTTCTCTCATGCTGTATTTTCTTATAAGATTTGCTGAGCAAAAGCATTATCTAAGAAATGTGGAAAGAAAATAGGACACAAGGCAAAAAACAGTGACACAATGATATCTAGGAGGAAATAGGCATTTGCTAAACTAATTTCACCACTTTGCCAAGGACCATTTGTTACTAGAGATCAACTCGGGCAGAAGTAACAACAAAAATGATTGCCAGGGGTAATCTTTGGCCTTTTTGATACTCTGCACATGTATCCTATGGGCTGGTGAGGCAAAACATCAGTTAACACAGCCTCCTAACTTACATGTTTCAACTGAATACATGCAGACTTCTTAACCCTTTGTTCAGCTTTAAATCAGTTTCTGCCTCAAAGATGGCAAGTGTATTTTTCAGAAGTGCAAGCCATCTATAAATGGTTCAGAAACCTTTATTTAGCTTTTGCGAGTGGTGAGATACCAAAATAGTCCATGTAAACTAATGCACTGCACATTAGGCTGATCTAAATGTTGGCCAAAGCCTTTGCATCATCTTTATTCAAGGTGTCATAAGCTTTATGCAGGATGGAAGAGGAGAAGCTGGGTCTCAGTTCTCCTCCAAGTGCTCTCCAGGAGTCGAAGAAGTCCCTGAACATTTGTAGAGAACTAAAAATCACCGAAGTACATTAACAACAATACACAAAATCCCTGAACCACTGATCAGAATGCTTTCCCTGTTCTTACACTTTCCTAGACACACACTGGTGCCACTGCTGGAGATAAGACAGACTGTTGCTTTTTCCCCACTAGAGTTGTTCATAAGATTCATACAACTGGCAATATGTTTGTATCTGTTATCACCAGAGATGAAGACAGCAATCTGAGTTTCAGTTAAAACCTTTTTACTCAGAAGAATACATTAAGAGATGACAAATAAATTTTTTTTTAAAGAAAATAAAAATCACTATTTGTTAAATACACATAGCTGGATATGTAGCAGTTAAAATGAAAATTCCTCAGTTTCTAAAAAGACAATCCCCTATTAAGTCAGCTCATATCTAAGGAGTCACCCAATATTTTTCTTTTTTTAATTATCTTTATGCTAATTGTCCTTCTTGTGCCCACTTACAGCAATTACTAACCTTGAGTTTGAATTCAATTGTTGCACTGTAGCCAGTTTTCTCACAGGTGATGTTGACTGTTCCCCCAAGCTCTAAGGTCATTGTGCCATAAAGAATTCCTGCAAGACAAAAAAAACCAGCTAAAATGAATGTTTGTAACTGAACAAGACAACCCCCCCAAGTTCTCTGGGCACAACTACTAAAGTAAACAATTCTGTGTCAGAGGAAAAAATCGTCTTTTCAGATGACCTTTCGTAATGCTAAGCATGATCCTTCTGCCAAATAAGATAACCCAAACAGAAACAAAACAACAACAAAAAATCTAAATGAATTACAAATAAGCAGGAAAAATGGTTTATTAAGACATATCTTTGGCAGCGTATGCTGCTGGCTCTAGCAAGGGTGGTATTTAGTCTTATTGGAGACAATTGGAGAAAAGCAGCTTTTGAGGTTAAGGCAGGAAAATAACTGTAAGACAAAGACAGCAAAGAAAAAAATCACTTGAACAAAAGCAGTATGTACAGCGAGACCACAGGAGAAGGCAATCATAGACAACCAATATAAGAAAACACTGATCACATCTCTAAAGACTTTTGGAAGCACAAAGTTGACAATGCTGAGTACACTTTCTTTACCATAATTACTTTCTTTTCCCCTGCAATCCAGCATTTGAAACACTGAATATATTTTACATACATGTGGATGCATGTGCAAGTATGGTTTTTTCACCATGCACATTCTCCTTCTCTGCATATTCTTCTACCTTTCTCCCTCCCTATCAATTTTATCAGTCACACCAGTTCTCCTTCTTCCTGTTTGGCTGGAATGCATGTATATATGTTATAAGCTTTTAAATTATTAAGTATTATTTATATATATATAAAAAATACCCAAGATAATATTAAAAATATCCATAAATAACGGAAAGAGAAGAGCCTACCAAACTAATGTCACATTACCTAATTCTGCTAATTCCTTTTCATATGTCTCAAATGAAGAAAATATTATAGCTGCTGACTACAAGGCCTCTGAAAGAGAACTCTGGCAAGAACATATGGGTAGATATACCTGAACAGGTAACAGTTTAAAAACCAACAGCTCTGCCATATATTTTGTACAAATACCGACCTTCCAGAAAGCTTTACAAACTACTGACTGGTTTCCTGTAGTGAACCTAAGGACCAATGATCATGATTTACTCTCAAATCACAGAGCGAGGTGTGGAATCTACATTGCCTTTTTTATTTACAAGAGGAAAATATTGGAAAAGCTAGCTTAAAACTCTTCTTTAAAAAAAATCCACTCGAACAGTAAATTGCTGTCATGGAATGACAAATAGTATTTGCTCTTACTATTTATGAAAAAAATCTTTTTCTGTGGCAAGAAAATAGATCATTGCTTACACAACAAAAATATTTTTCTCCTGATAAAACATGTGGAAGCCTAGAGCTACCAATACTACCAATGTTCAGAACACTCTTCTCAGATGACCAGTTCGAATCCAACACAGTATACTAAATAGTATAATAAACTTCTGTTCTCATAACTTTGCCATCTAAAGAATGAAAAAAAACCCCACTACCTTTACAGTGAGCATATGGCATTGTCATTACATAATCTTCTCCCCTATTTAGGAATGTCAGCCGTCCTTCTCCATCTAATATGGCAGATAATGAATTCCCTGAAATTCAAAGACAGAAAATCACATTTCTCACCCTGTAAGACAACAGTCAACACTTCCTAATAACTGAACAATAAAATTAAGAGCAGCAGTGTATTTAGCATTGCAATCCATCCTGTCTAGTGAAGCTGCTACAATACCAATTAAAAACCTCCAAAAACAGAAATTAAAATTCGGAAGACCAGGAGCACAACATATGTAAGGAAAGGATAATACAATGATCAGACTCAATTCTTATAACAGCTCTCTTTCATCCATAAAACCAGCTCACTTGCACTGATTTTACGCTCCTCAATTAAAGTACAATGGAAAAAACCCTCTTATTTACCGTAGAATTTGGATTTGGCCAGAATGCTACCACTAAGGCAAAAACCATCCTTGCGGTTGCTAACGTAGAAGGCAGATATTGGAGGATGATGGGACACCTGTTGAAAAAAACCCACATATTAAAAAAAAAGAAAGATATATGTATATGCAACACAGTGTAAACCTCGAGCTAATAATGACAGAATTAAAAATTTAAGCTGCACATAAATAGAATACAGTTAATAGATGTGAAATGCGACTATAAGCTTTAAAGATAAAGATCAAGATCAAGCAAACATTCTTACTGAATTTGAAGAGTTAAGAAAATTAGCACCTGACTTTTACTGGAGGAAAAGGAAACCAATACTGGAAACACCTTTCTTTGTTTCTCTAGGAAGACACACTAAAAGAGACATCCATAAAAGAACCTATGTTCATCAGGAGAGCTTTTAGGATACTACTTACACATTTAGTTACGTTTTCTGAAACTGCCACATTGATTGTCTAGCACAAAAATGCGATACATCTTTTTTTGTCTTCAAAATATTTATACCAGTTATTGCAGCTACCTGTTCTGCAATGTAAAAAGTCTTGCTATTTGTCCTTGGATGAATCCACATGCAGCGGAAAGTCTCACCAAGTATAGGATTATACGGCTTTTTTAGTCCCTAAAAAGAAAGAGAACAGAGAGTAAGCATACAATGCAAGTACAGAACTTACAGAATACCTTATCAGTCTGTCACTGAAGAGAAGACATGCACACAAAAAAAATATAATAATAATATATATGCTGAAGCACATTGTACTTCATTTCATCATTTGAGTATTATGCTTAATTACTCTGCTCTTCATTCTAAGGAAATCAGCACAGATTTGGTATATCTGCTAAACTGTTCCAGGTTATACATAAGGAGAAACACAAAATAAGGATTTTTGTAGGAAAATTATTACAGATCTTTTGTTTGAAGTTATGTAGTAAGCACTTTCTGCTTTTAATATTGTTTTCCACCAACATGACTATAAAGAATATTTAGTATAAAGTTAAATGAAGTAGTGGAAATATTACTCCTCCAAATGCAGCATGTTATCACTGAGGAATGGTGAACATAGAACTGGCTCAACTTTATCACAAAATGTTTAGCTCAACTTCTACCCCAAGGGAAAAAAACCCCAATTGACTATAATCTATTTTAAACGTGGCTAGGGACCAAAAAGGTCCACGATGTATTTGCATAAATAATGAAAACTTAACCTTGCTTTTAAAAAATGCTGAACAATATAATTTTAAAACAAAAACTTACTCCAGCACATCCCTAAACCCTCAAACTAGATACAGTGACTAAAGTAAATCAAAATAACATGTTAGAGGGTACCTTTGGCTTTTTATAGAATCCTGACAAATACCACTTCACTACTTTTTTCATGCGGTTGTAAGCATTCTCCTCAAGAGCAGCTCTACGAAACAAACAGAACACACAGATCAAATATCAGCATTGTTTCAGTTACCACAACAATTGATAGTGTGTTATATATATACATACTTCTTATATCTAGGAGTTGACTAAAACAAAATTTTCATGATTAAAAAGGTTAACTGTATTTTTACTGTATTAAAAAGGTTAACTGGTATTGTTTTACCATTTTAAATGTGTCTCCTAGAGAAAAAACTAATTTTGAGAAGTCTTTTAATCAGTCTCCAAAAGCTAAACCAGAAATGTCTGCAACACAATTGCTATTCCTAAGAGGGGCCAGACTTCAAGATGTACCATATGAGCTTCCAGGCAGTCAGCTTTCAGAAAACAAGGATATCTGATGACTGATACATTGTCAGACAAACATTCAAACTTTGAACAGCCTACAATATTGTTTAAGGAGCCTGGATCAAACGTTTCAATCAACAATTACCCCATTTTAGTTCAAAAAATGAAAAGAATGAAAACCAGAGATAGCATTGACTCACTCAGACAGAAAGTCTGCATGGTAGTAGTAATCAGACAGCTTGTCCAGGAAAGAACGAGGTTCCAAGATAAATGTAGGCAGTACAACCTTGGACAAGTCCATTCCTGGCCGGACTTGCTTCAGCAGTGTCCAGATAAGACTTTTGTTTTCTTCTGACACTACTTCTGTCTGAGCAGCTTCCCCTGCCTAGAATGAAAAAATGAAAACTGCTTACAGAAAGGAGAAAGAAAATAATCCTCCAGAAGACAGGTTGACACAGTCTAAGGATGCAATGAGAATGGAAAATGGATACTTAAAATGAATGACTCAGAGAAGCTGAAGTAACTGGGGGGGGGGGAGGGGAATAAATCAAACTTCTCTAAATACTTCATTAAAGGTGTATCATAAGTATCATAAGTGTATGACAGATATACTATTCAGCATAAAAAACTGCATTTGTTTTCATCAGCCCGAAAACAGAAAAATTTGAGGTAGAATGTTGTTCAAAAATCTTCCTTTAGTCCTATGCTAGTTATCAAGTACATTGCCTGTGTTCTCACGTGCAGGACTTGCATAGCAAAAGGCTGTTCATTCTACCAACTTTTCCCCACCATGAGAGCTTGCATGTGTATGCTTTCCACTGCCTTGACCAGTCAACAGTATTAGTGGTTTTCCTTAAAGAAAGGGAAGTTAGCTTTTCCTTAGGTTTTCCTTAAAGAAAACCACTACTTAGGGGCAAGTGAGAAAAACCAGCAGCCACAATCCAATATGCTCCTCTCTGCCCAAGGAGAGAGGAGATATTCTTCCTTGTAGTTTCTGAAATGAAAAGCAAAGATTGTAGGAAAAGCACCCCTCTTTCCAAAACAGTTCTAAAATACATTCTCAAGAATTTGTTGTCAACTTAAACTCAACTTTTCCTTAACTACTGCTTCTTCTTAGAAACAATACTAGAAAGCAATAAAGCGCAAAGTATTTATGTCCCATAAGTATGGGGAAAAAAAAAAGCAAACAATAAACCCTCAGAGTTAACACTTGAGAAGAAAGGGGAGATTTGTGAAAAAGCTCATCTCAATTTTTGTTACTAAGTTTTTTGGTATCTTTATAGCAAGTAAAACAGACAAATACCTATCATATTTGCCTGTGTAGATATGCAAGACAAACTGCAGAAGTGAAATGGCAGCTCTGGGGCATCCTATTAGAATGCAAGGTGACATAAGAAACACAGTAAGTCTTCAACTGAATTGTGCAGACCCCATGGCTGCTTAACTCCTCTTGCAGTAGAAAACCAGAGGTCTCAGCTTGCATTAAAATCCTCAAGATTTTTACTCCCAGTTCTTTCTTCAAATAAGTCAATAAAAACCAAGTAGAAATAATAATAACAAAAGGATGAGTAGACTTCAAATCAATTAAACCAAGAAATAACAGAAAAGGACAGGTAGTCCTTCAAAAGGATGGACAACTTCTGCTACAGGTGGCTCTTTAAAACTGAGCAACTTCTGCCTGATCAATATTCCAGATAATCCCATTTCTTCTATAAAAACCTCAGACGCAAGCACAAGAGTAACAAAGCAGAGCAGAACATGGGTGAACAGAACTTTTTCCACCCCTTATCGCTGAAAATCAGAAAGCCAATCCTGCAAGTCAGCTTTCAAGTGTAATCTGACCCCTAAAATATCAGCTTTCTATTTGGAGAAGCTACTTGTTAACTACATCAACAGCATTTTTACCTCCCCAAGTTCTTCATGACTTTGTTCTAAGTAAGTAGTTTCCTTGATATCAATTGGTTCTGGATCAATGTAAGAATCATCCTGTCGCTCCGATGTGTCACTATCACTTTCTTCGCTTTTCCCCAATCCATCATTATCAGATTCCTCGTGGTCATGGTCATTTTCCTTATCAGATTTGTCAGAGTACATATCTTGATCTTTAAAGTGATGCCTGTCAATTTCACTGTCATTTAACCTACAAAAAAAATAAAGGCTAAATGAATCTTCAGCTTCACACAACAATTTCATGCTTCCAAACTAGGATCTTAATACAATACGCATTAAAATTGTCAATATCAAGCCTGATCTGGCAGCAATGTCAAACTAGCTTTGCTGGAAACATAGAGGATGTATTCTTCCCACTGAACTGTCAAATGCACCAAGTGTAGAATAGTACCATTGGAAGTGACCTGTAACAGTCTTCTAGACCAACCACCTGACTGCCTCAGGGCTGACCACAAGTTAAAGTACATTATTAAGGGCATTTTCCAAATTCCTTAAATGCTGACAGGCTTGGGGCATCAACCATCTCTACAGGAAGCCCTTTCCAGTGTTCAACCAGCCTCTTGGCTGCCAGGGCACACCATATTGTGTCTGGTGTCAGCCAGCATCCCTAGACCCTTTTCTGCAGGGCTGCTCTCCAGCCACTCCTCTCCCAATTTATACTTGTGTCTGCTGTTACTCTACCCCAGGTGCATTTGTTCTTGTTAAATTTAATGCCATTAATGATTACCCACTGCTCTGATCTATCTAGATTGCTCTGCAAGGCCTCTTGCCCCCCGAGAGAGTCAGCAACACCTCCCAGTGTACTCTCATCAGCAAACCTGGTAAAGGTGCATTCAACTCCTGTATCCAGGTCATTGATAAATATATTGAACAGAACAGGCCGTAGGATTGAGCCCTGAGGAACACCACTGGTGACCAGTCTCCAGCCAGATGTAGCCCCATTCACTACATGCCTTTGAGAGCCCTGCCGTTCAGCCAGTTCTTCACCCAGCACATAGTGAACCTGCTAATCTCACAGCTGGACAACCTTCCCGGAAGGATGCTGTGAAGGACAGAATCAAAAGCCTTACTGAAGTCCAAAAAAACTACATTCACCACCTTCATCTACTAGGTAGGTGACCTTATTGTAGAAGGATATCAAATTAGTTAAACAGGACCCTTCCTTTGCAAACCCATGTTGACTGTGCCCAATGATTTTAGCACTGTTCTTTAAATGTCTTTCTGTATTATCAGTATGATCTTCTCCATAATTTTTCCAGGTAGTGAGGTCAGACTAACAGGTCTGTAGTTTCCTGGGTCTTCCCTCACACCCTTCTTGTAACCTGGAATAATGCAGGCTAGCTTCCAGTCAGCAGGGACCTCTCCAGCCTCCCAAGACCTTTGGTAGATGATCAAGAGGGGTACTGTTGTAACATCCACTAGCTCTTTCAGTACTCTGGGATGAATCCCATAAGGCCTCATGGATTTATGCACATTCAGCTGATAAAACTTATTTTTTACAATTTCAGTGTCCACAAATGGAAAGTCACTGTTTCTGTACTTGTGGTCCTCCAACTCAGAAGACCAGACAGCAGTCTGTCTACCAGTATTAGACTGAGGCAAAAAAAAAAAGCACTGAATGCCTCCCTTTTATATTCATCCCTATTTTTCAGGTGGCCATCTTCAACAAGTATCAGTCCAACACTTTCCTTGGACCTCCTCTTGCTATTAACGTACTTAAAAAAAACCCTAGCTCTCAGTTGAAGAGATGGCTTTCACCTTTCTTCTCCCTCTCCTGCCAACCCCATTAAAAATAGGCCTGCAGGTTTTGTTGCTTAGATAGTTAATCACACCAAATACTCTTAGAATATGCTATATCCAAAGATCTACTTAATTAAACTATTAGTCTTAATTAGACTTAACAGTTGTAGCTAATTGCTGTGATTGTAATCTGGGCCAGCTGCTGATATTAAACTTCTATTCATGAGTACAGATCTCCAGCTGAATTGTACACAGCAGTTTTATTGTTTCCATGAGATAACAGAAGGAGCAAAACTGTAGTTGAGCTTGCTTGGTCATCTGGATAGAATCTTGCATCTGGGCCATGGGCAATAATTTGCCTTTTTTGTGCTTTTCTCACACTACCTATGCCAGAAAGAATTGCATTTCTCCCAGTCCAGGTCTTCTGTCTCAAATACAGGAGCAACCCTTAACAGCAGTACAAAATCCTGTGCGCTCAGAAAAGGTAGATGGGCAGCTAAATCTTCATGGACAGGAGAGATTGTTTGAAATAAACGTACATCCACCTGAAAGTATATTGAACTGATGGAAGATAGTATACTGAGAGAAACTGTGCATAGCACAAGCTTCAGACCCAGTTATTTCAAATAAAGGACTAAATCTTTTATATTTTCTAATGCACTCTGGTACCACAACTGAAGCATTTGAAAAAAACATTAATTCACTATGTTTGTTTAATAATGTATTTCCACAAAATCTTATGCTCCCAAAAATCAAAAATCTGGCTGAAAGTATGTAATGAAATAAACAGGGAGTTACTCAAGGGCACTCAGACACCAGATATCAGGTGATACCAGATAATTTCAACTTTTGTGTATTTAATTTAATATAATAATAGGGTGACTTAACCATTATTCATCCATCTGATGATTCAAAGCTGAGACATACTGAAATCATTTAAATAACGATAGGATTATTCATTTCTTTAACCAAAGAATGCAACTTATATTCACATCTACCAACTTTTGTCACATGTACTGAACTTCTCATTTTCAGGTGAAGCTAACGAGATACCAACTTCAAGATACAAAACATTAAAACTTTAACAGTTTAACTGAGTACTTAAACTTACTGATGCAATACTCAACTTTGAGTTCCTTGGGCCAAACTTCCCTCTCACTCACCTTGCTTGAAAAAAGATTTTTTCATTTTACCCACATAAAATATATAAAACACAGTCCAAATAAGGCATATGAAGAAAATTCAGGAGCAAAAAGAACTGCAACCTTAGGAAGAGATTCTCCGTGTAGAGAAGTTATCGCTACAAGGTCCTACCAAAAGGACAGTCAGGTTTAGTAATTCACTTACGGTAAGTTTTCTCCACTGTGCAAGTTGTTAGCACGAAGCAGACCATAGAGAGAGACATGAGTATTGTCTGCTGAAGAGTTCAAATCGTGTTCTTTACCTTCTCTAACCATTGTACGTTTAAGTAGACTTGAACACTTCAGTGCCAGCTCCAAAGCATCCATCCAACACCTGCCTAAAAACAAATTTATTATTAGACTAAAAATCAAGGATTTACCTGACCTATAAAACTTCCATTTCCTAATTTCACAATCCTTTTGGGTCTACTTACATTTCTTTTGAAGACACACTTCAGAGTTGTTCCATGTTGCATGCATTGGATTTTATAATGTGGTAGGGACATAAAAACAACTCACAACTATCCAGCTCTGGCACAAGGGGTTCAGGGTAGGACAAGTAAGGTAAATCCTGATTCTGTTAGAGCATATTCCAGCATTTCTTCCTTAATGCAAGTATGGTTCCATCTAGGCCCTGACTGTTGAATTCCTCTGAGGTTCCCTGCAGCCCTGCTCTAGTTTTGAAGACTAAGTAACTGCATCAGTTGGCAAAATTTGCTCATGTAATACAATAACAATGTGGAAAAGAAGCTATAATGACAACATATAAATGCCATTTCAATATAAAACAGCAGATACTTTTTGCCAAAAAAAAATAATAGAGTTATTAAATGAATTTGTGCATTCTTTCCGCTCCATTTTTCTTCATTTCCTTGTATCTAATCCATTTTTCAATATAGAAGGCAAACAGAATCCTATTTTTAAAGTCATTATGGGTAGGCTTAATTAAACAGTAAAAGGAAAGTAGCTGCTACAAAGGTTACACAAGTCTTTAATTTTGTTTCCACATTGTAACTTTTGAAGATGGTTGCACTGATATTGACCATTACAGAGGCAGCCATGAAGGGTGTTACAAAACTGTATTTTGAGGGACTTTTTACTACTAGAACTCTGTGAAACTGCTGCACTTTATAACATACAAACGCTTTCATTAGAAAGAAAGTATGTCCATGTTAGCACTTTAGAAAGGCAATAGTTTGAGTATTTAGACATAAATTAATATAGTTAAATCTGAAATAACCCCTTCCCTGTCCTATACCCAGACAACACAAGGCAACTGCAAGGAGTTCAATGACAGTTTCTTCACGTCAAAAATTTTCTTTTAATAACCATGAAAAAGTACTAGCACCAACACAATGTTCTCCCTTAGTGCATTCAATTAACTGCAAACATAGTGCTGTAACAGCCATAGTAAGACTGAAACCATCTCTAAATAACTGCTCTCACTGCAGGAAAATGCTGAAATATCTATTTACCATCTGATTCTGAAGCCGCTCGGATGATCAAATAACTGCTGGGCAACGGCTGAGTTATGGAACCAACTGCTTCACCCTTGGGACCCTTGAAATACACAAAACAAACAACAGCATCAGATATTTTAATTCAGTTTTACAGTTTATAATTCAATGTAATAATAAGCTGACACACTGCAGGGCTATTTACTGTCACTCAGCAACATCTAATGAAGACATGAATGGAAAGATGGACAGCCCTCTTTTACTGGATTTCTTCTTCAAAGACTTCATTCTAAGTATAGCTCCCAATTGAACCCCACTTTAAGAAGAACGGTCTTTGGGATTCAAATTTTTTTGTTTGTTTTTTTATTTTTTCTTTTTCTTTTTGTAAATCAGACTTGGCATAGTAACATGGAAATGCTCTGCTGATGCTAATTATAGCAAGATGATAAAAGCATCAAAAGGAACACCACGGGGGAGTCACCCTCACTGTCCGGGGATTCCTGCAAATGGCTGTGAAGAGATCACAAGGGACAAGCTTTTCCTCTTCAGCTCAGAGTTTCAGCTGAAGAGGTAAGACTGAAAGAAAGCAAAACAAAAGACATGACTGTGGGGTGGTTTAGGAGAGTTGATTTACAGCAGATACAGCCTAGTAGAAGACCCCATGTTTGTACAGCAACTGGCTGTTTCCCCTCTGGTCCCTTTTGTTCTAGATGAGAGCAAAGGTTCCTCTCAGTTCCTACAAGGATGCTATGGTTCATAGCACAGAGAGACAGGAGGGCAAGCCAAACCCTTGCAGAGAATGGGAGGCCTTTCTCAGTGATCCACTTCATGCTTATTTTGCACAGCATTGTATTTGGTGTCTCAGCAGCACCCTATGCTCCAGAACTGCACAATTTTTGTCTGCCTTCAGAAGACAGATGAATCAATCAGTACTTAAATAAAATGGAAATAACTCCACCCACCCAAAACTATGTATTGCTATCGAAACCCACTCATCCTTTCTCCCTCCCTCCTTACTGTTCAACCTCTCTACCTACCCAGTAGTCAATTCCACAAAATATTTAGGTGCCTAACTGTAGGCTTGGCATTTAAATAAGAAAAAAACCCAAGATGATGCCCAGGTCCATAAAAGACATTTAGATGCTTAAGTCTCTCTATAAAGGGTATCAGCAGGACACCATGACATTATGCTCAACCAAAAGACACACAGAGGATGTCAAATGCCAAAGTTTAAAATTAAAAAAAAAATAAAAATCCAAAAGACCTTTCAATTTCTGTCAAGCTTCAATTTGGAATAAAATGCTAAGCAACCATTTTAAAGCCGTTGCAAAAAAACTTTACCTTTGACAACTTCAAGACAACTGATAGGCAAAGAGGGCTGTATTATACATACTCCAAGCTATTGTTGAAAGCTGGGTTAAGCCTGCCTAACTGATGAGTTAACACATTTTGACCTTGACTGATTTCCCCCAGAGAAGCCTAATGAAAAGCCAGTACAAGGCTTAGAAGAGGGAATTGGAAAGCCAGCAGAAGTTTTGAGCAAAAGCAGATAAAGGCAGATATTTTAGAAGCAAGCAAATGAAACAGCCAGAACGTTTCTGAGGGTGAGAGGCGAGTAACGAGGAGTTACTTAAATACCAATACAGGCAAGCTAGTGCTGGTGTAAATGATGTTCAGAAACTCCCGAATAGTCAGTACGGAGTAACAGCAGCGTGGGTGTTAGAAACAAGATTCCAAACCTCAGTCCCCCTCCGTGCGAGCGGGAAGGTGCACCTACAAAAAGTCTTTGGTGAAGTGGCACTACAGGGATTAGGATTATCAGGTAAAGAGAATCAGGAGGGACAAGCCCCTGCACGAGCACTCCTCACCCTGAGGGCAGGCAGGAAAGGGGTCTCACTCTCACCAGCCCCCTGGGGAGGGGAGAGCACAGTGGTGCAGGGCAGCACCAGCAGGGGTGGGAGAGGTGCTGGGACCCTGTCCAGAGGGGACCATTGTACCATGGGTGCACCAGTGCCGTGCAAAGGCCCCACCTGTCACACGTCCTCAAAACTCTCAGGTCACAGGACATGGATTAAGGGTAGAACTCTGTCTGTAAGATCTCCCCCTTAGGGTTATCTGCACTGTGGGTGTGCAAGGGTACACTACTGACTCTGTATCAAACAGCTATAATTTAGACATGGCATGGTTTTGGTGTTAGGGGTTTTTTATTTGATGCATGAAAGCTCCACTCCTTTCGGTGATTTGATAGTACATTGATTAAAACCAAATTAAGGTTGACTTATTTTGGAATAACTGCCTGTAGATCTTGATTTCCTCTAACTGATTTTGGTTCCAACCCACTATGATTTCAAAATTAATTTTCAGTATGTTAGCATTCTGTACAAGAGACATTAGTTTCCACGTGTAAGGTGACTTTATTTGAACTGCCTCTGTTCCTGACAGAGTGATGGTAAAACTATTTCAATACAAGGTAATGGGTAAATTAATAATTCCACTAGATTAAAAAAAATGTTGAAATTTAATTCCTACAGAATATTCATGCCAATAAAACTTGAATGTCATGAACATTCAGAGAAAGCAATAAAAACTGATAAGTAGTCACACTTGACTAAATTTGCTCATGAAAAATTATTTGCAGTTTCTAGTTATTAATTTTAGAAAACTGAAATGGCATCAGGACTGGGCACTAGGAAGACAGAACAAAGTACAGTGAGTGCATCAGCTACCTCTGAGTGCTAGAGGAACATCAAAGACCACAGCAACAGGCTTAAGGGAGCATGTGAAGTGACTGGCCACAAACTACTGCAGGAGAGAATTTGCAGTCTGCCAGAAGGACACACTATGGGAAGTGTGTTCAAGTGAGAAAATCTCCTGCAGTACTTACACCTGTGTAAATGCTTCTTGCAAGGTCATCTTCCTGCACTGACTGCAAACAAGGCTCATTTTGCCTTAGACTTCAGGCTCGTTCTGGTAAATCTACTCTGTAAATCAGTCAATTGCTATTAAGCTTACGAAAGTTTGCCCCATGATAATAGATCTGTAACTAGGACATTATAATTGAAGAGGTAAACAAGGCAGAAAAAGGTTTCAAACTCCAAGGCCTTTCACCTAATTAAATCCAGTAATTCTCAACTGCAAATAGCCATACCAAAATGAACAAACGCCACTCCAGCTCTCAGCACATTTAGAATGGACAATATCAACTTGTTCAGGTTCAAAATTTGACCTACCTTAAAAAAGTAAAAATCTGGTAGGGCATGTCCTCTAAATTCTAAATATCTAGTTAAAAAAACAAACAAATCCATTTCTCATTGCCAAGCAATAAAGAAATATAAGACTGATTTGTGATCTTCTGCAGACAGGCCACCACTTTGCAATGTATGTATACATGATCATAAATTAAAGCACATTAACCCCAAACGCTATAGCTTTGAAAAAGGGTATGAAGTTTATGTTCTGTTAATGTGAGATTATCACTAATTAGTGAAAAATCCTAAGCATTATTAAAATAAAATCATTCAAAAGCAACTACAAAAGATTCAATCTAAGCTTGGTAAATTTAGATAACATTGATAGTGATAACAATTCAGAAAGACCACAAACAAACATCTGGAATTATACTAGCTGAGTGACTTCCCAGTCTGAGATAAGGAAGAAAAAATCAATGCAGCATATTTTACATATGTGACAGTACACCTATGTCAACATAAGATTCAAAAGATACAATCTCAGAATTAGCAGCTATCCTAAAACGTATGTTGCAGAAGGCATAACTAATTTATTATGACAAGGGGTCTAATGTTGTAATTTCATCTAAAGCAAGAGGTCATTTCAGAAGGTAAATATGTTCACTTGTGCTGTGATTCCACACCCTCTCTCCATATGTAAACACAAAACAAGGACTACAATAGTTTATTTACTAAAGTATAAACAATGAGTAATAGTAAACATGAAAGATTCTTAAGAGAAATTGAAATAGACCTTTGCTGTGCAGAACACATTGTTCTTTTAAACACAGAGAAGAGCTGCTCACAATATTATGCCATGTATGACAAAGCAAACAGACATCAGAACTAAAGGAAAACATTTATCATCTTAAAATTGTAGCCAAAAAAGAACACAATTGGCTAACAAGATGCAATATAAGATATTATTTCACAAGGAAATAATTTGAATTTCTACTTTTACAAGCAAATTGAACTAGGCTGACATTGTATTACATGAACACAGGCTTGGAAGCCAAGAAATGTTTGTAACAAGTGTCAACTCTTTAATTTTGGCAAATCACTTCCCTCCTTAATTTCTCAGATTTGATTGATGTAAAATACAACATTATACACTCATTCCTTCTGCTTACATGATTGCCAGTGACGGCATTAACCTCTTCAATGGCATCCCTCTGCACACCAAACCTGAAGCTATTTAAGTATACAGATGTTGAAGGCGTACATTCAGAATAAACAAACCATTAAAGTTACAACAGAAAACACAGTTCAGCTTTTCATTAAGGTTGTCTTTACTCATAGCTGGCTAATGCTAGTCATCCATTAAGAACTATATATGCTACCACTAACCTTTATAGCCCATATGGACTGCTCCAAAGGATGAAAAAGTTTGAAACAAAAGCCATCTTTTTTAGAAGGCCTCTCAATGAGTTCACAAGCGTTCAGGAGCACTGTTCCTACCCACTGGCCGTTTTTGGGGGTTTTGTAAACAAGCAACACTCCTGGTTTCAGTACACACCACAGTTTGGTCCAGCTTTTCAAGGTACCACGAATCTAGAAGATAAACAGTTACAGGTATATCTCGGTGAACCCAATAGGAAAACCATACCCCTTAAAAAAAATGAAAACTGAATATTATTTCATTTCAAGCAAATATTAACAAGTCAAAATATTGATATACCTGGATAAACTTTTGATAAAGACAACACAAAGTTACAATTTCACTACCCATTATTCTCTTCTATCTTTATCAATACTTATTCTACAAAGGGGTATGCACACATCCAGATAGGCAAGTA
>JAOXJM010000001.1:41040449-41088889 GCA_026413425.1 Tringa solitaria
AGGCAAGTATGACAATTTATCTGAAACCTTCATGAATTTTCCTATCTGAAACATATTCTATCAGCACCATGAAGTCAGGATAATTTTCAGAAACAGAGCTCCTCTGAAAACAGGGCAGATGTCTGATAAGAAAAATAGGATATTTACAAAGTAACTCACACATATTTGAATTTCTTAGATAAAATCTCTTGTAACAGTTGTTACCTTTAACCCATATGTTACATGTAAGATCATTTGAGGTCCATGATTTTGCACATCTGATTAGACTGCTTGCATCAATTCTGTCAACTCTACATTTTAATTACTTCTGTGTCTGTAGGACTGAATTCCAACTTGACCTCTGAGAAACATTTTAGCCTATTTACACTGATTTTTGCAAAAACTGGAGAAACCTTTTCCAGACAAGCTATTGTTTGGAGCTAAGTATAAAAATGGAAAACAGACCTTTTTTCTCATACAATTTCGAAAGCATATATTGAAAAGCACTACTGTTGATGACAGTGAAGGCTATCTTTGATAAATTAATTCCTCAGCTTTTGTACCAGTATTAGAGGACAGTTAGTTCTTAAGAGAGGAAAGGAAAATGACCAGAAATACATAAAGAAATCTGCATTCAAATATCTGACTGAACCATTTCCACTATTGTTATGGACATAACAGAGTTTCAATTCAAACTGTAAAATTGAAAGCACAAAATAAGAATCATAAAGCAAACTCAGCTGAAGTTAATGGCTATATACACAAGATGCATGGGACTATGGTGACTGCAGTACGTGGGAGCTAGATTCTTCTATTATTCCCCTAGAATTTGAGCACAGAGACACCGGGATGCAGTTAGTGGCTGCTGTGCTTGTAGAAAAACATTAACAAGAAGTAAAAGATTGAAGCTTTTCTGTTTTGGTCAGAAAGCAGCAAGCAGCTGCTACAACTTCAGCTTGGATTCTGACCTTCAACCAGTCAGCCATAACAATAACTGATGGGTCTGTGATAGTGCTAAGTAATTCTTTTGTAGCTCTCTTCTTTTCTTCTCGGTAATTTTTCTTTTGAACCTGTAAATAATAATAAAAATATTTATTATGCCACAACCATAAATCAGTAATCAGAACACAAAGAGACATCTATCAATACAAGCAGAGGAAAAACATGCTAAATTCAACTTGCAAGACAGAGAAGTAGCTTTAAAACAGTATTTCACTTCAAGGTGTGAACACCTATTTCATATGCTCTGTTTCAAGAGTAACTACAATGTAACCTATTTCAGATCCTGCTGCAATTTGCTTTTAAGACTGAAGACTTTGAAACTCCTATTAATCTGACAGCAGGAAACCAACAGACCAAACCAACCCCCCCTTTCTCTCCCTTCTTTTCCTGGTGTAAAGTACAAAACCACATTTGGGCTAGATTCAGATTTACCGGTACATTATTGGATCAGTAGTCCTTACCCACCAATTATTTTCCCTCCCCAGTAGAAATCTGCAGCAATGTATCTATCTCCCTCTTTTAGAGGCAAATAATTTTGCATTTTTGCTGATATCTGCCAAGCAGCAGAGTTTGGTCCCGTTACAACACAGGGGGAAGAAGGCAGCAGAAAAACCACAGGTACTGCATGCAAATTGTAACTTTGGTAATTCAATATGTCATTTCTTTGTATGCAGATGTCCTGAGGTCCCTGCGAACCTGAATTACCCTATAATCTTGGGCCATCTCAATGATTGCATTAGAGAAGCCCATACTCAAGTAACAATAAGATTTGAAGAGAATCAGCTACTCATGATACTTAAATATTCCATAGGTCTCATCAGTACTTGGCATTTTTGTCTTCTCAATAGAGAATAAGGTAAAACGATATAAATGCATTTATAGTCCACGAGGAGTTACTTGGAAATTAATTCACCTTGAGAGATTCTTTTTTCGTAAGTTTGCTTGAAGATAATGAGATGTCCTTCTCAGAGCCATTGAAAAGCTTGGATTCAGACTGAAATTCACAAAATGCATAATAAATAAATGACAATGTCAGATACAAGAATATATTAATGTTGCAGGCATGCAACACATGAAGTACACAGCTATGCTTGTAAGGTTCCTATTCCCACTCACTTCTCTACTGTTTGGCCCACTTATAAAAACCCTCAAAACCAAAACCAAGAAACCACAACTTGTATCATGAGCTGTTCACTACCTATTCATGGAATCTTTTTTTTTTTTTATAAGGGCTTTATGTGAAATAATTCTGAGATTCCTCCAGAAAAAGCTGAACTATATATAGTAAATATTTAGCCCATGTAGCCAGTTACTTGATATGTCACAGTCTTGACTAGTTACGCATTATTTTAGCGGAGAGAGAAGGTTTTAGGAAAATCCTGGTGCTTAAACACAGGAGTCACCCCCATGACATAGCGATCCCAACATCTTCATTCACAACTTGACAGCTCCTCTGAATGGATTGCTATAGAGGCACTTACCCCGTGACCCATGAAGGAAAATACAGCCTCTTCAATCTAGGATTCAGTGCTCTACAAATCATCGGAGTACAACAAGCCACTAAATGCACTCATTCTGCTCCTTCCTCCCTAATTCCATGCTCTGATTACCTTGCAAGTCATCTTTTAGAAGCTCACAGTGGCAATAGACAGGGGAAACAAGACACAGGTTTGCTCATGAAACCCAAGTCCTTATTCATGGACAGAACAATATGCTGCCTCAGCACCACATGATTCCTCTTTCCTACCTCTCCCCGCATCTTGTAAGGTTCAAAGTTTACTCCTTGGCATGTGTTGCCTACTAGTTGAAAGGGAACTAGAGCCACCAAACATTCACCTTGGGATACAGAGCTCTTAAAAAAAACCCAAAAAACACCAAACCAAAAAAAACCCCATTGTATCACAGAGTTACATCATTCCTACTTGCAAGTCAGAGAAAACTGAGTAGGTATCCACTATATATAAACTTCAGATAAATTACAAAGACTAGCATTTCTTTGCGCACTGAAATATAAGCCTGATGGACACAAAGTTCCTGCCTAGTCAAAAAAAAACACCACAAAACAAACAAACAAAAAGACAACAACAAAAAAAAGAGGGAAAAAAAGAGAAAAGTCAATGCAACGTTCTAACCTGTGTAAATTCAAGGACAGTTTAAGAAAACTGCTTCTCAAGCTGTTCATCATTTCTGACTAGTCATTTCAAATCTCAGAGTACCACGCAATGTCTATTCACTTATTTTATATTTTAAAATACTATAAAATATGCAAGTTTTCAGTAAACATTGCAATAATGAAGACAGTGCACTTCAGCACTCTCTTACTTAACACGAGTTGCTCAAACCAAATAAATACAAATTAAAGATTAACCACTGGAACAAAGCAATTTAACTTTGATCCTACTTTGACGCCTTTCATTTAGAACTGAGACTTTATAGGAGTCTCCTTAGATAACTAGTGTCAAAAAAGATATGTGCAGTAACTGGCAAAATGCAATTTTATCCCAAAATCATTTCAATGATAAGTAAATGTTCACTAACTTCCATATAAACCTTGGAAAAATGAATGAAACATCTTCATTTTGTATCAACGATATGTTCTTAACACACAAAATTTAGCTTTAAGACAAGCATACAACTTGAAATTTAACTCCTCTGTCCAGAAGTTCAAGGAAATACAGTACTTTAAATGTAATAACAGAAGGGGGAAAAATGCTTATCACTGTCACATAAGAAGAGGTAACGAACTCGTAATGCAAGCTATAATGAACCAACTTAAGTAAAACATTCATAAATATTCTAGTTGCTCACCAACAGAAAGCTAATGCAATCTAAAGGTCATGCATATAAATGCCCCAAACCAGTAAGTATCATGGGTTACAAAAACTCATTTTTCTTGGTATCTCAGTTAAAGCTCCCTAACATGACACTGCGTAAAGGTCCCCCTATTTACCTGCCTAACAGAACAGTGATTCAGATATTTTTAAGCTAGTAACTTTCTCAGTGTTACATCCACACAAAGTAGATAGGATCAAAATTTAAAAGAAGAAAGCATTTGAAGAGAACTTATTGTAACTCCCAGCAAGGTACATTTGGTACCAGACTCTGGGCAAGTCTCATCACTGCTTTTCTATCCTTACTTAAAAAGAAGAGCTGCTACTTTACCTCCACAGCTGTGATAGTTGCCATATTCTGTTAGCCTGAAGTTTATTTGTGGGTTATAAATGAACCACTAGTCTTATCAGTAATTGCTAAAATAAGGGTAAAAGATATGTATTAGGAGAAGTAGGGGATATTGGTCACATCTGTAATAGCAGAAAGACACAAACAAAAGTAAAAGCAAACCACACAAAGACTTAAGACAGACAAGAACCAAAAATAAATCTAAGAAAGAGAAAAATCAAATGGGATAGTCAAAGATTAATAGAGTCTGAATTTAATCCAAGTTAAGAGACAGTATTACATTTTTTTATTAACAAATATTGTATTATAACAGAAGTGCATTAACAAATTAAATATTTCCAAGTCAAAAATGATTTAGAGATTTCTGGACCAACATAAATATTTTGATCAGAAGCAAGCTGGACAGTGAAGTATGCTTCCTTGGTCTCCCTGAGAGGTGAGGCTCTAGGATGCAGTAAAGCTGTAAGACGCAAAGTTTTGTGACTCCAAGTCAGATATAAGACACCAACAGCTTGAAATGCTTAGCTACACACCATAGAACTGCAGCATCAGCTGCAGAAACCAAACTGCTCACCCCAGCACAAGTCTGATGACACCATTTAAGCAGGGAAATGCTACTGTAACCTTTAAGTCACTTTGATTTCCTTTGGTATCTCTTTAATATTTCGCTTTAGGGTCTGACACATGAAATAACATGGGAAAAAATTGTGTCATCCCCCTGTCTCCTAGGGTTTGCAGCTGCCTGTGCCCAGGGCCAGCTCTGGCAGACCGCAGTGCTCACCCTGCAGCAGAGCACCATGGAAAGAGCTGTGCGAGAAAGCGGTGAGGAGCTGGCATCTCCCCCATCTCCCTCGGGAGCGAGATGTGCTCAAGCTCAGGTCCCTGCCTTCCCTGACAAAGCAGTCCACGCCTGCTGAGCCCTGACAATCTGTTTGAGTGTCTGTTACCACATTTGCCTCTGAAAAACAGTGGCCACCCTAGCAGAAAATAGAAAACTACACAGCTGGGTAATTTAAAGCCTTTATCCTGTAACGATGCTTAAATAAGAAAAACAAGAGAATTTAGCTACTCCATTCAGTGATTAAACCACACACCACCTCTCCCTCTGCAAAATGCAGTCCTTTCCTCTTTTCCTTAATCTTTAATGTCTTGAAGCGAAATTGAGACCTGTTTTACGAGACACCCAATTGAGTATTATTTTTTTTCCTGTAATTCTACATTCTAAATACATCAAAATCACTAGATAAAAATTCAGTGCATTGCTATGCCAGGCACCTTTGCTGACCAAAACGTTCACACACTTTAAGAGTTACAATAGGCCAACAAATAAAGAAGACTGCATCAGAGTGGCCCTGAATCTGACAGCTTCTATAACTGTAACCTATAAATTTAAGAGGACTTAGGAGAGGAAAGGATAGCTGTGGAAGATTTTTCTCTGCTACTACAATGACTTTGTACACATATCTCTCATCTTGTGCATATTGTTTCAATACCATCAGAAAAGAACATTTATTCTGAATAAGAATGCTGTTGCAAATTATTTGTGTAAATAACTGTGATTAGAACAAAACAGAGCTCTGGAGAGAAAGGACCTGGATCACTACATAAAAAGTGTCTTTTTGGTTGGCTTGGGCAGTTCACATTTCTTTCCTCTTTAAAGCTTGCCATCCCAAGATTCTGTGGCTTCAGTGACAGTAGTGTTCATCTCCCAGGCCCACTTTGGATGTTCTCAGTTTTCAGGGCATCTCAGCGAGCCTTTTCTATCATGGGACTACACTATGAATGATTAGGAATTTGCCTGGCTTCTGCCTTCTCCATTTCTATTATAAAGACTACCAGAAAGCATAAACATGCGTAGCAATTATATCTAGATTAATGTTCTACTGAGCATGCTTTCCTTTGCACTCTCATTGCCTCAACGAAATGGGCCTTTATACTTGAATTCTGGGTACAGAAGTCTTTGCAACAGACAGGACAACAGATTACACTTAACTATGTTTTACTCTGGCAATTTAAGTCATTAAATTTAATTAAATTTTCTAATTGCAGTGGGTTTTTTTAATGTTCTTATATGAAGATTTGCTACAGCTCAATGAACAGCATCTTCACTTACAACTTATAAGGATTTTAAATTCTGTTCAATAGCAAGAGTTGTCCCCCATCCATCATTACATATGGCGAGGCAATTTCCCGCCCCAAGATGACAGTGAGAAGACTTCATGTTTCATTTTTACAAATTTGAATATTAGATTTTCATGTGATGTCATCTGAGAACTATATTAAGAAATTCCCTTTAATCTTTATCTATTGCTGAATCTGAAGAGTAGTCTTCAAGATTATCTACAGAAGTTAAATACCTTTGCATTTAATTAAAAATGCACAATTCCTTCACACACTGGCATTTTCAAGATGGTTTAGGAGGCAGCTTTTCTTACCTTGCTTTTTGACATAGAATGGGCTGTATCCTCTTTGTTTTGTGACACATCGTCCTTCCCTTTGTCAAAACCTTAAAGAAAAGACAGCATCGTTGCAAATGATTTGAAGACATTAACATTTTATACAAGCAAGTCTTTGAAATAAATTTGCAAGTTACATTTAGCAGAAAAAAGTGCAATTAAATTGGATTTTCAAGCAACGTATACATACCAGTTGCAAACATACCAGCTACTACAATATAAACTAATTTAATACCTACTAAGAGACAAGAACAGTCCACCGTGTTTGGATGGTGCTGTCTGATGCATCATAAATATGGTGTGCAAAATTTTGTCCTTTTATCTTCTCATTCTCTCCTATCTGCATACATGCATGCACAGAGCAGAATACTAAAAAAAGTCCTTCTTTTTGGTTTGTTTATTTCTGTAGCTAGAGATAATTGTTAAATACCACTTACATGAAAGCAAATCTAAAACACTAATTAAGATTGCAAGTAAGTTTTTTGCAAGAAAATGGAAAAGGTTGCTTATATTAGCCTTGAATTTATACTTTCAACTTGATACTGCGTAAGCATAACTGCAAGGCTTTATATTAAAACAGCCAGCAAAGTTCCACATTTCTCTTCTGAGTGACTCACAGGCCAAGCCCCACACTTTCCCACTATTGAGAAAGCAAAGTGAGACAATGGTTGTAGCCATTGTATGTGTGCTACACACACACAGTATGTGTGTGACAACGGAAAGGGGGGTCACAACTGGCAACAGCGCTGCTGCACAGCTGCTATGTGCTGCAAAACATACACCGAGAACCCAGCATCCTCTTAAGGAAAAATAATCTGGTTATGAAACAGGACATCCCAATGATCCATTTTCTTTGAAGAGGCTGGTGGTAGCTTAAAGCTTTTACAAATAGGAATAAAAAAAATTTCTTTATCTAAGTAAAAATGCCATCATTTGCATGCCCTAAAGATAGAAGGCAGATAAATATGAAGTCATACGTGAATTTCAGGAATAATGCACGCAGCTGAGAAGCCTTGCATGGCCCCAACAGTGGTGCCTTAAAGCTTCAGCCCACCAGAGGGCACTACCTCAGCAGACAAATTGCATAACCAGAGAGTAAAAGCTCTTCAGAGCTTCCCTTTGAACATGTTCCTAACTTTGAAACAGAAATTGATACTCAGATCTCTACAATGAGAAAATTTATCAGAGAAATAGTTTGATCTCACATTCTTCAGCAGAGTTTGTGGGGACACTTTATGAACTTTAAAAGATTTTTTAATTAGCTCTCTCTAGCGGGGTTGAGTAGTTTGTTCAGTGTAGGATTTTTTTTTTTTTTAAATTAGTATCTTCACCCTTCCACAGTTTACAATACCTAGAAACTCTTAGAGAGGACTGATTAATCTATGACAAACAGATGAGAAGCTTCCCATCTGTTTGTCATGGTTTCCAACATCTCCAGAAGTTTCACTAAGTTATAGAGGCATTAGGTTGGTCTTCAGGTTACGTGAGAAATTTGAGATTCCTCTTAATCTTGGTCAAGAGGAGTCTTTTGGGGCTTTGTTTATATTTAGTACATTTTTCAGGGGTTCTTTTTTTAAGACCAGTTTTTTAAAAATTATATACTGCAATACAGTGATATTTCATTTTATGTTTATACAAAGTAAACCCTACATGTCTTCAAAGAAACCTTTACATGTCTTTACAGAAGCCCCTCTGTGCACAGTTCGTTAAACCCTTCCTCTTGAAGTTTTTCCAACACATCTGTTATCAGTTTGTTCAACTAATGGAAACCTATAATACAGAAGGCTACTTGACAACAGGGATGGGCAGAACATTTGTAGTACTAGGGAATCCAGAAAAAAACCCAAAAGGCATGTCATGATCCAGAGGCCAGAAGACACATTTCCTATGTAACACCAAACACAAAAGCACATTTCCTACAGCACCTGTTGTCAGGTGCTGAAACAAAAAGATTGCTTCAAGCCTCAGAGGACAGACCTGCCTTCTTCCCTGAGAAATTACTGGATTCGATGCCAGTCTTAGGCACTCCAACACACATCAGAATCATAGTAATGAGGTTTTATCCTCACCCCCATACCCAAAAGAAATGACTCGTTAGGAACCAAGATCCACTGAAAATGTAATGCAGGCATTTTCTAATGGCTTTCCTGTTTTTACTTATTTTTATAGGCACATACAGAAGGGATGGGAATCAATGAGGAAGTGTTAAGTCAGGATTGTTCTTACAGAAGAGAAGCTATAATTCACTTGCTATCTAACACACACATCCTTATCTAACAAACATATGCTTTTATTTTCATAAACAAGCTTTTCATTGCCACCACCAAGCAGAAAGGAAAACAGAACAAACTACTCTGTCCCAGAGAATCAGACACGAAGGCCAAAGTTCAGTTGTGTTTCCCTGAATTCTGCCAACTTGCTTCCAGTGTCTCGAGCTGGCAAGGTGTGCATGCTTGCTGGTTTATAAACACACCATCACAATGTTGCCTTCCCTTCTCACACACCCAGCAAAGGGTTGTCCCAGGGGGTGGCTACCAAACCCATGTCAGGGTGCTGCAAATCCTGGAACACCTTGCACTGCTCCATCTTGGTCTGTGAGGAAACCCAACCAGTCAGCTTCACATCCCACACTTACTTGTAACCTCTGTCTCTGTAGAAGAGGTAGGCTCACCCAGGATAGAGACAGAAAGCTTTTCTCCCCGTGTGCTGAAATGTATGTTGAAAAAATAAATCATAATTCAGGTGCTAGTCCAGACACAGCCTCACCAACCCTGGATGCGTTTTCCAGGGAGCCTCTATTATGATGGAGAAACCTGAAATACCATAAGCAGTCTTGCTTCTAACAAGAACAGTTTGATACTAATACCTGCAGGGAAATTTGTACTGAAACATCACAAAAAGCTATATATAGGCCTCAGCTGAGGACACTTTACCACGGAAATACTTCAACAAGGAAACAAGAACAGAGCAATTATATTCACAGAATCAACAATAAGAAATACTGCTTTATCCCTTCCTGCTACCAGTTAAGAAAAACAAATTTCTCTATGGACATCTGACAAAGACAACAGCAAAGCCAAGAAAGCTGCACCTCTAAGTGATGCTTTGTGTTATTGCTCTTTTTGTAGTTTTGTTTACCCCAGAGCTACTGAAAATTGCACCACAAAAAGTCATTGAATCAGTGTCTGGAGCAGAAAGTGCCAGGGTATGAGAGGCTAGAGACAGGATCTAATAAAAAGAAGGTGTTTCAAGTTTTTCAGTGTTTCCCAGTAGTGGTTTGGGGCTTAATATTTTAGTTAACTTATTGTTTCCCATCCTGTAATTCAATCAGGAACTCTATAACAAGATAACCTGAGCTCACATTTCAGGTGTTGAAGATGCAGTCCCTTTCTGTAACTTGCTCTCTGTTAAATCTCTTGAATTTGCACATCATTTTCTACCTAAAAATCCTGAAAGCAATCTTCAGAGCTAGGAGGCAGCAAGCAAGTGCCATTTGAATCAACCTTCAGAGCTGCAGATTGAGCTCCCAGTAACGTTTAAGACACTTGCAGTTTAAAAAAAAAAGTTTTATTTTAGATACAAGTTCCACTACTGTAGCCTCTAAAGCAGTTCTGGGCATCAGGGATTATGTTCAGAGCAACACTGCCTCTTAACAGACTTTCTCCCAGTGTGACCTTCCTTGTCTTACCATCACAGGCCCCATGGGCTCTGAAAGCTGATCCCGAGCCCAGCAGTCAGCCACAGTTCATGGTGTGACCTTAGAAGCCAAGGGAAACTGTCCATTAGTACATTCCTACTGTGAGCGCTCCGAACTCCTTACAAAACTTGCAGACAGAAATCTACGTGAAAACTCATGATGGGCTTTCAAGACAGATGCAAGAGCCCGACAACTGCATGCAACTGAAACCACCAGAACTATACACACGCAAGGTGTCAATGAAATAAAACCAAACACATTTTTTCAGAGACTGAGCTGGAATATACAGTCCATACCAAAAGAAAAAAAAATCTGCCAAAACACCTCTGGATGATTTGACAAAAAATGAGGAGTATATATGTTGCAAGATTAGCCTTAAAGAATTTTCAGGTTAAGGTCTGTGGCAGGGTACATTTTAAAACAAAACCATTCAGTTACAGAGATTTAAATTTTGTAGCATAACACAGGTATCATTCTTTGTAAGTCACATCCACAACTTGTCCCTTCAATCTTGAGGGAAGGGAAAAACCAAAACTCACTACATAACAGCTCCTACATCTCAAATACTGGTTTTTAACCTCTCAAAAAATACCATCTGTAATTAGGATACCTGAGAAAAATAAATCAGAAAAAACTTGTTACTTTACAATGACGGATCTATTTTATCCAAAAAGAAAGAATTACTATCCACTGGAGGCTTTTTCCCCAACAAACAGAAGAACCAGTAAAAAAGCAATGCAATGCATGAAAAGATCACAAATATTTGCAAGCCAAGCAACACTTACTGACTTCAAAAGTAAAGCAAACAGGCTGATATGATTACTGGTGTGCACCTGCAGTTGTGAAAAATGAGTAATTGAGCTGAAAAACTATATGCTTCTGGAAGAACTATGAGCTATACCTAGTGGGAGATGTCAATACTGGTGTTATGTAATAAACACAGCAGGAAAAAATCTTTTAAAATAATTGAAAACAGCAGACAATAGCCTTTTTAACAGACTGATTTTCAAAAGCTTACTGACCACCAGTTTTAAGAATACAATCCCAAATTAACCAATTCAGATTCCTCCATGGATTTTGAAACTGAAGTAATCAAAAAAGCAAGCAAAGTCCTTTGACGTTTTTTCTCATGGTCATTTTTTCTTTTGCAAACACCATATAAAATAAACAATAACCAAAAATTGTCCTCACTGTAACTATACACGAGTATCTTTTAGACAGGCAATAGCTACTCCTTCCTTAAGCCAAATGGAAAGAGTAAACCATCCAGCATGTTAACATTGTTTAAATTCTTCATATATATGGAAGATTCCAAAAGATAAAACATTTTTTAGAGATATATTTACACTTGATTTTTTTTTCATTAAAAATGGTTTTCCATTTGTTCTGCATATTAAGAAGTCATTCATTGTTCACTTATGGACAGCAATCAGCTTTAATGTAGAACTCCACACAGGAAGAGGGTAAATAGGAAATGAACTAATTTTTGTTTCAGTAATTACCAGATGACACACATTTATTTTAAAGATAGGGAGGATCTGTCTAGTTGCCAACACCACGCTTTCAAGCTTTGAGATCTTTATTTCCTGAGGAGCTTGAATAAAACTCAGTACTAGATTCTTGGTAGAAGGCTAATCATTTCCTCAAGCAGAGTGAAAGGATATGTTATAGGGTAAAACATGAAGTTTAATAGAATGTGGTGTCCCAAGCAACTGTCCCCACCTGCCTGAGGCTGAACACGCTGCTCCAGTGATTCTGCAAGGCAGCATCAGCCAATGATGGAGAGAGCTCCCTCATCGCCAGCCTGCCACCTTTTCCATGGCTTCCCCACCTCTTTTCCATGGCTTCAGAGCCAGGGCTTAAAAATTCAGTTAGCCATTCTGCAGGAGGCGTACAATAAAAAGTGAAAACAATTTTACTTCCTCCCCCCTTCCAGCATTCTGGCCCCATGGGACTACGCAACAAAGTGCGTATGTGCGCATGCACAAGATAAATCACACATACAGAGTAATTCCAGTAAGAATGTGCAATTTCTACAATGTCCCCTTTCAAGAAGAGGTGACCTTGTAAAACATTTTCAAGAACTCAAGTTTCCTGAAGTGAACTGCTGAAATTCAGGTACCTAAATCAGAAGTGCACATTATGGACAATGAAATTCTAGAAATTCATTTCAATATTCCAGTACTGATTTTCAGTAGACAACAAATCTGAGCAAAGGAGGATGCAAGCCCTTTCTGGTGTTAAATGTGTTAAAAATCTTGCACTACAGAGTTTAGCAAGGCTATGTTGTTAGCCCTAACTCATTCTATCTTGTCATTTTATGTCAAGACACTGATGACAAACGCGTAGATTCTGCAGTAGTTACAGCTAAATTAAAACCTTCTGCTGTACTATTTTAAAACAAGTCCATTGTGTGCGAGGGAGTGGAAAGTACAAGGGAGGAAGGCGTTTATAAACCACATCACAGAACTTCAGTCATAAAAACCCAAGCAACCAAAACAAATATTTCAGTCAGTACCAAATACACAAATGCCTTTTAAAGAGAGATTTACTGTGGCATAAGCTAACTACTCAGCTTGCCTATCTGCAAATCCTGCTACTACAAAGAACTATTATCGAAATGCATACAAGCATTGTTCCTTTCGATTTCTACTAACATCTCAGCACATTACTTTCATTCAAGCTGAAAAAATTTGAGGAGGGAATTACATTCTCTTCTGTAGGTTTTAAGAAATGCAAGACCAAAACAAACCTGGTAAAGCAGGAGAGAGTTCGTTATATCCTCCAAAGGAAGCATTCCGGACAAGCTTTCGGCCATCAGCTCTTGGAGAAAACACAGATGAAATCCCAGCACATGAAGAAAACCTACGTCGCACTGGACCCTCTTCCTTCATGAGTTAAGGTGTTTGTGTAAGGATTATGTTCTCTGTGAAAGCTGGTTAGCATTAGATGGTTGGAACGAGAGTGTTGCAGTAACAGCCTTTTACCTCACATTCTGATGAGTAAGATATAAAAGGACAAAAAAAAAAAAAAAAGAAACAAACGAAGGGCACACATGAAAAATGCAGTGAAGAGACAGAGGCTGCCAAATCAGCAGCAAGGCAAGCAACACTATACTCCTCTTGTCAAACCCATTAGGATGCTTAAAGCAGAATGGCTTTGCTTCAGCTCCTCTTTTCCACAAATATACTGCTTCTCATTTTTTACATTTCAGTTTCAGTCCTACACTTCTCTGCTTTCTACGCACACAAAAGTGGTGATTATTTAGGTTTTAAGGATTCATTAAATCCATTCTTTTTCCCGTTAGCCTTTCAAGTCCCAAATTCATACTGCACAAAGCACGATTCATGAGCTACGTGGCTTCCCTCTACAGGAATCTGAAAAGGGAGCTCATGTTTTGTGTTATACAGCCATGTTGAAGTGCCTGTTTAGGCACTTACCTAAGCTAGTTTTCATCAGCCAATTGTCATGGCTTCTACACCTTAATTTCTTATTTTTATTTAAAAGATGAGGTGACAGCTTTTTTCTTCTCTAAGACTCCGCCAAATATATGTGTATATATATATAAACCAGCCAGACTCCTGGAAGGGCTGCACAAAATAAGCTCCACAAAAAGGGCTTTTTATTATTAATGCCCCAAGTATTTTATGCAATGAATAAAACACTTAAATGAACCTACTTACATTTTAAACATAAAAAAAAAATCCCAGAAAATTGAGCTTCAAGATAGAAGTCAGCAGATCCAAGCTGCTCTTGCTGATAGCTACCAGAATAAAGCCAAATAACTCTCCCTAATGTCCTTCATCCCCTGCTTGTTAGATTGGCTGCTTCTTCGCTCTGATGACTAGCGTGCACCCCCACCTTGTTCCACATGTGGAATATCATTCCTGTCTGGTGCTTCTTTGCTGATCCCATTTTCCCCATCACACCTTATTTCTCACAAAATACATGTGAAACCTACTCTGTTTGCTGGAAAGCAGAAAAATAAGACACTAAAAGTTGGCTTGAAAATAGGAACTGGCATTCTCCCTTACTCCATACTAGAGGACTCCTCTTCTTGTGGGATGTGAAACATATCCCACTAATTAAATCAATGGTAGTATGAATTGATTAATCCTCACATAATACTGTTTACTCCAGCTGCTTATGCAAAGAAGCATACTTACTATTTGCAGCTCAGTAATTTCAGTTCACATTGACTCAAGGATAATACTGAAGTATTTTATAACCCCTATGAAAGATTTGCACTGTTCAGACAGAGTGTATGTGCATGAGTACCTTCAGATACATTCACTGAAAAGAATTTTTCTGATAATGAAACACAGTAGCTTCCAGTACCCTATGAATCACTAAAATTTCTTCATGCCTTTTAACAGACTAATGTCCCAACACATGCCAAGGAAAAAAGATGTAAGTGAAAACAACAAATATGAGCCATCAATAGACACCATTATATGTGATCTGTAATCACTTCTTTAGTACAAGAAGTGAAAAACTCTATTCACTTGGGCACAGGGAAGGGGAGAAACTGAATGAGAATGTCTTGTGTTCAGGCCTGTCTCCATTTATCCATTACTGTGTCTCATACTTCCCTCAGCTGAAGCAGCCCTTGCCCAGATGTCCCGGAAGGAACAGAAAGAGCAGCTGAAAAACTTAGGGAGTGGAACGGTGGGGCAATGAGGAGGAAATGGAAGGAGGAAGAACACCACTTTTTTCTTCCCTTTTTTTTTAGTGTGGGGGTGTGGGGGTGTGTGTGTGTGTGTGTGCACGTGCGTGTTTTTTTGTTTTGGTTTGGTTTTTTTGTTTTGTGGTTTTTTTTGTTTGTTTAATAAACACAGTTCCACATTACTTCTCCAAATCTGTTGTCTTAACTATAGAACAGAGCAAACTACCTTGGTCCCAATCTCTTCAGAATATGCATTTTATTGTTTCTAATTACAATCAAGAGAAAGCTGCAGAAGAAAAACCGCCCTTACACACAGAAGGAACCGTATCCTCTCATTACAGACCTATCTTGCCCAGTTAATGGGTCTGTTATCTCGTGTTTCAGAGCGAGGGCTATGACCCTGCCCAGGGAGGCTCTGCTGACACTGCTATCAGGACATTTCCGTGTGCTGTACCAGAACACAGGCTAACGGGAGGCTCCACCACCAGCCACCCACACCGCTTTGTCTGCATCTGCCCCCAGCCGCTGTGCCAGCCAGTTCAGGAGCCGCTACTGAGTAGGACTCTGCCAGCCTACCACATTCTTCCACAACAGCCTTTGCCACCTCGTGTCCATTTTACTAAAGAGTGGCTAGGCACCCAGGGGCTTGGAGAAATAATGTAATCCTGAAGGTCGTTCCCGTGTTCCTCTCTGTGACCTCTCAGGTCCCTTGACACTGTTCACGGAGCCAAACTGTAAATGAGAACAGATTAAAAACCTATTTCTCCTTCCTATGCCCCTTTCTCCACTTAGAAGTGAAATTGAAATCTTCGGGTAAACAAAATTAAAAATGTCAATAAGGATAATGTTACATTTTCCCTCTCTGAAGCAATCTCCCAACCAAGGAACCCGTTAGCTGGGTATTCCAAGTACCTTCTTCTTTAACTCAACTATATAAGAGAGACAGACTCTGTGCCTTTTGCCAAAGTATGACTGTCTCAACACTGCAAAGGAGGGGGGAAAAATACCTAATTTAAGCTTCCTCTTTTATCTTTCTCCCCTCCATCGAGTCATCTTCATATTTCACTTAAACCTGCAGTGGTAAAACAGTTAATTACATGGTTTGGCTGTAAAAATTCACTAGTTCTCCAACTTTTCAACAGCTTGTGATTTATTACGCCTGCCAATACTTGTATATGCATGCTCATTTGCTTCAACTACCTCAAAGCAGTATCCATTACCGGAGAGATAGCTGACACGCAGCTGAAAGGCTGTTAGATCAAAAGGAATCTGTAACATTTCATAAAAATGAGCATTCTTCTCCATGGCATGATTCTAGGCTAAAGTTTACTGTAACTCTTGAGTATCAACCTGCAATGTTAAAGGGGTTTCTGCTCTCCACACTCTCAGCGCCCAAAGCTCTTAGAAACCCCATTAATTACTTGCCATAAATTTGATTTCTGAAAGGACACAGAGGTACTTTTAAGTAGTTGGAAGTGCTTTTATTTGCATGTTCTGTACAATAGAAAGGTGCACTTCATTAGCCACGAAAAAAAAAATTTAAGAATTCCTTTGCTATCTTCTCCCCTCCCCAAAATGAAATTCAGTCAGAACAGGCCAATCTACTGATAAAATTGGAATTAGTATAATTCATTAGGTGACCTTAGACTAACATCCCAGGAAGCCTTCTATCCTTTTGATATCAGTTTCCACTGTCTTAATAATTACTATACTTAGAAAATGCACTAACATACACAGCGTGGAAGTTTACATGGTTTCAAAATACTCAGAACTACAGCCAAGTCCATCTGCAGAAGTCAGACCTAGCCAAAAAGCCTGCATAAACAGGAAAGTGTTTGCACTCTAGCCTAAATGCATCAGGTGTGTGCTGCTGAGTATCTGTACATGGAAAAATAAGATTCCTCATAACAAAAGTTAAGTACTTCATGAAAGCAGGCACTAAACTATATATGCCACTCCAAAGGGAGAAAAAGTCTCCTGGTTTCTCTGTTTTATATAATACCTAAATCAGTAGGAAAAAGAAATAACCATAACTGAAATATTTAGTTCATCTATTTTGGGGCAGGGGGGGAAGAATCCATTCTCAGTTAATCTGTTGAACATCTCTTTAGAGATGGAAACTTATCTGTTGTATACATTTTTCTAAAAGAGAATGCATTTCTCATATCAGCTACTCAATCAGGGCTTCTTCAGTAGTAAATGCTGGCTGAAAACCAAATCATAATCCTGTGCTTAAAACAGTCTTCCAGGATATTGCCTGTAGCAAAACTTAAACCTCAGTATACAAACCAAAGGCAAATAGAAGACATGTACCATTACAACAGCACATGAACACTTTTGACAAAGCCTGGGTTTAGTTTTAAAACATTTCTTCACGTGAAAAGTATCTTCAGCTGAAAAAAACCATAGGCTTATGAAAAAATACCTGTCCGAACTGTGCAGGTATGAATTCCAAGCATGGAAATTGAACTCAAATCAAAAATATTCTGAGCTATACAACTGAGGAATTTTAAATATAAAAATTCTTTTTATATAGATGATAGAAGTTTAATATAATTAATACATTATGCAAACTGAGCCTGATGCAATAATATAACTAAGAGTATATCTGGTGATGCAAATTAAAAAAAAAAAAAATCTTTTCACCTTAGAGCTATAAGACGAAAACCCAAACCCTTCTTAAAACCAAATTTTGTGAAACCTAAAGTGAGAAGGAAGAGGAAGGAAAGCTGATGGTGTAGCAGAGAAGGCAGAAGCTTTTTAGACTTGCCCTTCAAGTCTGACAATAATTTGCCCTGACATACCAACAACGCTACATTTTCCACTAGAATTCTCCCCCCAGTCCAACAATAGAAAGTGTCATAAATAATTCTCTACGTGCAGTATACAGAGACTCTTTGCGGCATGCAGAAAACAACAAAAAAAGAGAAAAACTGCTAGACTGTCATACCCATAAATGAGTTTTATCCAACACCTGATTACTGCACATGGATTTTAAGTAAAAGTGTTTTTCTCCTTTTAAAAAAAAAGGGTATTAAAGGTATACTTGCCTTCAGACACCAATATCTGATTCAGAAAAAAGACAGCTGAACCATGAGGCTACAAGTTACATCAGTTGTTTACAGTGGCAAGTTTTATTCACCAAATATTCTTCTATTCTCTGGTATTTCCAAGTCGGGTGCAGTTTAGCTGAGGAGCAGTTCCAGAAGCACACCTGAGAGTGGTTATGAATGAACACCAGGGCTCCCAGTGCCCTGCTGGCAACTGCACTTGACTGCACCTCCCTGATGCTAACACTCCTGCTCCGCTCCTCCCACCCAAAGTAAAAAGGCTTGCTCACTGCTCAGGTTTCAGCAGTTTTCATCTCAGCCCTTATGAAATGCTCAAGGTCACTGTTCAGGCTCAAGTAGGCCAGCTCTGCAGAGACTGTTGTGGAGAAAGAGAACTTGCTGGAGAAGTTTCACAGTAATCAGCCCTGCTGTGCCTTTCAAACCCAGTACCAAGCTTTCATAAAGCTGTAACCCACACGGAAAGGAGCACATGCAATTTACCCAAGCCACAAATACTGGGTGGAGTAGCATTTCAGAAATGGCAAGTTTTAATAAACACACAATGACTTGCAGAGAGGAATGTGCCAGAGTATGCATTACAGTAAGAAAGCAGGAGGTCAGGATAATAGATTCAGGAGCCTAACCACACACTTAGAACTGAAGACATTTCACAAGAAATTCAGTCTGGTAACACAAGCTAAATCCAGATTACTTAAGGGTCAAATTCCTTCCTTGATTACTGTGACTAGAACCTCACTCACATCATGTTTGAGACAAGCATCACTAAAGCTGTTTCAAAGAAGTTGCACAGTTTTGTGGAACTGGGTCTTCACCTCCATGAAGTACACTCTGTTACAAAACTGCGAAGTGGCCAGCCCTGTTACCGGGGTCAGGTCCCTGCAGCGCTACAACTGATATCAATCCGGAGCTCCCTAGAGAACCAGTCCACATGGCTTCTACACACAGCTGATTACAAAATACTTCCTCAGCATCAAAAGACAAAGTAAAACAAATTAAAACACCTCCCAAGAATACAGCAAGAGAGACAAATACCCTACAAGTTCAAGGGCTTGCAAGGTTTTAGACAGAATTCCCATGCGGAAGGAGAAAGCAAAAACATTAACATTTTTCTAAGACATTAGATGCACTTACTCTCCCAAGAAGGTACCCAACTTCAGAAGCAATATTTACCGTTACTGTGGATTTGTTGAAAGACTGGGTTTGTTGGACAGCCTCAACAAGCCCACTAGAGGTTTCTTGTCTAGCACTGAGACTGTGAAAAAGTCTTATGGAAAGATGAAGTGAGGTAAAATAGCATGCCATGCTTCATAAGTTGCTCTTACTGTATCAAGATAATAAATTATTTAGCCTTTCTTCAGCTTCTCTATTAAAAGGACAGATATAATGGAAGGAAACAGATGACTGCATGAATTACATCCGTAACTAATTCTGTCTAGGAATACAGAGTAAAGGCAAAGCAAACAGGAGAAGAAAACAGAATTCATTATCAAAGACTAGTTATAACCCAACTACCCAGGAAACAGCTTGCTTTGGAACCAGATAGATTGGCAGGATTTTACCATCTGCATGCCAAATACCGTTAGCAAAAAGAAATATTAACATTCTGAAAGTGCTAGCTGAAAGAAATGCAGGAACTGGCATTTAAGCATCGATCAGTATTCTACCAGTGGAGTTACAGCCTCCCCTGTGGTCAATAAATGCACCTGCTATAACCACAGTCTCCTACACCCACATGAACGAACAGGCTCTCATGATCACCTGGCCAAAAGACCAAAACCCATCTGAGCAAGAGTTAAATACTTTGAAAAGGCTTTGAGTTCACTGGCATGGGGCTGTATCTTTCCTTCCACTGGACCACAGTAATCTGTCTTCCCCTGACAGCTGATAAGAGCAGATCCATGCTATATCTCCAGAACTTCTTGCATGGTGACCACCAGTGAGCCAGAAGAGGGATAATGAGAGTCAGGAGCTACAGACATTTCTTACTGCTTGGTCAAACAAAACATGCTGCTGCTGCTGTAAACTGAGCCAAACACCTGAAACAAATATTTTTTAAAGGCTGCAAGTTGTATATATAACTCTCCAATATATATATATGTATATATAAGTCTCCAATAAACCACCTTTAACTTGTTAGTTGCCTTGGGTATACAGTACTGTCCAAATCTTGTATTTTCCTGGTCACGGCTCCAAAGGCATCTTGTTACTTCAGCAAGTACTAAGTGCTCTTTAGGACCTACTTGGTCCTAAAGCATCAATAGATGCTTGAAAACATCTATTTTTCACTCTCCACCTTCTCTCCCATGCAAAAATAGTTACATTTGTATTTTCTCCCCAGATACAGACATCTATGAATTAAAATCCTAGCATGTCCTTTAGACATTTACTCCGGAGCAAACAGCCTTTAGTGCAAGCTCAGCACAGCCAAAAATGCCCTTATTGTCCCCCAAAATCAGCTTCACCTCATCCTTTCTATTCATTGTGATCATTATTGGGAAACCTATAGTTCTGTTTCCACTGTCAATCTACCTCCCTGAGTCTAAACTACTTTTGTTTCTCAGTCACATAAGACTGAATACATTTTCATCCTATTGCAAACTGAATTAAAACTGCTACTACTCTACTGGAAAGGAGGGGCAGGGGCAGACCCCATTTCTTTATCTTCCTAGCTCAAGCTCTTTCTGGGCACACACTTCCACTGCTTACCCTTATTTGACAACTTTTTTTTTTTTAAAGAAAGAAAAAGAAAAGAAGACAGCAAGAACCTGTTAATTTAGGTCAAAGATTTACATTGCTGTAAAATACCTCCTCAGTCTTCATCACCCTAACATGCTTTTCTCAGATACTACTTGTATTTTCAACCCATCTGCATCTCATTAATGCTTTGAATAAAGACAGGAAAAAGACTGAGGGCTGATGTAGCAGAATTCATGAGCCAGGAAGCTTGTTTACACAGGTTATTGTTACCCACATGAAATATAGAAACTGGAGCTCCAAAATCTCAATGCATCATCTGCTGAGTTGCAGCCTTAAAGTATTAAATATAATATTGTCAACATGAGAACCACTGCTATTTGTTCCTGTTTCAATTTGGATGATGCTCTCATTGGCGCTATCTGCAAATTACAGTCCTCATTCAAATCCACAAAAATAAAATCTCAAAATCTTTCTATAATGAATGTTGTGAATTTTCCATTCTTCTTTATGTGGATTTTCACCTCTACACACTCTTAAAAAATAAGCCTGGAGATTTTCTCCTGAACAAATAAACACAAATCTAAGTTACTAGCAAGTTAAAAACTATAAAAATATTTAATCATATATACTTTGTAACATACACTCAAAGGCACACAAAGAACAACAGCAAGAAGTCTCATTAAACAAAAACCATAAACAGAAAATATGAATAGTGGTAAAAGTCAGACATTTTCCAACATCCTACTACAGAATTTTTAATATTACTGTCTTAACTAGATTTCTCTCTTTACCAAGTACAGCTTATTACTATTTAAGCATTTATGCTGTTTTAATAAAAAAAGTTTGAACTATGTAATTGTAAGCTAGAAAATATTGGAATCCCTTTCTGAGGAGATTTCTGATTTTTTTCATAAATTTTAGGTGATAACTATTTCTATATTAATGCATTTTATGAAATAAATAAAGCGGTATCCTGATGTAAGTCTGAGTTAACAAGATTTACAAGAATCCAATTTACCAGGGATAATTTGTGTAACAACATAAACAGCTTACATCAACAAGCAGAGTTCTGCCCTACAGCTTTTGAAAATGCAGTCTTGGACTCTGTATTCTCCATGTTCATTTTTTAACTGTAATAAAACAGTTTTGTCAAAACCTTTGTGTCACAGGTAGGTATGTTAAAAAAAAAGTAAAAGCCTCAAAATAAGCTCAATAAAAGTTTAGTAGGTTGCTCATTAACGGTTAATAACATTTTCAACTATAGAATGCAAACACAGAAATTGAGCTAAATTAACATTGTTCAATCTATGTGTCAACTGCTAGAATTGAAAGATGTTTTAGCAGTCCTAACACCTATATGTACTACACTTATAAAAATATTGTCTTGGTGACTTAGCAAGGCCACATTACCTCACTAGAGCCTAAAAAGATGCCATCCCACAAATATAAGCAAAGCTTTACAGCAAAAACTAACTTCCCAAACCCATTAAGGTTTCCATCAAAAGGCTTCTTAATTATTTCGGTCCAATTCCAAGTCTGACAATTGCAAATAAAATATTTAGCCAAAACCACAGTATGATCATTTAGTATGAGTATGTTCAAGGCACAGAGAAGTAGGAAGGTTTCATTGCCTATCAGATAAGGCAGAAAAAAACCAACAATGATCTGAACATACAGGATACCAGAAGGCAACGTTCGCATGCAATACACAGAGACAGGACTACCTTGGCAGATGCTATGAAAGGACAATTCAAGACTTCAAAAGTTAGAATTAAAGACTGTACATAGGGAAAAAAAAAAAAGAAATATTTCCTTCAGAAAGTTTGATCTTACAAATTGTTTCCAAGTCTTTACCACTATTTGATCATTTCCCACCTTGACTCAAGAAAAGTCATTCATTTGGTTTAGCTGTTGAGTGGGAGTCTCTAGAAACTGCTTTCTTGAACACACAATGAAAAGAGGAAAACCAGTACAAGCTTTCAACACAATGCAATGTGGAACCGCCCAATGCCACTTTCACAATGAGTTCCTGAGTTACAATGCTGAGAAGGTCTATAATTGGAAAGCTTTCCTTTGAGCAGTTGAGCTTAGAGCTCCCATGAAAAGTTGTACTTCTGGCTTTTCTAGAATGGTGGTACCACACAGAATGTGAAAGGTTGTCTAGTTAAGTCAGCTTTGTACCTTTATTAAATCCTTCCTTGCACACTGTGGATGCAAAAAGCTAGTTTTTAAGGTTTGTTTTGATGTCTCTTGAACCTCAACACATCCAAGCGTTACCACCTTTTGCCCTAGATGGCACTTGGATTTTTGGTATGCTCCAATTCAAAGCCGCTGATGTTTGGAGGCTCAATAAACTTATTTCACATAAGTTGTAATTGCAGTGTTGTGATCAGGATTGGCTTATTCTGACCCTCTAGTTAACTAAACATGGGCAAGGCAGAAATAAATTAAATCTGCAATAATTAAATCTACAAGTAGTCCACCTCTGGACCAATACTATATACAGCTAAGTTAGCCTTTCAACACTAAAATTCTGAATTGGCTACATAAACTGCTAAGTGTAATGAAGAAGCTTAATCCCCAGCATCACTTTTTCTAATAGATTTCTGTCAAACAACCTTGCTGAAGCTTTCTATGGAAGGGAGTCTGACCTCCACACCTTGCAAGGCCAGTCTGTAGCCTAAAAGATAAGGCAGCCTTCAGCCTCAGAATAAAGGTCAGCATATCTTCAAGAATCTTAAGTTTTGTAAAAGAAGAAGGTGCAACTTCTTCCTGCAAACATTAGGCAGAGCAATGACAGTGTAAATACACTTTTTCTGAACAACCACTAGACAATGCTGACACATCAAGCTGTACTCTACATTCATAAACCAGATCTGTACTGGACTCCTGAAGGAAAATCCCCATCTCTGGCTTGGACAGCATACTAAGTTCCATCTCATAAGAGTGAAAGGAGCAAGGAAGGACGAAACCATGTTTTAAACTCAGAAACCAGGTACAGGAACATAGAAGCTGAGATCCAGAGCTATGGTCACATAAATTAAAACCCAGTAATTATACACAGGAGCACTTAAAATCGTGAATACATACCACTTGCAGCTTCACAATGATATGTTACATGGTTCACCCTTAGTTCCAAATAGGAAGCCAATGGCCCAAAAAGATGTTCAATGTTTAGCTGTATTCCCTCATATTGAGACTCAAGTTCTCATCTATTTTTAATCATATTTGTAATACTTGTAATTAGGATCTTACTTAAAACACAGGCAAAAGACACAAATTAAGCTTGTTCCAGTAGATTTTCCAAGAGATGGGCACTGAGCCTTCCCCTTGACTGCTGCTGGCCAGCCAAAGAATCTGGCACACATGATGGTGTTTCCTCGCTAACACCAAAGTGCTGGTTGCTCCAAAGACTGCCTCTTCATACATTTCACTTCATTCCAACTCACTTATTTTTAACCACAAGCTCTATACAAAACTGGCTTTGTCACACAGACTCTTTTATTCAGGCAGCACAAAACATAACCTAGGCAATGGTGGCAAAGCAACATCCAACAACATCCAACTGTCCAGCGGCAAATGCCAAGTATCCATGTCACAGCTCCCCTTTATATACATTTAGTCAGTTCTTTGTAGAGCGTATCATACATTTTTCTGTTTCAATTCTTTTATCCTGTGCCTAGCATGTTTTGAATTATTTACATTACCCATCTCCTAGGGATGCCTCCAGGTGCCAGTGCCTAAAACTATCTCCATTTAGTTCATAGTGAATGCCTTTAAATACTATATGTAAACATTTCTTATATTTCTGCATATTTTCATCATATAATACTACAGGTACATTGTAAAGACCTTTACAATTGGATTTCAGTTAATTGGATTTAAGTTACAACAGTGAGCTTCAAGTACTCCATCACTTTAAACTCTGTTCTACTTTATATTTTTCAGGCTTGCACAGCATACCTTCTTCCCTATGCAATAAGCTCACATTTTCACCAGCACTGTCATTTCTGTGCAGGAGTAACTACCACAGAATAACCACCCAGATAGGCTGGAAGTTAGTAATTAAAGGTGACTGAAGTCTAGCCTATATTATATCTTTTCACTACTGAAACTGACTGCAAGCCAAATTCATTGGTTCATAAAACAACAGTCTCATTTCTACTAATGCTCCTGGAAGAATGAGTCAGTGATGACTGATGCTAAAAAAGACACAGATAGATACCTTTACCAACCCTTAAAATCACTTCTATAAGCCTAGAAATAATCAGAGGGGAAAAAAGCAGAAGACAATATCTGCAAGGAGTTTGACATAGATAATCAAGTCTTAGTGCCTTTCAAGCCCGTTTTAATGACTTTCCTATGAGTGAAAGCCCTTGAAAAAATATGTTTGCCTTTATAAATTAATAGGAATAACAACATTAAAAGAAAGATTTTACTATAACATTCAAATATTTATATAACTACAACATTTGTCTAATAAGGTGTACAATACACTAGAGAGAAGAACCAAAAACCATAATCAAAATTACAAACAAGTTATATGTATATATTCTACAGAAAATAATCCCCGACTAAACACAACACAAGCCAGAGAACATCAAGTGCTGTTCCAGTGAGATAACAGAGGCTTTTAGAAAAATAAATCAGAGCTACCTGTGGGTAGCACTGAAAATACTACCATAATAATTCTTAAAATACACCAAAAGACTACCAAATTCAACATGGTAACAACTAACTTTGATTTCAAAGTTCTTGACTTTTTATCGGAATAGTACTGAATGGGAAATCAGGCAAGATTCAAAGCTACCTGAGAAACTGCCTTTATTACTCTGTTGGACTAACATCATTACTTTGACAAACCAAATTATGGGAGTTAAGGAGGCTTATACGAAAAAAAAAATAAATTTCAGAAACACTACTCATAGCAAGAACTAAAGGAAGCACAGATGACTGGCATGGCTGCCAAGAGTAAAAGGAGAGAGAATATTAATGAAAAAAGCCTGAAATTTTCACTAAGTACTCCACACACCATAACAAACATGTCTAATGATATCCTAGGCAACAGGAGAACACAAGCAGTTTCAAATGCAAATAAACACTAGGAGAGCAATTAAGGCTTGGGGTTTTTTTTGGGTTTCTTTGTTAGTTTTTGTTTGTTTTGGGGTTTTTGTTTGTTTGTTTTTTTTAAACAGACTATAAATATGTCAGGTCTACTGACAAATTTCATTTTGCATCCCATCAGTTCACATGGATCCACCCAGAGTTTGTTTTCAACAGATTTAGCAAGGCAGAGGGACAGGTTGAAAGCTGGAAGCAATTGTTAAAAGATCTTTCCACAACGGTTCCAACTTAGGTGGTATATCATAACACATTTGTGTAAAGACACAGGACGAGGACAACAACTTAAATATGTGACCATCGATTACAGGACTATACACAGATAATGATTTACCATCAGGTGGACTGTTCTCCCACACATAACAACACGCTTTAATAAGCTAATGCACCATGTAATGCATTTCTTTCTGATAAACACATAAGGATATGAAGAATTACATACAATATTTCAATATGCTTTCTTCCTTACCTCTTTATTGTGAAGAACCACATCTTTGAACCAACATTTAGAACAAATATTTAATATCAACATCTAAGTTCTTTAAAATCTCTGGAGAAAAAAAAAAAAGCTTTGTCTTACCATGGCTGTGGGCAGTTCCTGGGCTGAGAGAAGGTTGGAGTAACTCTTTGGTTGGAGTAAAATAGGCTTCTTTCCCCTGGCGCTGGCTCATTTTTCCTGGAGTTAAAAGCTGTGATTCATCAGCGTTTGTTACCGCTGCTGAAATAGAAAATGGATGCTCATTCAACAATGTTATGTGCTTGTGCATAGATTTCTATTAACAACTTCACTGCTATTTATAAAACTGGTATTCAAATGCTATGTTGCAAAATTTTTTGTTCTTGAAAACGAGGATTTCAAAGCAGAGATTTGCTTTGTACAGGAGAGCAGAAAGGAGCTGACAAGACTGGTATAGGACATGAGGCAGAAGATGAAAACAAAAACTAGGAGGATGTAGGAAAGGCTGCTACTGAATACAGATACAGCACCAATCTGTTACCTAACTTCTGAAATCCTGCTTTCTTAGCCACTTTTGTGATTGTTTTTGGTTTAACTAGCCACAACACAGCCTACCCAGGAAACAGCTTCCCAGATCAAGCTGCACCACCATCCCAGAAAGCTAAGATGAATGTATGTACATACATAAGAAGAAACAAGTCTTATTAATAAAGATCACGTATAGACATTGTCAAGGGAAAGACTTAAAGCAGAAGAGTTACTCTCCTTGGATCTTATCAGTCTGAAAGGCTTGTTTGATGTCTTCTAGCTATTTGTAAGATCACCTGGTCAGCCATCCTGCTTATGGTGTCTGTACATTTCCTTAAGCTGCACACAACAGAACTGTACCCTTTTGATAGTGGAAGAATGGCTGACTCAGTAACACTTGTCTCGTTGAAGTAGATACACTGACAAAAAGGGATCAGAGGGGGAAACAAAAGCTGCTTACTAAAGAAGAGCCCGGAAGATTGGAACTTACAATGCAGCTCATTTTAAGAGGTTCCGAGTTTTCCTCAAAGTTTTAAAAGTTAAGCAGAAGATCTAGTTCAAACAAATAAGTTCCATTTTCTGGACTGAATCTGCAAAGTACAGAGGCCCCTCCTCATAGCTTTATTTCTACTATTATTACAGTAACAGAAACATTTTTTTTACATCAAAGCCTAGTATAAACACAAGGCAGTATGAAGAACGCAAGGATGCCAGAATATCCACCTGTACTATTTTTCTACATCAGATAAACCATCTAAAGCTCTGCTCCAGACAAACCATACCCTATGCAGACTGCTGCTTAGGAAAAATATGTGAGGGGATGGGCAAGGAAGGTAAAGAGCTCATTTTACCAGTTCCGAGTTAAATCTGTCAGTGTCAGAAGGCCAGTAATTCAAAGTTGTAGTACCACCAAAGTAGCTTTTTATTTTACTGCAGGTACAGGTAGGGGGAAAGGGGATGTGTAGGGGAGTTGCTGAAATCTTGAGAATGGACTGCACAAATGGTCTGGTATCTGAACTGAAAAATAAAAAGGAGCTAGAAAACAGCTGCTTCACAGGCTCACACAAAATGGGTCTCTGCAAGGGCAGAAGGCCTTTTTTTTTAAAAATGTTTAAGGTGCACTGAGGTAGCACCAACATTCAATCGATCAGCTGAAAGCCACTCTCAAAGAGCCACTGGCCAGTCAGCTCCATAAGAATGGGATTTCACCTCCCACAGGTGGCCCCAGCTAGCCCCCCACCATAGGCAGTGCTCTGGCCCCACAGGTGAGCACCCTACAGGTGAGCACCTCACCTGCCGTGCTGCCAGTCATCTCAGAGACCTGTTCTGCAGCAGGAACTGCATTAACAACTCTTCCTCGAGTGACCTGGCCAGAAGGTTCAATTTCTGAACAGCCACTGTGCAGCACCAATAGCTTTTTTTTTTAAGCTTTAAGCTTTGGAAATTCCAAAGTTCTTTTAGCTGCTGAGATGCAATCATTTCTCAGGCAGTACTGGCCAGCAATGTAGAGCGTAAGCAAGCTCAGCATGCAAGTTTTACCAAAGCATGAACTGAACTCAGTGATGTTAACTCAGTAACACCCACAGGGCTACAAGCTTAAAGTTCACTATTGAATTTGTGCTCCTTTGTTGGTCTGCACACTCAATCTGGGTCCTGTCAGAAAAGCTCTTTTCCTATAAAATGCAGTTTATGTATCACCTAACAGAATATCTCGTGGAAAGCACTTTGCATATCTGGGGATTCAAGGTGAATTTCTTAAATCAAGTAGGCTTTTGAGAAATTCAAGCTATAAAGCTGAAGGATGATTAGCAGGAGAGTTTTAAAATCTCCTTTTTATACAAAGCATTATAAAAGCACTAAACAAATGGAAATAAATCCATTAAGATCACATATGTCTATTCACGGTGTAGCTACCACTAGGAAGAAGTTGTCCCCTCCTTCAAAATGCCTCATCCTGATGCTCAGACATTTGCTTTGGGATAAGGGGGAAGACAAGGCAAGGGAGAACATATCTGTTGCTTTGAGCAGGGGACAATGAATAAGATTACAAAGAAGCTTTCATCTTTTTTTCTCTAAAAGACTAATGACCCAATTTTTACAGGTGTCTGTATAATCACAACTGTAAAATCAGCAGGGCTTTCAGGCAGTTAACAAGCTCTGCAAAACTATGCTTTAAGCATCTTATGGCACAACATCTGGAACCTTAAAAGACAGAGATGGTAACAAAGAAAGCTGTTACAATGAAAAGGAAAATGTACTTGCAAAGGAGAGAGGAGGAGGAAAAGTTACGCTGGTTAACAAACCTAGTTTTTAAGATGCCATTAAATCAAACACCTACCACTCAGAAGCAGATCTTTTTAGAGAGCAGACCTAATTTGTACATATAACTAGATAACTCAGCAATTTGTAGAGGTTCCTTGGCTGCTGTCTATAGTTTCTGATGGACTGATTGTATAAACACTATAAAAATGTGCACTACATACTTAAAGTCATCCATTTACTGACAATGTTTGATGGTCTCATAGCTAATTTTGAACTCATTTGAAGCACAGAAAGATTTATCCTGGAATTTCACTACATTCACGGAATAAAACCAACAGTGATACTGAAAAAGGGCAATAGTCATTTACTCTAGTGACCTTGCTCACTTGTGAAATAAAAATTAGCATGAATGACTAAGTGCTGCTCCAAGTCAAACATGTTTTTTTTATTTACCCAAAGTACCAAAAAAACTTACAGTTTTGGACTCATGTGTCCCCAGGTACCTGAAAAAACACACTCAGTTTCTGAGTAATCTACAAAGCACTCACACTGTCTTGTGAGTTTTGTTGAGGATTACCAAAATTTTTTTATTTTTTTTTATTTTTAAGTGTTCCCGGTGAATGCCTTAACTATGGAAATGATCAGAGGGCTGGACCACCTCTCCTGTGAAGAAAGTTGAGACAGTTGCAGTTTTTCAGCCTAGAGAAAAGAAGTCTCTGGGTAGATATTATAGAAGCCTTTCAATATATAAGGTTTATAAGAAAGGTGGAGGAAGACTTTTTTACTAAGGCCTGTAGTGACAGGACAAGGGGCAACGGTTTTAAACTGAATGAAGCTACATTTAGATTAGACATAGGAAAGAAATTTTTTACAGTGAGGGTAGTGAGGTTTGCCCAGAGAAGCTGTGGATGCCCCATACCTGGAACATTCAATGTTAGGCTGGATGGGGCTTTGAGCAACCTGATCTGGTGGAAGATGTCCCTCCTCACAACATGGGGGGTTAGACTAGATGATCTTTAAAGGTCCCTTCCAACCTGAACAATTCTATGATTCCCGTTCTTCTTAGGTTTCACATGCCAGCTCCATAACTCGTAAGCCAGATTTGGTAGGCAGATGCTCAATGTGTCCAACAAGACATACATTAACATTGCCAACCATTCCTTCCAAAGGCCTCAAAGTGGCAATTTATTTTCAGACTTTCACTCCTATTTCAGAGCACTTATCCAAGAAAAAGAACATCTCTGTTCATCCCCTTCTTTACCTGAGTTTAAACCCATACTATCTCCTTGAATATGAGCAGAGGTCTAATTTTAGAGAAGAAACATCACTTAGTAAATATCAAAGCCTCCTTGCAACTCTTTGGAGGATGCATTTCAATACCAAGAGAACTATTAGTGTTGATAATACATACTTTCTTCAATTTCCTCATACTGGCCATCAAATTACTAATATATAGTTTGTCAGTAAGATTCATGCATCAGAAGAAACAGAAATTGGGGTCTTTACAGCCAACTTATTCCATCAGATAAAGCTATGAAAAAAAAAATAAAATCTGAAGCGGCAGAATTGCAGTACTTCTATTTCTATAACGAGCATGTGAAAGTGCCTGTGCTCTTGAAAATAGCACAAGGACATCAGATATAGGAAATGGTGTATTATATTCAATTCTGCATTATTTTTGAAAGTCTATAATAAGCAGTATCAGCTGAAACTATTGCTTCTGCACACATTTCTCAACAAAAAAAAAAAAAAAGAATTTGTGCCTGCATCTTTCCCTTCCCCACACATGCAAACTCTTAATCCCAGGCAAAATTATTCTGCCGATCATAGTAATGCCCATGAACCAATGGCCCTAACAAGTCTTTGCTGCATGCATGCACAAACATATACACACAGAAGTCTTCCCTATCACCACAACAGGTCCAATCCTCATTTGAGAATTACAGTATATAAATGTGTTCATTTCAATAAATTTACATCTTCAGATATTAAGTGAACCATATAGCACTATAAACAGACAAGCTCAAACACTGTTTCTGAACCATTATTGTCATGTCTTGTCAACACTACAATAAAATTTGAAGGTTTATTTCAAACTGATAAATATATTTTTTTCTCTTCCAGGTAAGTAATTTAAAAGATTAGGTTTTTTTCTAGCCATGACTGGGAGAGGTGAAGAACAAAACTTTTCCCACTAAAAACAAACAAAAAAAAAGGTTAATGCAAGGAAACATTTAGATAAGTAGTATGACAGGTAAAATGCTTTTCCTACAGTAAATTTTCATTGTACTTCAGCCTCTCAATCACAGAAGAAAACCTAGTATCTACTCCAACAGTCTATATGCAAAGATATATGCTTTTATGAACATACACATAAACATACTGTAGGAGAGGGGAGTCACTTACTTGTTGGTCCATGAGAGTCTCTGTTATCACCATGATGCTGTGTACACATACAATTGAAGAACGAAGAACAGCAAACAAAAAAATCCAGGCCAGGAAGAAGCAAGTGCACAAAAGCAGCAGCAGCGGGAAAGAAGAAGGACAATGAAAACAGTGTTAGTTCATGACTGAAATACAACATGCACCTCAATACCAAAGGCAAGACCTCAAGAGACTTAGTTTTGAAAAGCTGAAGCAACAAAACTGACAAATATGCCTATAGAGCAGCCATTATTAGAAGCCATCGTTGTATATGGTTAGTAAACAGCAACTGCCCCAATTGCTAAGTCCGAGTGGAATCTCTCCACCAGCATTTTAATGCTCATATGACTTGAAACACTATACATTTTATGAAATTTTTAGCTGGAATGTTTTCAGAAGACAAACTCTGAAGAAAGCTGAAATAACACAATATTTGTTTCCAAAACTGCTCTGCTTTCAAACAGGTGTTTTGGAAAGACAAAAACTTTTAAGCAATCAGTACTGTGCAAGCACCCACTAATGCCTATCTGCTTTTGCACACAAACATGAACTTAGAAGTCACAGATTCAGTTCATCTACAAATATAGGTAACATTTTAAATTGCTTAGGATGCAAGACAAGCACTGCAGTTTAAATTTAAGAGGACATTTTATATCAAAATATTTCCAGAGAATCTAATTGTATAAAAAAATGACCTCTGCCCCACTGAAGGCATCAAATATAGGCACTACAGAAAAGTAATTACATAGTAATAGTCTGAAAAGGAAGAGAAAAGAAACAAACCGATCAGCACAAACATTTCCTCCTTAAAAAATAAAAAAAAAATCCAGACATGCTGTACCTTCTATATCCCAAACAAAAAGCTTCTGCTTCATAAAGGAGAGAAATCTTTACCCTGCTTTACAGAGGATCCCATCTTGCCTCTCTGTTATCAGGACTAAACAGCAGGAAACGGGAAAAAGAAAAATAAAAACCATAGGAAGCAGGAGTCTTGTCTTACATTCCTAATCTCAAAACACAGATTTTTATCCCTCACAGCTGCCTAAGGGTGTTAAATTGAAACTGCAACATGTAAATGTGAAGTACTTCAATGAGAATGCTAAAATTGCAGCGAACATCATTGGAAAGGTGAGAGAACCCTTCTTTCATAATTTTAAATTTTCTGGTAAAAGACTTGATTAAACAAGAGAAGCTGAAATAAAATTTAAGTGCACTTGGCAAAAAACCTCCTATTCCTGTGAGAGACTAAATTTACATCAAAGAGTGAAACACTGCTACGGGAACCCATGAACTTACCAGACAAGTTTAGGTAGCAGTACGTGAAATGCATTCAAGAATTCAACGGTTTTCTAGGCAAAGTGTTTCATTTTAAAGTACGGGTAACATACTGCAGACTAGGAAACAATTTACATTCTGACTCAAACTGTATTACCCTACACTGGTTTTAGATTGAAGACAATCATGACTGACAAGAGAGCCAGATAAAGGAGCCTGCCGAAACTGTGCAGAGATCCAGCAACCCACTGAAGGACTGGGAACACCGCTATTCAGCACTGGTCTGCTTTATTTCACGCTAAAAGTCAGGAAGCGAGAGAAGAGAACTGGAAAAATAAATTGTTAACAGACGTACAGGATCAGCAGTTTCTGAGACTCAGACAGCATGTTCACTTGCAGTGCATACTTACGGGTCGAAGAAAGAGTGAAAAAGCACGGCAGCAGGTCCCGGCTCACTGCCTGCCTCTCAAGCAGCCCTGACCAAGATACAACATGACACCACAGAGCAGGGCAACCCGTCACCCGAGATGATGCGGGGGCTTTTTATGTAAATATTTTAGCACTGCATGCTTAATCCTATGAACTGGTACAAACAGCTCCTACGCCAGAGGCTGAAACACAAGCCTGTCTAACTCTGTCCCTGATCTTCTCCAACAGACATTCTGTTTACACACCAAACCGCCTCCGTTGCCGGTCAACCTCCCTCTTCATTGGAGCTATTTGGGCCTGTGTATTTACCTAAAACCTGAGGAATATATATTTCTAAATATTGATGCAAGATGTTAAGGTACTGAAATTAGACTCTCAGACAAAAAGACCTCTTCATTTTCCAAGAGCCTATTGCACCTCTATCATCTGCAATTCATATCACTGCAGATCGGGGATTTAAACCCCTAAGGGAACAAAACGTGACAGTTTTACTACTTCAATGCTTTCTCTGAAAAGAATGCCCTCAGGGCACTCCTGCTCATCACATCCCACAATTTTTATTCTAAATATACAAAATTAAGAGAAATACACACTTATTTCCAGAGACACAACCTGCACTTATTTTCACATTTATTACTTGAATACTTTGATTACAGATTACAGAACAAGTCCTTCAACAAGGGAAGTTCTCAACACTATGCCATTGGTTTAGCTTTTGCTGAGGCACATTTAGTTAAAAATGTTGCTACCCAAACACACAAAACCTAGCCCTCCTCCCAGTTAAGTTTTAGATTAAGACTAAAGAATAAAACCAACAATATAAACGATCACGTAAATCAGAAGTCACAATTCTTTTTTTCATATAAAAGTAGCTCTATGCTTCAGAAGAGTTTTATTTTTAGACATTCATTTCTCAGAAATAAAGCTTATAACCACTGCTACTAAACCTAAAATTCTGTCTGCCAACTTGTCCTATAAAACAAAATCATTTCCCTGTTGAACATTAGGGTAAAAGCAAAAACATGTCATGTCAGCATGTCTGAATCTTATGCTATAAAATATAAGTTTTTTCAAAATACTTACTGGATTTACATCTAAAATGACAGTTAAATTCTTAATAGAGTTTAAATGTTTTAAAGACAAATTATAGTTTTCACCCTGCTGAAGACAGACTGTTCCTGAAGGCAGTCTCTGATACGTGTAAACCACTACGATTAATCATTTTACAGTTCAATTCAGGACCACTGACCCAACCTGCAAAGCTCATCACTAAAAAAGACCTCTATTCTGTGCTTCAAGGAAAAAAAGTACCTACTGAGGTATTAAATTAGCAAGGACTGACTATATAAGTTACATCAAAGGCAATGTAGTTATGAAATACATATTTTGGTAAAAATTAAAGCTGATTAGAAAAGTTTCTAAAAAATAATTTAGAAAAAGAATGTTTTACACCAAACATTCCCATGTAAAATTCTGAGTTCTGAGCCAGCAAGGCTTATTTAAATTAAATTATTATTTTACAGAAAAATAGGCAAAAACTCTTCTCAAACAAGATCTCAAAACAAAGTGTCTAGTATTTTGTCTTGATTTAATGGTGCCAGACTACAAAAATATTTTGCTGAGTTGTCTTAACATTTGCATTCAGATACAGTACTATCAACCTCATTATTAGACAGGAAAAGCATTTCACATAAGACTTTTCTCCCTAGACTGATTCTGGAAAAAAAAGCCCACAATATTGAGTTCTGTGATCTCCTGTTTTCCTTTTACACACAAGCCAAAAAACACACTAGAAAGACCTCTTTCGAGGTGTCAAGCTTCTTCAGGTACCTCCTAGAAACCCATCAAGGGACCTAAACCATGCAGCAAAGTGTTAATCAGTATTCTTCATGCATGTTTTCAACTCATGCATTTCATGAATTTTAATCAGACAAATGGAATCTAATAACTAACTAACTAAATAAAATAAGATTTCAGCTAAAAGTCTGGGATACAGAAAAATCTCAAACATTACTCGTCAAAAAATTTAAAATGTTGGGAAGTGTCAGGATTTGCATACACTCAAGATCTTCAAAATTACTGGGTCCAATTTCTCTTAAAATACATGCTTTTTTAAAAAATTAATTTTCAATTTTTTACTGTGGTATACACTAGACCAAATATATTAGACTCACATATAAGCTTCCAAAAATGCTTTTAACAGCCATGGTGCAACACATAAAACTTCACATTGTAACTGCAATTAAGATAGACAATTACTCCACTAAATGGTATTTTGGTAAGATATGAATAAAGTAGGGAATAACAGTGTATCATCAGTTTAAAAAAAAAAATTGTTCCGAGATGACACTTCAAGTGCCTAAGCACATAGGATAAAAGGCAAATCCATCCTTACACTTCACATTCTTCTGAAGCAGACTTGGTAAATCATAAGATCCTCATTTCAAGACACCTTCTTAAAATCATGCTATTTTGAAGGCACATCACAAAAAGAAAACTAGCACATTTCAAGTTACTTCAAAGTTTTTTGTAAACTAGCACTTTTTTTTTTCTCCATTTTAGGAAACAAAGAGCACAGCAACTCAACTGGCAGGATTTTTTTATTTTTTATTTTAATATCCTATTGCACAGCAAACAGATAATACTCATAGCATGTTGTGCCTGGGATATAGATGCATTGACCCTGCAACATATCAATGAACTTGTTTATTACAGAAAAAAAACCCAAGGATTTTCTTAATACACTGCAAAATAGCTTGTCTCCAAATTATCACTTGAGATAAAACCAGTAATAAAATACTTGGATCAAATTAATAGCTCTATGTAGCAGTTGAATCATCACAAATAAAGATTGTCACTAATAGGGTGTTAAACTTGAGCTTCACCACAGTTACAGAAAAGGTATTCTATTTTGCCTTTGGGAGGCAGTGCTTCACATCAGAAAGCAGCTTTGAAAACTAAAAAATGTTTTCTGCTTCAGCTACTAGAGTGCTTCCACATAACGCAAAAAATTAAATGGAAAAAAATAAGTGGAAAAATTAAATTCTTAAATAATTTCAGCATTATAATGATGATTAAGTGCCATAATACCCACTAGCCTTCCCCGTTTTTCAATTGTGCTTAGAAAGAAAGAGCTGGTATTTTCACTACTTCAGAAATTTTATTATCAGCACAGATGATCAACTCTTACATCTGAAATTACTTTGATAATATATAATTATCACTCCTCCTGCCTTTTCTGTTCCTCATTCCACCAAGAAATACTTTATTTTTTCTTTTGTCCACACTTACTAACTAGTGAAGCGCTAATAACAAGACTGAGAGGAATACCATTTTCTCTTGGGACTCAGAGACACCAAGGATCAAATCCAAGAACCAAATATTTCTTGACATCCAATCCTCTTGCGATGAGAAGCTAGCAAATGATGGGCAATACTACATGATATTCCAAATGCCTTCACAAGAAAAGTATCAATTCAAAGCAAACTAGAACAGATTCAAGCCATTTAATCCTCTCCCTGAAAAGGCACCTTCACGTTCATTTGATTATATGAAGCCACATTTAGGTTACTCACTGAATTTTTATCAAGTTCCCCGTCAACCGGAATGGTCTCCATGCTGAAAGGGTGGGCTATGTCTCTGTCAATCACAGTCCTTCCATCCTGCTACTTGAGATCCTGGATAGGGAAAGAAAAATAAAATAATTCACTTTCAATGGTTGAAATCTGTTAAAAAGCTACACTCTCTCCTCTACATTTTAAGAAGACAAAAAAAGCTTCCTATTGTAAATTGCGTATGTTATGGTCCCTTGCAAAACATGCACATTACCCATAAAAGGATAGTTTCAAATAAAATGGCCAAAACAAAAGCTACTCACAGAGGAAAGCATTTACTTTTAAGCATGCCTGCATCAAATAAGGAAGAGTCACACTGGAAGAACATGAGCAAAAAAGAAAAGAACAAAGAAACCCAGAGGTTTTGCCTTGTATTTCCCCTTGTTTCAGAGTTCCCGGCAGCCGCCACTCTCACCCTGCAGGCATATGCTCACAGGCTGTTGAATACATACAAACAATTCTGGAGCAGAGTTTAGGGCTTCCCAGCATAACTCCAGAAACAAACACATTTTGCTTTGTGGAACTAAGACACAGAAATTAAATAATTTGTGCAGACCAGCACCCTCTGTGGCAGAGTGGGCACTCAGCTGGCTGTCCACCTCAGACAGAAAGCATTGCCTCATTCTCTGGACATTTCCTATTTACTTTTTCTGCTAAAGAATGAAAGCTGCAATAAACCTTAGTATTCACACACACCTGAAGTTACCAATAAGACAATACAACAGTCTGGAATCAAGCAAAATTCAGTGGAAAAAAACCTGCCTTACCAATTCATAGAAAGGTTCAAGTTGGAATCACTTAGTGGGCTTCAGGAGGGAAGAAGATCAAAATGGGATGCCTACAGAGATGCCCATCAACAACCTACTGTTCTGCTTCTCTCTCCAAAGCTCCCATCAACAAACGATACAGATAGATGCATGTAAGCTGTACAGGCTGTAAGCTGGCCTGTTCCAAACAGTAAAGCCAGCATCTCACAGGTAGAAAACCTCATAGTCCCACCCTCCACAAAGCCACGCTCACACTGCCCTTCCCTCCCACCAGAGCAAGTGTTTGATCACAGAATTAGTCCAAGGATTACTTTCTTTTTTTTTTTCTTTCTTTCTTTTTGGCTTGGGTGGAGTAAAGGGACAGGAAGCAGCCAAATTACAAACCAGATTGCTAAACCAACACTTGTGCAAGAGCAGCAGTAGTATGGAGTATAACTTTTTTTTAAGCTACAGTATCAGCGTTCTGTGCTTAAGGTATACATCAAGCTATGGCTTCAGGTCAAGCTTTAGCAAAAACAAATTGAGGACTGAGGCTGACTGCAGGGGGACAGGTGGGAGGAGGCATCATAGCCCCTCCAGGGAGCCTGAGGAGCATCCTGGGTGCTGAAGGGAAAGGAAAGGACCAGGAGGGCACTCAACAAGATCTTGCTATTCAAAGATTGCCTGCCTCAGGAAATACACACTCATGAAAACAAATCTCACTATGAAGAACAACCATTTACTTTCAGTATTTTTATCATTACATTTTTTGTTCTCCTATTATGTAAACCACATCACAATTAAAAATCCTTTAAGAAGAACGTACAGAACTAATGCATTTATAGCAAGTTACTGTAACATATGCCACTAAAACACAAATGGAAACATTAATAAAATGTTTAACAAAAGGAGTAAAGAAACTGAAAAGTTTGTAGTTCCCTATGATTCAATTCAAAGAGCTGACAAGGATCTTACTGAAGTACCTGAGTAATTACCAAGGTAGCATGGAACTGGCAAGCATAAACCTAGATGTTTTCATATAAATTAGAAACAGTAGACACCTGAAAGGAGATGACTACAAGTGATTAATTTGCATTAATAAAATGAAAGATGGCATTACCACAGAAAGAGGAATTCACCCCGGCAGCTCTGTTTCTCAGGGCGGCAGGCACTGCGACACGCACCTTCCACACACCAGCACGGGAGTGCAGAATTGGACAATGTCTCTTGGAGACTGCTCCTTGTCATCTCTCCCACACGCACCCATCTGAGGTTCTATTATTAGCAGGCAATTCAGCAACACCAGGCTGCATACATATTCAATTTATGGAAACACTAAACTCTCTCAAACAAGATGAAAAATGAGTGGCATTGCAAACAGATGTATACACTGATACTTAAAGCAGTCAGTGAGCATTTTTAGTTACCCAAACTTGAAACCGCACTCAGTTATCCAAATAAACAGATCTTTCCTGACACAGGAACATTCACCCTAAACCGGTTTTAAACCCATCTCTATTTTTAACAGACATTTGTTTAACTCTTAATTTGTATTGTCAACACTCCTGGTGTATCCTGCTCCTCCGTTTGTTAATGCGACCACAGCCACTATATCCTTCCTCACCTCGGTCTCAAGAGCAGTGTCATCTGACAAGTATCCTAATGTCTTAGCATTTGTGTTGTGACACAATTGTCACACAGACATTGTGACCTAATGTCATAGCATAAATACTTAGCATTTGTGGTTGTCCATGGTCCCCAGGAAACTCATAACCCAGCAGGGTCCTGAAGCCTGCAGATAAATTATCTAGGACAGGGAGGTAGAAAATTCTCATGTTTGAGCAGACATGTAGAGTAAAGCAGGCGCAGAAATGGTTAAGGACTACCTTCCCCCACATTGTTTAGCTTATGAGTAGACAGCCAGATTGGCTTATTTTTCTTGGCAAAACAAAGGCTGAAAGTGAACAATATTGCTTCTGAAATATGCCAAAATAAATACCAAGGAGGGAAAAGGGATCTCTCAGCAAAAAGATATTGCCAAAAAGCCAAATAAGTATGAACTTAGAGAACAGATTTATTTTGTAAAATACAGAATGCTTCCAGCCATCTGAGCTCCAAGGCTTTGAAACAATTTTCCAATCAACATATGGAAGGGGAATTTATCTATTTAATTGTAAATGCAGCCAGGTTATTAAGAGGGGTGCTTCCATGAGTAAGCAAGCTCTTTTCTACTTCAGCTAGAACAGATCTGAAGACACAACCCCAAATTTAAATCATCACCTTGTTAGCTTTTGGGGGACATTTATGACATGCTTTTGCTGCTCTCTTCACTTGTGCAAGTGTTTGCCATTTGGTTGTCTGCCTCGTTGGTTGGTTTGTGGCTTTAATTAACAGATGTTCCTTCTTCACACTCACAACTCTTAAGCACTTAAATGTTCAGAAGGGCACATGCAAACTGAAAGAATTTGAATAGAATTATATGATAGCATCCCAGCTAATCACCTATGTTTCTTTTATAGACAATGGATATAAACAAGCACTTAGAAGAGTATTGCTAACTTTAAAGCAGCTGTACCAACTGGACAAATCATGCTATGAAATAAGCTATTTCTCTCCACTGTGAAGAGGATCTACCTCAGAAACACATATTTAAAGCAGAAGGGAAATGCACACCACCTATCACACGATCAACAACCCATCATGTTAATCCGTGCTTCATCTTTAACAGAATTCTTCAGGCATTGGTAATTTTTGTAACAGTCTGGTTTTCAGTTAGCTGCACCTTAAGAATAGGAGCAGTATAGAAGCAATTACAGCACACATCAATGAAAGATACTACTCTGTGTGAACAGGATTTTATCTAACTATACATACAGATACACAAAAGTCTTACACCTCTTCCCAACTCCCACCCTTTGAATAAAGATATCCCAAAAGCCACAGAAGTATGCCTCGGGTGCTGCACATGGGTCACAACCACCCCATGCAACACTACAGGCGTGGGGAAGAGTGTGTGGAAAACTGCCCCACAGAAAAGGACCTGGGGGTGTTGTTTGATAGTCAGCTGAACATGAGCCACCAGTGTGCCCAGGTGGCCAAGAAGGCCAACAGCATCCTGGCCTGTATCAAGAATAGCGTGGCCAGCAGGACTAGCAAAGCAATCATCCCCCTGTACTCAGCACTGGTGAGACCCCACCTCGAATACTGCATTCAGTTTTGGGTTCCTCACTACAAGAATGACATTGCGGTGCTGGAGCATTTCCAGAAGGCGGCAAAAAAGCTGGTGAAGGGTCTGGAGAACAAGTATTATGAGGAGTGGCTGAGGGAGCCACGGTTGTTTAGTCTGGAGAAAAGGAGGCTGAAGGGAGACCTTGTTGCTCTCTACAACCACCTGAAAGGAGATTGTAGTGAGGTGGGGAGTGGGTCTCATCTCCCAAGTACCAAGTGATAGGACAAGAGGAAACAGCCTCAAGTTGAGCCAGGGGAGGTTTAGGGTGGATATTAGGAAAAATTTCTTCACCAAAAGGGTTGTCAAGCATTGAAACAGGCTGCCCAGGGAAGTGATTGAGTCACCATCCCTGGAGGTATTTAGAAGACATGTAGATATAGTGCTTAGGACATGGTTCAGTGGTGGGTTTGGGAGTGTTAGATTAATGGTTAGACTCAATTATCTTAACCTAAATGATTCCATGATTCTATAATGTTACATATGATTTCTATAACGTATAGTTACACAGGCCACAGAGCAAAAGCAGTGGAAGCCAGAGGCCTCGGCTGTGTCAGAAGTCTCTGTGAAGGGCACACCTTTATTCGCACCTTTACAGGTAAGCGGATTTGGCAGTGTTCTGTATTGACTTCTAATCTGGTTAACATACAGAATGTATATCAGTATTTATTGTACAGATACGTTGATTTAACCAAATAACAGGGTTTTTAGAAAAGAAAATCCCTCTTACCTCCAACATAAGAATGGCTCCTCAGCAAATATGTAACTTGTTCCAGGCACATTAGAGAGTTTAAACCTGACTCCATGCAGTAATACCCTATTGGAGGCACGCAAGATGCCTCCAATGCAGCAAGAGAGCAGTAAAGGCACAGAAGGTAATCAGGGTGCATGCCTTAATTTTAAGGCCCTCTGAATCCAGTGCACCAGAAGTAGTACAAACCCCTGGTTGTAGTGCAAGGCCACAGATCATCTCTCTCAGTTCATGAGTCCAAGTACACTTCATTAACAAGCCTCAGATGGAGCAAGCTTCTTGCACATGACACAATGTCACAGCATGCCAAAGACCCCGTGTTTAAGACCAGTTCCGAGAAAGCAGGAACTGAAGCCGAGTTACTGATAAAACTGGAGTTGGGCCAATGGGGTCACATGATTCAGCAAAGGATCTGGTAAACAAAGAAATCAAAAATTTCCCTCAACTCTATAACTAAGGATCTTACTTCAACACAATCTTGGAAGATCTACAAAGAGGTTTTATTCTGCTACTCCAGAAGAAAAAATTGAGAGCTGAGTAAATCTCTAGGTTCAATTCCTTCTACTGTGAAGTCAGGCCAAACAGAAGAGCTTGACAAAACCAGTAACAACACAGAGCAAGTCACAGATGACAAACTGCATGGTTACATTAACTCTCAATTGCAATGTCTGAATGCTTAAAAGTCTGCTACAGGTATAGCCACACCAAACTCGACTGCCTCACATACATCCCTTGAGCACACTGTGATCACTTAATGCTATCAGCCATACACCCTTATGAAACACTTCCTTCCACCCTGAGTTTCATCACCTGCCTTCTCATTTCCTGAATAAACAGTCCACATGCAAAGAAAGCTGTTTCCTCTGTTTCTGTACTGCTGTTTTCAGAAGGGAAAAGAGAAAATATAAACAAACCAACCAACAAAAAAACCAGGAAAGTTGAAGCCCAGTCAAAAACATCTCCCATCTAGAAAAAACTTGGGAAGTAGAAGCACAGTCCAGATACCTCAGCTATCTTTTAAGAGCGACAGATAGCAATGAACACCAAGAAAATGATATCAAACTTCTGAATACCCACTGCAACTTTAGTAATTACTATCTTAAACAGGTGTCCCACAGGCAAACTTGTCCTGATAAAAATGAAGTAGCAGTGATCATTGTCTCCTCCAGGTACTAAAACCCCACATCCTCCCAAAAAGCTCAAGTCTCAAGTGTTCTGGAGCCCCCTGGCCATTGAAATGCATTTCAAATCTCCCCAAACTGTCCCAGTCTTCATGATGTGTATTTTGCAAGACTGCTCCCAAGATTCAAACCAGTTATTAATGGTAAAAATGGCTATTTCTTCACCTAAGGGTGTCTAGTTACCTGGAGCATTATCCAGTTTACCTCCACAGCCCTGTTTTACCTAGGACTCAGTCCAACTTTTGAGCATAAGAACAAGAGAGGCAATAAATCATTTATTATATTTTTTTTTGCATTTAAGCTTGAATCAGATAGAATCTGTGAAGCTTCATAAAATATTCAGAAGGTTTCTTTTTGCTTTGTTGTGATGAAGTAGGGAAAGAAGATGAAGTCAAACCTTACATCACCACATCTGGCATTTTATTTTTACATGTCTAGATGCTACAGTACCAGCCAACAAAATAACAGACCTTACACAACTTTATACAACATTAAATTGGTCAATGACAGCCTTTGTTTGAAGAAAAAAAAGATGCACTCAAATTAAGTGGTTAGACCCACTGCAAACTGTTTTCTTTTCAGAACTCCACCCTGCAACTTCAGGGCACATTCGCTATTTGGGCCTTGCATTTTTCCTGCCCAAATAAAACAAGCTAAAACAGGTTTAAGAAAGCAACATGACAAATTTAATAATTTAAAGTCTGGGAATCCCACCTTTCTTCTAACAGCATCAGAAATTTTTCTTTCACAACTGTAAAGGTACTACTAATAGCCTCACACAGACATCCCCCCATATATCTAGCCAACTCATGTTTATGGGAGAGGTTTGCATTAGAAGTCAAGATGCTCAAATTAATATCCCAGAGTAAAAAAGTTGTTCTGCACTGTGATGAGAGGCCAGTCAGTACCCCCTGTAGTTTCTCACTTCTCATGTTGGCAGCTGTATGAAATCACAGCACAACACACTCTTCTAGATACAGCTGAAAGGGCATAAGAGATTACTAGCCACTCCCCAACCCTCTTCTCTCAGAGGGACACCCACTATTGCAAATTATGTTTAACAGACGCTTTCAAAATGAAGCTCATTTAAACTCAGCTAGGCCATGGGACTTTGCACCTGCCTTTCTGCTTACAGTTCTGGCAGAGCAATGGTAAAGAAGAGCCAAGAAGCACCTCTTAACCCACTTCTGTTCCAACCATAACAGTCTGTGCAAGCATGGACTAGGTCTACAGCTACAGACCCACCCAACACCAACTGGAAACTACTGCAGGAAGTGAAGGGCATCAAGCCAAAGCAAAAGGAAAAGCAATGCTGCTGTTAAAGGTTTTTCTGATATGAAAGAGTACAGTAAGTCAGCAGAGAAGTTTCCACAGACAAGATGTATAGGTGGCAGAACAATTCCTTCCATTTCTGATGTCAAAGTGGAATCGGTTGCCATCCTGAGACACGAGACAGATCCAGATTTCCTCTGCATGGGACTTTCCAGAACAAAATCCAACCTTGTTTTTCCTAAAAGAAACATTTTTCTCTTTTCCTCTTGACAGACGTTACTGTCAAATACAGAGTCAAAGCATTAAAAAGGGAACAACAACAAAAAAAAGACACTATTTCAACCCTATGAAAAACACTTTAAGCATATAAGAACTAATTCATTGCACTGAAAAGGCCTCAATAAGGGGGTGCCGAAAGCCTATTTGAATACTTCAAGCGAAGCAGAATGTTACCTTCAGTGATAAAACCCTCTAAGCATCTTGGTTATAATGCAAACATACACACCGAAATATTTTAATATTTAATCATGTGTTGGTCAAGAATACAATCAACTTCATAAGGAATAATGTTTCAGAAAGCTACTCTAAGATTATACATAAATGATTGCAAGTGATGGTCCTATTGCAGATCAATCAATTACCAACTGCCAGATGAACTATATGTTAGCTTAAACTACATCAAAAGCTATTGCAGTTGATTTCCTACATCGCTTCTCTCTTAAGCAAACAGAAACAAAATTCCAGGTTGTCACAATTTTGGAATACACACATGGTCAGACAGTCATTATAAAACATTTTGCTTACTAATAGTTTGCAAACAAGTTGCTTGGTGTTGATATTAAAACTGCAAATATCTCAGGCATTACAGCGTGTATTATTTACATTATGTTACCATTTATGTTTAAAAAGTCTCTATTGCTGGGGGATGGACAAGAACATTTTTCCAAGTCTGTGTTCAAAGGACCACTCAAACCCATGCTTAATGAGAACCCCCCCTTTTTCACCTATGGTCTCTCCCTCATCTTTGCAGGAGTTAGACACCTGGAGGAACAGGATGAATGCCCTCCTCAGAAGTGATTAGATCTTACTCAGTACATTCCTTGACACCGGACACGTTGTGTTCAGCTTATACAAGTATATTGTGTTTGAGAGGTTTTTATGAAACGGCCTTTCTGCAGGATTAAATATGGTGAATATTTCAAACAGGAACCTAATGTTTATTCTCACATAGAATTTAGTTTTCTTATCTTGCCAGCAGCGTCTCTTCTTGATATTAAAATAGAGGTGATGACATAAGAGATGGCCTTCATTTGGATTTCTTTTGGCTAGTGCTAGAAGTTAGTTTCCACAATTTCAAGACACAGGATATCTGTATGAGAATTTAAGAACAAAAGGTCAGAGACGCATTGCGGTAGCCGCTATAGGAAAAACCCTAGAAATTCTAACTCAAAGTAGCAGCAGGTTCAAACAGGCAGCAATAGTATCTGGCTTACACATCATGGTTTATTAAAAAGATTTAGAAAGTCTAATTTAGATTTCCATTGTTTATGCCAAGTTTAGTTTTTTTCTCCCTTTACTGCTTGCCTAATTAAAATAAGCTGATGAACCTAACTTCTGTTTTTTTAGGCATCAGTTTTTTGGGGGTTGGGTTTTTTTTGGCTTTGGTTTGGGAGTTTTTTCGGGGGATACTGGGGGAGGAGTAGGTCTTTTGGGGGATATTTTTCATTGTTGCTGTTCTGTAGGATTTTTTTTAAATGTCATGAACAAATATTTCAAATAGGCTTTGTACCAGCTTAACAGAGACTAGTGTTTTTAGTGTTGCCAGCCCAGCCTAAACCATGACATCTAAACAAACGACAATGCTCTCTTTAACCTGTCTCCCTTTAGAGGAGGGAGAGAGAATAAGAGAGACATTTATGGGTTGAAAACTAAAACTACTTTAATGAAATGTTAATAATAAAAATAAAATAATATTAATAATATTTAAATATATACAAATATATACAAAACCCAGAATTGAGCTCCCAGGATGACGAACATGTCACTGGCGGGCACTTGGAAATTCCCAGACTGGACTCATCAATGGATGGGAACTGGATTCCAGATCTGGATTCAGGAACACGCAGATCAGGATCAAAGGCAGACAGTCTGAGTAGTCCTCAGATGCCCACCCCTGAAGAAAGAGAGCTGATCCTTTGATCCCTCAGCTTTTATACTGAGCATGATGCAGATGGGGTGGAAGGCCCTGTTGGTCAGTTTTGGGTCACCTGTCCTGTCTGCTGCTTCCCACAGGTGTGAGCCCTCAATGCTCTTCCACTTCCAACCTCCAATGTGGCATATAACAAAGTTAGCTAACTTTGGTTGTTATAGCAGTAAGTATAAGCAGGAGCCTCACTGCATACCATTCCTCGGTATTAACTCTAAATATCAGACCTTATCACTGCTAGAAGCAGACACTGTCTGAAAAATATGCCATTAATTTCAGAGAGTTAGTTAGAAGAAGCTTAACTTAAAAGAAAAATTACTGAAATGAAAATTGGTTCTGTTTTACCTCAAATCAGGATAAACATCAAACATCCAAGCTTGTCTTTCTGAAGCTACTGAGTAACTGCTAATCAACTTTGATTTGGAACTGCTGCAATAATCTCACATAGCTTTTACTTTAACAAGATGAACCAGGAGCATTCAAACAATATAACCTGATCCACAGGAACTGCAGAATATTATTGCATTGCAGACTTGGCAAGTGACCACGTTTCCCCACCCATTTCTACTCAACTAATTACACACTCCACCATGACATTTCTTTGGGCAATGAGAAGCACCTTGCCTGCCACAAGAAGCAGCTATGGAAGTGATACATCAAGTGACAACTTACCTACAATTCACAGCCCTCAGAAAACAGTTCAGTATCGCTGCAAGTGATTGAGGCAAATGCTCACACTATTTCCAACAATAAACAAGCAACTTATATAAAAATAATTGTTGCCAGAGCTGCAAATAGAAGCTAAGGCTTTTGCAGCTTAAAGCCCTCAAGCACAGGAATTTTTAAACATACTTGTTCCCAAAAGCTATGCCGTTTCTGAAGAGCAGAATGCTTTTTGCTCCTGGTACCAGGAGGAGACAACAAGACTCTCTGTAGCAAGAACCACACATTATGAGGGTACATTAAATGTTCTGCTTCATGGACCATTATAGAAGATACTAAATTAATTGAAGTAGAAAAGAAACTATATATCACGCTTGGGATAATAGGGTTCTGTTCCTTGACAACCAGGGAGTGGTTATAAGGTCTCTTCATACAGCACAACCAGGAAACCAGACAAAGTCTTGACACTTCCTTGGGAGTTTTTTGAAATGCTTCAGAGAAGTAAACAAAGAGGGAAAAAAACTAACATCTTGGACAAAGAATTATTCCATTGCGGGCCAAATGAATACTGAATGGATAAGGCACCTCCTCCTGCCCTTCCACCCAGTCTACTCAAATGCTGGGAATTCTCTTTCCCATAAAATTGGTTAGGAGTCACCAGATAGCTTGAACATGTGATTTAAGATGAATGCTATCCTCTCAGCTGTGCAATCATATAGGACTGCATGATACGAAAGTTTGCATCCTGCTTCCCCACCATCCCCCATCCACCCCCTCAAAACTCAGACAAGTCAGAATAGCACAGTGCAGGTTGTGAGAGATATCCTGCAGTTTGGGACCCCAGGGACAGACTGAAGACAGACAAACACCAGGAAGGAAGGATGCAACGCCAGTGAGCTCCAATATATTCAGCTGGCGCTTCTACAACAAATAAGAGAAAGAATACTTCCAAGACAGAATGCATTTATTTTTTAAAAGAGAAAAATAACATCCTTCCCTTCACAGCATTACCTCATTCCAATATTGTCACCAAAACTGTCAAGAGTTATCAGTTTAATAGCATTTTATCGTTTACTTTCATATTTAAAATCACACACAATAACAAGATAACAGTAGCATAACTAGCAAGATAATATTAACATAAAGCAATTCAATACGCTGTATCTCCGCCACAGCAGTTAACTACACCTCTAAGGATCATGTTACACATTTTATTCCCTTGAAGGCAGCTTACGCATTCATTTCAAAGTCTAGCATTTGGGAAAAGAATGAACAATTAATTTCCATACCTCACGACGTAAAAGGAGCTAGGACGCAATAATGCCATGAGCTATTCTAAAAGGGGCGACTGGAGAAATTTCAGGTCCTGCATTTTCAATTCATGATTGAGTGCCCAGACCCAGTGGTCACAGATACAAACCAGTGAACTTCAGCAGGTACACTGTACTTAAAACCAGAGGCTTAAACTTTTAAAAACTCCGATTTCTCCAAGAACTCTTATAATGAGCATGCAGGAGATTAAAGGTTTGTTGATTTT
>JAOXJM010000001.1:41112360-41125500 GCA_026413425.1 Tringa solitaria
GGGGAGGAAGTTCGGATCAGCCAGGGTCTTGAAGGGGAGGAAGGGAATAAAAAGGTAGAAAGTGAAAGGCCTCAGAGCACTCCTTAGCATGTATCTGCTTGACAGCAATGTTGACCAGAACCTGCCAGGCCAAGAGTACACAGGCACTAATGAATCCAGATCTGAACGTTGCAGTTGAAGAGTATAGGGCCGGTTCTGCAGCATTGCATATCATTGACAGTTGTTCCCAGGTGGAAATGTAGATAATTCTTCCTCTGCCTAAAAAACAAAAAAGCCTGAAGGGTTTCTGAGCTGGACCATTGTAAGGATGAGATCAATCTAAATTCTTCTCGAGCTGTTAGCTGATGCTAACAGGATGGAATTCTCGCAGGTGCTGCATATACCTCTATAGTGTCTGGCCAAAGTCAACTTCCAAGGGTATTTTTTTTGTCAAGACTTCGTGGTGCCAGTCTTCTCCTAGTCCAGACCCAGGATCATCACAGTGATCAGGCCATCACAACTGTATTTCTCCACAGAACTTTTACTGCAGAAGCACCATTTAATTGTAAATGTGATGGGCCGTGGCAAAAATCTGGTGGCCAGGACCACACTTGGAGGACTACATAGTGGTAGTCTTCTGCATAGACTATCCCACCTGCCTGACTGCTGTCATCCATGTATTCTGTTTTCAGATGGATATTGTGATCAGGGACTCCCATCTGATCCTAATGTTTGTCCTCTTAAAGCTTTTACCCTTCTGATTCTGTCCCTCATCCCACCGCGGGGAGCAACAAAGTGGCTTTGTGGTGCTGAGCTGCTGACCAGAACTAACCCATTGGCACAATTCCTCCACCACATGTCAATTTTGCAGAAAGGAAGGAAGACATGCACACAGTAAGCTTAAGGTGAACCTTCTTTTCCAGAACTTCTTGCTGACATGTTCTTTGTGTTTTCCTTCTTAGTGTGGACTCTTGTAGAGAACAGAAGAAAACATACTCAAAATCATAAGCTTGTCTTCCAAAAGGAGATAATCTAGTTGTGGGGGGAGGAAGGGACCTCCATAGCTCCAAAAGTGAGGCTTCTTTCTGGTCCTTTGTCAACTCAGTGGGTAGTATCTGCTGGTCCCTCCATAACAGACTTTTTATCAAGGCTGTCAGTCTCCTTTTCTGATTCTTTTTGTTCCCTGGGATGATACTTTCCCCTTATTTTTCAATAGCTGTCTACCATATTGGATGCAATACCATTCTATGGCCTAAATTTGGAAAAAAGCAAGTGCTTTTAACTCAGAATGAGTCCAAGCTCTGCCTTCTCTCAGATCTATTATCAGTTGCTGGCTAAGCAAGCCCATTCAGCTAGACCATGACAGCTATGAGTATGGTCCCCTTGTGACCAGCTGTTGAGAGCAACGCTATAGTTGAAGCAGCAACTGCAATTGATCCTTAGCAGATTGCAAATTAAAGCTTGTGTCTTGCTGTAGGCCTCCCTCCTGACCCTTCGTTGCTAGCTTGATTCATACCCTTAATGTATGTATTTTTTCTGTCTTTATATTGCGTGTCCTTAATGAATAATCCTCAAAGCATACTCTATTTACATGCCTCATCTGAACCTTAAGCATGGTTGACCATGTCTCAGTTCAAGTGAGATAAGACAACTAAATTCACTTAGCTTGTAAATACTTGGTCTCTAGCACATCATTACTGAAAACAAATCTTACATATTCGCTGTTCAGGGTGGTTATCTAGTCAACGCTTGGGGGATTTTGTAAAAGAGTCTACTGTCACATTTGATTTTCCTCTCACAGACAAGCGTTCATTAATTCAGTGCAAAGCACAGGCATCTCTCAGTCTTGTTAAGAATTTTATTTAGCAGTAGGGCAATTGAATCAAGACTCCATCCACCTCTGCAAATGTGTGTTGTGATTATGTGGTCTCCAGCCTGTCAGAAGCTTATGAAACATTTTCTAGTCAGGGAAAGGCAACACAGGCAATTTTCTCTATTTTAGCTCTTGTACCACACAGCTCCTGTGTTATCTGACATTTTATTTCTCTCATAAGAACGCCTGATGCATAAAAAACTATGTGAAAGCAACTTGTTCCATGTGTTTTTAGGTCCTTCCATGTTATGCAACGCTATTTTTCATTCCTCACCATGTTTTTGTTACCTTCTTAGTATGCTAAAGGCCACTATCTCACATCTGGACCTTGACAGGCTGATCTTGATAAGCTGAGAGCTATGCCCCTCGTTTTGGCATATGTTTAATAGCTATAAACATCACAAATGAAATATGATGTGTATAGTCACCATTGCCCCAGCTACAGGAAACTTCTTGTCATTCCTCTCTGCTGTAACCTTGCAGCCTACAAATCTAGTTGGAAGTTGCCTAGATGGTTCTGCATTTCTGTCTCATTAAAATCTGAACTGTCACTTCCTCTTAGGTTTTATCTGCATGAGTACAGTTATCATGAAACTTGCGTGCAAACCACAGTTCAAGAGACCTGACCCCTTTATTTATTTGCAGAAGAAAATAAACATCATCAAGTATGAGGGAAATTCTAGATACCTGCAAAATGGAAATCATGGTAGCCGTCTTTGAAAAGTTGGAAGGGGAGAAGACGGCAACCAAGGGAATTACACTTAGCCCACTTTCCCTTCCAAGAAATAGACAAGGAAAATTATCTATGTGTAGGCACTACAAAATAACAAGGTAATGAGCAACAGCTGGCATTAATAAATCAGAACAAATCATGTCAAATTACACTAATGTTCTCTACGTAACTGAGGGACTTTGTGAGTAGGAGGGGGTCAATGTGATATGTCTTAAGTTTAGTAATACCTTTGTAAGTACAAATATATAGTCTGAATACAACTTCTGTAAGGCAGGGTTGTAGTCTACATTTAATCCTCTGGTTTGAAAAACAGAAAAATTATCAGTGGTTCTGTGGGGTTTAGAGAAGGGCTAAAGGAGGCCTCATAGTATCCCTAGTTCCATGTTCGCTATTGCACCTAATGTAGAAGTTCTCTGGCAGTGCTAGTTAAGCTGACTTTAATTTTCCTCTGTCATTAAATTTAAAGTATGGAAAGCAGCAACCCAAGCTGAAATGAAATTAGTCTTGTGCAAGTAGCACACTGGGCAGGTGTTGCTGTGAAAACAAGACTTTTGAACAAATGAGAGTCCAGGAGTAGGCCATAAATTGAAATTATTGTTTAGCTTGAATAGTGACGCCTTCCAAAAAGTGTAATGCAGTGAGATTCATAGTTAAATCACCTAGCTAGCAAATTAAAACCTTTTGAAAGTTTCCAATAGTCTACAAAAATCTAATTAAGCTGGTAAATGCTCCTGCCACTGAGGTGGTCCATGAAGTTTACTGATAGGACAAAAAATGCTGTTCCCTCCCTAAAGGAACTCTTCCCTTGTGAGTGGTATTTCAGTATCTGTGTGGGTCAAAGCAATATCTAGAAATCAGGCATTCAGGAATGTGACAGTGTTTAATCTCTCAGTGACGGTTCCAAACTGACCTTTCTTAGCTGAGGTGTTATTATTGCTAATTCTAGTAGTAGGTCTAATGGGCAATATTTATATTGTGTTAATCAGCAGTATCTGTCTCTGTATTGTTTGGTAACTGGACACTAGTCAATGTTCAGTTGGTTAGGAAATGTCTTTAAAAGATTTAAAGAAGAAATCATTGCATAGCTGTGCTCCATTCCAAATTCTGCGCGTATAATACTCTCTAGTAACTAGTGACATTTACAGCAGATATGTTTTGGTCATGTTTAGGTGAAGCGTCCTTTGTTTGGCAATGGATAGCACTGGCTTAACATTTTAGAGGATTAAAAATGGTGTTAATCATCTAGTTCACTGGAGGATTTACTCAAGTTGGAATTAAAGAATTTTTTGGAATTTTTTTTTCTCAATTTAGTTTTATCTCATGTGGTGCAACAATCTAGTAAATGCTTAATATAAAAGCAGAGAGAATTACATGTCCCTAATGCAAATAAATGCAAATTATTAAGTCTTTATAACAGTTCAGAGTGTTTAATATTTTTTCCACATCAAAGTCCAATGAAAAATAGAAAGATACATAGGCATCCACCAATCTTAATTTAGCTCTGTGTAGCTAATGTGGAAGAAGGCTAGGATCTGCTTAAATATTTTGTTGAATTAAGATCTTTTGCTAACATAACTGAAGCAAATTTCTAGTACTAAAATTTTCTAAGAGAAGGAGGAATGGAAAAAATACAGAGGAAGACTGGGAATATCTGCCTGGCAGATGGAGCTACAAAATCCCACATGTAATGTCAGGACAATATTCCTTGTTTTGAACAAACTTGACAATATTCAATAGAAACATTAAAAGCCATCCATTAATCATTTCTTGCTTGTGTAAAGGCAACTTCATGAGTCTATCCTATGTTCAGTGTTTATTTGCTAAAGGAAAGCATTTGCACAGTTTCAGTTGTCTTCAACCATGAAAACATATGATTAAAAAAACACTGTGGTTGAACCCTTCATTACGGTCTTCTCCAGTGTGTATTTCTGACCTGATTCTGCTCTGTGAGATTCTGCTTCTTCACTTCTGTACCACAGAAATGAACCCACCTCTTCCAACTGAGTTGCACCAGTGGGAGTAGGTGCACATTCAAGCTTATTACATCCAGGAAGCTGAAAATCAGAATTTCAGGGTCTGATTTTTTTATGAAAGTTTTAACTTAGGAAATGCCTCCATTAAATAATGCTTCTCATCACTAAAAATGGCTGGATCTGAACCTAGCTGATTACTTCTAATAAATTGTAGTGATTCTGAATACAATCCTGTCTTCATGGGTAGGATTCTGTTAAGACAGTGGAGCGATCTTTGCAGTATGAGTAGGACTAAAACCACCTATCCCTTTCCGGGCACTCCCTGTGCTCCAAGGAAGAGCACTGCCTGTTAGGAGAATGTGTTTGGTCCTGCTGTTACAGTTGTGAAGTCTAGAATTAAAAAACAACAGCAGAGGGAGGCATATGAATAGACACTGGAGAAAAATCATGGAGGTGAGATCTGAAAGAAAATGAGAGGAAACGAGAGACAATGAAGAGCGAGACAATGAAGGGCATGGCTGCACAAGGGGAGAGAGGATAACTGCAGATAGGTATCCAGCCTGTGAGTCTCAGCAACACCAGCCCATTGCTAGAATTAATAAAAAACAAAAAGGTGGGGAGGGGAGAAAGCAGTTTTGAACTTCCAGGAATTGCAAGGAGGGGAGATGGCTGGGTTTAGGGTTTCTTCATCTTGTTACAGGCAGAGCACTCTCAACTCAGGGAATTTTTACTTAGGTTACTGCCAGTTAGCACAAACTTCTGATCACTGATTTGGGTATTCAGTGAAAAAAAAAAAAAAGAGAACATAATTAAACACTTTAAGAAACACCTTTCCTCCCCCACGCCATGCTTTGGCCAAACATCTCTCCTGCTCCATCCTAGTGCCCTGTTTCACTGTGGGTCACACTCAGTCACCCCAGGGACAGGTGGTGGTTGGTGCCTGACGGCTGGTTGGTCTGTCACTCTTCCCTTCTCACTTCTTCCCCTCAGGCCTTTCTGGGGCTCCATGTCCCCTGCAGCATCTTCCATGATGTCCCCAACTATAACAGAGGCCTTAAATCCCTTTTCCTTCTGGTAGACCCATGGTTTCATATGGTACTGGAAAAATGGCGAGGCAGGCTGTTGGTAGAATTGTTGATACTACTAGTCATATATATACAAAAAATTTAAAAAAGAAAATGTTGCTTTCAAAAAATTTTAAACTGAAACTCTGTGATTCTGTGAAACATTCTGAAATGCTACTAATTACATCCAAACCAAATCGAGGTGTAATTGCATGTTTCTGCCTCTAAACACTCTACCCTGTCTTCCATCAGGTACAACTCTTTTGTTTCTTAAAAGCCTATGGATGATGGCCTAGACACTGCCTCTTATTAAAGCTTTCTGCAATGTGTGGTTCCATGTGGTGCAAATCAAAATCAAGGCAAAATACTTCCAGGTACTCTGCTCCTGTTAGGGCACTCAATTGTAAAAAATAATGTAATCAAGTGGTATCTAAGTTTATTTTTGCCTCCAGAAGTCTAAGTTTTTTCTTGAGAAAGGAAGTTCTTCTTGTGTGACATGCTTGCCTCTATCTCTGCAAATCATGTACTACAGAAAAAATTAGTTGTGATACCACTCTGTGAGGGTGGTGACTGGTTGCGAAAATGCTTTGCCTTCTTAAGTGACATTAATCTAAACCCCAGAGGCACAAAGCTTTTCCTTCTGTTGCTTTACTTGCAGAGACGTCAGGTGAAGTACAATCTCAGAAACCAGTTTGCCATTAATACTAGAAGTATATGGTGCTTTTTTTCTTGCTAAGTTGGCATCTTAATGCTACAGCGTCTAGATTTCCTCATCACCTCAAAGTAAAGCTGCCAGCTTGCTCTGGATTTTTCAAGACGTTGCTGAAGATTTGTCTACGTCAGTGAAGAGGTGCTTTGGCTCTCCCTTTGTGTATTGAATTATGGAGCAAAATGTCTCTCTGATAATATTCTGTATTTATTTCAGTGCTTTCCAGCCTGTAGTTTTCGAGAGCCGTAGGGATGCACCACAACAGTCCTCTTTTTTAAGTCTGGAACATAGTATGGTTTACTGAGATCCATGGGTCAGGGGCTGAGGGATAACAAAAGGACGTTGTCCAAACTTTCCATCCCAAAGGGCTAAAATAGGAGCCCTGTCAAACTTCTGATTGAATTCAATAAGGCCAGGATTTTACACTTATCTAGATGATATGGGATTTCTTCTTTATACTCTTTTTACCCTTTCTACTGTTCCCATGTAAAAAGTTAGTTAGTAGGATACTACTTTTGGGGAAGAATGTCATCACAAATTTCACTGTATGACAGAAAGAACCTTTTGAGCACTCAGATGTCATTTGATTATTGTTTTTCAGTTCTAAAACATGAACACACCATTACATTAAAATTAGTGTTTATATCTTTTTCTAATTTAACTTCTCATTGAGTGTTTTCTAAAGCATGAACAGTGTCTGTTCATAGGAGATAAACCTGACCATGTATGCCAAAACTAAATAACAGAATATTTTGGTACAGTGTGAGCCTTGTCTGAATTACTACAATTTGGACCCATCCCTACTGTGCATAAGAAAAACAGTTTTGAAACACATGCTTCCTATGTCCTAAAATGTGGGCCGGTGGCCTTTCAATTCCACTGTAGACAGCATTCACATGTTAAAAGCAATATAGAAATATAAAAATGTCCTCACAGTATCTATATGAGGTAAATAAAGTATCCTGTTTTTTCACAGACAGAAATATTGAAATAGAAAGCCAAAGGATTTGACCCAAGTTACAGGGGACAAGCATGCCAGGATTTATGACTTTGTTTTGCAAACATAGGAAAGCTTTACCCTGAAAAGACTAATATGTGTGTGAGTGATATACTGGAATATCTTCAGCAGGAGCTTCCTTCTTCAGCAGAAGACTGACATAAGCTACTCTTCCTAGGGAGCTTAAAATCTTCATTACAACTCATCTTACTACACCTTCACTAGAGTTCACTGCTGCTTGTGTGCTGAAGGATCCTCTTGCTGGTGTCAAACCCAAATATAATGAATGGACTATAGGATCAGTGCATAAAGCTGCAGATGGCTCTTATAAACAGTCTCACTTATCCTCTGCTCCCGACGATGCATAAATCGCTAGCTCCATCTGCCTGCTGCTTCTTTCAGCATCTTGGGCATTATAACTCATTAGGAGGTGTCAGGGAAATTCATCCCAAACTGCAAGGGATTTGCCAAAAAGCACAAGACGTTGCACTTAACCCTCAGGAAAACCCACGCCTCAGCATTTTGCTGATCACTGCACTGCAGGAAGAAATGCCTGCTTTACTTTGTACCCTTATCAAGGTAGAGAACAGGCTATTTGAAAGCCTGGGGTATCAGGCAGGAAATCCTCATTCCCTATTTTTCTGAACTTTACAGTGAGAGGGAGTGATGACAGCGAGAGGGAGCTCATATCCTGACAGATTTCACCATCATTCTGTTTGGCCTGGAGTCACTTGCAGTCACCCCTGTGCCTGCCTGCTTACTATAAATAACATACTGTCAGAAAAAAAGAATTCACAGCTTCTTACTCTGTTGCTGGCAATAGGAAGCTATTTTCATGCTGCTTGTTAAGTATTTTCTCCTTTGGCTTGGATTTCTACAATCACGTCTACAATAAATGCAGATTGGTTGTGGTACACTTCGAGTTTTGTTCAAGGAAATTTTTACTGACAGGGAAGGGGGTGTTGCAAGACACCAGGGGAAGAAAGAAAATTTTCTCGGTTTCAGAGAGGGATCAATATAGGATGATGCAGTCTGAGAGAGAAAAGGGGATAGGAAAAAAATAGGGTGCACAGAAACCCTTAGGGTTTGGGAGGAAAAGAGCTTGTGGGTGAGAGGAAGACTTCTATAATAGATGGAGCAAGGCTAAGCAGAATGGCTGTGAGAAACAGTGACTCCAGCTTGCTGATTTGGTAAGGGTAGGCTCAGGTGAGAATTCTCATTTCTACTTGTGGGTGTGTTTTTTTCCTAAATTAAAATCTTTACAAATTTTTAATAACGGTGACCTTTTGAACATGTTTTGGAAACTGAATAAATGCTTCCAGTGTCTGAATGTTATTGCTAGCATATGTTACCTTTGAATATACCCCTGTTTTGATCTCTGAAGGCACTTACTTTTTACTTATTGTGGCTCACTCTTTGCTTGTCCCCAGGGCAGGTACGTCCTCTTGGCTGTGTCAGGCAGGAGACCTGATCTGAAAAAGTAATCCTACTGGGTGAAGACTGCATCTTACCACACACATGTGATGAGACTAATCAGCACAGGCAACTTTCTCTGGGTCATTTCCCATTTCTTACTGCATTTCTCAAACACTGTGATGTTCTTCTAATGCCAGTTTTTGGGGATGTGTGGCCCTCCATGCATAAACCTGAGTGGTGTTGAGATTCCTTGTGTCTCAAAGAGCAAGAGCTATCGAACAGCTATAGAACAAGGATATGCTTACAGTCATTTTACTCACATGCCTATGAGAAAAAATGCATTTTTTCTCTAACCTTGGTTTCCAGAATGATGGAACTGTTATCAGTAGATTCCCCAGAAGTAATTTTTGCTGTTTTAATCAAGCAGTGAGATATTTCAAGTCTTATCCATACGCAGAATTCAATGACATTTTTGGAAACTGTTTGATTATACCAGTGCAGGCCAATACATAGGTAGCCCTAAGTTGTTTTACGTTGATTTTTCTCAAGCTGGTTATCCAAGTAACTGATAAAATAATGTGGATGTCTGTAGGGGTGTTACATTAGATAAGTCAATTTAAGTCATAATTTAGCTGAAGAATCATAGAATGGTTCAGGCTGGAGGGGATCTTAAAGACCATTGAGCTCCAATCCCCCTGCCACAGGCAGGAACACCATAGTAATAGAGATGTGTCTGCAGGCAAGATTCTAGTGTGTATTTTCTATTCTCACTCTTTGTTACTCAAATATCATAAGAATTAGCTGTTCTAATTCTTCCCTTTTTTTTTTTATTTCTACATCTTTCCCGTGTCTCCTCACAATACAGTAGCAACTAATAACTAGATATAAGCAATTTAAATTATTTACAGCATTGCTTTCTGACACTCCCTGAGCAAATCTATGATGTTCCTGTTTAGCCTGCCTCATGTATGCCAAGGGACCGATTTTGGTGCAAACAACTATTTTACTAGCATTTTTTCAATTCTACATGTGGCTTTAGATGAGAAGAACCCATTTCCATTATAACGTAAAGCATCAAAAGACTCCAGCATTGTATTCCTTTCTGGTTGTGTGATGCAAAAAAGTTATAATCTACAGCAGTGGGAACAAGCTTATAACAAGAAAAATGTCCTGCCTAATGCCCAACACATCCTAGTCAGGCTGAAGTTTATGGCAACTGCTGGATTGCTGCGACTGTGCAGAGCAGAAATCGGTGGAGGTGCATCTCACAACTACCACTCCAGGCTGTAGTTTTGTAATAAAATCTCCCAGAGCCCTCATTCCCTGTCAGCTCGTACTTGACTTCCTTTATGTAGAAAATTCCCTGGGAATGAGATGATCTGCCAGAGGTAGATTATTCAGTCTTGGACACACTGCAGAACTCATCTTTGCCTTCATTTTCCCCCAGCTGTCCAGGAAGGAAGAAGCTGCGAGCTGGCTGGAATTTTGCCTTTTCATAGAAAGGATTGCATATTGTTAGACAAAGGCCCTTTTTTGTATGGTTTTATCACCCTTTATGATTATGTATTATTATTCCAGGTATAAGATGCACAGAATGCAGAGCAAAACCTACTGTTTTGGTTTATGTACTTGAAGAGATAAATAATATATGAGACTGAAGATACTTTTGTTATCTTCCTTTTTTTGTATTCTCCTTATTGTTTTACTGTTTCATAATGCAGACAGCTACATATTAACCCATAAATAGTTCTGTTTCTGTTGATGGTGTTACTGCATACACACAAAGCTGTATAACTGTTCAAACTATGAGCTAATTTTCTTTTAGTGTCCTTGCTTTACACATGGTAGAATGAATAAAATTACTATTTTTTTTTTTAAACCTGTAACTTACAGAGTCATAGAAGAGTTGGACTCTTGGATAGTATGTTAGTATAAATAGTGTTTGGAAACTGAGAGTGTAAATAGTCAGATTCTGGGGTTACATTTTGGGCCTTAGTGACTGAGGGAGAATTGGAGAAAAAACTTCTCTGTCTGGTTGGCTTCCTGCTGTTTTTTGTTATGCTGCATCTTAACAGAAGAAGAAAGTGTTAGCTGGAAGAGAAAATGGCAACAGGATTTAAAAAGAGTAGATGCAGTTTCAATAAAATGTTTGTGATACAGCCAAGCTCCAAGTGACCCCAGCAGACCCGTCCAAGAAGCCATTCCTGGTGTCTTCGCTCATGGGCTTGCTGTAGGAGTCGGGATGGAGCTACTGGAGAAGTCTAAGAGGACCATAACTAATGCTCTGGCTCCTACCAATGCATCCATCAGCGCCCTGGCAGCTGGGGCCAGGATGCAGGAACAAGCTCATAGGCGTTCATATGTGCTTTTGTGTAAGAACCAGTGTCCTGTGTTTAGAGTAGGATGTAAACAGCATGGGCTAAGGATGCCAGATATGCTGGCCTTCTGTTTCCTTTAATAGAAGCGTCGAATTTAATACATTAATGTAGACAGGGGGGGTCACTGTAATGTGTTCTTTCTTCAGATAACTTGAACTATGTTGAAACAGATACCAGCCTGGCAGGATAGACAATGAAAAACTGTTACTATGCTTTAAATATGTAATGGGCACATGCTCTATGTTGGGTTGGGGTTTTGAAGAAAGCTAACTGTGAAAAGAGTCCCAAAGAGCTGGATTCAGGGTGAGAGCTCTATTTCTCAAAAATCAGTCAGTCAGTCTTCCATAGCATTCCTTTCACTGCAAGGGACAGGTAGTGCACTGGTCAGTGCTGCATTTGCTGTGTGCTTTGAGAAGAAATGATGGGCAAACCTCGCAGCAGTGGGGAGTGCCCAAGAGTGCAGGGGCTTCTCTTTGTTTCCATGCTTAGATGGCCTCTAAAGTATTAAAATGTATCTGCTGTTGCGAGTGCTTTGCTCAAGTAGCTCAGTCCACCTGCAATACTGACCAGGGTTCGAAGAGCTGAATCAAATCCTTTGTGTTCCCACATGAAGGCACGGGTGGGATTGTTGGTCCTGCTTCCTAGGAGTAACCTAATGGGAAATTGCAGAGTGATCAGTAAACAGCTGGACTGGATTGGAACATTACTATTGGGTTAATTTGCTTATATTCTGTTCTAGTCAGCAAGAAATGCCTGCTTTTCAGAAACATACTAGATCAAATCACCTTATACCTCAAGAAGTAATAAAAATATGCTAAAATAAGATTCTTCCCCTCCAGATGAAGCTTCTAATTACTATGAATGAAGTGAGGCTGTTTGCCTCAGTGTGAAACAGCAGTGGGAGTTATAGAGTGAACATCAGAAATATCAGCATGTGTACGCACACAAAATGACTTAGCCAAATCACTCTGTACACAGGATAATTAAACCATCTTAAACTTAAACAAAACAAAAGTACTGAAACAAAAATGAGACAAAAGCTCATGAGGTGCAGGAAGATGAATAGTTATAGCTGCAGGAGCCAGAGCAGATTTTCTTCTCTCCAGCAGATGGTAGGATTTTCTCAGCTACAAACAGGCAACAGCAAGAAGAATCACCCAAAACCTAATCTCTAAAGAAGCAATCTCCAGCCTTTTTTGACTTGCAGATTCCTAAAAAATCTGGTCAAGTTAGGAGTTCAGTAGATAACAAAAGCTGCTGCAAGAGATTTGGAAGTAACCCGGCAGGACTGATAGCAGTAGTCTGTGTAGCTCAGATTTAAACTACAGCTGAATTGTCATAACTTGTCCATAATATGCACGAAAGTCCACAGGCAGCGTTTTTCCACATGGCTTTGGCATGCACTTTAGGGAGATAAGATAAGAGAATGTGCCAAGTAGAAGGATATTTCGTTTTTGAATCTGAACTTTTCCAATAATCTGAACCCTTCTGGGTTCGACACTTCTCACTGATTTTCAGCCACGGCTGGAGGTAGGGTACTGAGCTCGATAGACCTTTGATCTGACTCCATATGGCTGGTCTTATGATACTTTGCTATGTTACTTACTCTCGTAAGTTATTTAAACAATGTGAGGAAATACATTTTTGCTACAGGTGTTAAGTCCTTATTCACCACTATGTAGTGGAGGAGCTGGTAGGTAAATCAGCAAGGTTTAAACTCCAGGCATCAATACGGATATTCTCTCCATGTCTTTTGGCAAGTCACTCAGTCAGTTTTTCAGCTTTCTGCCTGCAAATTGGGTAGAATGCCCTCAGGAGATAAGGCTAGATTCTTTGGATGACTTTGTCTTTATTAGGTGCTCAGATACAACAGAGAAGAGTTAGAATGATGGCTAGGAAGATGGTTCATGTAAGCATGAACTCTTTATCCAAATACGTCCTTTTAGGTAAACTTTGAAATAACTTACAGAATCACAGAATCTCCATGGTTGGAAGGGACCTCTGAGATCATCGAGTCC
>JAOXJM010000001.1:41125600-41138099 GCA_026413425.1 Tringa solitaria
CCACACCCCACCACCTCCTTGATTGATAGGGAGACAGCAGCTGCAGAGTGAGCAAGTAATAACCACAAAAGATAAAGGCTTTCATACAAATATTATAATTCCACTTGCAAGCTGTCTGGCACGAACTCTAATTACTTGGCCGTCTTGCACGGGGGAGCCTGCAACTTTGTCGGGAGAGGAGGCTCCGCTGGCTCAGCTGGGGCAGGGAGGGACGTGGGGCTGCTCATCCAACCCCCCCCCCATCCCAGCACGTGCCCAGGAAATTCAGCATCACGTTGGCGTTGATGCTCGTGAGAGGCTCAGGCCCTTTTGGTTTCGTGGTGATACGGGGGAGGGCTTTTTTAAGCTTGGGGTTTTTTTCCCTCTCTTGGCCGTGTTTGTTTCAGAGGGTGAACGGGCAACATGAAAGGAGAAGTTGTAAAAAGCAAACAGCAGCTCCCCAGCGATGTAGTAAATAAAAAATACCTCGAAGGGGACCAGCGGAGTGCTTAAAATTTACAATTCAGCCAAGTACATGAAATTTGCAAAAAGGGGGGGGGGGGGGTAACCAACCCACCAAAAGCTGCACAGCAACTCTTTTCCTGCAAGTCCCGCTGGTTCCCGGGCGAGCAGTGCCAGGGGGGTGATGCCACACGGCTCCTGCGGGCACTCGCCACCGCAGGGCAAGGGCTGGCACCCAGCGTGTTGCCAGTGGCCACCCCGTCCCAGTGTGCCCACGGTGGCGGTGGCCGTGCCTGGCAACAGCCGGGGGCAGCAGCAGTGCCCGGGTGGGCACGGGGCACCCCGCGGGGCTGGGTGTGTGGGAGAAGACAAGTCAGTGGCGACAGGGACAGCAGAGACAGCCTCGAGAGCCCCAGAGCCACCGCAGCCACGCGCTGAGGACAGGAGGAGGAAGAGGAGGAGGAAGAGGAGGAGAGCTGTTAGTGATGGAGCGCAACGCCAGCAGCAGCAGGGCCTGCGGGAAGCATCGCTCTTACCTGCGGCAATTACCGTAACGAGACCATTACACATTCTAATCTAAAGGGAGAGAACACAAAATCATATAAATACAGGAACAGACACCCGTCGTCGCGCGCGCGAAGGCCAGGCCAGCGGCTCCGGGCACCCAGCACGGCGGGAACCGGCCCCGGGCATCACAGCAAACCCAGCACCCGGTGTAAGGGCAGCTCAGCGATGGAGAATTCACCTCAATACCCCGAGCGACCCAGGGAGAAATGGGATGGGTACCCGCAGGGCTTTTCCTCGCCCCTGAACATCTGTTCATTGAAAACACAGAGGGAGAAAATGTTGGCAAAAATTGGAAGCGACCATCACCCCGCTTTGACTTTTGCCAAACTTGCTGGTGCGGTACTGCCAGGCTTCAGCCACGCTCCCAACACGGCCAGTTGGCTTGCAGTTTCAAACTGGGTAAAATTTTGAGGCTTCAGAGGGACCTGAACCATGATTACACTCTAGGCACGTTAAAAAAAGACCCCAGAAAGCGAACAACATTGGGCCACATAAACCTCCCACCAATGGAGTCACAGGACGGCGCCGTGGGGCAGCCCTACATAAATAAGGCGCACGTGAATGAGGGATCAGCTGCCCCTGCAGGTACAAGTGCTTTATAGCAATGAAGGCTTAAGCTTTTAAAATATGTTCCTTGCAGGAGGGGATTAAAAACTCAAGTTAGTAAGTTTGACCAAGATACACTTTAAATGAAGAGCTACCTTTGGGAAAGCTAGAGGTAGATAGCTTATTTTATTTTAAATCTACTCAAGAGAACAAATCTACAAATCTGGTTTCTCACACACCACCAGGTTAAAGAAAAAAAAAATAAAAATCTTTTAGCAATTTCTCTTCTCTTTATGAAGCAGATGAGCACACCTGAAATAACTCCCTCTCCCCACCCTTCAGCACATGCACAAGCACAGCAATATCGGTACCGCTGATGGTGAAACAGCTTCTGGGACTTCCTATGGAGGAACCAGGCAGGACCTCCACCAGGACAAGAGCAGCACAGCGCTGTCACCATAGAGCCAAACTGCTCCTCACCAAAACTGGCCAAAGCCTTCTCAGGGGCCACCACATGAAGAAAACCAAAAGGAAAAGCTGCTTCTCTGTCAGCTCCCTCACGGGTGCAGTAACGTTAGAGGTTTTTTTAATTCTCCCCGAGCCAAACCAACCAACCTGCCAGAAGGCTACGGTGGGTTGAAAATCAGCTTTTGTCGTTGAATGTGGTTGAAAATCAGCTTTTCAAGCTGACAAGATATTCAGCAACGGCATTTAATGAGGAGAGCGGGCACCTCGTGCAGCTTTGCAAGATACGGGATCCTCGCTGACGTCCTGCAAAGCTGCTGAGTTTGCTCTCAAGAACTCCAAGAACAAAAAGGGTGTAATCTGGGTGTTGTGACGCTACTGAAAATTTCATGAAAAAGACAGCGACTCGCTGCTGTGGGAACTTCCCACGGAAATTACTGGCTAAAACTAGGCAGCGTCTCCTGCGCCTGCCCTTCCCTCGCCCCCCTCCCCGTGTGCAAGAGGGAAAATCCTTCCAGCCTTTAGCCGTGTTCACACGCACGTTTAAGGGCCTACCACAGAACCCTGAAATAAGTGGGGGGGGTGTATTTATTTTTTATTTTTTTTTCCACACGATCTCTGCAGAACTACTCTGCGCTGCATCTGAAGCTGGGCTCTGCTCCAGACCCAACCGTTTTTAGCGAGGGGCAAGTGAAAACCAACAACCCCCACCCTGAGCCTGGCCAGGGTCTTCCCCCCCCCCTGGCACACGGTGGAAAAGCAGCGCTGCCACGGCCTTCTCCTCTTCCCTTTTGTTGCCTTGGCTGACCCGGGAGGCACTGATTTCACACACTAAGCATGAGGCTATCGCGCTTACTTGGTAAATGTTTCTATCATATGAGAAAAAAAAGACAAGAAAGGTGGGTCTTAACGTGTAACCCAAGTCTGTAAAACCGGATTACAACATCATGCGTGATCATTAAGGATTTTGAAGGTTTATACTTGAGAAGACCCATGAAGTTTTCTCTCAGGCCATGACCTATCCCCCCTCCAACTCCCCCTAATTAACCTATCAGCCATGACAGGTCTGTGGAAATCTTTGTTTTCTTTCCCAGTAAATGTGAAGGTAATAAAATTCCAGAGAGAATCATAGCAGTAAATCCGCTTAGCATTTTGACATGCTCTGCTTTCCACTCACAAGGACATAGTTGAAAATACAATATAAGCAGCATCCTGAACCCGCGTGTTCAGGGGGACGTATTTGGAAGAAATTATCATCAAAAAGAAAGCAGTGGCTGAGTTCATGCAGAACCACAGATGTTCAAAAGGGCAATGGGCCGACATGCAGACCCAGCAACAAACTGCATGGAAGGATGTAGGGGATCAAATCATTGCAACTGCATTTTCACATGGCCCTTTGGTGACTTAGAAACACAGAATGGTTTGGGTTGGAAGGGACCTTGAAGACCATCCAGTTCCAACCCCCCTGGCCATGGGCTGGGACACCTCCCACCAGACCGGGTTGCTCAAAGCCCCATCCAGCCCGGGCAGTGTTTGACTTGCCGTGTTTGGCGTGAACTGTTAAAATATTTCAAGCTTTGTTACAAGTGACCGCTCTTCTAAAGCTGCATGAGATCTTTCATTTGTCTTATGTCTTGGAGCAACGTGGTTCAGCCTCAGCAGGGACAGAGGGGATGCCCTGGAAGAGCAGGCGGGCGCTCTGGCTGGCAGCTGGGCGATGGCACGAAATGTCCCTTGTCACTTATGTCTGGAGGTTGGTTCTATGGGCTGAGTTCACCCAGCCCCTCTCCTCCTTGCACCCAGGGAAAGGCTGCAGGGGACAGAGGGACGCTGGAGCTGACCCGTCCCGAGCCGGCGCCGGCGGCACAGCCCCAGGGGGGGACAAAAGCTGCTCCTTGGGAGGAGGGGGGAGCACAGTGAATTTTTAATTCACACAATTACACCTTTCTGTTATACGCTACACAGAACAGAGCGCGGAGAGATTTCGGCAACACTCGGCTGCAGTAGCACATGCTGGTGAATACCTGCTTTATTCTATTTCTTTTTTCGAATTTGTCTTGCAGCTTTGAGTCAACTCCACAAGTCTGATCCGGCAGTTTTATCATCAGGAATAGCATCATAGAAGCCAGCAAAAGTACATCAGTGCAAAATTAAGATTTCTTAGATCCACCCATCAGGTCTGCTATTTGTTGCATTCAAGTATGAACATTCAGAAGGTCCACATTGATGGACCAGTCCTAACTTCTTACTTGTAGGGAAAGGTTTCTTTAAAAAAAAAAAAAAAACTCGATTATAAAAATATTATCAAATACTCACTTTCAGCTCTTATTCCCCTTTGCACAGCAGGTCAAAGTGCAGAGGCTCAGCCCTGCCCAGCCAGGAGGAGTCAGGGGCAGGTCTGGTACCTGCTCCCCCTGCCCAGGTCAGACCCTAAGCGAGGTGCTGCAGCAGCCGAGACAGTGGGGCATGAGGAGGTTTGCTCCACTGTTGTTTGGTTATGAAAAATAAAAATAAAAAAAAAATAGTACCTCGAAAAGCTGTAACTGAAGCAGTAAGAAAAATCTGAAAACCACAGGTGAATCGGGGGCAGGAACAACCCTAAAACAAGGGCTCCCAGCTCGGGCGATGAGCGCACAGCACCATCGTGTACCTGGCCTCCAGCGTGTCAGAGACTGGGAAACAAACTCTAAATGTACACATCGAAGTTCTAATGAGTCGTGACTCGGAGCAGCTGCTAATTAGTTGGTCAGCCGGCAAGTGCTAGCGGTTATTTCTCTGCAGGGCAGGCGCAAGCCCCTGCCCAGTGTGGGGGGCAGGATGGAGGGCGGGATGGAGGGTGGGATGGAGGCACATTGTGGGGCAGGATGGAGGGCAGGATGAAGACACCGCTCGGGCTGATGTGCGTCAGCGCAGAGGGAAAATGCAAAGGGGTCACCTCGCCTGGAGCTCTCTCTGGAGCTGACAGCTCGAGCAGCTGGAGCTGTCACCCGGCAGGAGAGAGAGGCCCCTCAAGCTAATATTTTCCCCCCCGCTCCCGGCGCTGATCGCAAGGGAGGAAGCCCTCCCTTGTCACCTCCTCTCCTGGAGATGGTGGCTGGGAAAGCTCCCTCTGAGACAGTCAATGAAATGGAAAAAAGAGGCAGAGCCCGGGCTGAGCTGCTCCCGCACCCTCCCTGCTGCACATCTCCCTCAGGGAGAAGCAACCCCAGCACCTCCACAGCGCCCCGGGGGGGGGCAGGTCCAGGCTACAGACCCTCCTGGGTGGTGGGCAAAAGGGAAAAACGGCCCTGGCACCACCAGCAGCCTGCAAGTGCTCTGCAGGGAGCTGCAAAATAATGATGAAGCTTCCTTACCGTTCTGCACAGCTTCCTACATTTCTGAAGAAGGCCTGGTCATCCCGGTGGAAGTTTACACCGGACTGTTCAAGTTAGGGGAGCTCCAGGGGGTACAGAGCTGATGCCACCTAACCGTTCATCATATCTACTATGACTTTGCCCTATTTAATAATAGACCATTTCTAACCCTTCCAGGGACACCAAGAATTTTAATAATTCAAGAAAGTATTTCTCTTTCATGAAAAAATGCAAACTATCATACTGTCAACATGCACAACCTTTGACTTTTTAAAACCACAAAGGGTCTGACCAAGGCAGGGGAGCACTCCCATGGAGCTGAGGATCACAGAATCACAGAATCTCCGTGGTTGGAAGGGACCTCTGAGATCATCGAGTCCAACCACATTAAAAAACAAAAAACAAACAGACAAACAAACAAAAAACCTCCACAAAACAAAACAACCAAAAAAAAATAAAAAAAAACATGCAAAAAAGCATCCACCAACCAAACCCCATACCAGCAACACCACACACAACACCCCACCACAAACTAATAATCTCGGGCACTAGAGCATGCCCTGAAGAGCCACGTCTACACGTTTCTAAGATCTCTGAGATCTCATCTTTTACCAAATGCTGCATTTCAGATTTGCTAACAATATGCACTCATTCTTGTTAAAATGGTTGTAAGTTTGACTTTTTTTCATTTTTATTTATTTATTTTAATGTGTTCAGCCACTATAACTGTACTGGTACAAATCTAAAGTTACAAAATAGACTTAGGCCTACTGTCTTCCTTGTAAACAACTATGTGCAGGAGTAACCTGTAGAGGTAGGATAGATCTTTATTTTTTCTAGCATATTCCTACTATACTAGGTGGATTTGCATATTTAAACTCTTATTTTTTCCTGACTTAACTACTAAAACTGTTTCTCTCTTTTCCTGAGTGGTTCTTTCACCTCTGCTCACAAAAGGAGTCACAGGACCACAGAACACATCTGGGTTTGGAAAGGTAAAGTTCTGCAAAGGAAGAACAGCTCTCCTTCAAGATGCAAGACTTTTGCCTGTCATTTCCATTTTGTTGTTGAAATTGTTTGAGGGTTTAGAAACTTCATAGACTCATAGAATAGCCCACTTTGGAAGGGTTTCCTGAGCCACTGGTGATGGCGACTGGTTACCAGGTATTCATCTGCCAAAGTTATCTCTTTCTATGTTACATTTTTTTTATGATAAATAAATAAAACGTTTTTCAACTACAGAAATATGTGGTCAAATACTTTTTTTTTCAGGGTCTAGTTCTTGCACCCTTCTTACCTGGTGTGCTATTCTGCAAGTCAACCCATTAGAATTGGTGGGATACCTCAGCAAGTAGGATGCTGTCCCCTGCTCTCCTACCAGCTTCTCAGGGAGCTACCTGCCAGGGAACTAACTGCCTCCCTCAAATTGTAGCTCAGGTGTGAAACCCTGCAATGAAAGGTGATACTTCTGTCTGTGTTCCCTTAATACAAGCAGAATTTAAAACAGATGGATATTTGAGAAGTTCGCCCCCCATCCTCTTCATGGAGGTAGTAGGAGAGGATTGAATGTGGTTGAATTCATGCATTCTTTTAAAAATCAAGGTCAGTGGAACAGAGAGAAAATCACTTAAATGATCAGCTCTCATATCTTTCATGATCTTCTAATGAGCCAGATTAGATAAGGGTAAAGATGTACTAATTCGTCTCTACAGATGTGTAGGATTTATTTATGCTCTTTGGTTTCCGAGTGAACCTTACTGTGTATCTTTTGTGCAGGTTTAGAATTTGTGGATTAGCACAATTCAGGGTTTTCCATAATACTTCCTTGTATTAGCAACTTCTGAATAAATACGTATTTAACCATCTGTCATGGGCATTGTTTACAAGGTGGCCAAGTCCCTCCTTCAGCAAGGTAAGAGGCCCTGAATAATTTTACTGCTGCATTTACTGGGATCGTTCCCAGCCATCTGCAGTCCCTGGAGCATCACGGATGTCCCCAGAGCTTCTAAGCCTATTTTCCATCTGTTGCCTTCTCACCTACAGCAGCACTAATGTGCCCCAGAAGATTTTGCTGCTTTCACTGACAGCAAGAGCAACATTTGGAGCTTTCTGCTGCGTGCGGGTGCCGCTGGGAGCTGGCAGGCAGCAGGAATTAGTGGCTTCAGAGCCCTGCAGATTAGGGTTAGACTCAGTTAGACCGTGGTCAAAGCCATATACTTGCCCTGGGAAATGAGAAGCTCACGTACAACCTTAAGGGTGCCACTGGGACCTGATACCTGAGTGTTCAGAGCTGTTAATATGATTCCCTCACCAGGTGTAGCTGGGCAGAGCCTTGATTCCATTTTGTATCTACTTGCTGGTCAGAGCAACTGACCCAGCAAATAAAAAGCAATTTACTGGTGTGCAACCTGGGAATAAGGAGGAAGAGTGAAAGTGAATTTGCCGTGTCTTCTGGGCATAACTCTCTGCAAGATGGCCAGCTATCCTCTCTGTTCCTCAGAGCTGAAGCTGTGAGCATAGTCGAGCTCTCTGCAAGGTGCAGGGGGAGTGGAAAACTGAAGGGGAGAGTTTCTTGTATTGGGGAGCACGGAATAAGATTGGAGACAGGAAGAAATAAGGAGCTCTCAGAGCTAGCAAAGGGAGTGACTTGGGAATAATACCCCCAAAAAAGAAATAATATCTATTTATTTAGTGATCTTTCCTCAGGCCTGGGACACAATTTATTAATCTTTCAGCCGTGGGTGCACTTTTTTAGGTTATGGTTTCTATACAGCCACTTCTTTCCTCAGTGTGAGTTCTCTACCAGCTGTGTGGTGGGAAATTGGATCATGTTGCCACGCTCCTTTTTCACACCTGCTTCTCTGTCACAGCCAGAGTCACATATCCAGGTCTCATAGAGAAGTTATTGGTGACTCACAGAAAACAGCATTGGAATGGTCATTCTTATTTTTCCCCAGGTATTGAAGTACATCAATAAACAGCCAAACAGTTTTTTCCTAATGTTACTTTTCTCTGTAAATGACTGCAGGAGTTGGGATATTACATGATTGTGTTGAAGTGATGGGATGGCATCAGGAACAATACCTCTGTGAAGGAAAGAGATGCTTTATGAGCAAGTTCAAGAGGCTGATAAAGTCTAATGACGGGAAGGAGAGAAACGGACAGGAAGATACCCATCCCCAGTTTCAGAAGGCAGGAAGGCAATAAAATGAGAGCAGACCAAAACTCTTCACAGAGCAGAGCTGAAAGTGGTGTGGTAGGGATGTATAATTAACCTTGTGCTGTAGTGACACAAGAGTGAATATTGCCACCACAATTTGATTCCGTATCACTTTAGGTGATAATCTGGCCCTTCACGGTGATCTCAAGAGCCTCCTTTGGCTAACGTGAACATCCAGGTTAGCATGTACTTCACTGAAGGGATTCTTCCATTCAGCTGAACTTAGGAAGAGCAGCTACAAGTACCAGGAAGGCACAGAGGCTCTTCTGTTGTCACCTTGCTGGTCTCGCAGAAGTTGCCCATCCTGGCAGCCTCACTTGACTCCATGACATGATTGAGCGCTGCTCCACACTTGATCTGTTTCTGCCTCTCCTGGTGAATGTGGCAATGCATCCTGCAGTGTTTTGAGAGACAGTCTGAGGGTGAAGGTATGTAGGGAGATGATCCAGTCTAGGAAAACTTCCAGGTCTTCCTGCAAAAAAGATTGTTTCCTCTGTCTGCATGACTCAGCTGGAGACAGTTCAGAGCTGCAGTATATACCAGCTTACATCAGGTAGGCGGGCACCAGCTTTGAGAAATTGGTGTATGTCAGCCAGTGACCAACAATGCAGGAAAAGCATTTGCTGTGGCCAGCCTGGGGCACAGGAATCAGTTTTACACTGTCTGAGGATCTGGAGAGGTTGCTAGTAGCCAGCTATATTCCTTCGGTGTCAAAGCAGCACAAAAATGTAAACAATTCCAACAGTACTTCAAAAATTAGCAAGATAAATTTCTGAGAACGAGAATAATGGAAATATATTTTTTGTCCATATTAAAAAACGTTCTTTACTGCCTTCCTGCTTTAGAGATGGAAGTTGATATTTGGCAGTGGAATGCCCTCATATCAGAAATTTGCTATTTTCTTGTCTCCTGACAATAGACCATTTTTGAAAAGGTTATAAACTGCTGTGGTAGCTCAGTTAACATGCACTCCATAGAGACTTGTCAGAGTTTGGTATCCATTTTCCCAGGAAATCTGATCTGCAGCAAGCACATATGTTGCCCAAGCTGAGATGTAGGGACTAAGAGCCCAGCAGCAGCTGTTTCTGGCTGATGCAGACTTTGTGGTACTTGACGCAAGAGCTGAGATCAATAAGCCTCTCTCTAGGGGATTTTCAGTACTCCTTCTACTGCACCAATCCTGGCAGCAACAGGACAAGAACTGGAGTACAGCGAGGAGTGATGGGGAGGTGGCAGAGAGTGGTGGAAAGGGACAAGGCACAGAGAAAGAAGACAGGAGGAGGGAGATGTTAGAAGGGGACTAACACTGGAACCTCTATAATGCTGGATAAGAATAAGGGATTTAACTGCTTCAGGCACTTAGAGAAGAGTCTGGAATGCAAGAAAAATGAGGTTTTCCTAGGGAAAACCTAGGACATTATGACACTATGAAAGACCAACAAACCCTTTACAAATAGGATGGAAGCAAAACTCACAATAATTAACTAGTAACGGAAACGAGTAAGTAGAGGAGACATGAAACAGGAGAGGGAATAGCAAGAAACTAGAGCTACAAAGATGTTGCTTGAAACATCTGGACACTGATGGGGCAGAAGGAGGAGAAAAGGAAAATAATTTAAAATATGAGACTGATGATGAATAAATAAAACAAAAATGAAGATGAAAAGAGCTGTCATGAAGCTTTATAGACCAGCTTTAAAACCAGAAACAGCAACTTCCTACACATCTGTAAGACTGTACCACATATGTATCTCCTTTTATACAAGTGTTCTTTCTAAAAGAATTTGCCCTCAAGCTTCCTACATTGTTATCGTAGGACAGTCATGCCTATGATTTCTTTAGTAGTGTTGGCAATGTAGAGGAACCAGTAATGTTCAGTCATCAATAAAACCATCAAAATTCTCCCTTCACTTCAGAGCGCTCCAGGCACAATAAATAAGGGAAGGGAGTCAATTAACAGGGTACTACACTGGTAGCTTCATTACTCTTTCTCTGCAGAGGTCTTCCAGAAAGGCTGAACAAAACTAACTGCAGAAAGGTAAGAGGAGAGTGAAAGGGGAAGAACAAAGAGACAAGTGAAAATGGACTCTTTAGCAAATAACTATCTGATTAAGCACTCTCTTGTATTGTGAGTTAGACCAAAAGAAAATTCATCATTGCTGCCCATTCATTAACTTCACTGGAGACAGAGCAGTACTGGCATTCTCAAATATACGTTTTCTTCATAATGAGCATCTAAATTAATTGTGCCTATGTAGAAGAAAAGTTCCAGAGAAATGAGATTCTGTTTCAATACTGTTTATATGGTTAACTTCTGTGTAAGATTGCCTTTCTCACCTCTGCCCAGAAGCCGGCACAGACTATGTTCTTTGTGCCAGGCCCAACTCCTTGGCCAAAGATGTGTGCTTCAGGACTCAAGGAGCACAACATCGCCTGGCACTGAGGAGAAGAGAAATGGACAGAGCTCTCCATACAGCCCAAGGTCAAGAATGAGGTTTCAGAAGTAATTGTGTTCCTGTTGTGAAAAGGTATCCGAGTACAGCACCTCCTTCTGCAGCCATTGTGGGGTTTTTGCTGCTGCTAAAAGGCCTCTGTGGGAAACTACAAATAGACACGCAGCTCCATCACACCTTGCAATGCAAGCAGGAACTCAGAGGACTCTTTTTTGCTGCTGCTTCTGTGCTTCATCTTTACAAAGCTTGTTTCAGAGGAATAACGTATGGTCTCATTTATTAATGACTCTGAAGCTCTTTTATCTTTGGAGGAAAGGCTTTACAATGACAGCTATAATGCTGCAATCCTATATTAATCTCTGGATGTCTGGTACAGATGGGACCAGAATTTGTGTGCGTTATCCAGTTTAATAAAGAGCAATGTAGTGTTCTCAGCAGATCCCTGAATGACCTTTCTAGGCTTTAACAAATGATATACCCAGGTTTGTTATGTTTAAGCAGCACCATCTTCTACTAATATTTTCTCCTTGACTGGAAACCAAAGACCAAGTTATTCTAGCAGAAGAGGTTGTATCTGTTTAATATTCCTAGTCTTGCTTTGTCTAGCAAAGCCCCCACCCCCAAATAAAATCTCATTTCAGATTGTAGAACTATATGAAAATTATTTCCTTTTTGTTTCTTTTTTGTTTCTTTTTAAAATGGGCTTATTTGGGTTTTATTATGATGATATATTTTCACTTGGCACTAAAAGTTTTGCATCAATTATAGCATCTACCATGGACCTAACACCACAGAAACCAGTTTAAATTATCAGAATCCACTGGTTTATGTTGTTATGCTACTGTCTAAATAGAGAGGGTGCCTTTGGTCTCTTTTCAAATCTACACATGCAAATTCACTTATATACCTGTGTAAGTTTCCAAGGAGTTGGAAAAAGGTAATACCTTGGATAAGTAAGCAAGAAACATACATGCCTGGAAAGAACAATTATTTCTAAATTAGCTGCAATTGTCTACAAGGAGTAGTCAGTAAAGAAAGGCCACATGTCCCAAAGGACAGCTCCACAAGGCACAAGTTTGGGTGGGTGATAACCGGACCAATAAACAAATGTGACACTGATGGGTAGCTGCTACCCTGCTGACACAGGTAAGGAGGAGGGTCACGGATGTTCCTTCACTGACAGACACAAGACTAAAATTGAGACGCACAAGAGAGTGCAATATAAGTATAGAAAATCAATGAAAGACTTAATTATGGTCTACAAATGTGTCTCTCTCTGTAACTTTTAACCCTTCCTGAATTTTTGGTGTTTCCATAGACAGACCGAGGATTTAAAGATGGAGAGTCAAATTAGGAGACACTTCAAATTGTAGTCTAATGAAAGGACCTGTGCTTTTCATTCTTTTGTTGCCTTAAATTTGTGATTCTTCATTTGTGGGGGGGGGTTATCACCC
>JAOXJM010000001.1:41145582-41167029 GCA_026413425.1 Tringa solitaria
GATGTCCTCAGAGGTTATGGACTCTCCATCCTTGGAGAAGGTGAAAACTTGATGGAACTCTGAGCAATCTGCTCTAGCCATACCTTCTTTGAGCAGGCAACTGGACTAGGTGACCTCCAGAAGTCCCTTCCAACTTGAATTATTCTATGATTTTATGGTCTTGGGAGAAAGATCGTCTCCACTGGGTCATCTCGAACATATATAGAGATTAGATTATTTGCAGATAGCTAATAAAAGATGCATGTATTGTCTTATTTATTGGAAATACAGTTGGTTTCTTGTAACTGTAACTTTCAACAACCTATCTATTTCATCTAGCCCCACCGAGGAGCTTATAGAGGTGTCTAAGAAACAGTACCCATATATATTGTTTAATTTAAACCCCGTGTTGCAGATCCTCTGCAGGATGGTGCTAGCTTTTCCAATTTTCTCTTTATCGTGGCATTCAAGTGTTTATGTCCTAGTCTACCTAATACAACAAGCAAAACAGCAAATGAGTTTCTGAAGAAATTCTTGGCTTTTTAACAAGAGTAGTCAGACTGGAAATGCTTTAGAGCATACAGTGAAAATTACTTGGAGTCCAAGACCATTATGAGAATCAATGACGCAGCTTTGAAAGCATGTTGTTTTTTTGGACTTGCATATTCTTTATATCAGTTTCAGTAAACTATTTCCAATTCCCTTAAATACATGAAAGAGTAAGATATTTGTGGTGCATTACTTCAGTGGGATTACATGCAGGATAATGCTGTCCATCTTTCCCTGTCAGCTGGGAAATATCTCAAACCAAGACCCCAATTAAGTATACAGTATTCATGAGCTGTGTCTGCATTGTTTACAGGATGGCACTTCATTAATAAACACAATTCCATATTGCATGGTTAATGACAATCAACATAATTACCATAACCTGGGTAGGCGATTGCTTCTGAGTTATAATGAAACGTTTTATGAAAAAAAATTTTACTCCAAGACTTGAGATAATAGCTTTAATGGAACATTACTCTGTTTTTTTCCCCAACCTCCAGTAAGTATTTTTAAGGCAATTCACCTCAAATGTGCAATTTAGAAGATCATAATTAGCAAAGTGGAGGACTGGAAAGCTAGAATTGATTCAGATGCTACCTTTAATACACACAGGTGTCTCTGGATCATCCTTATTACAGTAGCCAAAGCATTATCAAAATACAGAAAAAGTGTGTGAGTGTGCAAAATGTGTGTTTACAAATTTATATATGTGTGTATGCATGTAAGTACACAACCACACCAGGCTTATATGTGCAATAGCAGGACCAAATCCCCGTGTTCTACCTCATTTAAAAAAGAAAAAAAAAAAGTAAATTATTTAGTTATTACTAAAGGTCCTTCAGTATCACTCTAAGGGGGGGTCTGATAGCTGCAGCCTGGTTTTTGGCAGCAAAACCAAAGGGAAATTACCAGCTACTCCATGCAGATATACAGTCATGGTAAGATTTATAGGGCATAAAATGGTGTAGCCCCATTGATACGAAGAGCACTTCTTTTCTTTGGTGACATTTTTGTGCTGCCAAGGAAGGCAGAAGCACCGTAATCCCCTCACCCAGCAATTCCGCCGTGTACAGGGACTTCGCCAGGGGCAGCTTGACCCTGGGGCTGCCCTGTGCTCACCCAGGGCCTTCTCTCTCTGCTCCTGTGTCTCACGGGTCTGTTTCGCTCACTCAATTTTGCCAGAACTATTCACAGGTTTTAACTTTAATTGCTAAGTTATTTCCCAAACTGCACACAAACATACACATTTCATTTTAGATACTGAGATCCAAAGTTCATTTGGCCTTTTCATTGCTTATTTCACTTCACAAGACAAATGATCTTTCCTGAAACCCATTTCCCATTCTTTCCCCCTCAAATAATCTTCATGCTCCCCTAATTCCTCCTTGTTGCAGAGAAGCAACCTTTAATTTCTGAGACCTCCAGAACTAGTGTTAAGCCAAAATAAATTTTTATAGGCTTTTTTTTTTTTTTTAATTATTAATTCATGGAAATTCAGGCTAGATTCCTCTTTTTGCTTTAGTCAGTGTAGGGTTCACTTGAGAATGATTCATGGTATGTTTTCAGAATATATCATGAATGACAAGCTAAAATCTTTCATCTCTTGTTTGTACACAGTTACTACAGCTTGTCAATAAGCAATTTGGATTTTGCCCAGTTCTTGCAATGAAATGCTGAAACTTCTTGTTTGAGCGAAAAATATTTGCCCTATACAAATAATGATATATTAATTACATAACGATTCTGAGCATGCTCCTTTTGATTACATTAATTTCCTTCCACAGCTTAAGGATATTTTTTTTCTTCACTACATATCATGCATCTATTATAATTTCATCTTTATTTAGTCATCACTGAACAAAGCTATCTTTTGGGTTCATTTTTCGATAATACTTTGTAAGCATTTTCATTTCCCCATTTCTTGAACATATACAGCAGCAGAAACAAAGTTAGTGATTTTTCTTAATTTTCTTGTCAGATCACTCAGGATGTTTATCATGAGAAAATACAGGAGAGGAAGTGTACGTTCTACTTTGGACAAGTTTTCACTGTGGACAGTCCATGAAGAGATACAGAGAACAAAACACAAACCAAAACAAGAAAAAAGCAAGATTTCAGTTTGGAGAAAGAGATGTCCAATATGGAGAGACAGGTTTGGGAATAATTAGTATAGAGACAATATTTAAAACGTGTTTTCATATGCGATTGCTCAAACTGGATGTGCAAGCAGAAAAAGGGTAGGAGCCTAGGGAAAAAAAATATGCAGAATGCACTGTTTAGATATTGGAAGCAAGGTAGTGGCATCACCGTGCCATTTGCCTGGGATTTAATGTCTCTGGTTTCTCAGCAGAGCTAATTAGCCGAGTGAGCACCGTCAGGAAGGGAGCTGTGCTCCGTTCAGCTGATTCTGAGTCAGCACCGGTACATCACGCTCCATTGTGCTTTATAGACACAAGGGAGACGTCTGAAGAAATATCTGAGGAATTCCCTTAGGGAATCTCTGGCTGAAAGCAAATGATAAAGAAGACGATGCTCTACCAAAGAGGAAAATAAAGGAACAGTCTAGAAGGAAGGCACAGCACCTACACAGAGCAAAACCACTGAATCCCTCCTCAGATTAAAAACAAGGTTATGTTTAGCAACTCTGATGGGTGGTACTTGTTCATTAGTGCCAGATAAAAATATCTAACATTTGTGTGTTCCAGTTCAGTGGAGAATAGGAAGAGAAACAGGCTGAAAAGTGTTCATTCTGAGGGTAAACATGCAGCTGTCTCATTCACTTAGTAGCTAGTCAATGCTCAAGAAACTTTTGAGTGGCCAAGATGAATATCCATGGAAAACCAACAGTCTGTCAAGAAAGTGCTGTGTGGCCAGGAGGTCAGTGACACAGAGGCTTGTGAAATGAAACCTGAAAATTCTTTGTTAGAATCAAGTGACACTAAACCTTAAGGAAAAAAAAGAAAATAAGAAAAGAAGAGTTTGATAGGATTGCATTGGCAGTCTCAACCCTCTGCATTGCAGGGAACAAGGCAAACAAAAGCCACCATAATAAGGAAGTCAAACTGGATGGTTCTTCCAATTGATGAGGAAGAAGCACTCCAAGCAAGATATAGCTCTTCCAGTCTGATTAAGCACCCTTTGAGAGGAAAACTAAAGGAACAATGACATCAGTTCTGTACATAAATAAGAGTAGAGACTTGGATACTGCTTTCTTAACTGCTGCTTTGCACCAAGACATGCTGGTTCCTTATGATCCCAGTAAGAAAGGTACTCAGACTCTGACAACTTCTGTTTAAAATGCTTTTTATTAGTGTCAACATAATAGAGAAAGAGACGGTAATATAGGTAATGTTATGTCCTTTCAGATGCTGGTAAAGCGGAATTGTGCAGCTTCAGACAGGTCTCCGGATCCCATCCATGGAGGAGTTAAGCACTTATTTTTTGCTAATTTGAGTTCTTAAAGGATTTTCTTAAAAGAAAACAACTCTATTCATCATTTCTACTGCCAGATGGAAAGGATGCTCACATGAGAACTTGTTGCTGCAGTTTTGGATAAAAGCAAGGACGTGCAGCAGGTAACCAGCGTGGGCCAGAAGACAGTGCTGTAGTGCAGCATACCTGCTCGGGTTAACCGCTGTGTGGATCGCTCACACCTCAATGTACAATGGTCTTCTGCTCATGCACATGGTGTCTGCTTGCTGCATCTGATTTCTGCAACTCAATAGCTGGGTTTAGCATTTCTGTTGCCATGTCTTTTATGAGCAGATCAGTTGAAACGCAACCACAAATAAAAAATAATGCAATTGCATGTTAAATAGAGCAGGTATTGGCCTAAGTCAAGCTTACAGTTCACTCAGCAGAATGATGTATTCGGCACGTGTGGAGGAAGAACTATAACTGAACCATAAATGTTAGAGAGGTCAAACCTCTGAAACATGGTTGCTGGCAGGTTTGGATGCTTCTCTCTGGAGACCCTTTATAAAAAGCCTTGTATATTGGTCTACTCATGCAGCGACAGCCATAAATATGCCAAGTGAAATGCAAGCTAATTAGAAAGCACTTATTCTAGTCCTCCAGAGTGTATTAAGATGGAGAGTTTCACTTTCAGGCTACAACTTACTCCTTTCATATTCAGTCCCATTCTTTTCCTGTTGTACTGCTAAGATTTTCTTCTTCACTCAGTGACAAGGCAGTACATCTAGCAGGCTTTTCAATGTAGATTTCTTTTTGTGGTTCTTCTGAGTGGAAGAAGGCATTGTCTGGGGGGAACCAGTAACAAAAGTCCTTGAGGAAGTGTGGCATCAGCTTCTTTGTCCATCCCATCAATTATCCCTTGCTGTCTTTCCCATAAGCAAACATACAAGTCTCTTTAAAACTCAGAACTGGTGGAACTGAGCTACTTCCAACTGGGACTATGAGATTTATTAGATTGCTATGTTAAGACTATCCAGAAAATTACTTGGTGAATTTGCTGAAACAAATAATCTAAAGAGATTATTTAATGACAGGCAAGTTACTTGAAGATAGGATGGTGAGATTGTTCAAAACTGAACAAACAGAGAAAACTAAATGAAATTACAATATATCTTGACATTCTTTGACATTTTTGAGATAAAAAATTAACTTCTAGGGCTGGCATTTCACTGCAGCTGCAGGCAGAAAATGGATTGTTTGTACACTGATCCTATTTCTCTTTATCTGTACTTACAACCAATGACCTCATCTCTCTTTGAACACCACCAATTAGGGAAGCAGAAAGTAGCCTAGAATCAAGCTGGACTGTTTGAATCTTAAACTTTCGTATTTTCAAATTTGGTGAACTGGAGAGGGACTCTGACCTTTTAGCTACTGTCGATGGTTACCTGGCTAGAATTTGGCTGGAGTTAGAGCTAGAGCTGTTGGAGAGAGGGTGTTGCCCGCAAGAGAGAAGACTAGCCTTTGATCTGGACAGTCTTTGGATTGGGTTTTAGGTGAACACTGGGATGGGCTACTTGGTTGTATTTAAGTCCCAGACTGGCAGGGTATGAGATGGAGGTTAACTTTATTATTTCAGTTTTACACATTGAAGGCCAAAGGTTGCATCTACATAGAAGGCCAGGGTAAACTAGGTCTGGGATAGCTTCGTTTCACTGGGTTTATGCACAGCACTACTTTGGTTGGCTGAGGTTGTTGTGCAAGGTAGGTTTTGATACCTGACATTAGAAAACTCCTGAGTAGGGTTGGTATAGTTTACTGTTACAATATAGGTTGCAGAGGGCTGTGGTAGGAAGTTTTCCTGCCTCAAAATGACCAGTAGGTGATGGGGGAAGGGACACGAGCCGTAGGTCAGGGATAGGGATGATGCATGAGTCACTGCATTGCTCATGAGACCAGGATTTGAGGACCGATGCCCAAATCTCTCACTCTCTTGCCAGACTCCTGGGAGTGCTGCAGCTCTGGGGTCTGGCCTTGAGCTGGAAAGCAGGGGATGAATGAGGGAAAGCAATAGTTTGTATACGTCACTAAAACTTTACTCCTTATTCTTCTATTATAGGGGATATTTGGCAATTCCACAGCCAGGAATGGGCAGAGAGAAAGGTCTGTGGATCTGCTTTTTCTGACATGTAACATAATGCCCACAGCTAGAGCTAGGACAGGACCACAATCTGACAGACTTCTCAGGTTGCTGGCTGACATATCTTGCTCAAATTCCCAGAACTAAACTATTGCCAGATTTGGGGTGTATTTGAGGATTAAGTTTTTCCTTCATGTCAGATTGGCAGAGGCTGAACAGATTTTGCTTTCCTGCAGGTCACAGTGCAGGGTCCATCTGCTAAAAATTCTCCAGGGATATTTCAGCTAATGGCAGTGCTGTGCATCTATTCTGTTCTCTTTAAGGTCATGCCATGGTGTAATTTTTAAGGCTTTTTGCATTTTGTACTAATGGTCTTGCAATTGTTACATAGTCTCAGAGACTGCTTTATGGAACGAGATAAAGGTGGGGGTGCAGGTATGCTGAGGATCCATCTGCGCCTAATGTCGATGCCGTCACAGTGTGATCGTGGGGAGCTGAACTCAATGACCCAGAGGCTCCTTTCCAGTCCTACCTTCTTCCTCACCCACTGCAAGCTCAGGCAACTCGTGTCCCCCTTTCTGTCTCACTTTCCTGTTTCTCTGCTGCTCTTCAATTTTCTTTTCTTTAGATATGAGTTTTTCTATCTGCTTATGAGACTACTTTACAGTCTAAGCAGAATATTAGCAAAATAAGTCAATATGATTAATGACACCATCCTTTGAAACTATACCATTCTGGTAATTTTCACTCATATCTTTCGATTCCCACATTAGCTTTGGAGCCAATATTTCCACAAACTGCTGGAGTTGGAGACGAATGCTTCATGGAAGTTGTGATTATATGTTTTCAGATGAAACATGGCATTGTGTCAAACATCAATCACTTGAAGGTAGCAGCCATTTAAATTGGGTCAAAAACAGTGAATCAACGTGAGCAGAAAGAATGTTAGTGAAAATAATGTGGTTTTTATCTTCAAAATCTCATGAACCACTGAGCCTACAAGACAAACTGCTGAACATCTTTGCAAGGCTGGACTGGCTGATTAGCCTTCTAGTGGCATGTAGGACTGATTTCTGTTCTTGGTGATCCCAAGTCATCAATAGTCAATGTCTTTTCAAATCAGGCAAGTACACAGGCCTTTTTCTGAGCAAGACAGGATGTTTCCTGCATCTCAAGTGTCTTGAACCACTTACTGGATATCATCCAGCCCTGATGAAATAAGGACTAGCCAGCAGAAGTAAATAGAACTTTAAATAAAAGGTTTTGTTCTCCTGGTGTGGGAGAGTAAGAAATGGAGACATAGCTATATAAGAGAAATTGTCTGCATGAGGCTTTCTTTCCAAAGGCTTACATGGGGAGTGTAAAGCTCCTCTTAAACATGCACTTCTCAGGCAATGGCAGTTGTGGCACACTGTGCACACAGTCTTCAGTTTTAATAGCAACTGCTTAGGTAAAAGGAGGCTCTGTTGCCTGATTTTCTAATCCTGTCTGCATTGTTTTTAGAAACATCCTTTCTGTGCAAAGCCCTGGGGAAGAAAGTAAATTCTTTTCTTTTTTTGAGTTCCTGGGATTTGTGAACACTAGAAACAGGCCAAAGCCTTGATGATATCCTTGACATTTCAAAGTCGGCTAAGCTAAAAGTCAAATACTGCCTAATGACAGAGAAAGAAAAGATTATGGGTAGAATTCTACTCCAGATGCATGAGACCCCATGGCTTCTTTGTCCCCTTGACCCAGTCCGTAGGCTGTATACATTCTGTGGGAGAAGATTTAGTGCAACTCAAAAATTAAAGAGAGGTGACTTTACGATTAACAAACACGTGATGAAAATGAAAAAAATGTTTCAAGAGATGAGTAAGAAAAGCCCCTGTTCTTTCCCCATCCACTCTTCTTTTGCTTTTTTAGTACCCTCCTTCCTCGTTTTTTTACTGCCTGTTTTAATTGTTTCTTTGTCTGTCGTTTTCTCTGTTTTCTCCAAAGCTTTACTGACTCATATGCTTTTGTTTCTACTCAAGGGTCTTTTTCTGGTTTCTCATGTGACCCCATCCTTCGTAGACAAGCCCTTCATTTTGCACCTTATCTTAGTCTGTTTCTCCTTTTCTTTCTAAACCTATTTGAGACTGCTGCCAACTTAAGCCAAGGCTACTGTCAGAGGGCAGGACCTGGCTTCGCTCCAGAGATGAGTTCTTCAAGGAACGAACAATTTGGGAAGTCAGTAGGATTCAGTAATCTGCACTATGCCCTTGAAGACAGTGTTGAGGTTCATTAGTGTCTAAAGCAATAAGCACGAACACAGAGTGATAACGTGTCACTGAAGCAGTGATCTCAGAGCACTGACTGATGGAAGTCTTAAGTAATTCCATTGATATTCACAGAATCATACTGTCTACATCAGTGCTTGCAAAGATATCCACTGCCTCTTTCAATCAGGAGATGACCTCTGCAAATACTGAACCTGATTCACAGCTATTTTTGCTGTGAAGTTTTGCACCAGCAGAACTTCACTCATCTCAGTGGAGATCGGCCAAGTTTAGGGATATAAATGAGACCAGGAGTAGCAAACCTAGCCCTTATACTTTCTCTGAGTGCTTTCCAAAGCCTTCAGTTGTATTTTGAGAGTCTCTGCTTTTCCGTTCAAATTCAATTATTCATGTTTGACAGAACCTGGCCTGGCACTATTGTGCTTTAAAAACTGGAAACTCCTTGGAGGTATAATACAGAAAAAAATAAAACTCGCTATTGTCCTTGAAGGGAACACTGCGAGGCTGCTGATTCTGTTCTTTCAAGTAGACTGATAGTTTTTTGTCCTATTGTGTCAGTTCATGGTTGCTGAATGTATTCTAAAACATCTCAATTACTTTCTATTTTACAGACATTTTTATTAGATCTATAATCTCATGCCTCATATCCCCAGTGTCCTCAGTGCTCTGCCATTGCTAAACAATTATCAGGAGGATGTATTTTCTCCCTGATGGATTCTAAGCTTTTCTTCCAGAGGCTAGATTTTATTACAGATTTTATATCAGGACAGCAGAGACTCATTGTTTCCTCTTAATTGTTCCCACTAGAAACCAAAAACATAAATAGAGAAAAGAAGAGCTGGAGTGTTAATCCAGGCAAGAGAGAGAGCAGGTTTTGATGTCCAACATTCTCATAAAAATTCATGTTCCTGCTGACCTCCTTCTTGTTGATTCATGGCAGATAAACAGAACACCCACCTCTTTTTTCCTCTGTTATGATGCATCAGAGAGGCCAGGCTCATCTCTTACACAGCCCCTTTAATGCAGAGTAACAGGCTACAGGATGGCAGATAGTTTTGCAAGATTTCATATTTTGGCTGTTCTTTCTGCCCATGCCTATTATCTTGTCCTCTTCGTATACTGGCAAATGTCACCCACCTTAGGTGGTCTTAACCCCTCAAAAGATCACAAATGTCCAGAATAGGATAATTTAGACCTGTTCACTGTTCTCTACATTTTCCACAGGAAAAAAAACCCACAGGAACATATTCCCAGCTTTAAAATAAAGTGTGAAATTAATTAATTAACTTTCTAAGTAATATTAATTTGTTTTGGGTTTGCATGACAAAGTTTGGTTGGCACAGAGGCTACAGGAATGGCTTCCTGTGAGAAGCTGCAAGAAGCTTCCCCCATGTGCGATAGAGCCAATGCCATCCAGCTCCAAGAGGGACTTGCCTCTGGCCAAGGCTGAGCCCATCAGCGATGGTGGTAGCACCTCTGCAATAACAAATTTAAGCAGGGGAAAAAAACCCTGTACAGCAGCAGCCAGAAGAGAGGAGAATATGTGAGAGCAACAACTCTGCAGACACCAAAGTCAGTGAAGGAGGGGGATGAGGTGCTCCAGGTGCCAGAGCAGAGATCTGCAGGTGGATACCTGAAGCAGCCTGTGACCCCATGGGAAGCCCATGCTGGAGCAGGCTCCTGGCAGGACCAGTGGAACCCATGGAGAGAGGAGTCCATGCTGGAGCAGGTTTTCTGGCAGGAATTGTGACCGCACGGGGAACCCATGCTCAAGCAGTCTGTTCCTGAAGCGCTACACCCTATGGAAAGGAGCCATACTGGAGCAGTTTGTGGAGAACTGCAGCCTGTGGGAAGGACTCACGTTGAAGTTCATGGAGGACTATCTTCCATGGGACAGACCCCATGCTGGAGCAGGGGAAGAGTGTGAGGAGTCCTCTCCCTGAGGAGAAAGGAGCAGCAGAAACAACATTTGATGAACTGGTCACAACCACCATTCTTTGTTTCCCTGCACCGCTCGTGGGGAAGAGGTACAGGTTTTGGGAGTGAAATTGATCCTGGGAAGAAGCAAGGGGTGGGGAGAAGGTGTTTTGAGATTTAGTTTTTTATTTTTCATTACTCTACTCTGACTGGATTTGTAATACATTATATTAATTTTACCCAAGTCAAGTCTGTTTTGCCCATGATGGTAATTGCTGAGTGATGTCTCTGTCCTTATCTTGACCCATGAGCATTTTCTTATAATTTCTCTCCCTTATTCAGCTGAGGAGGGGGGAGTGACAGAGCGGCTTTGGTGGGTACCTGGTGTCCACCCAGGGTCAACCCACTACATAAGTCTAACCTCCCATTGCAGCATTCACTTTCTGTTCTTCTTAAGACTGTATTTGAAAATGGGGATCCTGAAAATATGGCAGGAAAAAAATATATCTTCCTCAGTCATCGCAGTAGCAGTGTCACAGATACATGAGAGTTCTTAGGAGCATTACACATGACATATTTCATTCATATAGTGGGCACTTTCAAATAGATATTTTAAGGACTACATGTATTAATGAATTAAATGGACACCATATGAAGGAATCAGGCCAGACTTCTCAGTTTCAGTATTTGGGAGATGTCCTACCAGCTGGCTGCTATGAAGTAGCCAACTTGCCAAGACTACAGACTGCTGACATACTTTGGGATCAAAGGAGAAGATGGAGAACTTGGAAGACAACAACAGTTTGAGAAATTAAATGGCACGACAATAGACTTTCTTAATATAGTTCCAGTGGGTCCTTACTCAAACATGTAAGAGAGTAGTGTTAGGTTTTTCACTAAAAGGCTAATCACTACAATGAATTTTCTGATTTTACTGAAAAAATGTTGGGTTTATGTCTGCAAAAGTCCCACAATTTGAGGCTACTGCTACCAAGTCTATTTTTTATTTATTGATTCTTTCATTCCGAGTGCCTTCTTCCCTTCCCTACAGGCGGTAGCCTCTGTGGGGGTCACTCACATATGCATATTCTCTCCCATCCTAACGCAGAGCCCTTTGAGCTGATGTCTGCACGATGCAATACCTTTCACAGGCAGGATGTAGGGTCCTTCCCACCAGCCAGAGAAAATGGCTTTTATCTACTTAGGGTGCAGGAGAGAAGTTGGGCCAGCTTCTCCATTAACCATCTATCTCCCCAGAAAAAAACACAGAGAGGCTTCATTCTTGCCAGGTAACAAACTTGAGAAGGAGATAAGTATTCAAGGTCAATAGTAAAATATTTCATATTTCAAATTCACTGCAGTTTTTTTTCCACCCAATTTCTTCTAAGGGCTGGCAACTGCCTACTTCCCAATTCTGGCAGCTGCCTGTGTGTAGCAAAATTCATGTCTTCGTAAGAAAGAAGCTGACAACCATATGTTTGAAGCTCCCAAGCCTGATGAGAGCTAGCCTTCAGCTTTAGATGACTACAGGTATGTTGTGCGTCTTCCAGTATTGTTTCTTTTAAAGAATAACACGGTTGCAGCTAGCTCCATTCCCTGTATTTTGCACACCTGCTCTGCCTTCTGTCTGGATCTACCCAGGGTTTAGGATTCTTTACTTTGAGGGTGACGGAGCACTGGAACAAGCTGCCCAGAGAGGTTGTGGAGTCTCCTTCTCCAGAGATATTCAAAACCCACCTGGATGCCATCCTGTGCAACCTGCTCTAGGAGAACCTGCCTTGGCAGGAGGGTTGGACTAAATGATCGCCAAAGGTCCTCCTTCCAACCTCTACCATCCCATGATTCTGTGATTTGCAAAGGGCAAACTATGAGCACAAGGTGAGTTTCCAACCAAACAGCACAGTGCTTGTACGATGTAGCTTGCTGTGAGTTGTGCTTCTCTCTGGCGAGTCTGCATTTAAGTGGCTGAAGTCTCTTAATTTTCTCTTTTACGTTGAAGACCTGTTTTGATTTGTTGTCTCTCCCTTGTAAAACCAATAGTGTGCAAGTCCTTGGAGCTTGATTCTGACGCGTATCTCTGCCCGGTCCTGTCCCTGAGCTGGGTTTGCAGGAGCCAGCTTTGTTTATCCTGGAGCTGGGAGCCTACCGAATATTGGCAGGACAATATTCGCCATACAATTGTGAGGGAAAAGGAACCATGAAGCGAGAAGAGATGATTTAACAGATATATTCAGTAAATCAGGGCCCTGAGGGCACCATCAGCCCTGACTGTCCCTGATCCTTCCCCGGGCTCCCCCCCCCAGCCTACAGGCCAGGACCCCACATCGGCAACCCTGGACCATCTGCTCCTGCCCCAGCCATGCTGCAGCAGGGCCGGTCTCCAGCTCCCCATAGCCCTGCCCCTCCTGTCCCCATCCCCAGACAGGTGCCCAATGCCAGGACTGAGGCTGCCCCAGTGTCTCCCAGTCTCCCTGCTCCCCTGGCCCACCAGGTGCCCAGGCAGCAGCAGCTCTGCTCCTTCGTCTGGAGATGTGGGAGCTACAGGGCATGCTGCTAGGAAGAATTACTGGGTTAAAAACTGAGAATGCCAGAGACGGGCTGTCAGGAAAAATCAAGACGTTCATAAGAGACTAAGCATATGGCTACTAGGTCTGTATTACGTTTCACTTCACCTCCACAGAATTACCCCCTCTCCCTCTGAGACTGGCAGGGACAGGGTTAGTGTTACACAGGGGAGCTCACATCGATGCAAGAGCCAGTATATTCTCAGTTGCAATATGCTGACCCGCAACTTCGCAGACGAAATTGATTATTTTTGCTGTCAGCCCCCTTCTGCTCTATTAAAATTCAATTTTATGGTGTAACATTCCCTATGGACTATGGACATGTTTTGTCATTTGTTGCCAAGACATACTGGAAGCATGTATGTGCTTCCAGAAAATGCTGAAACCTAAGGTAAATAACTTACAAATTAGCAGCAGAAGGCTAGAGTATAATAAACTGCTTACTTTTTTGTTACCATGTAATATGTGACCATTTGTAACAGTCTTAATGGCAAGTTATATACTCATCTATTAAATACCATTCTGTGTGCCAAATCTTTAAGTTCCACTGTATTCAAGTGGTATTGAGCCTTTTGTTGGTTTGTTTGTTTTTAGGACCGCTAAAAGTGTCAGCAGTAAATGAAGGCCAAGGTGACCAAGGTCCTGATCCTGCAAGTTCCTAAGCGTTGCCACTTCCCACTACCATCAAGATGTGTGGTCAGAGCGCTGTGAAATCTCTCAAGTGGTGCCACTTTGGAGAACAGGGGTTGAAAGAGCCTTAAACTTTGCAGCAATTCAAGGGAAGTCTGTCTCATCAAGCTGTGGGAATCATTGATGCTATTTTGACTCTTACACCTCAGCATATGAAGGGAGACAACATAGTCATTGAATTGAAAATGTCTTAGCATTAAGGGACATTTTTTTTTTCAGAACAGATTCATGAAAGAGGGTTAAATCACCCACCTGTTTCTGGAATTATCTACATTGCCCACCCTTTGTGATGTTTCTAATCAGGCATGGTTTCTGATTTTCATCTGCGAGCTCAGAAAGGCAGACTTGGAATGGTGCATCTGTAGATTTCCATCCTCTCCTAACACAGATCTTTGCACAGCAGATTAGAGCTGTGTAACATGGCTGTCAGCTTTAATGTGACAGCTCAGTTCTCCCGCATTTATTCTGAAAACAGTGCCACTGGTACATTTCCTACAGCTCCTGGGCTTGATTATACTGGCTATACACCTCCTATAGGTTTCGATGTCTTTATTGATTCCCAAGCACACTATACAACTTTCTAAACCCCAGTTTTCTTCCTTAAAAGAATTAAATTTCATCATGCAGCATGATGCTTAACATCTTCTACTGAATATTAGTGATGCGTGTTTGAGTTTGCAGTTCAGATTGGCCATTTTTATCTGAGCCTCCTGAATGTTTGCTGTATTTGACTTACTTTATTATTTTAAAGCCTAATTGTGGGGATTATTTCTTCATTTAGTAGCTTCAGTATTCTGGCAGCCTTTATATGAGTCTAATGAAAGATATCCAGCCATAAAACCATCTCCATTTTTTCCCCAACTGTATCAATGAGTCAGTAAAAGAGATTGCTCCTCTCCTCTCTTCTCCTCTTCTCTCCTCTGGTTTTAATCTTTCATTTTCTTTCTTACTACTTTTGGTAAAAGTTTCTTTGTTTTATATATTGTTCCTGTACTATTCACTTTTTTCTCCTCTTGCATGAATGCAACACCCGCTCATGCTCAATGAATGAGCAGATCCATCTCTGACAGGCAGTGTGTCTAGATGTCCACTACCATGACCGTAATGACTACAGTTCCTGAAGAGGATTATAACATAAAAGTATTCTATGACGATGCTATTTATAAGAGCGTCTTATTATTGTGTTTTTGGACATCACTTTAGTTACTGAAAATCATTTGAATTCAGCTAGCAAATTTTTGTTTATAAACGGAAAGGGTGTTAGTCTATTATGCTCCTCTGAGCTTGATTTAGAACTGAGCAGGGAAAATATTTTCTTCATTTGATATGAAGTACCAAAAATAATTCATTTATCGGCTTTCATCAAGTAAATGGTAACTTAAACTCCTAGCTGTGATTTTTTTCCTTATTTTGTTATTCAGGCTGCTTCAACCTCAATTCCTGAGGTGGCAATATTTCCATAAAAGGACACCATAGCTGAATATTTATTGCTTCATTCTCATTAAAAATCTTTTTTAAAGTAGTGGAATGACTACTAATTTTATTTTAGTGGTTTGTTATTGGTTTTCAGTTTGGCAATGAGCTCTTATATCAGCAGCTGCCTGTGTTTCAAAAATCCATTCTTCGGACATGTTCTGCACCTTCTCCAAAGGCAGCTGGAATAGTCAGCCCAATGGATGCAAGGAAAGATCTGGGAGAACAAATGGACAATGAAAACAAAAATAGAAAAAAAAAAAGTTCAGAAAGTGTAATCCAGCCTTCAGTTTCAAGTCTGTCCCCTTACAATCATGGAGCATAATCCAGTACCAGCTGTTGTACTGGGCTGCATCACAATAGTCCCAGGTTTCCCCAAAGAATGAGCACACGTACATGGCGTGTTCCTGGATGTGCTAATGAAAGAGCGCTAGGGGAAAACTCAAAAGAGGCTAACGGACTCAGGTAAGTTAAAAAATATTCTAGGAGACCTATTAGATATATTCAATCTAAGTAGCAAGAATACTAAGTAATAGCAACTTTGACTATACTGAGTAAAGAAAGAAGAGATGGTGCTTTGACATTAAAGACAGCAGCAAAGTCATCCATGAGTATGATACGGTATCAAGACAAGATCATTCATATCATCTTAAAGGGAAAAAAAGTGGGCATAAAAATTCAAGTTAGATAAAACCACTCATTTTCTGTACTTTTAACTCTATGATTCAGTGAAGAATTTGTCAGCACGGGGAACTGCATCAGCAAAGGTAAATCACCTTGGGACATAATATGTTTGCTTTATGTCATTCAAGGGTGTCACAGATGGAAATATTTGACGTGCAGTAATTCAAAATTTATTAATGATTTGAGGTAGATCAAAAGGTTGAATTTTAGCAGCACTTAATCATTAACAGATTAAAGGATTTACAAAATGATTTAATAAAATAATTGAACAGTGACTTAAGTACAGATTTGAAAATGACAAGATTCATACTAACTTACTATCAATCAGGTATCCCAAATCGCTACAGATGCATATGAGTACAAACACACACCACTTGAGGGGTCACACATACACCCCCAACCCAAGTTTTTAACTGCCATGACCAAAAGGTCCCTTCGCAATGGGAAACTCCAGTGAGCTGACGGGTGCCCATTTTGAATCCTTACGCGCACAGACAAACAGACAGAAGGTATTTGGATCCAATAAAATATGAGATCACCCACACTCATAAGAGCCAATGTGTAAATTAGAGATGTGTAGAAAGACGGAGAGGTGTATTAAATAGAGGGTAGCCCATAGTTAAAATTTCCCTCTGAGAGGGTTGACTCGCCCTGACCTTCCAGTCCTCAAGATGTCAGCCTGAGCAGTGTCCCAACTCAGGGGAGATGCTGGTCACAGTCCACTGCGATCCAGGGGAGCTCAAAGGGTCTTGCTAGAATCGCTGCTTATAGGGTCAGAGATAACTTGACTTTCGTCGGGTACTTTTCCACTCCAGCCCAACTTGGACAACAGGATATTCTGGTACTTCCCATCAGTTGCACAAGCTCAGAACTTGCTAGATCTTGAAATTCTGGTATCACCAATCTCTTTGGGCCACAACCACACATTCTCAGGAGTGATCAATTACTGTTACTGTTCCCAAGTGACAGGAGTCATGGGAGCCAGGTACGCTAAGGGGTTGCCATAGTGTTCTGGTCCATTACCCTTCACCTTTTTTGCTTCTTTTTGTGTTGTACCATTATGTGTCACAGGCAACGTTCTGGTCCATTGTATTGTTACGTGGCTCAGGTTGAGGGGGAAGTCATGCCAAGCACTGAGTCACCTAAAGGTGGGGAGGGGGTTGCACCACCCCACAAAGGGCGACACATACTTGCTGCCAGTAAGATTATTTTGGCAGAAAAGAAATACACAATAAAATGACAAACCCACCAAAAACCTAAGAGCCAGGGTTCTATGCTTAATAGCAGCCTACATTTAGTGCTCACCTCCCTGAATGTGTTCAAATATGAAATAATGATTCACTAAAAACCTGTATGAAAGGAACAGAAAGTGCCTGAAAGAAGCTATCCAGGAAGAACTACTGTACTCACAGGCTGAACTCCTTACTGTTTTGAAATCACAACATTAATTAAGACATTTAGGATTCCACAAGTGCAATTTTATTTGTATTTTTTAATACGTCTAGCATCTTGCAGTTTGTCATTGTTCTTTATATATGCTTACTTCATCAGCATTATATTTTAATAACCTTATGGGGAAAGCTCCCTGCATTTAATTTAAAATAGATATTTGGGGTCCAACTGTACTGTGGAAACTACATGTAGAAAAGATTTGCTTTAAATGAAATGGGTTACATCTTTCACCACTGCAAGGGAGTTTCCACATTCCAATGGCCCAATGGAGAGTTTGTTTGCCCTAGGAAATTGAGGGTGAAATAGCACAACTACATAATTTTCCCAATCCTTCCTATCAAACATCACTATTTGTTCTCTTTTAAAACTAGCAACCCTCTGGAGCGTTTCCAAGGGAGCAAGAGGCTGTGTAGGGAAAGAACAGATTTCCATGGGCAGATTCACTCTGTTCCATACTAACCGTCCTGCAAAACACCTACCATCTGCAGACCAGTAGACAATATTATGGCTCACTATCCCATCAAAAGAAGCTTGCCCCCCAACAGGTTTACCAAGGAGAAGTGGGGAAGAAGGAGGCTTTACCTTTTGGTACCCCTGTCCATGTTGTGTGCACTCCAGGTTACAGTGGTTGAGGCAGCACTTGGACATCATATTATACTTCAGCTGGCATTTTTCCAACATTTTTTCCCCTCTTCTAGGAGGAGCGCTGATAGCGTATGGTATCTAAAACTGCCTGGCATGATATACAGTGATATTTGAGAAATAGTAAAGGATGGTATAAACAGACACTATGTCTGTCTATCCTCTCCTCACAGCAATGTAAATCAGGATGACCACCACTGAAATTCAGAAACACAAAGGCTGTAGAATTGGTATAAGAGCACTATCGGGCTCTCCCACGGAATCCACAGAAACAAACTGCCTAATGTGGCCAACGTGGGTATTCCTCTTCACCGACTGTGCGGAGAAGAGGAGCCTGACCGCGCTCAGTAGCGAGGCAAATCACATCACCCACTGCTCTCCTGTACTAACGGCGCGGACTGACGTGCGGAGGCACGTTACACAGCCACACAGTCAAGCTGCTGCTGTCCCCGGCCATCCTGACTGACAGACGCTGCCACCTCCGAGTAAGGACACCCCAACTCCTCATGAATCCTCTCCTGAACCGCCATGGCTTTCGGACCGGGACGCTGAAGACTCACGTTACTTTAGGACCGAGGGCTGAAGCCTGCAGCGGTTCAGGATCTGACCCACCGCAAGATCTGGTGGCTCTGTCTCCCAGGACGGTGACCTCTCTCAGGAGGGTGAGGCAAACGGTTGGGAGCAAAACCAGGTTTAGTTGCTCAAGTTTCACTCGTGTCCACACAACTATCAGAGCCCTGAAATATCACAGAAGCAGTGACTATTCTACCTTTGCAACCTTTTATTTGCGAAGGTAAACATTGTTTAATCGCGTTTTTAGTTGTTTTAAGTGGTACCACCACGACACAAAGCTATTACTGAGGCAGGCATGTTGAATGTTTTTCATTTCACTGTCACATTTCACAGCTTGGTGGAAGACAGGAGCTAAAATAGCTGCACAGTCATCCTTGGTACTGAACCATGTGGATGGGTGTGTAGTCTATAAATACGGCTCGTCTCTGCCAAAGTTATATTTTTCTTCATTAGAAAAGGTAAAATTCCTGCTGCGGAATAGAGAATTATAAGACTTCGTGCTACTTCCCAGTTAAGCTGTGTTTTGGTTAACCTGAAAATTGAGAGGTGTGTACTTGTTCGGTGACTGATATCAAGCCGAACAAAGGGGAGAAAACCGGTGCGTCTGTGCTATTGGTTAATTGTGTTTTCCTTAAGTCAGACTAGAATCTAAAATCGCTTTCCAGTCCATGCCGTGTTTAGGCAATATTACAGACCCGTCCCTATTGCCTGCCTAATTATGAGCACTGGAGAAAGCCCCTGTGGTCAATAGGGAAAAGACTTCACGCATCCGCCATTGACCATTCATTGCAATCCCACAGAAGAGCATTTTCCGCAGTTGATCAACAATAATTCTGGGCATTTACAAGGCATCTTTAATCTGAGAACTTTAAATTGCTCTGCAAGGATAATAAATTCTCGGGGTACCCCTCCGAAGAAGGTGACATAGCGCTCGATTTACAAATGAGCGAAGTAAAACGTAGAGGAGTAAGATAATCATTCAAGGTCAGATAATCGTTCAAGGTCAGATAGTGAATTTTTGGCAGAGTCCAGAAAAAAACATCTAACCTTACAGCCTTTTAGATTTGTGGAAAATGGGTGTAAACTTTGTTACCAAAGCAGATTATTAGGTTTGTATTTGCTGTTCGCTTTGCACAGATATTAACCTGGCTGTGATGACAACGTAAGACAGTGAAGAACCACTTGTTTCCAAGCAATCGTGTTATGGATTAGGACAGGACAGGGAATGATTGAAGTCTAGAAAACTTTTTTAAGTTCTGAATCATCTCTAGCTTTTGAATGAAGAGCTCTAATGAGGCACTTGAGCACGTTCCCGTATCCTAGTTCTGCTGGTGGCAAAAGGGACACTTGGTTCTGAAGAAGGATATAACAGGCTGCACATGGACTATATACACAGATGAGTGTAATGGCAAAAATTCTCTGTAGAGATGTCTCCAAGAACAGAACTGGTTTCTAAATGTGTAGACCTGTGAAGAACAGGGTATAAATACCTAGACAGATGTCAGGGTATGCATTTACAATCCAGTTCAGAGCCAGGGGATGAAGAAATAGCGTCTTCAGACTTGCAAGGAAAAATGATCTGCATAGTAAAAATACTATAAAGATTTTTGGTTATTTTATCAACCTCACTTTTGTTATAAATACGCACGAAGAGCTGTCGTGATTGATAGGATTTCTATTTCTGGGGTTTGCAGGGGGTTGAAAACCCTCTTTTTCAAGCCAATCAGACTGCAAATTATACCTAAGCCCTGGTACATTTAATAATATACAGAGTTAAAAAAAGATCCTCTCCTGTATACTCTGCCTTGTTCTGCTCTTTTAGCACTTCAGTACCTTATGGTTTCAAGTCTGTGCTTTTAGACCTGCTTCACACCCCCAGATTCTAAATCCTATGTCATTCTTCTTCTTGACAATTTTAAATTTATTTATACAGCAAAAAGATATTTATGGTTTAACATTTTAATAATGCTGTAGTCAGATTACATTAGTGCTTCTCTGTTACATTTTGTATGAGACAGGAAAGAGTAATGAAGACAGTATCATTGTGGGGTTTTAGGCTTATGAGCTTAATGTATTATGATACAAAAAATGTATTATCTAACGGTCACTTCCTCACACAGGCGAACAAGAGCACCATAGGTACGACAATATAAAGCAGCAGTCAAACCAGTGATAACATCCCATAATTGCAAAACCTTTTTTTTTTTAATAAAAATGTAATTCATTAAAAAGAATTGAATAAAGAGCTTCAAGATTCATATCTCGGCCATGTGCTTATTACACAGCTTGTAAGAGCAGGAATGACAAACCAAACAGAACCAATACGTATTTCCCTGCACGATGTAATATGCCCCCCCGAATCTGCAGCAGGGAGCTCGGCCATCTGGACAGCCTGTGTGACAGGATGCAAGAGACCACCAGTTCAGTTGGGTACAAACATCTCGAAGGAAACCCTTCCAGACGTCCTCAGAACTGACAGGGGGTTTCAAACATTCTCAAAGCTGACAGCAAAAACCTTTCATAAGCTCCTTTGACGCTCTGTCCCATGCTCTCTTTGCCACCTAACAGGCAAGAAGACAACTTCCAAAGAAAACTGGACAGACATTACTTAGCCTGGAACGAAATCAACACTAAATGTACAGAGGAGCTCTCCTTTGGCTTTCATTCCAAATTATAATGAACTTAATTACGCTCAAATATCTCCCAAAACCTAAATTATACTAAATACTCATTTCAGAAATGCCAATACTGATGTATCCCAAAAGTAACACGCTTCTCCAGAAAGCATATTACACGGAATTTGCTTCCTCCTGGCCTGGCGGCTGCTGCCCGCAGGCCCCAGTCCGCAGGGGACGGGCCCGTCAGGCCGGGCCACCGGGCAGAGCGGGCACCGGTCAGGACTGGGAAAGCAGCCGGGCAGAGGATGGGAGAGCTTTCTCCTGGAAATCCGGCAAAACAGCCCTGAGGGCACCCGGGGAGGAGCCGCCCGCCCCGCCGCCGCCGCCGCCGCCGCCGCCGCCCTCCGCTTTGAAATCCGCCCGCAGACGCAACCCCCGGGCTCGGAGGCCCGTTAGCGCCAGTCGCGCCGCTCCCAGCGGAGGCGGCTCCG
>JAOXJM010000001.1:41167806-41180826 GCA_026413425.1 Tringa solitaria
GATCTAGGGTCCGCCGCGGGCCCTCCTGTGGCGGCCGGCCGGGCGAGGGCGGGGGGCGAGGCAGGCGGCGGGGGCCCGCACGACCTCCCCCGGCCCGGCACCGCGGCACCGGCGTCCCTGAGCAGCGGCGCTGGGTGTCCGGCCGGGCTCGGTGCCCGCCCCCGAGGGGAGGCTGCGGCCCGGCATCCCGGGAGGAAGCGGTTAGGGGAAGGGGGAATTAACGTTTCCTCTTGCATTTTGCTGGCACTGTCCGGCGGGTCGGGCCTGGTCCCATCCCGCCCGGCGCGCCCTGGGGGGCGTGGGGTTTATTTTGAAAGCAAAGGGTCGGTCTTTTCCAATGTGTTGGCCAGGCGATGGGAAGAATGTTTACAGGTAACATGTAGAGGTCGTTTCGTGTCATGCTTTTGCCCTTCTTTTGTACCCCCCCGCCTTTGTCAACAGCATGTGTGCGTTTTTGAGGACTAGTAAAATTGTCTTGAGGACTAGCATAATTGTTTTGAAACGCATTTTAAGCAGTTTAGAAAAGCTTTTATGTCTGGACTTGTCAGCTGATACATTAAGGATTGTAAGAATTGATTTTTCAGCATATGAAAAAAATCAGTGCAGATGCCAGACTCCAGTTTTTGCTAAACAGATGGCACTATTTTCCTGAAACATCATCATAAAGACACTTTAAGTTATCTTGATGACTGAAGAGGCTCTATAGGCCTCCAATATGTGATTGTGTGTCCTACCCACACTACTGCTGTAGACTGTGCTCACGACTTTAAAACAGACCCCTCTGTTCTGAAGGTTAAGTTGCAAAGCGATGCACCCCAAATAAGTGTCTTGATTTTTTTTTTTTGGTTATTTTTGGAGGTGATGCAAGAAGACTGATGATCCAGTCTGTTGTGCATTGATGTTCTTTGAAAGAAAGTGTTCTTGTAGAAACTTTAGATGAGGAGTCTAAAACTGTAAAATGGAATAAAAAGCATCTACGGGCACATAGAAAGCTATTGTGTTCTAAAGATTGAAGATTAGTATTTGTTAAATTAACTTTGAATAATTACTATATAGGGAAAAAATATGTCTCAATTAAAATTGGTGAATTTCATTAGTTAAGCAATCTGGTAGAATTTTGTACTGTTCCTTTGGTGTATAAAGTTGACTGTGCACACAAAAGATGGGGAAGGAAGTTAATATATATTGTATGCTGTAACACCAACCTAAATCTTTCAGTATGCAATAAATATCACTTGTGTGCCTAGTCTTGAGGGTGTTTTATTTGATTTTTCTGGAAATGCTGAGTATCTGACTGTATCTTATTCACAGGGTAGTATTTACATGGATTTCAGTGGGTGTTCCCTTAGTCCTTAAAATCCCTTCGTGCAGATAATGTTTAAAAGAGAAGGATGTTTTTAATGGTGGTGAGACTGGCTGTTAAAGAGCATTTTTGGAGTGTCTGTTAAAAGCTTGAGGATTCTGTACCGTAGCAGAGCTGTATTGTCACAGACCTGCCCACTGAACAATGTAGTGCATTTCTGTTCAGTCATTTTTGAAGGTCAGTAGCCTTAATACTCAGTGATTTCCACTTTTTAAGAAAATAACACCATGTCCTTATGTAAGCAGTGACGTTGGAGCACATAATCAGTTCTTACATTTGTATACATATAAAACTGGTGCTTTTTATAGAACTGTCGAAGTCTTTCCCAGTTTCTTCTGTTTCATGGTACTGTTATCTGTCATGAATCTTTAAATTTTTTTTTTAAATGAGGCTTTTGCTTCTTTCTGCCTTACTGTTTTGACTACTTTGGATTATTTTCAAAGTTTTTTAAGGGCCTTTTTTGGAAGGGAAGTGTTTGGTTTTTATATTGGCTGTATGGCTTTGCATTCTGCCATGAGATGTTGTGAACGCAGTATTAATGTTGTAGGGAAGATAGTTTTGGGAATAGTGAAAAATTGCTTAAATACTGGATTGATGGAAGATCTATTTATTTATTTTATTTTGAAAGGCTTGACTTAAAGTGATTTAACCAACTTAGGTCAGAAGAGGTAGAAATGCTGAAAATGTGAATGCTCTGGGAAATTGATGATGGGACTGCTTTTGGTGGGTTTTGTGACTGAGTTCAAGGGCCTCACTCCCTCCCACATGAAAGCTAGATGAATTTATATAATAGGCTCTTGTTTTGAAGGCTATTTATTCTTTCTTCTTATCACAAGTTCAGTTTAGTGTATGACAGTGTAGATCCCACTGTTTTCTACTAGCATTGTTGTAAGATTACTAGTGGAACAGCAAAGCATATAAATATCATCTTAGTGGTGAAGTACAACAAATAACATCAGTTGTTATCATGTAGTACTCCTAGAATGCTCTTGTAGCATATGCTAAATGAGTGGAGGACTGCAGGCTAACTTATGTCTCAGTAATAGTCACTAGAGAGAATTACTCCTGAATGCCATTGTTTCTGAAAGTCTGAGTTAATCTACTGGACTTGAGACCTTTTTTTCATGAGTTATTTTGAAGTCATAATAAAATTGTCATTAATAAAACTTGCAGATGTACGAGATGGATGGGTACTAAGCAGGGAGGACAGAACAACTATTCAAAACCAACCAGAATTAATATGAAATTATGTTTGTAATACAAAGTTCACCTTAGCACAGCCATATTCAAAATAATGCATTGAAGATAAGGAAGATGCATCCTGAAATTTATTAACTAGTAGGGTATAAATATGAACAAGCAGTTCAGTGGAAGCTCCCGGTATAATACTTTGACTAGAAAATATGTAATATATTCCTTGATTTATTTTTTTTAAAGGTGGTTTGCTGATTAGGAACAAGGAGATGATTTTTGGCTGAGCCATGCGGTAATACTAACGATGAAGTTTTGTCTTTAAAAGTCATTGTTAAACAATGAAGAGTGTAGAAAAGAGTTTAAAATTATTTTAATAATGCCTTACAGTGAAAGGCTTGAAAAACCTCTCTTCATGTTAGCAGAAGCACCTTTTTTGCCCCTTGTAAATAATTTCGTACTGCGATGCATTTTACACTTAGCGAGATCCGGTGACTGGAAAGTGAAGTTGAATGGAATCAAATTGAAAGGTACAAGTGGTAAATGGTGAGGGTGAGTAATCATAGTAACAAAGAAAGAAGGGCAATGGTGGGTTATTCAGCTCTTGGTGCTTTCAGCTTGAATGTCTAGAGACCAAATGCAAGCTTTTGAGTTCTGCACATGGGGAACAGGGTGGTGTTTCAAATCCATGAATATAGAGGAGTGTGGACTATGTTGGGGTGACTGATTCTGTGAGTGATGAACCACCTCTTTCATGTATGTGAGTTCTTCAGCAGGATTGTTATGTGCATGGATGACTTAATCTTTTTGGCATCAGAGGGAGTCCTCTGGGTGTAGATCTCAGGGTGGACATAGCACTGGCCGCCCTAGAGCATAATATGGTTATCTCCATTATAAGAGATGCAGAGCACTATAGGATCGTACAGTAATACTGAACTGAATAGTCCCTGCTAGTTTGTTTCCTTCTCCCAATGTTCAGGTTTCTGGTGACAGTTACAATGGCAAGCTCTGCTTCCATTTATTCAGCGTGGCCCTATTATGGGAATGTTAGTCATACTGTTTGTACTTGTTATTCTTCAACTCAATGATTTTAATAGGCCTTCTTGCTTTAAATTCCGTGGATCTCCTAAACAAGGACAACTTCCCGACTGTTCTGTGATAGGCTTGGATATTTTATTTTGAAATCCAAGAATGGGTAGGAGAATCTTTAGGAAATTGATTTTCTTTGTATGGCTTCTTTTTGTTTGGAAATTATTCTTGGTGTGTGGCCTAATATGGCCTGAACTGCCAAAGGTGTTTCAGCTGCATCTCTTCCTAAATGACAAGAACAATTACTGGGGAGGAAGTTCTGTTTTGTTATTGTGATGTAGTGCATTTACCGATGTCGTTAGATTGTGTGGGATGTGTTTGAGAGAGATGGAAGTTACTGGTTATTACAGATCTCTATTAGAAAAGTCCTGGCTGTGGAAATTGAGGTTTTGGGTTGTGGTTTGTTGGTTGTTTTTTGGGCTCTGGCAGAAATTATCTCAGCTGGAAGCCCTCATTTTTATCTTTGTTTCTCTTCCTGCGGTTCAGTTTGTAACTACCTAGGAAGTTAGAAGCACGATATCTCCTTGTATTCCTTGGTGGTGGTGTGAAGAAAATAGGTAAACTTATTGTAGATGTTTTTGGTTCTAATTTCTTCTGTTTAAAACATCAGTGAAAGGCCTGATTTCACAGGCTGACTCTATTCCCTGTGGGATTCTGTTGATACTGTTGGGGTTGTATTGGGGTGCAGACTGTTCTCAATTGTCCTGTAAAGGTATGGGATGTAGTCTGTATTTTAGTCAGGATCACTCCAGGGGCTAAGCTTACATTTGTGAGTTCATTCAAAGATCAGTTATTGCTTATTGTATTACTTGAGAAGGAGGATAGAACCATGAAGTCTCAGACAAATTAGCATGTGTAATATTGAAAGTTGAGTCTTGCTTCATGAATTGTGGTTAGCTTCGTAGTTTGAGGCCAGAGGGGACCACAGATCTAATGCAAACTTTAATGCAGGCATTAAGGGCTTTTTAATAAATTAATTCTTTTTATACCCAGCATACTACTTATAAAGTAAAAAAGAAAATAAGCAAAATCCTACAGTAGCAGATAATATTGTATAGCTGGGCAAATTGCCCCCAAATTTAATTTGTCTGTTTAAGACTTAAATCTGTTTCTAGTCTGAATTTAATTTGGTTTTCTTCATTACATCTTGAGAGCTATCTATCCAAATGTTGGTCTGTCTGTATTTATTTAATATGCTGATGATTATCAGATCCCTGCACGGGTGTTATGCTCTGCGGTCCTACTGACCCGTTTGAGGCTTTCATTAAGAGGTGTTCTTTCATTCTTTCAGTGCTTTCATGGCATTGCTCTGAGCACAATTGCTGTTGTAGTAGTGAACTTGAGAACAGAGCACTGTTCTAATAGTCACACCAGGGCCAGTTATGGTAGTAAAGTAACTTCCACATCCTTACTCAGCTTTCCCCATTTGTATAGACCATTGTACTAGTCTTGTTGGGAACTGCATCGTGCTGGAAGCTTATGCCTGGATGATTATCCACCTCCAAGTCTCTTCAGGGCTTTCTGGATAGTTTTCTGGATGGGTTTGCATTTTAGATATGACTTTGCTTTTGTTGGTATGTAAGAAACCTTTTTCTGGCTTGTCCCAGTCTTCCCAAAGTAATACCACCTAATTTCTATCAAAAATAGAGTAGTATTTATCTCCCCTCTTGCCCTAACTATAAAACTTCTAGCTGTTGTTTACTTATAGGTTGCACACAACCATGAAATAGGGTGGGATCAAAATACAAGCTCTGTAGGATGCTTAGAGTCCTCTCAATAGTATTTTCATATTAATGCTCCCCTGAGGTTTTAAAATTGTGGGCTACTGAAAAGAGCAAGAGGCTTTTTCTGGCCGGCATATTCCTTAACTAGGATGGTATGTATTACAGTCACAAAATGAGTCATAAGGATGAAGCTTGTACAACTCTAGTTTTTAGTACATGCAAGATAGACCACATTAACTTTCTTTATATTCTAATTTCTCAATCAAAATAACAGACAATACTAAATCAAATACTTCAGACATTAACTGTGTTTGATCATTACCACTTCTTTATCAACTGAAATTGCTGGCTTTGTTTTTCTGTGAAGCCATGATTACTTGTGTTACTTGTCTTTGCTTTATTGTCGCTTCTATATCAAACCCATAAAATCCAGCAATAACTTAAAATGGTAACCTTTTATAACCCATGCTATCTTTTATCCAAATCACTGGAGTTTCCTCAGGCTTAATGAAAAAACAGCATTTACATCTTTTGGACTATATGGTTGACCTAAACAATCTGTACTTTAAAGAAGTTTAATAATAGTTGCTGTTATGTTAGAAAGTATTTTATCAACAGGATGTGATTTAAATTTTCGGGCTTTTTCCTCGGCTGTTTTTGTTCTGCGTTTATAGAACATTTTCACATTTTGTGGGTGGGTTTGTATTTACAGTGACAGTTTATCATTCTTACGTTGTAATCTTGACAATTTTTGTCTGTTTCTTGTGTTAGGATGCTGCTTGCCCTTCTAGGGATAGGGATGTCTTGTATCTTTTTGCTTGCCTTTCAGTTTTCGTATTTTTCTAATTTGTCACGCTCATTGTCAGTGCTGCTCTCGCCATTTTTACAAGATTTCTTTTTTTACAGTTGTTCACACTTCCCTTGTAAATATGCAGATTTGCACCACTCTAGGCTTTTTCTGTGTGGTAACATTGTGGCTTCTCAGGCATCTAGTAAAACACTTAAAAATAGATTTCAGCTATTTACAGTTTTTCTTCTACATGTTTTCTTCTGATCTGGGCAGCAATAGATTTTATTTTTTTTTTAACTTTCTGGAACAGGCCCTCTTAAAGCATCAGTGATGAATGTCTGGTTTGACCTAAATTTACATTGACTCAGTTTGCCATTACTTGTTAAGTACAGGCTTTACTTATCTTAAATTTCAGAATGTTAATCTTTGAACAGCATTTGGTTCACTGTGTTTACCTGTTTGCTCAGGAAAGTAATGAGACATGATAAATGTGGAAGAGGGTTGCATTTTAACTTTACAGAATTCAGTTTACAGAATTAAAGAGGAAAACGTTTGTTTGCTGTTTGCTTGAAAACTAGATAATATCATTGATGCTGACGTTTAGATGGGAGCAGCCTCAGTAATTGATACTTCAGCATGCACATTGTCCTCTGCTGCTTTTCAAAGACAGTATGAGATAGATTTGACTTTCATGGCATCCCTGTAGTTGAGAGAAACACTGTGGTCTGTTACAAATGAGCCTGTAGAACAAAGTCGAAAGCTTTTTCTGAAGTCAGAGGGAGTCTGGCTGAATTGAACCCTCAGGCCTGTCATCCCCAGTACGTGGTGTAACATTAGACTACAATTTGTCTTGTGCAATTTTGAAATCTAGTAATTTCTTCCTGCACTTGTAGGATGCCCTGAAGTCTGTAGAAGTGTGTCCTTGTTTGTTTCTGTAAGGGGGGAGGGGGGAATGAGCAAAAATCCAGGGTAGTGGGAACGCTGTGGTCAGAGCTTGGAAGGCTGCTCAAGATGAGGGGAAGATGAAGATGACTTAAGGAGGAGTTAGGTCCCAGTTTGATTGGTCCAGGAGGGGTTCACAATGATTCTGAGGGTGCGATAAAGGCACAAACAAGGTCAGATGCCGTTTACTCTAGCTTTACTATTGTTACCTTAAAATAATGCTAAACGGTGATAGAGAAAAAGCAGAGGTATAGGAAAGAAGGAAAAGACAAGCAGTATTATGGAGCACAGCAGGAAAGGTCACCACCAAGATGGTGTTAGGTCCGCAGGTCTGCTTAGGTCCACGCCGCGTGATGACTTGAAGGTCCGCTGGAGTCAACGGTGTCCCGTTGATCCGTGATTCTTGGGTCTTTCAAGTCATAATGATGGCGAAGGTCAACAGTAGTGAGGGAACAATTTGCAGTGGGATGCAACAGTAATTTATAGTCCTTGTTGACTCATAGTTTAACCAATCAACATGTTACCAATTATTGCTTGTCCAATTATTGTCTGACACGGTTGCTGTGCGAGCCCCCCTTGCCTCTGTCCCCTGGGCAGTGCTGGGCCGTGCATGGCAGATGAATTTCTTGGGGCAAACAAGATACAGTTGTTTTGAGAACCAAGGACGTACCTCCTTTGATGTCATATCATGTACACAGGTGGTAGATATCTTGCAGCAAACAAGCTTTGAGACACCCTGTTTTCTGTTGGTTTTCACGTCCAGTTTCTCACAGGAGGGAGTGCAGTAGCAAGAGAGGGAGGACATCAGAGTGAGCGTTGAAGGATGTGGTTTTATGATTGAATTTAAGCTGGTGTAAAGCCACAGTGGAAGGCAGACACAGTCCCTTACCCTTCCTGGGGTCAGCTCTTGCAATTGTGTGGCTAGTAAGTGAATTGGGATACTCCTTGCTTTGTGAGTCTGTGACCTGATCTAACTGAAACCATTCCTGCACTGTTGTGGGAGCTGGTAAGAGATAATGGAGAATGTACAGCCAGGACCATGAGCGTGGCCATTCCTTCTGATGGCAGTTTTAGCTTGACTTCAGCTGATTGTGAAATCTACTTTTAAACACTTCCAGTTGCATGCATCTGCTAGTGATGCTCATCTGGTCCCAGGATGAGCCAGTTCAGGGAAGTAAATCAGTAGAAAATTCATCCCGTACAACAAAATTATGAATCGTGTTCTGGCAGTTCATTAAAACTACTCATTGTAGGATCAAGTGCGCTCCAGTACTGACAGAAGGTAGAGGATGAGCTGGTGTCACCAGTTAGGAAGGTTAGGAGTTAGAATGGGACTGTTCTTAACTGTCAGACCACAGATTTACGAAGCTGTCCCTCATGCTGCAGAAAATTGTCAGAATGACTAGAAGCACTTTCATTTGCTTCCTCATTGTGGTAGATGAACCAGCCTGGGTTTATCATAAGTGGTAAGCAGAGTTTTGCTTAGTTGCCTGTTGATTTGAAGCTCCATTTACTGGTTCAAGGTGTGGTGGTAATGGTGAATTGAAGTTTTCCATGAGGGCAACATGTACTACCTTTCTTTTTTCTGTATGTGCCAAGGAGAAAAGAGGACCCATAGCCAGACTGACTGGTCATTCTGTCATATGCACTTGCCCGTGCTCTTATTCTTGATTTAATTTTTTCACTGTTCCTCAGAGATGAGTTATCTATCAACTCACTAAGTAGCATAATTTCCATTTGAGTGTGGCTTTGGCAAATAAAAATAATATACTAAATAGTATACTTTTTAAAAAAAATAAATATGATGTTTCCAGCTTTGAAAATTGAATGAATTGGTCTTTGAAAAATTATTTTGAGAGTATTTTTACTGGGAATTTTTAAAAAAAGAGTGTGGTTTTGTTTTTTTTTCCTCAAGGTAGTTGAGAATCAGGATTGAGTTAGATACATACTTAGGTGCGTTTTTGAAGTTTAGCATTTTACAAAAGTGAAATGCATAATTGGTCTTAAATTACTCTCATGATGACTGACTACTAATGCCACTTGCAGGGATTTTTATTTTTTTTAATGTTGAGAAGTCTACAAGCTTATATACTCTGAGACTTGGACCTGTTTTAGTAACTTGAAAAAAAATACAGTTTTATTTCTGTTGAAAACCTGAGATTTTGGCTGAGAACACAATGCAGTACTCCTTGAAAAGAAAGCCAAAAAAGATGTATGTACACGTTCATGCAAGTTGCTGACTAAACCAAAACTTTAAAGCAAACATCAAACCATAGTATTTCAAGCTTTTAAATTTTTTAACCTTTACAAATGCTAGTAAACGCAGCTGTTTTAAATAACACTTGCTGGTGGTGCTGTGTGCAAATATGAGGCCTTCTGAAAAGCCTTCTTATGAAGCTGTAACTTCCTAAAGTATGACACTGTTCGATTTAGGAGCGTCTGTAAGTAAATGACTAGTGAGCGGTCAAGTGGTTATGGACGCTTGGTTTGAAGAAGCAAGACTTCCTCAGTACCAGCTGTGCCTTAAATCGCATGATCTCTGACCTCTGCGTAGAGTGGTTGGATTAAGGGCTCTAGTTGAGCATCTCTGACTTGTTGTTATGTAAAAAATTAGATTTACATTGGAGAGTATGCGGGATTATTCTCTCTGTGTGATGGCTGACTACTGCTTGTGGGTGGAACTGTATCAGCAAAAGGACTACTTTTATTGTATTTGAGATGAGGCTTTTCTCAATCTGTTTCGCTGCTTTTTAAAGAAAGCATTGTCAACTTACACTGTAACTTGCTTTCAAAAAGAAAATCAGAGTATTAGGTACAGATATTTTTCCCGCTGGTGTATGTATTCTATAATTAGCTTGTCCAGGGATTTTTCTTAAATGCATCTTTTCTGCTGGTGTGTCAAAAAACTGTGCAAATAGGACAAAAATTAGGGAGGGAAACCAAACAGACTTCACAGGATGCTGTCAAATGTGAAGAGTAATGAAAAACGATGACAGAATTGGCACTGAATGGAAGGGTTTTTTTTTTTTTGTCATGTCATACTCATTTTGTGTAATTTAATGCTATAATAGGGGGCAGGGAGAATCCCAGCTTAAATTGTACGGGTCCAAGTAAGGCGAGTCTGATACTGTATATTTGCAAGCCAAACACTGCACTATTTTTTGATACATAATACGCCAAGTTAAGATTAAAAAAAAAAATCAAGTGGTATTGCACATTTTTTTTCATGGAGAATTAATCTGCTTTAGATGGAGATTTTTCTAGCATGCGTTAACTGAACAGAAGGTGTATGTGCATCATTCCTGTTCAGACAATCTAACTGTTTATAGCTGCTGAAGGCTCTGACTCCTCAAACTGATGAACCAGTACAGCCCTGCAGAATTCCTTTTTTTTTTTTTTCCCCCCTGGCTAGGACTTCATGTGACTATGAGAGGGATCAGACTGCTCCCACTTGGTGACAGTCAACAGTTAGATTAGCTGTTACTGGGTTCATCCTAAATTTTACTGTTTCTACAGAAGAAAAAGGAACTCTTCTTGGGCCTGTAAAGTATTCAGTGGGATTCTCTCTGAAGACATGATCGCTGTAACCTGTGTTTCTGTGACTTTGTGTTGCAGAACTAGATGAAGGGGTAGGGCAGGAAAGTTATAAACCTTAGAAGAAGAGCTTCTATTAAAAATGTTAAAAGAAATACCTGCAAGATGGATATATATATTTTAGGAATGCAATGAATTGATTTGCTTGTAATTATTTTGTGAATGTTTTTCTATTAATACTATTGCATGAGTGGCTAGTATTTATGTGTATATAAACTAATGTGGGTGTTTATAATATGCAAATTCCTATAAATAAATTTGGCTGTATCAATTTTTGCACTTTTTTAGAAGTAGGAGGAAAACTGGGAAAGCTTATAAAAAAGCACTATATCCTAACAGATGAAGAACAGAGAAGTTGAACACAGAAATACGGGGGCAGGAGTTATTTAATATTAATCTCCAGTAGTCCTCTGTTAAATATAATATACATACATGAGGATTATTTTATTATTTAGCTTCCCTGAAATGGTTTCAGTCACTTCCAATTTTATCATGATGCTTTTGACTGCAGTCAGGTACAGAAATAGTATAATCATCGATTTAAAAAAAAAAATATAATTCTGTTTTTATTCAGAAACAAAGACAATAGTAAGCAATATTTATGGAAGGTAATGCTTTTATTTCTACACTTTTATTTTAGAACTTGTTAGTGTTTTTTCTTTAAGTGTCAATTATCTTGGTCACCGTTCAGAATTTGAGTGTGTGACTTTGATCATGGTATCGCTTCCTTGCAGCAATATTGCATAACGTTAAAGGAAAAGCAGTCCTAGCCATCTGTTAATGCCTACCAGAGCCATGTGTAGCAGCTGTAAGCAGCAGTATTTTCCTCCCTTCCTTATGTCCATGCAGGCATAGTGACCTATTCTTATCCTCCTGCTATATATAATTGCAAATTATAAAATTGCTATCTCGGGATAATTCAGTCTTGGTCATCTTATTCTTTCGGGCATAACTTCTTAATTTTTTTTCTATGAATACTGTTCTCAGAATTCTCCTTAAGTTTATTTCATTTTGGCTTTTTTATTGGAAAAGATTAAAAGATTTGAGTACTGAAGGGAAACGAGCATAACTTTACTTGCGCATTTGGTTATGAGGAGAACTGATTGGGAATGCCAGTGTTGTTAGTGTTCATTATTGGGAGCTGTGCTTACATTCCTTACCTCCCCCCTTCCCTGCACTTCTTCCTTTTCCCTTTGGAGTTATTTTTCATATTTTTCTTCTGTTTCCCTGTCTTTCTGGGCTTGTTTACCAGAGGAGGTTCCTTATTTGTTTCTGCCGTGTTGGTTCTTTTTTCCAAAATGACTTTTTTTTTTTTAACCTTATTCTTATTCTTCTGAGATTTTTTCCTACCGTGCATTACTTATGCATCTGTGCAAGCAATCTGCACATTTTGTGGCTAATGAGTGATGACGAGCTAGTCACAGATGCATGTGAGTGAGTGAGGTACTGTCAAAGGATGGTCACTGAAGTGGGAAGCTTGTCTAAAAAGAGTGACCCTTGATAGTAATTGGGGAGCCAAATTTTATTTTTATAAATAAGTAAAATTTGTCTCTCTTGCAGCCTTCTAAGCCAACTAACTCTACCAGTTTCTAGACATAGCTTTGTTTTCTTCATCTTGTCAGCCTGACTTCCTTGAATATTTAAAAGCTGGAGTGTGTTGTTCCAAGATTACTTAGCCAAATTAAAAATGGGCAGCTGCCAAAATATTCCTGCTACCTTCTCTTTACTTGCTTTCCCTCTACTAGTTGCTCTGGAGGCCATCTTTTCATGGGAGAAACAGATTCAACTTGCTGTCCTAGTAAAAGAATCACATTTTTCTAGTTAAATTCTCCCCCCTCCCCCCAAAATGAATTGAGTGGGCTCACTGCGACCACAGCTTTGAGTACCAAAGCTAGCTTGAGGCAGGCAGCAGGAGCAGGGAGCCAAGAGCAGTCGGGGAGGGTGGGCAGAGAAATGACCTTTCTCTTTTAGTAATGGTAGACCAGTAATTTGGCTCAAGTCACGCTTGGAAATGGCTCCTTGAAACAGGAAGAAGGAAGTACACATTTAGTGTTTGCAACCTGCAGGTTGTAAATCGGTGAAATCGAAATCTGCTACCTTATATTTAGTTTTCCTGACTTTCAGCTGGGAAAGAGCCGTTGTCAGTGGAGATCAAAATTTCAAAAAATTTGAATTTCAGTTTCTTTGAGTTAGCTCTTAGTGGTTATTAGCGGTGGGTCATCATTGTAAAATTAAATTTTCCTGGAATAAATATTTTCATCATAAAAGGAAAAATATTTTAACACTTAGGAATATTGTTGAAACCATTTGTGAATGTGGTGTATGTT
>JAOXJM010000001.1:41191078-41204456 GCA_026413425.1 Tringa solitaria
TAAAAAAAGTCATAAGTGATTTAGAAGTTAAATTTAGTGGAGGTGTGTTGGGTATGTTTGTTTCTATATCTTCTGGCACCAGTCATCCAAGGCTGGAGTGATAACTTTGAATATGATGTCTTCGGAAGGGTACTGTGTTAACAGAATAAGTTAAAAAGTTGGTACCTTTGTTTTGTTTTAAGTCTTTTAAACTGTGAAACGAAGGAAAAGAAGCTAATGTTCACAGATAGGGAAGTGTATGATGGGTTATGACTAGGAGAACAAAATCTGAGGGACTTAAATCATTGCATCATGATTTTCAGTTCTGTTGAGAACGAATAGACACCCTCTGCTTGTAGTGAACTTAACAGAATTCCAGCTATGCTGAAAGTATGTTAAATAACCATTATGAACATGGGTATTAAACATTAATGATATTAATGAGTGCTTTTGTGACTTCTGGAAGATTGATTCCTTGTGCTGAAGTGTTACAATTTCATTATTGCAAGATTAACTTCTCTGTTAGTTTTATTCAGTGAGATCATTCAAAATGAAGTTGTGTGCATTTTGAAATAGTGCAGCATGAAATATGCTGAGTCTTCTTCAGGAAGAGAATTGCTGGATACGTTTGAGAATGAAGGGAAATAGCGAGGGGAAAAAAGCACATTCATAGGGTAACTGATAAGGAAAAAAATAAATGGAATAATTGAAATTGGTGAGGGCTGGCCAAAGTGACAATTACTGCTGGCTTTTTTCAGCTATTCACAGCAGAAGATGGGCAGACCATGGCACCGGTACACATTCTTTATGCCCGGTTATTTGTGCCCATGGAGTTTGATTGTATTGCTGAAAGTGAAATGTACCTGAAATTCACATGAAAGGGTGGGATTTTTTTTTAACCACACTAGTAATATAGCCACAACCTTCTAGACAATTTGATGCTTTGGGACATAGGTGAGAGCTGAATTTCTCTTGTCTCTCAACATCACTGTTAACAGTTCATTAAGCAGCTCTTGACTTATCCTTGTGCTGTTGAAGACAAAGCTGTCTTATTGCTTAACACAGAAAGCATGAGAAAGTAGGAAAGGCTTTGTTGGTATTTAACCATCATTCATGGGAATGAGACTTCAAAAGATAAAAAAGATCATTTTTCTACTAATTGCATTTCCAGTTAAAACAGCTTTGTGATTGGTGTTACACTGGTAGCAAGATGAGGGAGCGAGCTCCTGGCTTACCTACTGTTTGTTGGCATGGTGATGTGCTCGCGGAAGAGAGATTCCTTCCTACTATTGTGGCCAAATTTCATGTTAATCATGCAGCAAAGCTGGCAGTGTCTATTTCCAGGAGTCAACGTGCTTGCAGACAAAAGATTAAAAAATGAATTACATACTTAAAATGCAAATGGTTTCTAGGATACTGTTTTAAAGTATTTAATTCAGGCTATCTTTAACCTGCGATGACAAATAAAATGTTACAGGATAGTTACCGGAATGGTTTAGAGACTGTAATAGTGAAATGAGCTTGCAAAATGGTATTTTTGCCCTGGAAGAACTAGTCCCATTTCTTTCAGAACAAGGCAAGCTCAATAGTATGCTTTAATTATACTCCATATTAATGTTTACAGCATAACCTCTAGAATTCACACAGATGCTGAAAATTTTTTAGGTTAATACATCAGTCTCTGGTGAAGGTTTGAATCTTTTTCTCCATTCCTCTTTCTTGAAGGGCGTAGAGCCCTTTAACAGCATTGTAAGCATAATTATGCTGAGTGTCTGGAATAGGTAACTCTCTCATTTTGTAATCTAACAGTGCATCGTGAACCTTTGGAGAAGGCAAGGTGAAGTCAGCTGCAGCAAATTGATGGAAGACTGTAGGTAGTATGTGAGAGAAGAATGCTGCATTTCTAGGACAGAGCTCAAGAACCCATGACTGCCTCAGATCCAGTGTTTTATTTAATTGTAGAGAGCCTGCTGGTTCCAGGAAGAAGAGCAAATTCTTTTAAATTCCTAACCTTTTTTTTTTTTTCTTTGCCAGGCAGATTTTATCTGTCTAGATCCTTAAGTCGTCTTGTGACAACTTAATAAATTGAAGTGTTATTAAATTACACCTTGTGTTACATCTTTTGTAATCAGTTATGATTGAGTTCAAGATACCAAAATAAATTTCTAGGAACAGACAAACTGATGTTGACTTAAATAAAAAAATTGCTATACACCTCATTCTCAGTTTAACTTTTGGAAAGTGTTTGTTTTCCTGCGAAGGCTCTTCTGATGTATTGCAGAACTTCATGATTTGTTTTGTGGCCAAGTGGTAGGAAGTACCTGTGACTTGCAGTTTGCCTTCCAGACAGGAGGAGGGGAAGTCTACGATGCTAAGTCTGGAGAGGGAATCTATTCCTGCTAATCCTTGTTGTATCTGAACCCACGCACTAGACTTTGCCCAGGGCCTCACAGCAGTGTATGGGTGAATTCTAGAGGGTGGTATTTGTAGGCATTAGTGGAGGAGCATAATTAGAGCATCCTATGAGAGCTTCTGCAGGGGCATTTGTGACAGTGTTCTGTGTTGACAGGCTGAAGAGTCAATTCACATGCTTCCTACAGCTCTCCTTCATTTTCCTATCTCTTGAGCAGAGTTCTCCAGAAAGAAGCATCGCATTTTCTGCAAGACTACAGATTTGCTTTAAATAAAATAAAAAACCCATTACCAAAACACCAAAGAACAAACACCTCCCTGTCCTAACCCCCAAAGACTCTGGCAGTGCTTCTTCATTATACCTGTCTTGGTAGCATGGTTGAACAAAAACTTGACTAGGTATCAGAGGTTACTATCCTTTTCAGGTTGTGTCATTAACTTGGTAGGGCACTCATCTAAATCATTTGCATGTTTTACCATAGCTGATCAATACTAATGTTGTGATTTAACCTGGGTGAAATCAAAACCTGAGCCCCACACAGCTGCTTGCTCACTCCTCTCTGGTGGGGTGGGGAAGTGAATCAGAAGGGTAAAAGTCAGAACTTATGGGTTGAGATAAAGACAATTTAATAGGGAAAGCAAAAGCTGTGCGTGCAAGCAAAGCAAAATAAGGACTTCATTCATTACTTCCCATTGTCAGGCAGGTGTTCAGCCATCTCCAGGAAAGCAGAGCTGCATCACATGTAACAGTTACTTGGGAAGACAAACGCCATAACTCCAAATGTCTCCTCATTTTCCTCCTCTTTCCCCCAGCTTTTATTGCTGAGCACAGTGTCGTGTGAAACAGGGTTATCCCTTTGGTCAGTTGCGGTTAGTTGCTCCAGCTGTGACCCCTCTCAGCTTCTTGTGCACCCCCAGCCTTCTCACTGGTGTGAGAAACAGAAAATGCCTTGCTTGACCCTGTGTAAGCACTGCTCAGTAAGAGCTAAGATGATGTGTTATCAACACTGTTTTGGTCACAAATCCAAAACGAAGCCTCATAGCAGCTATTGTGGAGAAAATGAATTTGATCCCAGCCAAAAGTAGTCCATGTAATGAAAATCCGAATCCATTGCATGAATGGTTTACATGATTGCCTCTTAGACTTTATAGAAGTTAGCATTGTTGTGTTATTGGGTTCTTTGTATCTTTCCAATAACTTAGAATATTTCATTAACATAATTTCTGATTGTTGTGTAGTAGTACTTATTTAAGCAGGATGAGTCAGCTAAACTTAACCTTGGGCAGTACAATTTTTTTCACTGGTGACTTAAACCTAATAGCAAGGCTGTAGGTTTTACATTATGGCTTCAGTTAGTTGTTTTAGGTGAAAGCAGCAGAAGTCTGCACTAGGAAGGGTTGTCATAACAGCTGGCTGGAGTAGAACAGCTTGTCAACACAAGGGCCAACTGCTATTCTATAGGAATCTTTTTCCAGGTTACCTCCAGTGTGGTATTGTACTGTGGTAAAGTCAGAATTTGCTGTGTTGCTTTCAGAAGTCCTTTCCTTCATCTCTTCTACTGTCTCTTCTCACTCCTCATTCTTGGCTGACCTGTCTTTAGTAGTCCTAATGTTTTTCAGTAGCCCTTTCAGCTGGGGGGTTGTGTGGTGGTGGTAAGTCAGGAATGGTACCCGTTAAGCCATTTGAACAAGAACTTGTCAAGCCACGTTGCTGATCTAGACTGGGACTTGGAAGATACTGTGCCTCAAGATTGGCCAGACTTAGAACCTTATCAGTTTTCCTGGTAGTTATCTGTGTCTGAGTATGTGTATCTTGTCTAGCTGGTTGCATATTTTGTTGCATGTTTTTAAGTCTTCATAAAGCAAACCTCTTCTCTCCCCACCTCACCCCCAACTGATTAAAAACAAAGCTTCATTGTTAAAATTATTCACGACTGCTGCTTTTTTGCTCAGTCTGAGAGTTCAGATTTTATAGGTTTGTTGCCAATTGGTATGTACTACACACAGTAGTCTTTGTTCTGATCTTTTGTAATGTTTGGAAAGATTATGGGTATGATAGCGATTTCTAGCATTTTTCATAATTTCTAGTGCAACTTTCCTAAAAAGTTGAAAACAACATCATCTAGCAGGCTGTTATGTCTAGTACTTCTTTTTTACTGGTGTCCAACTAATTTATGTGCTTCAGGCCTGTGAAAGGCTTGGAAAGCATTCCTGAGCTTTGCTGATTTGAGTCACTTGAGGCTTCACTATGGAGCAATGTCCAGATTGAGGATCCATTCCAATGCATGAAAGAAAACATAAGAATGATAACTGCCCTGGAAAAAAGGTCTCGGCATCAGTTACACAAGCTGATGAAGTGGAGCAAAGGAGCCTTGCGTTTTCTAAGGCTGTCTCTTCTGCAGAAAGTAGAGCATAAGGAAAACTTAGTGAATTCCAACTTTGAGAGGTTGTTAACATTCTGCTCTAGCAGAAGTTGGATGTCACGAGGCATTGATCTTGATGTCAAGGTTTGTCCACACATCAATCTCCTCCTTGAGACTTGAGAAATCCCTGTGGGTTGTACAGACATTGAAATGTAATCTTTACGTACCATTCTGCATTTCTTTTATTGCCAGTAAAAATAGGTGATAAAACACTGTAAGCATCAAGACAATTATTATTTAATGTTGGAGTCAGTCCTATGTTAGATGTTTAAGTGATGTTTATGCTTGCTGAATTGTTTCAACTTCAAAAGTAGATGCAGAATTTTTTTGCAAATGAAGGTAGCTCACAATTTAGTAGTCATCTTTAATGAAAGAACTCATTTCATTAATAATGTATAGAATTCTGAAGTGGTATAAAATAATATTCAAGGCCAGGCTGGATGGGGCTTTGAGCAACCTGCTCTAGTGGGAGGTGTCCCTGCCCACGGCAGAGGGGTTGGAACTCAATGATCTTTAAGGTGCCTTCCAACTCTAACCATTCTATGATTCTATGATAAAAGAATAGATGGTACTAACTTACATCAGACAAATTGCTGGGGTTTTTTATCTGAGAAGAAAAATGGGAAGTGTTTGACCTCTGTTAGTGTTTGTAATTGATCTGATGACGTTACCAGAATTTTAGGAAGATACTGTCAAATTAGTTGGCTGAGCTCTTTTGGTCTTCAAGAGATGGAAAGGAAGGAGAACAAAGGTGGGAGAAACAAATGTAGTGGAGTTGCTGGGAAGAGTTTTATTTATTCTCAGTTTAATACTTGCTTATATTTTGCTATGCTCTACTGTATAGTTTGCTGTGGAGGCAAGTTTTCTGTAAAATCTTGAATTGGTTCGTACAACTTCTGCCAGTGGAAGTGCCCTTGTTGCGAGAGATCTGTGATCATATAGAAACAGAAAGTTGAATTTCTGCTTTGTTTCTCTTCTGTTGAAGCTTTTGTATTGTGACCATGAGCATGATGTTTGCCGAATGCATTTTTATCCGAGGTAATAACTTTGAAAAATCTTGTTTTCTTCTTCAAGGTATGGAATATACGAACGATGTAGAGAGTTAGTAGAAGCAGGTTACGATGTACGACAACCAGACAAAGAAAATGTGACGCTTCTCCACTGGGCTGCAATCAACAACAGGATAGATCTGGTGAAGTATGTATTACACTTTAGGTTAAACATAAACCAATCATGTCCTTTAGAAGTGTTGATTTCTCTTTTTAAGGTGTAAGTAATCTTAATTCTATTAAAAATTCAATTTTTAGTTTTGAAATTTGGGGCTGAGGGGAGTAGTCGAAAGACCTAATTTGCATTTTGACAGGAATGTTTTTATGACACAACCAGAAATAAAACCTATGAGGTGTCCAAAAGTCAAGATTAGATGCTTCTCAGATGTGATTAACCTGTGGAACAGTTGTTCAGCTGCACGTGCAGTGTCTTTATACTGTGGTATACTTGTTGAAATACCAAATTTCTTATTTGAAGAGGTGAAATTTGATGCTAGATGGTAGTAAATGTTTACTACCATCTACTACTATGATTAATGTGATGCAAGGGGCAATTTCCACTTCATTCAGCATTTCAAGAAGTTCTAACTTAAATAACTTCTTTGCATTTTAAAAACACGGCTGTTGCAATAGGTAACATTGCAGCACCTCTCCCTTCAAGTAATAACAATTTTTAATTGTGGGAGCTACGGGATTTGGGGTATTTTTTTGCTTTTCACTTTATAAAGTCTGGAGTGTAATAATCGAGACTATGTTTTAAAACCTATTATTATCTTTCAGAACACAGAGAGCTTAAATTCTGAAAGGATAGTTCCTAATACTTGCTGTTCTGCAAGTCGTGAGTGTATATAGAACACGTTTGGGTTTTTTTCTCTACTGGTAACAAAACAATGAATTAAGTACATGCAATTAAATCCACACACACAAAATATTGAGGAGATCCTCCTTTGCTTTCTGTGACTTGGGTGGTGTGGCTAGAGGACTTGCTGGTGAAGATTGAGGCAAAAAAGTCATGGAATAATTCAGTCTTGTCGATATCCTGGGTGACCAGGTCTCCTGTTTCATTCTGGAGAGGGCCCATTTTTTCACTACTTCCTTTTGTCACCGACATACCTCCCCGCCAGCCCCTCCTTGTTTGTGAGAACAAGGTCCAGCATGGCACCTCTCCTTGTTGGCTCCTTTATCACTTGGAGAAGGAAGTTATTATCAAAGCATTCTGGGAACTTCCTGGATTGCTTATGCCCTGCTGTGTTGTCCCTCCAACAGATATTGGGAGGGTTGAAGATAAAGATAGGTAAATGGATATTTAGATCTGATGAGAAGGACCCTGGGGTCCTGGTAGACAGGAAGGTGACTGTGAACCAGCAATGGAGCCTTGCAGCAAAAAAACATCGATGGTATACTGAGCCTCTTTAAGGAAAATATCGCCAGCATTTTGAGGGAGGTGATCTTTCCTCTTTACTCAACTGTTGAAGCTGAACATCTGTGAGAAATTGTGGGCTCCCCTTTGCAAGAAAGATACAGGCTTACTGGGGTGAGTCCAGTACAGGGACACAAAGATGATTAAGGGACTGAAACATCTGACATAAAGAGAGGCTGCAAGAGCTTGGACTTCTTAGCCTAGAGACTAGAAGGCTTATCTTGTCAATGTACATAAGATCCTCAAGTAGGATCTTAACAATGTGTATAAGTACATGGGATAGCTGGTAATATAATGCCTGGAATCTTATCAATGTATATAAATACCTGATGGGAGGGAGTAAAGGACAGAGCCAGACGTTTCTCAGTACTGCACAGAGGCAAGATAAGAGGCAAAGGGCACAAATTAAAACACACATGAAATTCCACCTGAACATCAGGAAACACTTTACTGTGTGGGTGACTGAGCAATGGCACAGATTGCCCAGAGAGGTTGTGAATTCTCCATCCCCAGAGATATTCAGAACCCAACTGGACATGATCCTATACAACACGATCTAGATGCTTTGATCAGGGATGGCTAGACTAGATGATCTCCAAAGGTCCCTTCCAAACTAAACAATTCTGTGAAATAATTCATTGTTTCTGAATTATTTTTTTTTATTACATGTAATAGATGGCACAACAGGTTTTATGTCTTTGTTGTGGGTAGAAACTTATCATGGAAACCATAATTCTGCATATGGTATCTTCCTTTCATTATAAGATAGGTTACCACTGGGCTTTCTGGCACCCTGAAGGAGAGCCTCTTGCAGTGATGCAGGGTATGGTTTACCTAAATAACCTTTTTTTGTGGTTGTACATTTTAGACCCTGTTGCTTTCTACCTTTTAATTTCATTTTCCTTACAACTTGATGGGAAATAATGGAAATGTTAAAATTTTTCAGATATCTGTTTTTCTTTAAGAGAAGTACAGCATCTAAAAGCAGTTGTTATATTTTAAGCTCACTTTTTTTATCCATCTTGAATGCATAATGAATTACGTGCAATGTATTGTTCATCATCATGATGTTCATCATCATGAGCTGTTGGAAGACATATTTGTATTACAGATACTCTCATTTGATACGCCTTTATAAAGTCTGAAAAGTGGATGGCACTGAGACAACTTTCATAATTTAAAAACATCAGTATGATATGAGGCATTTGAAAAAATGGATAATGTTAGTTTCTGTATTAGCTTTGCAGTTGAATGACTCTACCTGTGTGATGCTTGATTATGACTTAATGCTTTAGTTCACTAGCATTTTATGTATCCTACAGCTTTTTCTTGTAAAAAAAACACCAAACAAATACAAAAAACCCCAACCCAAAATAAGCAAAAAAGCCCTGCCCCAAAAAATTTGCTTGGGAACCTTCTATGATTCACAGAGTTAAAATCAGACCAAATTTTAAATTCCCCATTAGTCCTCTTTTGAAGCTAAATTTGTGAAAGAAGTATTTTAGTATGTGAGTATTTTGTGTTGTGTTTTACGTTTTATTTCCCCTTCAAGCATGTTGCTAACAACTTCCTGCTATAGCAATTGGATTGGACATAGAGGTGTTTCAAAATCAAAATGTCAGATTCAGATAGAGGCAAGTCTGTGCTTAAATCGCTATCTGAATTTCCAGTTATGTCTTTATTATATGTTAGGGAGATATCTTCACGTGCATTTGAGTGCTGGAATCTTGTTCTGAGAATTTTAATACAACATAACTTTATTCTACCAGCCATATCTCTTTCCAGTTATTTTAGTATGAGCCCTGATGGTTGAATGCTCTTAAATCTGATGTGTCTAATTCTTCCTTTTTCCTGAACAGTATGTCAAAGCTCTTGTCCCTTCTTGATGCATCTCTACCACTGTGACATGCTGCATTGCATTTTCTTCCTGCTGTTTACTAGAGTGCATGTGACTACTAATGTGCTTAGCTTCATACAAAATTCATTCCTCCTGATGCAGTTCTTGTGCTCCAAATTCCTCCGTCTTTAGGGGGTCTTGATTTATTTTAGTTTATATCACCCAGCATATTGTGTGCTCTCTCCCTCTCTGTTTTGTGATACAACAGATTATCCTATTTCCTTAGAATCACAGAGATGGAGTCGAAGTGGAAGTGCTCTGCTTAGGGACATGGTTTAGTGGTGGACTTGGCAGTGCTAGGTTAACAGTTGGACTTCGTGATCTTAAAGGTCTTTTCCAACCTAAATGATTCTATGATTTTATCTCAGTGTCTTGCTTATTAGGTATTGACTATATGAGGTTTTCCCAGTGAAGTAGCTTAGCATCTCCTCTGTGGAGAGCGCAGGCTTAGAGTTAGACTTCTCTTGGTTTTAGTATTTCTTCATCCTGTCTATTGTGAGACTTGAGAATCAACATAGATACTGGTGAAGCCCATTGATATTTTATAAGGAAAACTACAGAACCTTTTCTTATTCCTATAGAATTAGTGAGAAGCATCAGACATCCACAGTGTAATTCTCTTTTCATCATGACACTGATCTGTTGGTCTGTCTTCAACTCAATTTTGTAAAAACGCAAAAATTGGCCTTTTATCTCTACAGTTACCTACTGACTGCATTTCTCAGGACAAGGATTACTCTTCCACTTTTCCTTCTTCTAGCAACTGTGACTGCATACACTTCGATTCCACAAGCACTGAATTCAAGCTGGGGCATTTTTCAAATGCCTGGCAAAGATTTAGTGATCCTAATGTGGAGATCAGTGGAAGGATTTTCTTCTTAAGGCGACCTCTTATCAGATCTGCTTGCTTTGAATGCAAGAAGATTGCTTAAGTAGGACTTGCACACCGGGCATCTTCTGCATGGAAGCTTAGATGACTCACTGAGAGTAGAATTGCCCAGTTACTCCTTTCTTCAGGGATATTCTCACTAAACACAAAATTGCTTCTGCAAGATCTACCCAAGCAAGGAGATGAAGTACTCAGTCTGGTTTTGCAGAAAAATCTCACCATTTATGTGTACTGAAACTGAAACGCAGTGATAAATCTCAACGTAGTCTAAGAACACCCTTAAGGAAACAAAATATTTCAGTGTGCCATCTGGCAGGAGATTGCTGCCTTGTCTTTTCCCAGTTGTCAAACTGCAAGTTCTTCCTTCTAAATAAAATGTACTAACCAGTGCTGCCGCTCGGTAGAATCTGAACATATTCTGTGCTTATGCGGGGACCAGTGTTTGAATGAAGACAATCTGTTTAATGTTCACCTCCCCATGAGTGGCTGTCACATCAGTGAGATGGATCCAAGCTTTGACTGTGAATTTCTCTCTGCTGTATTTTATCTAGACAACTCCCTCTCAAGGTGGACTAAATAGCTTCTCCATGTCTTTTTCAAATTTGTTCTTTGGTGGCTGAAACTTTGCTTCACAATAACAAAATTATGTTGTCCCTCTACCTTATGTAGGCCTTGTCTTTTCACCTACATGAGAGCAAGACTTTCACAACATCTTTGGTTATTCTCATTAAGAAATCCAAAAGCCAAACTTCAGTGGAGAGATTGCAGTCTTGTTCTTTTCGTGTTGGAGAACAATGGAGTGGATTGTCCTGTGTCAATCAGAGCAGATCTTGGTTGTCATACAAACCTGAGTTTGTGTGACTTCGGCAAGTCTGCTGAAGGACTTCATTGTGTCTGATGGCTCTAAAGCAACTGTATAAAGGGGCTATTCCTTTAGATATTTTTAGTGTGGACATGATTAGTAATGCATTTTTCAATTTCTGTTCCTAAAGGTAACTTTTGGGCTGTTTTTGAAGTTTCAGTCTGTGAATCAGTAAGCACTAAAGAAAAAGAAGGTAGTTACTTAGAGTAATGTTTTTCAAATTGTTTTGTTTGTTGCCCTTCTCCTTGCCATGTCTTGAAACACGTAGGGGAAATTGAGGTGCCAGAATCTCAACACTGAGGATTTGAAGAGCAGTTTGTGTGGGTGGGAGAGCAGCATTCATATATACCTGACAGGTATTTTGAAAGTGAAAAGTCTGCAGGCACAGGTACTTGAAATGTGCAAGCACTTAGAAATCTATAGCTAGATAGTGCTTGTCCTGGTCTGAGGACAATGAACAACAATAACTGTCAAAGGTCTGTTAATAACCTTTTTTTCCTAGTGGCTTATCCAGTAGTGAATGAAGAACTAGAAGCCTTCTGGGAAAGCCTGTTTCATAAAAACATTAATTTCTTTGTAAGGTGTGCATTTTCTTTCACAAAGGAAAAGGAATATTGCCAGTTCAGTGTCCCATATAAAACAGCAAGGAAAAGAGCTCATAGAAACAGTACAAATGACTATGAATATGAATTGCTGCAGTTAAATGCAGGGTAACTTGTTTTATTCCAACAGATAGCGCATCTTTTTATAAATGTTCTTTAGGGGATAATAATTTCTAGACCATCATTTGGAAGTATTTTTTAAATACTCTGATGTTTTTGTCCTTTGATTAATAACAATTGAGAAGTATGCAAAAATCTCAGCACTTGGCTAAACACGTAACTTAAGCGTGAGCTCTTGGAACAGTGACTTCAGCAGGGCCATTCCAGTAATGGTACGTGCTACAAGTTGAATTGGATACAACTCTGCCATTTTAGCCAAAATTTTCTAAACATGCTAGTCTTCTAGCAGTATATTCTTTTACCATTGATTCAGATTTTTTAATGCAACAATCTCTGAATATTTTAGAAGAATCCATTTTATTAACTACTTCCATGGTGGCACAGTTTGTACTAATATATATAGAGAGAACAATTTTTCTGTTTTACCTTAGAACCAAACTTGGAATAGGCAGCATATTTAAAATAAAGTAGGAAGCATCTACCCTCTCCCAAGCCACATCAAAAAGTCAACAAATTGAATGTATATGTATGACCTCTTAAAAGGGAGGTTATATGAAGGCATGGAAAGTTTTGGATCTTCTGTACTCTTTCACATAACATCAAACATGTTGACTGTGTGTCCTTTATATTTAACCAAGACAAAAAATAATGTTTACTATTTTTGTTATTCCAGATACTATATATCAAAAGGTGCTATCGTTGATCAACTTGGAGGAGATTTAAATTCTACCCCACTTCACTGGGCAACAAGGTGGGGAAAAATCTTCTGGAATTTTCTTTTCCTGTGTTTTTTCTTAACATAGTATCTGCTACTGACTGATTTATGAATTTTCTGGGAATACTTTGCACAAGAATGAACTCAGTGGTTGATAATTGGGCACACTGTGAATGTGGCGTGTTTAAGCTACAGGAGCTTTCAGCATATAATTCAGTTTTTGTCTTATCTCTTTCTGATGTAGGGGAAGATGATTGCCATGATAGGAAAAAACAGTAAAGTAAAATTAGAGTCTATTATGACCTTTGTTTACTCTTACTTTGGGGATCTTATTTTTGTCAGTCTTCCGAAGCTCAGTAACACTTGTGCAGATGGGGCTTGGGATTATTTTGTGTGGCATTGTCCTTGCAGTGTTCTATTTCATGTATGGACTGTTTTTTAAGATGCACTTAAAATCACATCTATGATGTAGAAGATGGTCCGAGGATGATGAATGGCTGGGAAAATTGAAGACAGCCCTAAGGTAGCAGCTGCTCCTTCAGACAATAACCTAGAAATAGGTGGGAAAGGAACACTGTCCATATTATTATTTTTAACTGTAGAATGCAAAAGGACACTTACAAAATTAGCTTTTGGAACACCTAATGTATTAAAAGAATCTGTTTACTGAAGATGAGGACTTGCTTGTTAGCCTCTGTTAAAGATTTCGGCTTGTATACTTCTTTTTGTTACAGATGACACTCTCTTCTGCATTAATAACACAAAAGCTTGATTAAATTTCCTGGTGTTCATAGCTGTAATCTGTTGTTCTGTAAAGTATTGTCCAAAGCTGCTGCTTTGACATTGAAAAGGTCTTTTTGCTCATGTCAGAAACTATGTGCTGACAGCTAGGATCAACAAGGATATGCCTATGCTCATTATGCCAAAAAGGCGCCTAAACTTTTAATGTAGTGTGGAGGAAGTGTAGGCCTTCAGTTCCACCACCCCCACCCCACCCCACACCCCACACC
>JAOXJM010000001.1:41204469-41229520 GCA_026413425.1 Tringa solitaria
CTAATAGTAGAAAGATAAACCACATGCCCCACAAAAAGTGAGAGTATATAGCCAGTTTGATATCCCTTAAAATAGCAGGTTTTGTACATGGATTAGAAGAAGCCACAGTAGACTACGTTTCTAAACTAGTAACTTGGGGCTTTTTTGTTGCCTGCCCTTTTGGTACACAACACACTTAAGTCAGTTCCATGTGGTACATACATAGGCTGTGTAGAATTTGCTTATGTGAATGAGTTTGCTTACTCAGTTGGAGAATAAGATTGTGACAATTGTTTTTTCTGTATATAGTTAATTCAGTTGTTTGGTTTTTTTGTGTTTTGTTACATTTAGACAGGGTCACTTATCCATGGTTGTACAGCTGATGAAATACGGGGCAGATCCGTCGCTAATTGATGGAGAAGGATGTAGCTGTATTCATTTGGCTGCCCAGTTTGGACATACTTCGATTGTTGCTTACCTGATAGCAAAAGGACAGGTAAATTTTAAGTAATATAATATTTAAATAGGTTCTACTCAAAATTAGACTAGGAAAACAATTGAAACCTCTACCTATCATTCAGGAAATGCAAAATATTTACCTGATTCAACACAGAAGACATTGAATTATTTTTACTATAGACTACAGTATTGATGTGCCACCTGCTAACTTAATTTCCTCTAACAGTGGTCTGAGTACTTTGGCTTTAATTCACGCCTGTCTAATGTGGTATGTGGAAATTCTAGCAACTATTTTTTTACCATTCTTTATTTCTAATGAAATTATCTTTAAATGGTAACAGTGACAATGATAGCAAATATTTTAGTATTCTTCACAGAATTACCAGTTTATACATGGGTAAAGAATCTAATGACAGAGTTGTCGTAGGTCATCTCTTTTTTTACACCTCAGTCCACAGCTTTTATGTATTTCTGTTACTAATTGTGTGAGTGTGTAAATAAGTAAATAAAAACAACAAAACAGAAACAGCCCCAAACCTCCTTGCTAGCTTCTTATATTACTGCTAGATCAGTGAAGTGTGTAAATAGCATGTGTATTCATTACTGTCCTCATTGTCTCCCATCCTTCAGTCTGTATGCTCAAAAACACGTTCAACTTTTTGCTACTCACCCTGTATTGTAATTTGTAGATTTACTCGCCCACACGTACGTGCCTGAAGCGCAAATTTAATTTCCTTTGTAAACCATATAGAAGTGTCACAGCGTTTCTCTTTTTCTACAGTCTTGCAAATGCTGTTCACACTGCTATATGCTGCTTTTTCTTTCAAATAGCAAGTGAGGTACAATCCAATGAGTCAGGTAGAATATGACTATGAAATCTGTGTGTTTGATCTGTGTAAATCAAATACTAAATTTGCTGCAGAAAATGATGTTGCCTATACATGTAAAAAAATAAACTATTGCTCCGTGTAGTATTCAGTTTGTGTCTGAGAACTGTTTGGTAAAACAGTATTTAGTGTATGATAGAGAGCAAGCTAGGCACATGAAGAGGCTGATCATATATAATCACTATTTTGTAAGAGAAAATGATTGGAGAGAAATGCTTTTTCATCAGGAACAAGTTTTGTGTTTTGCTCACAAATTATGTATAATTGTATGTGGGTTTTATGTTACCAGAAAAATCTTGCAGATGTTATACAAGTGCGAACTTGTTTAAAGCATAGCATTAATGAAGTATAAACGGCCTTTAAAATGTTCTACTGTGATTATGAAATCTCCCTGTAAATGTTTGTTTGTCCACATGATTATATACAGACTTGTCCTATTTATCTGAGCATGTCCATGTTTATCTTCAGTCCAAAAAAAGCTGTGTGTCTTTACATGGGTACATACATAAATGCACTAAACTTGCTTTAAAATTTAAAATCTTTTATCTTGGAAACAGCTCCTCCTTATTAATAGCTTTTGAAAGGATGATTTTTATTAAATCCCCCAAATGTTATCAACTATGATTTGGTATCCTTTCCATGCTGTAAGTTTATATTAACAGTAATTTAACAGTAATTTTTGGAAGCACTTCAAAAAGTTCAACTTTAAAATGTAGTACTATCAATAGCATTGTAATAACAATCCCTAAACTCATAGTTCTTTAGCTATACTACATGTAACTACAGAAACTACATGGTTTCTGTAAAAGATATGGGAAATACATTATTCTACTTTTTGTTCTCCTTTGATAGATACATAGGAGGGCATTAACCCCCCCCCCTTTTTTTTTTAACCTCCTTTGTGATGCCACAATTTGGGGTTTGAGACTTGAACTGCTTTTGCTTTATGCTATTTGCAAGTTTTTTTTGCCTTTTGTCTTTACAGAGACCAGGTTTTCTTTTATTTGTAGACAAGTCTCGCCAATGTTCTGAACCTAGTTGTGGTACCTGTGTGGTAAATGACAACTAAAAAAATGTCAGAATAAAGGTCCATATACGCTATTGTGCTTTGTTAGTTCTGATCCTGATGCTGTTGTGGACCTGCACGATCATAGCAGAGCCAGCTTTCGTAACTGTCTCGAGAACTGACAGGTGGATTAAGAAATTGCTCCTAATTGCTTCTTGTCCCCTTTTGAGACAGAGCTGGAACCCCACTTCAGTGTTGCTGCTTCACTCTCTTCCTGAGCTGCAGCAGCCAAGGGTAAAATACACAAGCTGAGGCTCGACTCCAGTCCTCTGCCTTCTGGAGTGTAGTATAGGGGAAGAACTCTTGGTCAGATGCCCTCTGGTCTTGGTGGGAGGTGAACGCACTTTCTTGCCAGCAAATACTACTCAGCCAAGAGGCAGTAGTGGCTGGTAGCTTTTGTTTTTTATTTAATCATGTCTGCTACTGAATTTTGAGACAGTAATACCTGACTGTATCGTAATTTGCTCATGTTGTTTTGTGTTCAGTAGGTTGCCCAGGTCAAAATCAAGCCTGGGGCAAATACATGATGTAAATATAATCAGATAGCAAGTAACAGAATCTGTTGCAGAGTTCAAGTTTAGGTAAGATCATTATTTTAAAAAAACGCAAGAAGAATAAACTGAAAAGAGCTTGAAGGCACTTAAAAATGTTCCAAATTGATGCTTCTACTACTTGACTGCTTGACACGGGGCTTACACTATGTAAAACGCCAAAGGCATATCAGGGCCTAGCATATGCAAACATCACCCTGGAAGAAGTTAAGATATGGATGTTGTACATTGGATGGATAAATAGAGTGTGTTCTCCTCCTGTGTCACATGTGAGATAACTTACCTCCGTCACAGATAATGAGTGACTATAAAGTTGCTAATAGGGTAAAATGTTGTAAGAAATATTCTAGAGCTAAAATTATAGTTTAACTGTTTCATACTCATAGTTTAACTATCAATCACTTATTCACCAAGTGTGTATTTTTTCTTATTCTCGGAGTTGCAATTTTTCATGTTAAGTACTGTCCCCAGCTAGATAAGGCCACCTTCTGAGCTATGGTCTGGGAGTAGTTGGCATCTAGGTTGGGAGACGCAAGTGTGGTACTGGCAGTTTTGATTGCTTTGGTGCTGCAGTCTATGAGCTGTGCTCCTAAGCACTGTTACCTCTGTTGGCACCAAGGACTGTTCTCTCCATGGGGCTCGGGACAGTATAAGTTGTGGATGCCCCTTCCCTGGAAGTTTTTTACTGTGGGGGTGATGAGACACTGGAACAGGTTGCCCAGAGAAGTTGTGGATGCCCCATCCCTGGAAGTGTTCAAGGCCAGGCTGGGTGGAGCTCTGAGCAACCTGGTCTAGTGGGAGGTGTCCCTGCTCATGGCAGGGGGTGTTGGAACTAGAGCATCTTTAAAGGTCCCTTCCAACCCAAACCATTCTGTGATTCTGAGACACTACACCAGGTTTTTATTCCCTAGACCAAGTCTCAGCACATTACTTACAGGATTATAAATTCAGTTGTTTTTCTTATGATTGTCAAAACTGACCCTGCATGTGAGGGACTAGAATGTTCAGAACAGAGCTTTTCTTGTTTGAAAGAACCAGGTGGGTTCAGTTCTGTGTTACCTGGGTTGATGCCTATCGGTCTGCACTCCCTTCATTCTGCAAGAATCCTACAAAAATCTCTGTGTCTAGTGAGTAACTAGCACATCTTTCCTAAATTAGGAAATGTTTTCAGTCTTACATCTCCCTCCCTGATAAATCTTTACTATATGCTTTTAAATATGTCATCTCTTTAGAAGCCTGTTTCCCTTTCCCTGGGCAACAGTCCATGTGAAAAAGATCTTTTCCTTATGGTGAATAGGATTCTGAACAAGGGCATGATGGGTCTTTACATGAAGGTCTGAATTTGAGAAATAACTAGTAATGGTTTTAAAGAGGATTAAATTCCTGGTCCCTTTCTGTGCAATTTAATCCACTTCTAAGTGGAATCTCTTGATGCTTTTTGTGCTTTTGAAAAGGCCGTACTGTACCGCAGTACTGGTTTGACCATTGCTTGTTAAATGTCTTGGTAAGCCTAAATGCTGCTCTGATCTCTGGCTGCTATTCAGATTCCTACCTCATCCGCTGTGTTGCTTTCAGAATGTAGTGTTAAGCAGCAGATAGTTGCTAGGGCTCCTTTCCTTGCAGGAAGCTCTTTATTCCCTATAGTTTTACCTCTCCAAAAGCTTTTTGTGGAATCTTGTGTTAGTGTCCTAGTTTGTCTGGTTATCTTTGCATATCCAAAGTTTTTCTATTTCAGAACCAGAGTTGTTCTATTTTGGAAACAAGTGAAAAATTTGCCAGTTGTGGTCCACAGAGTTCACACTTGAAATGTAGAGGGAGCAGTATGTGCAATTTCTGATCATTGCATCAGTTATTGTCGAAATCTTTGGTTCTGGTACAGTGTCCTAACAACATAGGTACACCCCTCCATGAGTATTATTAGATTGACTTGTCACTGAGAGTTAAGCAAGAAATTAATACTAAAATGCCTATTGGGACACACCAGAACAGCAGAACAGTCTCCTACTTGCTGCTAAAGGTTTACTTTTTTGCCTCAGCCCTTTGGTAAAAAGCAGCAACAGAGCTTCCTTTCTGAAATGTTCCACTTGTGTGGTTGTGGTAAGGATCTGGCAAAATAAGAAAGAATTTTTGGTGAGGGGTTTGTTAGAGGATGCGCCCGCTATCCACAGCTACGTCGTCTTTGTTATGTCCGTAGAACAGTATGCAAGACAACCTTAGTTGCTTTACTTCACATTAAAGTTCCTTTGAAAAGGGATCTGCCTCAGCCCACACTGTAGCTTAATATGAGTAATAGCTGTAACTTGCCTAGGTAATTTGCATGCAGGGATAGTCTACAGCTCATGGCTTTTTTTTATTATTTTTTTTTTTTTTAGCTGAGTGTCACCTAGTGTGCAAAATGTAGTTTTGATTTGTCAGGTGGAATCACTGAAGGAATCGTTTTACTTGCATCCAGGAAATCAGGTCCCTGCTGTCACGAATAACTTCTTTTATATATGATATCTAAAGATGAAAGAGTGATTGTTCATGTATCTTTGAAATACGTTGTTCACACAGTGTGACCTGCAAATCAAAGTCATTGCTTCTCAAGGATGAATTAACTTGAGGTTAGACTGTGGTTCCAGTTTCCTTCACGATCTCAACAACAGAAGACTGAAGGGAGTGCCAATGGTTGCGTGGTCCTAGTAGGCTCGAAAGGCTCTAATCCATACCAGTACTGTGGGAAAACAGACTTGGATCATGGTCTCAATGCGTATAACTCTTTTCTGAACAAACAATACAATAAAGTAATGGTTCTATTTCCATCAACTGTTTTTTAAATTTCTGATATTTTTTTTTAATTAAGCAACAGAAATGGAAAGTTATCTGCAGGCTAGGAGTGTTTTACACGCAATTATTTGGAAGAACTAAATTGGGTTTTCTGGAAGACTTCTGCCTTGGTCAGGCTAGCAGCACCATGAGCAGGGATCCCAGGGTGCTAGGCATTTGGCAGACTACTGGAGAGGAGAAGGTGGTTCTGGAGGTGATAGAAAGCAACATCATCCATTTTCTGTGTTTCTGATAGTAGTTTCTGTAGCAAAAGACTTTATTGAAACACTTTCAACCTAACTTTCCTTGTAAGGTCTGAGAGGAGTAGCATAGGGAATATTGACATAGCTCTGTTGTCTCTAAGGAAAGCTGTTCAGATCTTGCATTAAGTTAGCTTCTAGGAATTTTGTTGGTGGTCTGTGCCACTTTCCCAAATGTGCTTAAGAGTCTAATCTGCCTCAGTGTATTAAGAAATTACCAGCTTCCACTTCTTCTATAAGAAAAAAATGTTGTAGGTATTTAGACCCTTTCTGATGGATCTAAGAGGATTGTCTGGATCGTGCTGTCTTGTCATTCTGTGGCTATGTTCTGTTAAATGTAATATTACTATTTTTTTATTTTTCAGCCATCAGTTTAGTCACCACTTGGTCATAGATCGGTTTTATTTCTGGTTAGGTTGTTTCTATTAATGTTTTTTTTAAAACATAAAAAATTTCTGGCATGTATTAACTTGATATCCAGATACAGAAATAGCTTTGGAACTGAGTGATCTAAGGAAAATTGCTTTGCAAATGGAAAAATAGATACAGCTAGCATTCAGTACGATGTAGGATTCAGGCCATGGTATTTATGTTAATCTATCAAATATTTTATTAAATGTTGGTGCATTATTCTACTTTTCTTCTGCTATTGAGTGCAATACTATACCATGTATGTGTTATCTTTTGTGCTGAAGATTAATAGTAAGATACAAATTACTAGTTCTATACAGCATGACTGTTCCTTAGTTTCCAAAATAGATTGGAAGGATTATATTTTTGCAATGGTGGTATTAATATCTGTTCTCATTTTTTAAATTGTTTTATTATGTACTAAAAGCTTGCCAGTTTTTCTGCAATTCAGTTGGTTAGTCTTCAAATACTGCTTCTCGTTGCAAACCTTCTGTTTACTGGATCTTGAGCATGCCTCACCTCACCAACTTTTTGTTTTTCTTTTCTTTCTTTAGGATGTAGATATGATGGATCAAAATGGAATGACACCTTTAATGTGGGCAGCTTATAGAACACATAGGTAATACCTCACTGCAGTTTTGAATTTCTCTTGACGTTAACTAAGTGGCACAGAGTAGTGACTGGTTTTGATTTTTTGGAAAGTTTTATTTTGGTTTAACTAGTCAATGTTCTTTCCACAATTGCCACTTTATCTTTCTTCATTTATGATTGTTGTGAGTTAACCCCAGTTGGCAGCTCAATCCCACACAGCCACTTGCTCACTCCCACCCAGCAGGACGGGGAGGAGAATCAGAAGGGTAAAAGTGAGAAAACTTGTGCATTGAGATAAAGACAGTTTAATAGGTAAAGCAAAAGCTGTGTGCCCAAGGAATGTGAAATTAGGAATTTAGTCACTGTTTCCCATTGGCAGGCAGGTGTTCAGGCATTTCCAGGAGAGCAGGGCTCCATCACCTGTAATGGTTACTTGGGAAGGCAGATGCTGTAACTCCAGATGTGCCCCTTTCTTTCTTCTTTGCCCCAGCTTTTATTGCTAAGCATGACATTATATGGTCTGGAATTTCCTTTTGGTCCTTTGGGGTCACCTGTCCTGGCTGTGTCCACTCCCAGCTTCTTGCCCACCCCCAGCCTGCTCGCTGGTGGGGCAGTGTGAGCAGTGTGCTGCTGTGTGAGCACTGCTTGCCAACAGCTAGAATGGTGTGTCATGAACACCATTTTGGTCACGAATCCAAAACGCACCACCATAGGACGTACTATGAAGAAGATTAACTTGATCCCAGCCAAAACCAGTACAATGACCTATTCAAGAGAGAGGATATTATGCAGACATAGTCCCTAATATAAAATATTAGTTTACAAAGTGAATCTTCCTGTGGAGATGATTGGAAAAAGCTGGCATAAAATAACACTTCTCCAAATAGCAAATTTGTCTGAATTAGATTCCTGCTCAGAAGGGCCTATCTCCACTGATTGTTAAAAGAAGCATAGGCTGGCTTTCACCAATACCTACCATTGCCAACATTGTCATCCTATTTTATTTTCATCTTTTGGAATGTGAAGTGGAAATGTAAAATGTTCTAAACTTCAGTTGTTATCTGCTAAGTATATAACCATTTGCATGCTTTTACAAATCCGTTAATACTGTTAGGTGTTGGTAAATGTGAAAAGAGTATTGTATAACAAATGTGTTTCATGACATCCCAGAACAAGCTGTCTTACTGAGCTCTTTTAAAAGTCAGCAGAATTGTAGTTCATCTTTGGGGAAGGGAATTGGAGCCATTCATAATCATCAGCAAAAAATGCCACTTCGCTATTACATAGTGTACCTGATCAATGTTCTTGTAGAAATTGAGTGCATATTCTGTAATCTGACAACAGTTTTCTTTTCTAGTGTGGATCCAACCCGATTACTACTTACGTTTAATGTTTCTGTTAATCTTGGAGACAAATATCATAAAAACACAGCATTGCACTGGGCTGTGCTAGCAGGAAATACTACAGTTATTAGCCTTCTCTTAGAAGCTGGAGCTAATGTTGATGCTCAAAATATAAAGGTAAACATTTGGTCTATTTTTATTGTAAGTGGTTTAAGGCAAAAATAACAGAGCCTATGAACAATCTTAAGAATAGATTATTATTATTATTGTGGGTATGATGGGATCTTGAAGATGGAGGAAGAGCCGTGCCACTAACGTTTAATTTGGGAATCAGTTTTTCCTACCAGTCATGTATAACTACTAAATCTGCACCTTCAAAAGTACTCATGTAAATAATTTACCAATGATTATGTGAAAATACATAGGAGTGGGGTGTGCAATTAGAGTGCATGCATGAAGATCCATGCATTTGGTTGCAAAATTGGAAATCTGAGAGAATGTCTTCTAGTGAAGTTCTGGGGTGACTGTTGGAGTGAGATGTGAGGCATCTCTGTTCTCTTCCAGAGGGATGACAAATGCTCTAATACATCTCCCAGTGGCAATAAGGAAGTTGGAAGCTTAAAAATACCAGTAGGAATAAAAAAGGAAAACGGGCTCTTTTTGCATCAGAACTTTAATTTGCCTGATTACTCTACCAGAACCTCTTAATGATGAAGATAGATTCAGGACTAACAGTGCCCGTTCCTAGCATATGTTAGATCAGTCAAACAGCTCTTAGAATTTAGGCCATATACTTGGACTCTGTAAGAACTTCTCCAGTGGTGGAAGGTGCACCAATTGAATATGGTTTTGTCCTTTGCCTCCAGACTATTCTGTTTATCAAATTAGATGCACTTCAGCACCCACACTGTTTCCTCTGTGGTGTCAGAGAACAATTCACTTTTAGAAAAAAGAATAAAGAATTCTCTACTGAATTTCTCTTCAAATATTGATATTTTCCACTTCATGAGTGTTACAGATGGGGTGGTTAAACTGGAATATATAGCTGTAAATCTACATTTATAAAACATTAAATATTTAATTAAGTTTATTTGACCTTTCACCATTTTTCCTACTGATGAAGATGGCCAGGGCCTATTTTGCTTGGCCACCAGTGATAGAAATATGTTTAAACAGATGTGTAAATATATTTTTTTCTTGAACAGCATGGAACAGTCTTTTTAAGGGGGCAGTCAAATTTTTCTAGTAGTTTTCTAGGTCCTACATCCACTTCAGAATATCAGTAATACTGATGGTCATGAATGAAAACTCATTAGAAAAATCACATGGCTTTTCGTGTGTTTAAAAAAAATCAACTAGCCTCTTGCTTGTACTGATGTGAATATATAATAATTATTCGTGGTCTGTAAGGTCAATGGTGTGGATGAATTATGCTTCTAGTCTCACTTCTTGTAAACTGTTGAAAAGATTTTTTCTATGCCACCTAATAGTAAAAATTCAGGTATTTTTGTGGGGAAAAAAAAATGAATGTTTCATACCTTGCTTCCCTTGGCAGACCGATTAGTGTGATTAGAGTTTTAAAGTCATCACCTTGCCTACATTTCTGGACTCTTAGGAAATCTGTAATAAAAAATCATATTTTTATTACAAATGAAAAAGTATCTGCTAGCCTGAAGCAGTTCATTGGTCTCCCTTTCTTTATTGACAGACAGCAGCAGTCAGTAGAAAAATAGGTTTATGAACCTGCTGGATCATGATATCTTTCCAGTCATGCCAGAAGATGTGCCTGGTTTCATTCCACATGCGCCTTGTTTCGTTAACTATTGCCTGCCTTCTGCAGTGGAGTCTAGGTTTCTTGTATGCCTTCCCATGTTTCTAGGATCTTCAACAGATCAAAATCATTCCAGCAGTGGCAGTTTTGCCATCCTGCCAGTGGCTTTATTCCAGATGCTGATTCGGATGATAGTAAACCTGTAGGAAACAGAAGAGTTTGGTTGATTTTCATAGATACTTAGAGTTTTGTGCTTCTCCTTTGACTGTTCAGCAAAAAAGTTTTCTTTGAGCCAAAAGCCAGTTGTTATGTGTCTGGCTCATGTTTCCCCAGAAATAAAAGGAATCATGAAAGTCTCCATTCTGATGCAGTCACTTCAAGATTTCTGCAGCACTATCTAGTGAAGTCCCTTTCTCAGTGGTGACAGGACGTGGGGCAATGGATACAAACTGAAACATGGGAAGTTCCATCTCAACATGAGGAAAAACTTCTTTGCTTTGAGGGTGACGGAGTGCTGGAACTGGATGCCATCCTGTGCAATCTGCTCTAGGTGACCCTGCTTTGGCAGGGGTTTGGACTAGATGATCTCCAGAGGTCCCTTCCAACCCCTACAATTCTGTGATTCTGTCATAGCCCATGGAATTCACCAAAAATGGTGGTAGACAGCTAAGGTTAAAGAAATACATTGGCTGAAAGCCACTCATATTTTTCAAATACGAGGGAGGTGAAATATTAAGCGTGAGCTTTGACTTTGTTGTTATCAGTTCTAGGCAATCAGTGTTAGAAAGGTGCATGTTGGTTTGGAACAAATTGGAACCGGTCATCTCAGCAAGGTGCTCTTTTTGCTTTGCATGGCAGTCTGAGAAGTATACGAAGAATAGCATTCTTATTCTAGAATAAAGCTTGATACAAGAAGTGGGTTTGTCTGTTTGTGTTATTTATTCTCTTTAATTATGCTGTACAAGAAAGTAATACTTTTGGTAGTAAGATACTTTCTTTTTCCTTTTTAACAATTGGATTACTGTTGGAGTTGGAAGCTGCTTTTCTGTAGTGAAAGTAGAGTGGAATTTTGTTTGGTTGATTTTTTTGTTAGGCTTAGTTATCTTGCCACACCAGTAGACAGATTGGGCAGATGAGAACAGGATTTCACAGGGAGTCAGTTTATCACTGGGGGTTGGGGGGAAACCTGTGCATTCTATTTAAATATAAGCAGAGGTTCCTTTTTTACTAGAGAGTGGTAGAGAACTAAAAAGAGCTTTTATGGTTTTAGGAAGATTTTTTTTTTTAAACTGTTAATGAATCATGGAATGGTCTTTAGATGTTGTTTTTCGATTATGGAGTTTATCTGTAGGCTTGTCTGGGGAAGTCTACCTGTAAAGTTCCTTATGGTAATGACACTTCAAATTATTCTTTCTGTCTAAACACTTAAAATATGTACTGTTGAAGCCTTATTGCTTGCTGGCAAACTTAGTGTGTTACTCGACTAAGTTCCCTGTTTGGTTTTGTTGGGTTTGTTTTTTCTTTTTTTGGCTTTCTAAGCAAGTCAGCCATCCACCAGCCCTGTGAATACAAGGAAAACATTAAAATGGCCAGATGATGAGAAGCATAGTCAAAGACTTCTTTAAAGCTCCCTCAATCTTTTTATCTAGGCAGTTCCTAGGTGTCTCATGGCCCTCTAGTGGAAGGGATGCTCAGCTGGACCCCAAGACAACTTCAGGATTTACTTGGGAGATCAACTCCCAGAGGGGATTGCTTGTCCTACAGGTAATCTTTACAGTCTGGATATACAAGGTGATATTAAAACAGCAGCATCTCTGGAGTTTTCCAGATGTTAGCAATTCAAGGTGCTACTAAATCTGTGATGAAGCAGGCACCATAGTTTGATTTCAGGCATTTCCATTGAGGTTGGTGTTAACTTAATCTGTTTCTTAAACATCTGGCAAAATAATTTTGAAGTCAAGTTAAGTCATAAGATTACTCTTTTTTTTAAACTGATTTTGCTAGTTAAACTTTTCATACAGGAGTGCAAGATCCTGTTAATAGCAAAAAGCTTCACCTCATAATCTGTAGTCTGTGCTATTTACTCTCCTTTTAGAGATTTGGAGCAAGATTTCAAAGGCAAAAATGGCAGTTAAGTGCTCAATTCCCATTGTCTTTCTATGGGATCTAGGTAGCTAACTGTAGTTTTTAATCTTTGAAATCTTTTCTGTCTGTAGTAATTATTGCCCTTTCTGGGTAATTTCAGTTTCTGGTACCTGTCTCACTTTTTTTTTAGGAGGGGGCCGAGCGATGGAGGATTCAGCCATTTTTCAAGCCTCCATGAATGGTTTGTTTAGGAGGGGAGTTACCTCCAGTAGAAGAGAGGAGGAGTCAAATGCAAAACTGAAGCTGGAGGTACCTGCAATTGGTTGTCTCTTGCCTCCTCTATAATTTTAGACCCCAATAACTTTCATTCAAATCTCTTCCTATATGTTTAAAAAGCAGTAAAATCAAATCATTTTGGTAGGCACCTTTGGCCCCTGTATCTCTCTCTCTGTCTCTCTTTTGCTTTATCTGTCAGTCCTCTCTGAAGGTAGGGAAAGAGAAAGCTTCAAAGTATGTGAAGCACAAGCTAAGCATAAAAGCTCAGAGTTTTGGAATAAGTTGGACATGAGTAACCAGTTTTCTTCCTAGGACTTCAGTAACTGAGATGAATATGAGAATGTTAAGCTTGTGGAAAAAAATCCTTATTGAAACATTCCATGGAATTAGTGACTTCACTCTGCCAAAAAGGCAGAGAATTAACTGAGAAGTCAGGCTTGAGACTGGGAGAGTTTCCATGATCCAGTGGGTCACGAGTTCTTATTCTTTGCTTGATTTCTGCTGCCTGTCAATAGCTGAGGGGAAAGCACAATCATTTACAGACTAGTAGATTGTGTAGAACAGTGAAACTTAGATGTGCTGAAGGCAACAATTATTGCTACGTCAGGACATACGTATTGTCAGGATCACACGTTTTATATTCTACTCGTCCACGCATGTGTAGTTATGAGAGAGTGAAAAAGACCAAAAGGAATGAATGATGTTTGGTGTCAAGTAAGCTGCAAAGCAAAAATTATGCCAGAATGTAGCTTAAACTGGCTAATTTTTTTTTTTTTTTTAATCTGCCAATCTTCTGTTTCAAACGTGCTTTGGCTGCATTTTATTTTTAAATGGGATGTTTCACACTTCTATACTCCTGGCAGGGAGAATCACCACTTGATCTAGCAAAACAGAGGAAAAACGTTTGGATGATCAATCACCTACAGGAAGCAAGACAGGCAAAGGGATATGACAGTCCGTCCTTTCTGAGAAAACTAAAAGCTGATAAGGTAAGAAGTAGTATAACACTTACGTATTACTGCTGTTGTTGGTTTTGGGGTGTGTGTGTTTGTTTAAGGTAAGCAGTTCAGTACTGTGGTTTCCCATTTCAGTTTTAGGAAACATCTTTTTGTTATGACAAAAGTAATTGGAAAAAAACCCCACACCAAACCACCACCTTTATTCAAGGCAGGAGTTAAGAAAACCCTAAGTCTCCAAACAGTTATCTTTAGTTTTTGTGCTAACTAAATGTTAGGAAAGTACCAAGTGGTCTGGTGTTGTGGATAGCCAAGACTTTCACAAAGCTGGCTCTCAAGTATCTAAGGAAAGAAGCGTTTTAGATATCCTGAACTCTTGATTTCCTCTCTAATTAAGAAAGAAGCAGTCAGTCTTGGCAGTATAATGTAAGGCGTGAATCTCTAATGTGGAGGCCTTTTTCTTCTCAGGTTATTTAATACTGCAGGTAGGAGGCGGCAATAAATGAGGGTATAAATAAATACAAGGTAGTAAATATATTGCTCTAGCATGAAGAAAAGAACTGTCTACCTGCCTATAGTTTGAGAACTTACATAGAGTTAATATTTTCTTAAACACAGTGTTGTGCTGGATATTAAGTATTGCTGTCACTGATTGCTACAACTTCTTGATTTAAAGATACATTGAATCTTGATGATTAAAGCACTGGCTACAGCCTGTGCTTTAACCCTGTGGTAATATAATGATGCAGGGATTATTGACTCTAACTGATTTGTGCATTGTATTATATCTACATGTGCATTGTGAATGTACTTTGAATATTTGGAAAGAGCTCAGTGCCTTCAACAGGAATTGTACCCACATAGTATAAAACAAAGAAGGTCCAGTTTGTCTTCATAGATGCTTCAGTATGATTTTATCTGTTACTTACGTAACTTCAGTCTTTAAAGTTCACTGAGATTACCATGTGCTATGTTTATACACTTTGACGGAGTCTTTAAAAAGACCTACTTTTGCCTTTATTTTGGGATAAAAATGAAGTCTCTAGAAGACGGTTCTTCTAAAGTATTGATTTGCTATGAAATTTTAGCAAGATTTTTTTTTCTTGCCCATAGGTTGGAGATATGTCAATATAGGAAATGACAAAAAAATTATGAAGATTCCCCCCCTCTGTCAAGCTTCCTGAAAATTTGTTTAGGTTTTTTTGACTGTCCCATTTATTGTAGAATATTATTATTCAACCTGTTCCTAAAAATAGAATTACTTACTGATGTTTGTTTCTGTATAGGAATTCCGTCAGAAGGTGATGCTGGGAACTCCTTTCCTAGTAATTTGGCTGGTTGGGTTTATAGCAGACCTAGACATTGATTCTTGGCTCATTAAAGGGCTGATGTATGGTGGCGTTTGGGCTATGGTGCAGTTTCTTTCAAAGTAAGTGTTTTACCAGGACACTGTCTGTTTAGTGTGCACACATGAAGTGTTTTGCTGGCATTTTTATTGGATTAATAATCTTATATTTTTATTTTTTGTGTGCTTTTTCAACATGCAACATTTATTTTTTTGTTCGATTTTTGTATTGCTATTTATGGGAAAGATCTTGTGCATCTTGATCTCTTGTAATGCTGTGTTGTCTTACAAATAGCTGTGGAATTACCTTGGGTGAATACAACTGAGCTAATAGAAGCTAACAGCAGAACAGAAATTCCAGTCATTCTCCAGAGGAGGGTGCTGAATGTCTGTCTACAAAGTTATCAGCATGAATTACTAGAAAGGAATAGAAGAAAATATATGTGCAATAACATTGCTATTAAAACCCAGTCTTTTAGAATTTAAATCTCCAAAGGCATCTGAAGATAAATCAAGTCAGATCAGCTTTTGTAACTTCTGTTGTGGTAAGGGTTGACTAAAGAAAAAGGCAGCTTTTAAATAATATTTTTCATTTGTTACCTGATCATAAAGAATTTTAGTTGTTTGTGATTACTGTAAATGCAAGTGCATATGGACACACACAGAGGCAGGCATACTCCAACAGATTTTCAAGATCTGTAGCCTCCTTTATCTACACTCTATTTGTCACGTGTGGCGTGTATAGAAGAACTTAATATGTCTTCAGATTACAAGCTTTCTGCTTTCTCGCCTTGAATGTCATGATTATTAGAAACACTTGCTTCTCCTTCCTTTCAGTTTAAAGAGGAAAAGAAAATATGTCTGTTCCTTAAACCAAGTTCGTAGAATCTTAATGACCTTAGTACACCGGGAGGGCGGTGGAGGTCATCAAGCTTTTGCCTCTGCAGGATCTTGGAGATGATCTGTTCATTGCTTTTGTCATCTCTGAGACTGTGCAATTTGCTGACCTCCTCCCACAAGAAATTTGTTTCACAATGCAAATCCTCAAGCACGCCTCCTGCAAGAGGCAAGGACAAGATTTCTTCAGGTTTCTCAGGATGTGTGTTCTGTAAGGTTTTAGGTTTTTGACCTACCTGACACGTATTCAGGACTAGCATTTACTCTCTTTGAAGTGTTTTCCAAAAAGTCCGGGTTTGAATGAAGTATTCGATTATTATTTCCTTTCCCAGTTGAATTTTAGCTAATCTGCTTAGCTTTATTTTCCTCTCTGCTCCTTTCACGTAAAAAAAAAAAAATAATGCCCAGAAATGGCTGAAAGATTACTGCTGAGCAGCTACTGTGTGTCCAGGTGTATATTCACTTACTACTTACCATTTTAGCTCATCTTCCTTATAGAATTTTCTCAAAAGGCCTAAGAAACTTCCATTAGAGGAGAGCCAGTTACTGCGAGGAAGTAAAGAAGTGAAATGGGAGCTACTCAGTGCATACATTTGTCTCTGGTGGACCTGGGGGCACCACCAGGACAAAAAGCAAAATGCATCAATGTAAGGATGTTGAGGCAGACGATGGAAAAAGCTTGATTTCAAGGAGTTTAGCAATTTAGAGTGTGACTTTTGATATGTTGAGCAATTTTTTCTTGAGTATGGAGTTGCCTAGTCACTCATCTAGTTTGTCTCAACTAAATTCAGCTTTACTCAGAATATTCTTTAAAATACAAGAGTATAAGAAGGTGAAAATAATTCTGATGCCTTAATTTATTTATTAAGTAGCAGCATTCTCTCTTAAAATGTGCCAAATTTAGTGATATGGGAAATTAATCCATTTTTTCGAAGCTTTCTATTGGCAACTGTAACAGAAGCAAAAGATTCAAGAATCTGAAATATTTCAAGTATGTAGGCTGATAACACCAAGGTCTCTTAAGCTTTTTCCTTACTGAAGTAATTCCAGCATGTAATTTTCATTGCATGGGTTTCGAAAATATATTTGGCACTGGTATCTCATAAATAAATGTAGTTTGCAACTGGTATCCCTGCTTTATGCTGGGAATCTCACAGGTTTCTATCTGCTTTCACAGTGTAGTTTTAGCATGAGTATTTACTCATTCTACCTTTCTTGTCCAGTTCTAGACATTCACTGCAAAAGTGAATGTATAATTTTTAATTAAATAATTTTCAGTGATGTATTCACCTGGACAGTTTGAAAACAGGAATTTCTCATTAACTTCAAAGATAAGTGAGGAAAATGTTTTTCTGATGGATTTTGCACTATTGCATATAGTACATATTTTAACAGGAAGTGTTTTTCAGTAATAGTAGTTCAGGATTTAAATTTTTTAAGTCAAAACTTAACACGTGACATTGCTCCTACTTTACAGGTCATTCTTTGATCACTCCATGCACAGTGCACTGCCTCTTGGAATATACTTGGCGACGAAATTCTGGATGTATGTGACGTGGTTCTTCTGGTTTTGGAATGATATCCTTTTTTGTGTACAGTAAGAAGTAATATTTTTTCATGTTAGTACTATGAGGTAATACCTAGATATGTCCTATAAGACTAAGCAAACTAATTAAAATTTTAAAGTCGCTGTCTTCATCAAACATTGCTTTCTGTATTGATGGTAATAGTGTATCGCTTTAAAAATGTGCATGCTATTGTTGGGCTGCACTAAGTGAAAGATTTTCCTCAAAATTGGCTTAGTCTGCAAAATTTCCTGTGATTTACCAGTTTCTTAAGTGGGGGGAAATGTAAGCAACTCTGTAAAATATACTCTGGCTGTGAGGTGACAAGGTGTAGTTGTATTTGTAGACACTGCTTTTCTGCAAAGCAGTGGATAATTTCATGGCATGTATCAATTCCAGTGGAATTGGCTTTGTAGCTAGCTCTTCCTAAAGATACTGCAAATTCTATTTCATACAAACATTAGATGTGTTTGTTAATGCTATTGTCAGTCTTTGAAGATATATGTATTAACAATACTAGAGTTTAGAGATTCTGCATATGCCCATCTTTTTATGTTTTTGACTGTCTGCCTAGATACGAACTTTTCTTACAGGGGTAGAAATTGATTCAGAGTTCACTGAAGAATGTCAGTTATCCACCTTAAGGGAATAGATTAAAACTTTTAAATTACTTTCTTGGGTATTGTAACTACAATATTGTAACTACAATACCCAAGAAAGCAAAATAAATGTTGAATGTTTTATTAAATGTTTAATACAGTTCCTATAGCTGTAAATAGTTGAAGTGAACTTAATATTTATGATGAATGTTGGCTTGACTTTTCTAGAAACTGTTTTTCTTTTTGTCCTCAAAAGAATTACCCTGAAATAAGATAGTAGCAGTGCAACCCTTTTATCATCTTGTTAGTATGTTCTTCAACCTCAGCTAAATCAGCCTCACATTTTTGGGTTGAGAACAGAGAGGAGACCCTGCTTCCAGGCTGCCTTTGGCTTCCACGCTGACAGTCTTTGCAAAGGTGCTGCTGTGAATAACAGAAGTCCCATGGAACTGGAGATGACTGCTACTTCCTCCTTAAGAAACCTAAAAATGAAAATCTAGTAGCTGTTAAGTAAAAAAGAAAATAAAATATTTCTATCAATCTTAGCATGAGTATGTCTTGAAATAGTTATTTAGAAAATCCTGGTCCTACTACCAGTCTCTGTCTGACCTGATTTTCTATGTTTCTGCTCAATTAAATTTACTAGTAACTGAAGAATGAGGAAAGCGAGTACAAAATGCTTATGAAAAACGTTTTTAAAAGCAGTAGTTAAAAATGGAAGTATACTTTTCTGGTTTTTATGGAAAGGAGTAGAGCTGTCTAAATATGTCATGCCTGTACCCTGAAACTGCTTTTCTGATCTTTTAAGGAAAGCTGACTTTTGGCAAATAGTAGATTACAAGTTTCTGAGGTAGTTGTAACAACTACACCATCTCACTTCTGAATCTCAGCTTTCCATACCTTGTAGGTGTTCTTCAGAAACTCATGTGTGCTAATGCTACTGCGTGTTTCGGGTTGTGGGTATTGAGCTACTGTGAAATGTTCCCTTGTGCTAAGACAGCATCAGCTTGAAGCAAATCTAACAATGTGTGCGACTGTTAAGTCAAAGTCCTTGACCATATTAAAGTGCCCGCACAGCCAGCACAGCTTGATGATGGCCTCTATCTTGGTATAGAAAGCTGACCCTTAAGGTTGGCAAATTGGGAGGCTTTTATCCTGAAGCTCCTATTTTCTTCATGTTTGTACCAACTTGCCTAGATTTTGGTTTCTGTTAGCTCTTCTGATTAATGTAACTTGAAGTTTGGGGGTTTTTTATTAGTCACAGAATAATGTTCACTGTCCACTAGAAATAGTAACCGTAGACAGTTAATTAACCTAATAAAGTCTGACTTCAGAATGTCAATAAAATACTGTAGTGCTTCTGTAATTTAAGGTAGGAGCCTCAAAACCTTTGCAACAGTCTTTTTGTACACAGAAGTAGTAGTCTAAAAACTTCAGCTACTAATTGCTTTCATTAGAGCTGACACAATTCTCTGTGACAAGCAGTTTTAGAGACCCAGTGCTTAAGGCCATCTTCTTTTAATTGATGATTTTTAATTGGAAGTCTTTGTAATAGATTCCAAATTCATTCTCCTTCTGGAAAATTGCCCTGCAGCTTTATTGGAAAAAAGAAATTGCATGCCTGCTCTATTTTTATAGCATGAGGCACAGCATTGTGGTTGGAGAAAGGATTCTTGTATTTTTACAGCTTTATATGATTGCTTACAGCAGAGCAGTATACTATTTTATACTCTGTAATGTTCGAGTGATAAAACACATCCCGGTAGTTTTCACAAATTCTGACCGTCTTTTGCTCAGGAAAAAAAGTTTCTAACCTTAAACAACTATCACTAATTGCCTTACTGGGACCTTATATTATTAATAATATGAAAGTCTTAATTGCTGCAAGTGTTACTTTAATATTCAGGTGCTTGGTACGAATTTTCTTTTCTTGTAGATATGTTGAAGGTGTCTGGAAGATCATTTGGTTTTCTGGGTTTAATCCTAGTGAGATAGAAAAGGGCAGTCAAAGCAAAGTGTCATAAAGAACAAACAAACCCAAAGATTAGCAGTGCATTTTCTTGAGTTTCAAGGTAGTCACATGAAAAATAGGTCTATAAATTCTAAGGCTTTATAATGTGACCTCTAGAAGACCAGTCATGAAAGTAAATTCGAACATTTTAGATTAATCTAGTGTACTGAATTTTTGTAAATGTTTCCATTGAGGTTTTTTCAGCAGCTTCTGAGTCTGGTACATTTGTTAAAACAGAAATCCTATTCCTGCAGGGAATGAGGAAGTTAAGATCTGTGTATTTATGGATATATGACTCTATGGTCCTATGCTTTCCTGCCACTGTTATGGTGCTGTTTTGCCACTTTCCTTTAGCTGTATTTTGCCCATAACAAAGGATAGTTATGTCTTGCTCTGTTAGTCTCTTCTAATCTTCTACTGATTGCAGAGTGGGGGAGAACCTCAAAAATCCTACATACTAAATCACTATATTTTAATTTAGTTTTATTTTTAAAGGAAAAAAAAAGGATTTAAAAGTACACTTTTAATAACGTGAGACTAGCATTTCACATTTCGTTCTTTTTCGTTAGTATTTATAGGTAGAACATTCTCTTGTGTCCTGTAAAAGTTCAGGGCATACGTACCGAGTTCGTATCTCAGTTGTTCATGCAGCCTTTTCAGTTCCAGCTGAACAAATAGTGCCTGTTATGTCAGAAGGTTCTTATATTGCTCTGTTTTTTCTAAGGTGTCAGGGTTTGCTATAACCCAAATTATTCACTGTATTATTTTTTTTTGATTCTACCACTTGGCGAATCAAAGTGTTGAAAAAGGGAGTGTGCAGTTTTCATTAATTAAGCTTTTTTTGGTATAGCATACTAGCAGTGCTGAGGTAATGAGATGCTATAAGCCAATTTCTAAGTTTCAAAAGAATTTATCACTGACTAATTCTGAATTGATGATCTTATTTCAGATATACTTCATATATTTATGGGGCTTAGGTGAAGGAAAAAAAACATTGCACACTTTTTCAATTAGAGATCATTTTAAAAACTGAGTGTAAGAGAATTCATGATGATATTCATGCTTTCGCAAAGCTGTTACAATAACATAGTGCTTTAAAAACTGTAGCAAGCCAGTTGGTACAGTTAAGCAATTCAAAACAACAAAAAAAAAAACAACGTTCATGTTACCAAAATTAGCTTCAGGAAAACAGTAAAAAGCCTTTCATGCAGAAAGAAAGAATCCACACGTCATGTTTCTAGAGGAACCAAAGACCCAAAAAATCCAACCCCCAGGCCCAGCTATCCAGAACTCCTGTTCCTGTGTCTAAATACTTTTTCTAAGTAAAAACCAAAATAAACTTCTAGAGTGGGGCAGATGGCAGTGAATGAATGTTTTTTTTGCAAGCTAAGGGGTTTTCTTTATGGTAGATAGAAGATGGAGGTGGAGAACTTTTGCAGAGCTTCAGCTGATTAAAAATGGATTGTGTCTAATAAATAGCTAGTCAAACAAGGCTTCTTGCGTAGCTGTCTGCTGTTACCTACCTGTGCGTGCTCTTGGATCCAGGTGTACAGCTGTTATGATCTGACAGGATCCTTAGCATCTATCGATCTCTGATAGCTTACACTGGCTGCAGATCTTTCTCTTTAGGAGCAAAGGACACTATTACTGGATTTGTAGTTAGTTGAAGGGAGCATCTTGGTATATAATGTGCACCTTGGCTTGATTTCAGACTCTTGTGTGATGTGTGGCTGCGATAGCAGGAAGCTCTGTGTGTTGAGGCCCTTTTAAATAGGCTACAGTTCAGGATGAAAAATAAGCTCACTGCACGTTTGCATCGCTCCTGGGTTGTGGGGTGCTTGCTTTGTTTTAATTTTCTTTTTAATGAGATGGTCTTTTTGGTTCCAAGTGGTTTTCTGCGTTCATTTTCAGCCTGTTGTTACTTTTTCTAATAATTAAAGGATATTGATTAGGACTAAAATTAGGGATTGTTTCATGGGTGTTTCTGCTTTGTCTCTCACAGTGAAAAGTGGAGAAACCTCATAAAAGACAGCAAATTAGTGACAGGGCAGAAGATGAATGCCTGCTATATCATGCATTTTGCAGCCCTTAATAATATGGTAATGTATTTTTCCTTGTGTAGTTGTAAATGAGGATGTTAGGACAAAACCAGGCACTCTGGAGAACCAATTCTAATGCAAACCTACAAGGATTTCTTGAGCATGGAGAGTTTTAAAAGTTGCTCAAAGTTGCTAAAAATTTCTTTCGAAGTAAACTTCAGAGGGGAGCTCAGCATAATTTTAGGTACTTCTAGTTTGTACATCCATATCTGAGTTAGTTGTTTAAGTTCTCTTCATAGCCAGTGAAGAAAAATAGTCACTTGTAGGGCACTGCTCTCTGACTTAATTTAAATAACTTGATACTGAAGGTAGATTGGACATAGCTTTTTCCTTTCTGTTGTGTATGAAGGCATACAGAGTGATTTAGGGTAGGTGAGGTGAATCCCACAGTTGGACTTTTTATCTACATCAGATGACAGAAATATCCTGGACAAGAGAATTCTAACAACTTTCTCCTTTTATCCCTTCTCCCCAGTTTTGCTTAAAACTTAGGAGAAATGTTTTTTTGAAGATACTAATGAAAAATACTGCTGGCTTTGTCTTTCTCTGTTTACATAGTTACTGTTCATCTGTACTTTCCTTTCTCGTGTAGTCTGCCAACATCTCCTGCCCTCAGCGCAGAAGTACCTTAGCTGCCACCATTTAGGCTGTGTCAGCATTGCACTCACCTGACACCATCGTGATAAAAGGAAAGGCAAAACTTAGACTCTGTGGGGAGTCTCTTAGTTTTCTCTGTATTTTATGGACTAAAAAGGGGGAAGGGTAAGTTCAGAAGAATTCTGCATACTGAGTTTCTGCTCGTGTGGCTTTGATCCATGGACAGCTTCTTTATCACACAGGTTGTTCAAATTTTAGTCCATAAAAAAACAATTCCAGAACTTTAAGGTTATAAAAACGCCTTTACTGGATAGAAAATAAATTGTCTTTCCCCCTATCTTCTTTAACAGTCTAGACATGACATATAATAATTCGGAATGGGTCATATAATTTTTTTTCAATTGTACCTTTATTGTTTGTACCAGATGTCTGATTAAGGTGTTTTTAATGAAAAAACATTTTTCATTGTTGTCACAAAAACCCTGGTGATACTTTTATATTCTAAAGAAAAATTTAGTCTCTCTCTAGCTATACAAATAAGTTGAACCAGCTTATTGCTGGCAGCAGGCAATTTTAGAAAAATAATAGGAAGAAATTAGGCTGTATAAATATTAAGGTCAGAGCTTTTCATCTGTAATGTATCAAATAGAACTGTGAAGTTTTTTAGGTTATAGTATAGCAGGTGGGTTTTTTTTCCCCCTACTATAAACTCGCTGGAAACAGCTTGTTAGAGGAAAGATTAATTAGCCTTTAGTGAGTTAATGCTAACATTCTACTATATAAGGTACATGATTAAAATTTTAACTTAACTTGCCAATATTCTTTTATTAGAAATTCACAGCAAATTCTTCCCCCCAACAGAAGGAAAACAAAAATTATTCAGGATATGCTTCACATGAACAATGAGACTTTGTACGCATTGTAGAAGTCAAAAAGATGCCTTATTTGAATTTATTTATATACATTTCCACGTTCTTTAACATCACAAGCAGTATAGAAGAATATAGAAGATACTGTTGCTTGTATTTGCTTGTATCTTGTATCTGTACCATGTAGATTTGTTTTATCAATGGTACATGTAATTTTTTTCTTAATACTGCTTAATGCCTTCAGTAAACATTTTTTTCAAGAATAGAGTCAAAACAGAATAGAATATACTTGTATATATGTATATAGTAGAATATATTTGAGCATATATTCTAACTTCAAAATCTAATTGTTTCAAAGCATGTAAAAAAGGTTTTTTACTTTTGTCTTTAAAGTGTTATATACCAATTCAGTACAAATTACCACGTTTTAAGTCTTATATGAAGAGCTTGGAATGCAAACACACAATATATTAAACTTCAATTACAAGAGAAGTTCTAATGAATACCAAAGTAGAGAGAAATATTCATTTTGGTTACTCAGAATATAATGTAATTTGGGTGTGCAGTGATTTGTGCCTGAGTAATAGTGGTCCTTTTTGCCTGGATAATGTTGTAGAGGCTTCTGCCACCGAAATCACCTGATCAAATACAGCATCTCCTTGCAGCTGTGACTGACAGCTGACAGGTATCTTTAGTCAGGTCTTTTTGTAGGTTGATCAGAGTAAATAATTTTCCACCTTTTGTGGAAGAAGCATGTCTGAAGCGTTTGGTTTTTCAGCGTCATTGCTAAAAAATGTCTTAAATCTGTGAAGAAATGTCAAGTGTTGTAAGACTAGGCATGTTATATGGCAAGTCATTCAACACAGGAAATCTATTTTAAAACTAATGGTTATTTTCTGTTTTTATATGGCAATTGATTTTATAAACACTTCCAGAGAATACTAAGTCCTGTGGTTTTTTAAGTACTAGATGTATTAGTATGTTAAAAATAACTTTCATTGATGTAAAATACGGGGATTGCCTTCTAATAGGATCAGGTGTCAGACGGTACCTTTCTTGGAGATCAGTGGTGATGGGACCTGATCGCCATGCAACGGTGATCGTTGTGGCACAATTCCTTCTATGGCTGCAAGCAGTCCTTGATGTGATTTCATAGGAATTTCAAGCCACTGAAAACATAGGCAGTCAAATTACTATCTTATAAATAGAGCTCTGAAATGTTTATTGTGAAAACAGGAAATACTTTTTAGAAGATAAATTTAATGGAATTTAATTTATTTTAACGGGAAAATAATTACAAAAACTGAACTATCATTATTCATTCTTTAGAAGGGTAAGTACTTAGAAATGCCTCATGGAGGTCAGCATTTTAAAAAGTAAGTTTTCAAGTTTGAGGAATAGAAAATACTGAGTTCTTACTACAGTACTGAATTTTGTTAATTCGGACAACAGTGACACAAAGGCATTTGTAAAAATTAAATTTATTTAAATTTTGTTTCAGAATTATCAGGGGATATTTTGAAGAGGAAATTTGATTTTAAACTTTAGATTCCTTGACTTCAAACACATCTCAATTTTTTCTTTATACATCTTCCATTCCTCGCTAATAGCGTTGCACTTTTCTACAAT
>JAOXJM010000001.1:41229620-41246313 GCA_026413425.1 Tringa solitaria
TTGGAAAATCCTGGAAATCAGATCCAGGAATCATCAAAGCCACGGAAGAACAAAAGAAAAAGGTAAAGCCATGAGATAAGTTAAACTTGCATCTTCAGCAGCCTGCCACCATTTGGTTAGAGCAGTTTGCTCTTCAGTACATAAATGTCAATAAATTGTTGTGTAACAAAAGGTCTAAAATGTTGAAAAATTCTCCTTACATTTGGAATATGTGTTCAAGTGCTTACTGGTCCAAAGTTAGATTTAGGTAATTTTGAATAACAAAATCACAATTAATATTTTCAAGGTAAAAGAGTTTAAAAAGCAATTGTGTGAAAATGAAAATGTGAGGTTTCAGAATCTTACTTTACTGAAACAAATGGCTCAGTATGGGATAAGTGTTAGTAAATTTGGTTATAAAAAAATTTCACAGACTTTAAAGGGCCTCCAGTTTTCTTTAACTTTGTGCCTAAAAGTATTAGACCGAACGAGGATAAAAATAACACAAACCCCAGGCAGTCTGGGATCAAGTTGGGTTTTTTCTTTTGGTTTAAATATCAGAGAAAATATGGGTAATCTAGTGATATCTTTCTAAGACTTCATAAGATTGTTAGCATTTCTAATTTTTTTTTTGGTTGAAGTACATTGGCCTCACCAGCCAAACTTAGCATTGAATATTGCAAAATCATACAAGCAGCAGAAATATTTTGTTTGTTTCATTTTTGGGCAAGTTTTGTAGTAGCTCGCATCCCACCAAAAGTGAGTTTTGTGGTCTTTCTTCACACTTACTTGTGAAAAAAACAATGTGCATTGACAACAGACACTTAGAATTACAGCCTTACATAGTAATCAACATATAATAGCCTGTAAAAGATGGTTGTGATAACTTACATGATTATTTTTTTCTCTGGTAAATTATTGCTGAGTTGATAGTCAATGTGCAGATTTATTTTGCAAATTCCCTTACTGTTATTGAAAATTGGCCAAAGTAAGGGCCAGACTAAATTCTCATCCTTCAACTGGACTAAATTAAATAGAAGAGTCAGCAATTGCACTTTGGTTCTGACTCAGCAAATTGTACAAATGTGCAATTCATTTGATCTACTTGCTCAAGAAGTTAAGTGTGGTTACAAAAGCCTTGCTGAACAGGGTAGGAATTGTAAAATGCAAGGTCTTCAGTTGCAGTCTGTGAATGCTTTGAATGTCTTACATTGGAGCTAACCAAAATGTAAAATAATGTATTGTTAGGGACATAAACCACTGTAGGGTACGTGTCTTACATTTGTACAGTGTGCTGCTTTCTCGTGGTTTTGTAATTGGTCTCCAAATGTTTGGTGTGGAGGTAGCTTTTAGCTTTGGAATCAGCAACGAAAAAAATTCTTTTAATTCCAGATGACCAAGTTAAGTATGCTTGGAAATGTGTAGTAAGCAACAATTTCAGATGTTTATTTTACTGGGGTGTCGTGCCCTTTCTTCTGTGTTACAGAATAACCCAAGTTGACTCTTAAAATAAATAAATAAATAATCAATTCCAAGTTTTCAAAATCAAATATTAATAGCTCAAAAGCACTGAAAATAGACCCAATGTTTAGAAACCATGAAAATGTGGCTCTGACTTGAGTATTCCTGGGCCTCTATGCTATAATCTATAAGGGGAGCTGTATTTAGTTGATTTATCTGCTCTTGCTCAGTTCTTTTCTCCTGAACTTTGGGCTTGCTTGTGGATAATACCAAAGTCAGCATTGAGCATCACACTATGTACATTCCTTTGTGCATCCTTTTGTTAGTCTGTAGTGTAGTGTATACTACAAACTATTTATGAATTCATGACAATTTTTAACATGACCATTTTTGGACAGTTTATTAAATTGTCCAAGATACAGTAAAGTATCAAAAATTACATTGACAGCATTGAAATCATGGCAGCTATGTCTTGTTGGGTTTTTAACTTTCTGTTCATCTGGTTTATTTACAGAAGTTATGATTGTGGGGGAGGTTCTTTAAATTCAAGTAGTGGGAAATGTTATTAGAGCCTTAAGGGATGGCAGAGGGGGATGAGAAAGGGATGTAGAGTACTGAAGTTGGCAAGAGGCAAGATGGAAGGGCTCATGAAGGCAGTGCTTGGTTGAAGAAGGAGAGAGAAGAGCTGCAGCATTAGAGACAAGAATGCTGGCCCAACAGCAAATGGAGATACAAGTGAGGAGAAAAAATAGTCACAACTCTCAGAGCTTGGTTAAGAAGTGTTAGAAAAACTGAAGATTGTTCCTTGTTTACCCGAGATCAGCAGGGGAAGCATTAAGATGCTGATTTACTCCCGGACCGTTGACCGTAGCTCTTACTGGTTAGTTTGGGGAAAAATTTCCATAAATTTCCATAAATTTTTCCTGACTGGTTATTAAGTGTAGCATTTTGAAGGGAAACTTTTGTGGCTTCTGTCAAGGTACCCGCCTTAGTGGTCATCATCATGAGGAAACACTTGCAAGGACTATTCTGTTGCTTCTGCAGTTAGGAACCACGCTGATGCATAAGATACACGTGGTTTGAAAGGCAGCAGTAGGTGAATCTATCTGCCTTTAGGCTATTTATGCTGAGCAAATTCCTTCTGGTTCAGGGAAGGCTATTCTGGCAAAAGATGTTTTCAGGATATTTTCCATATGTTGCAAATGTCATTTAAGCCTCACATGGCACAATTTCAGTTGCTGAATTTTGAAACTTGTTGGAAACCATTTCATGGAATAACAGGTTCCTTCTACTCCAACAATGAAGTGGATACTGAAGGAGTGTACAAAATAAAAAAAAAAAGCTATCATTTAGAGTGAAGATACAGGCATGCTTTAACTGATACCTGACTCCATGTAACACTTGACTTGTAAGTACAGCTGTAAGAGGAGGTTAGCTTTGCATTATTTCTTTTCTTTCCTGAAGCTTCAGCATCTGAGGAAAGAGGTGAATATAGATTTCAAGGTTTTGATGAGCTACCTCTGGAAAAAAGTCTGGTTTCTAGACTGGCTGATCCTGCTAGCTAGTTTTATGAGTTCCTGTTTGGAAAATCAGCTGCATTAATTTTAACAGGTTTAACAAGAGGTTAGTCAAATTATGTGAATGTATCAAAATTAATAGAAGCTTGCTTTTTCTCTAAACCTAGATACACTAGGAATAAGTATAAGCTAGAATTAATTTAGAAGTAAACGTGCATATTGGTTTAACACCATAGGTTTAAAATGAGATTCAGCTGAATTTAAGTTGTTCCTGTGTCTAGAAAGTAGCTAAAATGAGTAGAGTTCACAACTCTAGGTCTGAGAAGCAGCTATATTAAAGTGGTTGTCAGCACTTTTTTATATGCTAAATTCTAATGGTTTTTTTTCTGTTTTTTTTTCCTGCAGACAATAGTAGAACTTGCAGAGACAGGAAGTCTGGACCTCAGTATATTCTGCAGTACCTGCTTGGTAGTGTATTTTTTAATCAATCGCAGCACTGATTTTTTATTTTTTTTTCACTCTAGGCCAAGACTAGGGAAGAATCTTTGTAATCTTTAATTTGAGTAGTGTTTTCAATAAATAATATAGCTGTACACAAAAAAACCCCTGCAACAATAGGAGGGCAAAAATATCACTGGGGAAATAACTTGCTAGTATCAAAACCCAAGTATTCTACCAAGGTGGTTGGTTATACACCTAACAAGTTATGAAAATCAGAGGCAACATCTCACCGCCTCTGTTACTCACAGTAAAATTACGTGGTCCTTCTTTTTTCTTTTTTCCAAAAGTCAATTGTAGTTCTCAATTTGGGTGTAATTGGGAGGGGGATAAAAAAAAAATATTAAATTTTGTAAAGCTTGCCAAATTGTGAACAAATACTTTTTTTGTAGTAGTTAATACTTAGTTTCACCACAGAAAATAGGAAATTAAAAGGAAATAACTGCTTAAGGAAAAAAATCGTAACCGTAGTAAATGTAATGTGTTTCTGTTTCTGAAAATTAACTAGTAAATATAAAATTATCAAGGTTATCAGTATTACACTGTAATGCTCCGACCTGTGTAGAACATGAATAATGTTAATATTCCCAAAATTGAATCTGGAAAATTATTTACAGATGTGACACCTTAAAAACGATGTGTGTATGTACATGTATATCTCAAAACACTTCATATCAGTTCTTTTATTGGCATTTTATATTTCTTTCAAAACATAACCTTTTATAAAATTGCTGGGAGTCATTTGATTCTAAGTTCCACTGAGTTCCATTTGTTGAGTCATATTCCTGTCTTTAGAAAATAAGCTGGAACACTTTACATTAGAGCTCAGTGATGATTTATACTGACAGAATCGTAGAACTCAAAGTCATTCTGTACTTCCGTTGTTAAAAAGCTGAAATGAAACTGGTTGCTCCACAAAGCTCAGTAGCTGGAGGTGGTAGGAGAACTTTGTATGAAAGGAAAAAAAAAAAAATCCTAGAATCCAAATACCTAGATGTTTGTGTTAAATTGTACAAAGATTAAGCTCAATAGCTAAGTTTGCTTTAAAAATTAGCATCGAGTTTGAAGTTTTCTAGGAGGTCAACAATAGAAAATCAAATTGCATTTAAATTGAGGGTTGGCAGAAGGATTGGACTAGATGATCTCCAGAGGTCCCTTCCAACCCCATGTCATTCTGTGATTCTGTTTTTGCCTATATAAACATGTCAGGGTTTTTTTTGCTATTCTAAACAAATGTTAATAACCATTACAGATACGGAAGCCGGTGAGGTCCAAACACTGTGGTGTATGCAATCGATGTATAGCAAAGTTTGATCACCACTGCCCGTGGGTGGGTAACTGTGTAGGTGAGTAATTTACTAAAATATGATACTGTCATAATAGATTAGAAGGGCAAAAACTTCTAAAATCAACCCTGCATGTTGTGCGGGGCTTTGTCTGTTCTCATTTCATGCTAAAAGTGACTGGGCTTCTGCCAAAGTTTGAGAAAAAATTTTGAGAACGTTTTTGGTTGAAGGAAAGGCATTGTCATACTGAGCTTATTTTTTTCTGTATTTGATTCTCTGCATTATTCTCATTTGTATTGTCTATTATATACCTATCCTCAAAATTGTTTCATGTCTAGTTCTCTTTCTTACCTATATATTTTTATTAACGTAGACTCTAGTATTTAAAAAATGCAACATTTAAATGCATTTTATGTCCACAGAAAAGGTGTGCACTGATTCCACAACCGACTATTATCCATTCTGTAAGATAAAAATTTTCATCTTTGCTGATAACGTTCTAATTTAATGGGAAAGTACATGTATTCAAAAATGCAATGATCATAGCAGTTAGATACAGAATGACTGACTTCCTATTGAGGTATTCTCCTCTTTCACCTGCCAGGTAGTAATTTTTTCTCCCCAGAGATGATGAAAAGAACAGATATAGAACCAGAATAAAGTCTCTAAACGCTACTATTCCCTGTTTTATTTTCTGAGAAACTTATTTAAAAGCCATTGTTATGCAGGGAGCAGTGAAAACTTCACAGCTAGGAAGTGAGTGCAGCTTGCTTCACTGTTGGGTTGGGTTTTTTAGGACACAAGCAGAGCTAACTTTAATCATGGGGAGGAATTAGGACCTGGATTCATTGACATCTGACAGCAAATAAATCCTTCATTTTAATCATTTCACTTTAAATGGTCACAGTAGTTTGGTCTTACGATCAAGAGTAAAATAGAGCTGGCATTTGAATTGTAATAGAGCATCACTGAAGTCTCATTGAGATAGGCTTATATCACTCCCTTCTACTTTACATTTCCTACTGATGTTACTACCTGAGTTACTTTTCATTTGTAATTTAGATGTTTTACAATGAAGAACTTTGAAATTTTTATTTAAAAAAGGTAGGGGGGCATAGGCTTTTTGGAGAGTGTTTAGTGACAGTTTGTTTTGCAAGAGGACTAAGGACTACTTGTCAGTGGGACAGAAAGAGCCAGTATTTTAATCAGTAACTTGAAAAGCATAAAAAACAACTGGGGGAGGAAAAATAAAACACTTTAGTTTGTGTGTATCAAGAGAGTACGTGAGTAATGGGATTAAGTTAGGTGAAGGAAATATTTTTTTTAAAAACAGTGGTGATGGAAAAGCAGATTCCTCCTACTAGTGGTCCTGTAGAAATTGGGATAGCTGGAGGTAAAAGTAAACATTAGGACGCTTGAAAGTATGCTGGGAAAAAAGCTTTAGCAGTCACGCTATGGGAACAGCTGGAGGGAGTGATGGTCTAAATGACCTTATATGGCTTCTCTGTCTCTCTCAGAGTGGTACATGGTGACTCTGAGCATAGGATTACAAAACAGAATCCATTCTTAAAACAGCATCCATGGTCTGTTTGCCAAAAAGGGAAACATGAATCATGCCTTTCTGGAAAGGTGGAATTTGGAAATGTTTTATGTAGTCTTCTTTGAATGTGTTAGAAGGATAAGAATTTTGCTAAATATAGGGTTGAGAAATATTGTAAGAGTGTGTACAGAGGCTAAAATAAATCCTGTAGGGGTAAAACTTGGAATATGAAGAGGTGGAGAGAGAATATTTTTACCATTCTGAAGAGGCGGACAAGAAGTGCAGACTATTTGAAAAATAAATAAATTGGCAATCGGGGCAAATTATTTTCATACCACCTGCAAAATTTTAGTTAAAATTACAGTGAGCAATTCCCTAAGGTGATTATATTTATATTTTTCATGGAGTATCAAAATAGCGTGGTGGGTTTTTTTTACACTTGATTGTTTGAAAACGAAAAAGGAGATTTTATTAAACTTGTAGTTACATTTCAAACAAACTGCAAAGTCGCAACAGAAATATAGTTTTCAAGTAATGGCAAAAAAGGAGCTAGAGACAAATTTTAAACTGTTATGTCACAGGGGTTATGCTGATGTTGCTGAGTGTCCTGATAGCAGTGACTCAGAAGGTAGATCTTGTGCATATAAGAAATTATTTTATGGTTTAGAATAATGATCACTTTCCCTGCCCAGTAAAGTTTCTTCTAAACTAAAAGTAGGAAAAAAAAAGAAATGAACAAACCATCTAAATCATTCAATATAACTACATCATAAAAAAAATCAGTTAATCTTTACTTATGTATAACATAAGCACGACCATATAAAAGAAATTAGCAACAATTTTTACAGCATTGTTTTAACTGTGGGGGATAACTGACCGTATTCCTGCCAGTCCAGGGTGAAACTGTAGAGAGTAGTGCTGGGTTTTCCCAAGTCTTATTTTAGATACAGAAGAAAGGTAGGTGCTCCACTTCCTATTTCCAAAGTCTTTTTTTAAAACTGTGACCAAGATTTTACCTGTTTCCTTTATAGTTTTAAATGCTACATGTATGGTTTTACCAAATACAGACAGAATTTGGTTTAGTATCATAGAAGATGCCGCTGAAAGAAGCATCTCATCTGATGCCTCTCAGATGGACCTCTAGGTCACTGTTTAACTTCCTTTTTTTAAAAAAAAAAAAGAGTCTTTTATGAAACTTAACAGTTCTGAAATACAGAATGCAAATGAAAGTGATACCTTAGGGACATTTCCAACACTTTTTCTCATATGCCTTTAGGTGACTGAAAGCAATGTTACAACGTATTTTATGTCTGGAGGAACTTGTTGGATTTTCAAGGAAATATCTTGTGTTTAGTCTACCTTGTGTTTGTGTGTTCTTCCTCATCTCTTATTTATATATAGTCTTTTAGTTCGCTTGCTAAAAGCACTTGATTATTTTTTGCCTCCAAAGGATGCTCTTGTTTTAGTAGGCAAAACATTTGACATAATGAAGAAGTAAACGCTGTGCTGGTAGATGATGACAGCCAAGTCTTTTGTAGCCCATTATCATCTCTGTGGGTTTAGTTTAGAGCCTAGAGCTGTTGGAAGGTTGCAGCAGTGGACATATTTCACAAACAGAAGGAAGGCTGAGTACTTCAGAATTATGATGTACTCGCATAAAAGGCAGCTTTTTAACTCTATTAGTGTTAAAAATAGGTCAGTCTTTTAATAGCCAAATTTTCTTGCATTTAAATTCTGTCTTAAGCAGAATGGGTTTTTTATCCCATTCATTATTGAAGCCAGGTTGTTAGGCCTTGTCTGTTCAGTTAAATGTATTTGTTTTGCAAGTTTTATTAGATATTTTATTTTTATCTAGCTTTATCAAGGAGATCTCAACTGAAGTTGTGACTTAGCTTATTATAAAGGGAGGTTGTATATTTTTTCATATTTCTGTTTCTTTTAAGAGAGTGAACTCTACAATCTTATGAATTATAATGGAATTTTAGAAGTATTTTTGGTGTGTAATTCCTGGCTGTTCAGGGCTCTGCAACAGCTGTCACCGACATTGTTCTAGACACTTTCTATCGATAATCACTCATGAAAGAGGTTGCAAATGAAATACATTTGTGTGAATTACAGCTGTAATGTCACAGAAATTGAAGAAAATAAAATATTGCTTTGTTGTGTCAGAAGTGAAAAATAAATTCATAATTAAGCCAGCTAATTTCACTGTCTTAAGGTTGTAGTTTCTGTATACAATAATAAGCAGTACTTCTAAGCAAGCAATTAAACTTTATGATGTAATGTTGTCTTTCTTTTGAAAGTGTACTAATTTGATCCCTGTTGTTCTTGTGCAACTTTAGGAGCAGGGAACCATCGCTATTTTATGGGATACCTGTTCTTCTTGCTTTTTATGATTTGCTGGATGATTTATGGATGTATCTCTTGTGAGTAACTGTGGATTTTTGGCTTTTTTTAATTGCATACAAATACTTTGTTTGTCTCTAGTTACGGATTTTGACAGATTTTTGCCTTACCAGAGTTTTGGATATTTTTATTCTGGAATTGAACTGCATACTAATAATTGACTGTATTGGATATTTTAAGCTAGAAGATGATGTTTTTCTTGTCCTAGATTTTTTTCTTCATCACAGCCAAGTATGTGCATATGTCATATATTCAAGCAGTTGGGAAAAGAAGAGAGAGCAAGTAGAACTATTTTGGCACCTTGTAATTTTCTAATTTAATTTAATGCATTTTAATGTAGGCATTATGGTGATGTACAGTAAACGTATTTTAAATCTTCTGTGTGATTTTTGACTCTTTGTTTTTTCTCTAGACTGGGGTTTTCACTGTGAGACAAGTTATGCAAAGGATGGGTTTTGGACTTATATAACACAGATTGCTACCTGTTCTCCGTGGATGTTTTGGATGTTTCTAAACAGTGTTTTTCACTTCATGTGGGTGGCTGTGTTACTCATGTGTCAGATGTATCAGGTATGGAAGGGCACTTCATTTGTAATGCTGAGTCTTGGGAGTGACATAAGAATCGCAAATAGTTCTCTCATTTAAATCATAATGCAAGGCCAAGCGTTCAGTCTCTCAGCCAGGCTGGAGGAGGCAGGCATCTCTTGTCTCTGGATATTAGGCATCATTCACTTCTCATTTGCTTCTGATTATTTTTTTATTTTTTTTGCAAGAGGTTAAATTACCTGCCTCCCGCTTTCCACTCTCAGAATGACAAAAAGGCAAAACAGACCAGAGAAAGGCAATAAAGACTAATAGAGGATAAGATCTGTGGGTCGAACTTGGAATAATGCAGTATGTCATTAGCAGAAAGAGGGTGGTAACTTCAAAGGGGATGCAGTAATTTCTTACACTGCTTCAGTGTGATTTCTGAACACATTGCTGTACTGTAATCTGACCAAACCCAAGAGTTTCTTTATCCTTTTTAAGGAAAGACAAGTCATACTGAAAGCTGCTCTGTATGACTTGAAAGCCTTTCAATATGACTTGAAAGTCTTTCATTATGACTTATCATTAACGAACTGTGAGATTTACCAATTTAATCTTTTCAGACATCCTGGAAATAAAAATCATCCTCCAAGGCATAGGTAAAACTTTTCAGGAAATTTAATTTATGACCTCCTTTCTCTGCAATATTCATCATTTACAACATATATCAATTTCAAAATCTCGTATGGGTGAGTGAGAGCCATTCAGTCTTTTAGCGGTCTTTCCTAAGATAAATGAGCAGAGATAACTATATATATGTAAGGGGGCTTTGAAGGCAGTCTAACTTGCCAGGCTTCTAGTAGAATAAGCATGTAACTTTCCACAGAGCCTTCCATCATACTAATATCGTGATCATTAAGTTCCCCTTTGAGGATTCTTGTTAATATGATCTGTGTACAGATCAAAGATGCATCTTCGAATTATGCCACTTGCAAAAATACATCTTACAGTATTTTGTATCATTAAGCAAAAATAATTCTACTATTTGACTTCTTTAATAGTCCTGGAAAAATGAAAACTGAACACACAGTCATATTACTAAATTTCCTAAGAGTTTTAGGAGTGTTCTTGGAAAATCTCTTTGGAGTTTGCCATAATGATGAAATTTATAAAGACATTCTCTAAATTGCTGCTTTTGATTTGCAACTGCACAGCCCTTACTCTTGCTGCCTTTTTTTCCCCTCTCCCTCGTAAAGTTTGCCCTTGTCCTTACTGAACCGGCCAGAGTTATTGTCAAAACACTACCTACTATCTTAGAAAAATAATTTAAAACCTTTACTTCCCACTTCAGAAGTTGGCCTTTGAGAGCCCATTTGTATACATAGACATGAAACTTCACTGGGTTTCATGGAAGAAGAAAATGCTTGAGATATTAAGTGCATCCAGATGAGGCAAGCCAGCCCAAAGTTAACTTTTTAAATCTTTTTGCTTTTGTAACATGCAGCAGAGTTGACTTCTTGTATTTCACTATGAATTACAACACTTTATCTTCCTGTAGTATAAGGCTGCTAAAGGAGTGCTCACATTTTTGTTTCCAATTATATCACATTACAGTAAACTCCAGTTTTGCATAAGATACTCTTTTAGGCTACCATAGTGGGAAAGTTGTTACAGAAAATCATAGCCTTTGGCCCAAATGATTCTGTAAAAAGGAAAAAACACAAGCAGCAAGAACAAAATAAAAATGCCCCACTTCTTTTTTTTTTTTTTCTGGTCATCTTTTTGTCTTGTGGACAGAAAAGTTGTGCTACTGCAACAAATTTAAAAATGGGGAAAAATATATTACTGGAGCTATAACCAGAATGTCAGGAGGAAAAGAAAGTTGTTCAAATGCCATGTAAAGTAACTCCTGGATCTATTATTTACAGTACTCTTCAACTGAAAATATAGTAAAGGCATCTCTTTCTTATGATCCAAGAAATCACAGTTAATTCAGTGATCATTATTTATTTCTGATCACTTCCAAAATGAAACCTTTTGCACAATCTGGTGCAGCTGTTGTATGAGGTTTCGTGTTGGGAGCTGATAATTTCACAAGCCAAAAACTCCTTCTTCAAAAGAAGGACTATAAAACAATCAATTTGGTCCTCCTTTTTCAGTCTGCCTCTTGCAGGGCTTGTTTGCATGTTTTTACATGAGTTTAATTGCTTATTCTTTTTCAGATATCTTGCTTGGGTATCACAACAAATGAAAGAATGAATGCAAGAAGATACAAGCACTTTAAAGTTACAACCACATCTATTGAAAGCCCATTCAAGTAAGTTTGAGAGTGTAAACATGTTCTTATTTGTGTAGCCTTGCATAGATTTGAATTGTGCAGCTTGTTGAAACAGAGCATAGCTAAATGCTTCTGGAGTATTTTCACTACTTGGAATGCTGATTCTGTCAGCTATTTTTACAGTAACGCGTTCGGTCCAGTTAAAGGGAGCGATATACGTTTTGTAGTGACTCTACGTGGGGATACATAAACACAGAAAAGAATGTTTTCCAGCAGTGGTCATCTTCTCTTGTATAGTTTATGGGGAAATAAATATCCTTGTGATAAATCACACGCCCAAACTAGAGGTAGTTGCTTATCACATGGTGTGGATGTTGACCTGGATCTTCACGTCCACACCAGGCAGTCGCTTCTCCTGACTGATATTTAATGTGCTGTTGAATTTGGTCTGTGCAGTAGCTCCCTTTGCTCTCTTCACTGTGAGAAAAGAAGGAAGGGCACAGGCAAAGCTACTTTGTGAGGAAGGAAGCAGGATGTCCCGGGCACTGAAGTAGGTGTTGCATGGGTGAGACATGGGCTTTTGGGTATCGGTAGGTAAAGCGTAGGTTGGGATTCTGGTTTCTGTAGCGACAAGGGTGCAAGCTGAGAGAGGGGCTCGGGAATGGCGTAGCTCTGGGATGGGAATGCAGCAGCACAGAGCAGCTTGTGGACCCAAAGCAGGAAATCAATGAAGGCATGAGGCTGGAGTATGGGTGAGTTGAGGGCATGTTACAAAAGGAGCAGAGAAAGGACAGAAGCATGTCTTATCCTGCTGGGTATGCTGTGTCTCCCGTGAGAGCTGCTGCTCTTTCAGCTGACAGCCAGGGGAACAGGAGACAGGAGTTCTTGTTGCAGTTTCATTTTTGGGTTAGAAGAGAATTTTGTGTGATTTTTTTAATATCTCTCCATACAAAATTTTCAGTGAGAAGCAGAACCATTTCTGTATGGTTGCAGTCTTCCTACAGATTAGAGTTGTAACAAAACCAGATAATTACTTTGCCTGAAGAGCACAAGGTGGTGCACAGGAAAGGAAAAACTACTGATTTTATCCCCAAATTAATGTCACGTTCACAAACCATTTTCACTGAAATAGCTGCTATTATAAAAATGACTCCTGAAAATAACACCAGATGTCTGAAGTAACTGACTTGGCATTACCTGTCAGATGAAAGCATTGACATAAAGTGGTTGTAATCTCCTTGTTGCTTAGACCTGTTCTTGCATATATCATAACATGAGTTTCTCTTCCAGAAAACTATGATCTATTCAGCCAATGTGTAATTAAGTTAAAAAAAAAACCCAACATGTTAGAATTTTGATGTAGGTATCTTAAATATTTGACAATTAATTGATTCAGCAGCAGAAAGCACTTGAATAGTTCATTTAATTCAGATAATGCTTTCTTAATTTTGTGTTGTTTGGGGACTTAATTAATCTTAGACCTGCAGCTGGTGAACCAGTATGTATGACAGAAATAGATATTAATAAAAATGGAAATTACTCTAAGAAGACATTCACTTCATACTGTTTTGTCTTCTATCCGTCTGTACAATGCAACTTAGCTCTTAGAAAGGGATGTGAATTACCGTGCTCTGCTACATGATGGTGCACTGCCAGCAACATGTTACATTTCTCCATACAGTTTTGGTAGGTAGTGGAAGAAGGTTGGTGTCTTGGTTGTGTCCAAGAATCAAACCATTCATCAGTCTGGTGACTACTTATTTCAGAACTTGGTCATCAGCAAGCACTAAGATGCTTTTTATCTGAGTGGGTTTTCTACAGTTAGGAGCTTAAAGGGTGAAGAATCGAATTTGTAGGTAGACAAAAAATGTTGTATTTTGCTAGATGAGCTATGATACTGCTTACTAACGTGTGTTTTTGTTTTGTTTATAGCCATGGATGCATAAGGAACATTATAGACTTCTTTGAATTCAGATGCTGTGGTCTTTTTCGGCCTGTCATTGTGGACTGGACAAGGCAGTATACAATAGAATATGACCAAACTTCAGGATCAGGCTACCAGCTGGTGTAGCACCACCTTCATCCTGTGAGCATATCATATCTGAGTGGTGCCTGAAAAATTTTCTCTCTCTCTCGAATCCGCATCCCTTGAAGAGTAGCATGCTATGTGTAGGGCTGATGATGAATCTTAAGGTACCTTCTCTTCATCAGAATTTTATTAACAAAAGTAAAAATGGACAGAATAAACTGCCAAACCTGATAAGGAAGAGGAGGAAGATCAAAAAGGGATTTTAACAATTCTTAACATGAGAATTATTCGCGACAGCATATTCACAGTATTTGTTGTTGGGTTTTTTTATTTAAGGTCTTTCACAATGGAGCATGAGATTATTGAAGTATTGACATAAGTAGTTACGTTGTGCTGAGCAGAAAAATCTGTTTCCCAATATGAATAATTCCACTGAAACAAGAGTCTAGAATACAAAACTAAATTTCATGATGCAGAGTTCACTGATCGCTATGTTGTAGTTCCTGTAATGTGATTTTTTTAATACAGATTTTCTGTAGTTATGTACATTGAAAAATGTGCTTTTCAATACTGTTATAAACATCATGTGGTGGGAATCCCCTGTAACGTGTTATAGCAGTAGGGCGCGTCAGATAATGTTGAGGAAAAATGCTTTGCCCACATTTCTTGGTGATTGTTTTTGCCACCAGTTAGTGGTACAAGTAAATACTTGTAATAACCCTGTTCTGAGATTATATAGTCTGAAATAAACAATTGCGCAAATAAGGAGAGCTCTCCTGTTAAAGCCCTGCTTAAGTGCATGATACACCTGTAAAACTGGATTACAGTATATAATGGTTGAGGAAAAAAATGGAAAAAAATCATTATCTTAGAAGTAATTGTATAGGCAACTTACAAACTAGCAATGTTTCGATATTAGGTTTGTTCTTCATACAGGGCAGTGAGGTGTAATTGGAGATACATTGGAAGAGAAATTGCATGGGGGAAACCACAGATGTGAAAGCAAAAATCTCAATTATAGAAGGACAAGATAGTTTCAAATTGAATGCAACTGCAGAAGAAGAACCCAAAGTTGTCTGAAATGTTTGTTTTGTTTGGATGTAAAATAATGGGAACTAAACTTTAAAAAAAAAATAAAAATTAAAAATGCCCATAATAACGCACGCACACAGAAAATGTAATGCAACGTTCTGAAGAAGATGGTGTATTGGCACGTGGAAATCACCCTTGATTTCTTTTTTTTTTTTTTTTTTAAGTTCTCATGCGACAGATAAGTTTGGAAGGTAAGGAATGATCCAAAATTGCATTCCAAAGGGGCTTTTTTTGAATGTGATGCACTGATTTTTGCTATTGTGTTTTCATATACTCATAGTGAATTGTTCACTGCTTCCTTAACTATTGTTTACAGAGAGACTGAGAATCAGGTTAGTTCTCTTCTAAGTGCTGTAGCAACTCAGTGGTTCGAGAAACCTGTGAGGGGAGTTCGGGGAGGGACCTGAAAGCAGATGTCTGAGACCAGTGTAAAGAATGTGTATCTGTATATAAATAATTTATCAAATAGTTTTCTCTCTGTGGGTGTGTGTTTAGTGTATTTAAAGCTGCTCATTTTCATTTTATTCAACCAAAAAAAAGTGTAGGAAGATATCTAATGAGCTTTTAGTGATGTTCAATATTGCTGTTAATAGGCATTATGCCCTGCAAATTCACTGCATGTTTGATGCTTGGCAAAATTAGCGTTTTCTGTAATATGCAGATTACAGGTAATAAAGCAATCTAGTGGTATTCCCGGCCCTTGCCTTAGTAAGAGGAGCAGTGAAACTGTAAATAGTTGATGTTCAGTATTTGCAAGTAAACATTTTTTTCTGTAGTTGTTCATTGATCTCAAGACACACACTTAGTTTGCAAGTACCAGATATCAGGATTTACAGAAGTGCAGCATTAGAGTATTTGAATGCTTGATACTGGAAAAATCAACATCGTCTTGGACACAGTTTTAATGGGAGAGGTTTGGGTGTAGGGGTGGCAAGAACCTTTTGCTATTAGATCCAGTAGATGAGAGTGGCAGGATGCGTGGTTGGTCCTTTTGCCTCTAGTCTCCATCTGGCTCTGAGCGAGTCGTTCTGCCTCCCTCTCCTTTCTTGTCCTTTTTTTTTCCTGTAGGCTCTAGGGTGTGAGGGTGGGAGCTGCTGCTGAGTAGGTGTCCGTACAACATCTCTGCAGCTGAGCCCTGGCTGTCATCAGCTCTTGTTTCCCCTGTGAAGGAGGTGCTTCAAACTCTGGTCGGGTACATCCCGTGTCGTGCCTTTCCCAGAGAAGCGATGAGCTGGCTCCCTGTCCTGAATAAAATGTGTTTTGTTTTAAAAAACAGTGAAAAGAAAAAGAATCCGTGCAGCCCTGAAAGTAGGATGTTGTGTAAAGCGCACGGGCTGCTCGGACTGGATCTGATCCGCCCTGACCACTTACCGTTCGGCTCCGGAGGTGTTACGCTGGGCTCCCTGCCAGGCCAGGGAAACGTGGGCTGGAGAGGCTGCCCCGAGAGATTCCTACCCAAAGTTCACTGTAAGGACAGAATCGTAATTTTAAGTGCAAGTTACAGATTCAAAAGCTATTCCCCACCCCGGTGGATTCCCCTCTACTGTGAACGGGGAAAGCGGAGGGCCTGGGGCGGCAGGTGAAAGCAGGTGTGGATTCATATAAATGTTCTGAAAACTGAGGGAGATCGGTTTCCCGCTGATCAGTCCTTGAAAAGACCCGTTTGAACTAGCAAAGTGCTTTACCCAAGTATTATCTTATAATTTAAATACTAAGTAAGCCTTGGAAAGATGCATCTTTCAGTAGGTTGTGGAAGGACTGTGACGGGGGCAGGGACCTGCGAGACGTTTTCATGATGATTAAAATCACCAGCTGGAAAAACCTCCTGAATCACTCCCAATTTCCTTGTTTCTGTTCATGCCGAGCAGAGAAGCTGTTAGTCAACATTGGTTTTTTCTTGCTTGGGGGGGTCCCTGTTCCTGCAGAGTCCAGTCCTACATAGCTGCTTCTCCTCCATGGTCTCCCTCGGCAGCAGATGTCCCTGGTGCAAGGAGGGGGATGAAGGAAATGGCTTCAAGCTGCACCAGGGTAGGTTTAGACTGGACATTAGGAAAGAATTCTTCACAGAAAGAGTGGTCA
>JAOXJM010000001.1:41274638-41289731 GCA_026413425.1 Tringa solitaria
AGAGTCTGGGAAACCCGGATCTAGTTCGCTTTCCAGGCAGAGAGGATGCCAGCAGTCCCGGAGGGCTGTCCCCCTTGCCAGGCTCCAGGGTGCTGCGTGAGAGTAGGGCTAGCAGCTCTGGGTGCAGAAGAGGGGGAGAGCTTGTGCCATGAGAAGTAAGGGGTTATCCACCCTGCTCTTCCTTATGCCCAGGGCTGCTTCAGTCCATCACTCAGGGATTGCTCTCTGTAAAAGCACCCTAGTGCTTACCCAGGCGAACTGGGAGCCCAGAGCTTTCTCTTCAGAGGTGTCCGGCCCTGGGGCAGTGCAAAAACACAGCTCCTCCCTGATCCTCCATCCTCTGTGCCCCATCAAGTTGCCCTGCAGGACCAGAAGTGCCCCAGCCCTGGATGGCCCATTTCCTTGGGTACTGACCAGAGAAGTGGGGCTTTGTGCCCTAGGAGTCCTGAGCAAGGGCTCTGACCAGTTACTGCCTCGGCTGGTACCCATCCATCTCTTCCAGCTGTGGTTTAAAGAAAAGCAGGCACCCTGCTCCATTATGGAAAGCCATGTTTTGGGGGGCAAGGCCAGCCCACAGCCAGGGTCCCAAGGAGATAAGTTAAAGGCTGCCTTTTGCTTCCTGGTTTCCACCTCTCTGTAGTAACCCATCAAGTCTGTGAGCTGAGCAGGGCTCTGCCTGCTCTGTGTTTACTGAGGCACCCGTGCACATCACGTACGTGGCCTAACCACCCAGCCACAGGGGTATGAGCATCCTTGCTGGTCCCAGTTCTGTGGCCTTGATCCCAGCTGAGGCTTTCATCCTGTTAGGCAGCTGGGACAGACTCCTGTGTGGCTCAGGAGGGCAGTGGGCTCCACTGATTTACACTCTGGAGAAGTCTACTGGATTCGGGCTCCGTGCTTGCAATATTTTTATTGAAGAGGTTCCCAGGAATGTTTTTTGTTTGGTCAGGGCTGAAGTAAGCTCCCTGGTAAAACGCACACTTAAGGACACCTTAAGTCCCACCAGCTTGAATGAATCTTAAGTAGGTTCCCCTCAGTAGCTTTGCAGAACAGGGCTGTGACCTCAGGAGCTGATTTCACTGCCCCTGCTCAGGCAGGGGAGTTGGTGGGGTGAACAGGCTAGCGTTGCCACACCATGGCTCAGGTCTTGGAGCTGAGCGAGGATTTCGGGCTTTGATTCATCCGGGAAGATGTCATCACCTGTTTGGATGTATAGCACAGAAATGACACTGTGCTGCCTTTCTGTGCTCTCCTGTCACAGCACGTTTTCTAGATGGTTCAGCAGAGATGGTAGACTGAGAACATTTGTGCATTTGAGGCTCATAAAATACCTTGCGCTCCTCAGCCTTTTGAACTGAAGCACTTCTATATTTTCTTAAAGTATTTTTTAAAACAGCAATCAATGAAAATGTCTCCAGGAATCCAGTTTTCCAGGAGACAGCTCCTCATTCATCTTGAATACCAAGTTACGCTGCAAAAGGTCCAACTCGGCAAAACACAAACCCACAAATTTACCTTAAGTCCCACGGGAGCCTCTCTGAGCACAACTCTGGCTTGCATTAGCGTGTGTTTGAAGAGTCTGGACACAGCGACCTGATGCTGGAAATATTTACGACAGTTTGACAGCATTCCTTTGGAAACGTCCCTCCAGCAGCACGTGGATCCCACTCCAGGCCCTCAGGCGAGCAGCAAGTGGGTGTCACTGGTGCCCTGGGCTGCAGGTGCTCTGATAACAGAAGTTTAAACGATTTTTGGAAGGGTGAGAAAGAGAGAGAGCTCCAAATTTCGGCTGTAGATGAAATTATGTTTCAGCAAAAGGTAAATTTTTATCCAACACGTGTCCAGTCTGTACAACTTGGATGGCTAAATATCAGTTGGCAGTGTTACTAAAAATGTCGGGCTTTACTGTGTAGTCCTTCGTCAGTGGTTGCTTGAGGCTTGGGCATCTGGGTCTCCTGACAGCTCAGCTGAAGGAGCTGGTGTGGGTAGAGCCATGGCACTGGTACCCGCAGTACCCCCATGTCCCTGTTCACCTGAGGCATGGGCTTCTGACCACCCATCAGATGTTTTGAGGGGCCCGAGAGGGAGGACTTACTCTACCACCCTCATATACAACTCCTTCATCCTGGAGTCCAGGCTTTGAAATCTCAGAGATTTCATTTGGTTTGTTTATAATTCAAGTGAAGGGACAGGACAGGGGGTGTTGGGTGGGACCAAGGGTGGTCATGCAAGGAGTGCGGCAGTTACTCATGGGGGCAGGCTGGTGAGCAGCATGTCGATGAGGGTTTGAAAGGTACATGCGTATGATGTTCCTGGCCAGATCCTGAAGTCCTCATGCTGCTATTTGCTCAAGCAGGCTGTTAACATCAGAGGGTCTGTCTGTACAAGGTGAGGTATATGCAGAATGAGACCTGCAGTATTTCATGTCTCCCGGTGAGGGAGGGAGCTGTCAAGCTTTAAAAAAAAAAATACATTTTTAAAAACAGTTTGAAGGGCAAAAGAGGGGTGAGAAGTCAAACAGGAGGGTGAGTCTCTTGCTCTATAACTAGAATGGGTTTTGATGCAGAACAGCATTGCGGGTACAAGGCTCAGCTTCTTTTTGGTTCAGCGTTTTGGCCAACTCATCAGGTTGCTTGTTTTTGGCTGAGTGGCTGCAGTGGCTTGTTTCTATGGGCATCGTTGGCTCATCAGTTTTACTCAGTTCTTCGGCATTTTCAAAGAGCCCAATTAAGGCCATTTCCTTTAACTTCATCATTACAGACGGTGCTCAGTTTGTGCCTTCCAGTGACATGCCAAATCTGGCGCAGTCGCCTCACGTTTGGGGACTTGTGTGTAGCTTCCATTTGTGGAAGTGGAATTTTTCCTGTCTGTAGAAGAAAAGTTTTCTATCTGACTTGAATTTCCCCAGGACTAAAGAGATACCCAAGAGGAAACGTGAACCTGTGTTTCTTTTATCTTAAATAGATCTTTATAAAATTCTGCCATAAAGGGGGCTTTGAATTACTTGGGAGCAGGGGCAAACGGCATCCCACCGGGAGCACTCTGTAGTGCATGAGAATATTCAGTAATAGGATTTGGGTCTTAATTTGAGGTTTAGCTAAAAGAAAGGTGTCAAAATATTGATCTTTCCAAATTGCATGTGTTAGAGCTGGCTGCTGAGATTTTGCTTCAGTCTGCATCAGGATTGCTGATAGAAGTTACTAATATAAATATTACGAAAAGGTTCATGTTCCTCCTTTAGTGTGGCTGCCAGTGCTCTGGAGTTTTCAGCTTCATATTTTTTTCCCTGAATATTACTTTGAAAATACACATTAAATGGGTTGCCTTTTTGGAGATATATATATATAAAAATATATAATGGTGTGGTCAGTGATGTTTATTGAACAAAGCTACAGCCTGGGTCATCAAAGTCATGCCGAGTTGCAAGTGTGCATTCTTTATACCTTTTAACAGGAAAGTAATGTTGAAGGAATAAATACCTGGCACTGGATGCATTCTCCTACTTGAAGATTTCCTGGCATCTTATTTTTGCGGGGAATTGAAGCATATTTTCAGATTGGATGAGAGGCATATGGACATTTTCATCTTTGGTTGAGCCATAAACATTACTCCTCAGGAAGTTAGGATCAAAGAGCAGAAATGATGCTTCATTATTGCTTTGTTTCTTAATGAATTAAATAAGTTATTTTCTCTTGTCCTGGGCTCTGGCAGACCTGAAATGCAGGAATGATGAATGTGGTAATGGCTGTTTTTTAGTAACAGATTCCTTCTCTCTTTTTTCTTTCTTTCTTTTTTTTTTTTTCTTTCCCATCTCACCTATTTATTTCTAATGTATCTACTCATTTCTCTAGTACCTATAACTAGGTTTAATTACAAATACTGAAAAATTCTGTTTCCAGGTAGTAGCCTAGCTAGGAATGGAAATTCAGGTTGGCCCAAGTTATGATGTACAAGCAAGAACTATATTTCTGCTACAGCAAATCACCTAATTTGCAATGTTTTAAACAACTAAGCAACCAAAGTGATAAATGCCATCCTTTTACAATTTTTCCTTGAGAAACGGTATTATAAAAGGACTTGATACATTTCTTTTCAATTCAGTACTCATCTGTGTTCAGTTCTGAGTTGTGGAGACACCGCATCCTACTTGTACCTCCACTACCCGTTTCGGCAACTCACCTCAGCCTCAGGCACAGGAGGTTATCTCATGCTAATACATTGATATATGCCCAGGACCACACGTACCTTGCCCACGTGCTGTATACAACCACTCTGTGGTGGGTAAATGGCGGTCCAAGCATTCCCAACAGACGCAATCACTGACAGAACGGGTTTTGGATGAGGCAATGAACTTGGGCTTCCCTTAGCATCCGTGAAACAAGGTTTTGGATTTGGAAACTTGAATAAGAAACTCATTTGCTGGTAGATTTCCGTGTTGAATAAATGAACGCAGGAGGGAAGGGGAAGTAAGCACAAGAGCAGATGTAGGTAAGGGGTTTATAGCCTAGAAGGAGCAATGAAAGTTTTAGGATGTGGATGTTTTTCCCCACTGCAGTGTTATGACCCTCATATATCGTGAAAGGGAAGATGATTACATGGTAACTGTGTTACTATAATGTTATAAAAAGGATGGGATGGTATCTTTCAAGGAGACTATCAAATGGTTCAGTAGCATGGATAACCAACTGCGGATTTCTCTGCATGACAAGACTAAGTCATAATAACAGCTTGGGAATAATGATGCTATATTTTTCCATTAAAGAAAGTTTTATTTCTGGAACCTTGACAGATTTTTAAAGTAACGTAGGCTTTTCTTACCACTGAAGCCCACATCTTTATTACAAAGCTAAACTGTTCTCTCCAAAACCACATAATGCATGTTGTAACAGTACTCTCCCACAGACGATGAACACTTAGAACATATTTTTCCATGTGAATCATCCATTCACTCGAAAATAAATTCCCTTATTAAACAAAATACAACCATGTGACAAGTTTTGTAGGTTTGTATTCCATCTCTCCTTTTCATTAGACTAGTAAAATTTTATTGCTGTTTCAAATAATTTTCTGATGATTGCATCATTTTTCCTCCTCATGCCCCCCATTTTCTTTTTAACAAAATATAAAGCAGTTTCCATCCCCACTCTGTTGCAAACACATCAAGCAAAATAAACGATGAAGAACTGATCCTGCAGTGGGATGAATGTAAAGAGGTCTGTAGCGCTCCTTGAAAGCTGTGGTCACTCAGCTGCACACAAAGTTGCCTGTCTGCATTTCTCTGCTGGACAAAGCGAAACAAAGACATCATTACAGTCCCTGACACCGACCACTGAAGAAAACAGCATCTCCACAATTTTTTATAGTTTCCTTGAAAACTCGAAGGTTACAAGGGAGCATGAAGAGCATATGTTGTTATTGTAAGGCTGGTGTTCCACGTGAGCATCTGTCAGCAGATGCTAAGTCTTGCCACTGGTGACATGGCTTTTCATGGGTATTATCTGTCCATTTCACAGCCCCAGATAAAAGGTAAACAACATCCCAAGCTCCAGGAGTCATTAGTTTTGATAATTGTTCTGCTGCTTGCTTTGTGCAATTTACTTCTATAAATACACACTAGGGGAATCATTTTTCTAGTGTACCATGGCACAGTAATTTCCTATATAATTTCATCCAATTGCTTCAGGAACTCATTTGAGCAATTGTTAATTAATCATTAACAATCATTAACTTCAGGTAGCAATGACTGCTAATCAAGATTTCCATGCTGCATTTTTAATCTCTAAAGGTACATCATTAATCAAATTAGTAACATTTTTTGTTATTTGAGGAAAAGAAACGGTGTGCATCCCATCCATTCAAAGGAACTGTTAGTAACATCTTTGCCTTTAAAATCATTACATGCCTTCACTCTGGCTGTTGTAAAAGTCACAGGCTTTTTTGCTGCATAAATTACTTGAAAATATTTTGCAGTTTAAATTAACAATGCTTTCCCATTGTTCATGGTACTGATAATTATGGTGTTAGGAACAGCCATGGTAGTAGTGACACCACTCCAACTATTTCCCTTATGATTAATCATCTTTGCCTTATACCTCACGACTGAGAAAAAAAAACAAACCCAAAACTATTTGTAATACTTTTAATGCCATCTTTTTCTCAATGACATAGCTAATAATAATCTTTTTTGCTATTACTGTACCCTTATGGCCCATCAGCACCACGCTTGTAAATGAGGTTGCTCTGTTAAGACTTTGTGCATCTCCCCTAGAGAGGAACATTTAATTCTAATTTTCTCTCACACTGCAGTGACTTTGCAGTGTCCCCTTGGAAAGAACAGTGTGGCACAGCCCATGGATGATATGCAGATGGAAACATTCCCTGAGGAAGAAAGGCTGGCCAGGTGTCTCTTCTCCCTTCCCCTTGCCTTTACCTGCTGTCCTTGATAGCAACGGTGGAGGAAAGGAAGGGGCAATGGTGGAGCAGAGCTGCAGATGGGCTCCACCACATCTCCAGTGAGGACTTTCATCCTCTGTGGCTTGTCCAGGCTGCACCAGCCAGCCCCTGTACTTCTAGTCCCATGTGGGACTTTGAGTGACCACGTAGGAGAAATTGGATGTAGTAAATTGAATATTTCCCCTTTCTGAGGTGCAATGGAGAAGCAGCCCAGAAGCTGCCATGTTTACAGCAGGATGTTTGCAAGCAGTGCGAGGACGAGGCTGACAGCCTCCCCAGACTCCCGGCTTAGCTCCAGCACCCTGGCCCCAGGCAAGCAACTCCCACGTGTGTGTGCCTGCACTCTGGCCAGAAAGAAGGGAGGAATAATTAACTCAGAGGTCTGGGAAGTGCCTGAACAAGAAAAGAGCGGTGTTTTGGAACAGGACCTCCGTCCAGCTGAGCCTACCTCTGCAATGTCCCAGCTGGCAGCCAGGCTGCTAGGGCTGCCCTTATCAGGGTGGGACCCACTGGCCGCAGGAGGGAGAGATTAGCCGCTCCTATCACTGCATTTACTGAGATAAACTGCTCACACACTCACCTCATGGGGAGCTGTAAAGATTAAGGTTGGCAAAGTCCCTTGATGGTGAAAATGCTATTGAACGGCGCTAACGTTTTATCGCTGCTGCTTGCCGCACAAATACTCGCTATTACATTTATTATTAAAACATGTTTCCCATAGAGCTGAAGATTGTAAGGCCATGAATAGTATCGGGCTGAAATCAGGGTGATCTTATTTCAAGGAATTCCAGAGGAATGAACAATAATTTGCCACTAATTGCAAAGAAGCTTTGATAAAAGCTCTGAACAGATTCCCAACAGCGCATATTTTCCAGAGCCCGCCTGGTAATTTTCAATAAACCCCAAGAACAATATGACCATTAACTATTATGTTAAATGTCATCCAGATTTGTTCATATCATTCTTCACTGCACTGCATCTTTTCTATGTGTGTTTTCATAATTTATGGTGTGTGGCCACATTTGGGCTCGCTCAGTTATACACCCGCGGAAAGGCATTAGATGAAGGTCAAATGAAGCCCACAAGGGATGGGTGATTGCCGTTCCCATTTGACTCTTCTTTAAAGAGTACAGAAGTTACCTTCTGGCTTGTGGCTTCACGCACAGACAGATTGCATCTACACAAATTGCTTCCCACGTGAAGGTTTAAATATGTGGAGTAGATACTTTCTTGGAACGGACAAGGTCATGAGCAGTGTCAGCATCTGGATTGCAGGGTGAACCTCACAGTGATGTCCTGTGGCAATGTCTGCAGCACTGTGCACATGCACCGCTTCCTCAGTGAGTCTGACGGAGAAGGAGAAAGCGATGTCTGACCCTAACTGTACAGCTTGGAGTCGGGCAGGACATCTGCCCATGCCCCAGCAAGGTCCTTTGCTATGTTAGGAGGCTGTTGTTGGAGGCCTGATTCAAGACCCACTGCGGTCTGTGGAGATTTCCACTGACCTACCGAGATTTTTGAATGAGGCTCTCTTTGTGCTAGAGCATGCTAAATAACATGGAATGCTTGCTGAAAAATGTATTACCATTTCATGCATGGCTAGTGCTGCTCATGTTGTTTGATGGTTGTAAATGTTCAGAAAGTTACCAGCTATTTAGCCTATTGAAGGTGTCCCGATTGCAACAATACCGTTTCATTATTGTGAGCACTTATACAAGGTGCAGGTTGGTTTTGCTTAATTTTATTGCCATTTAAAGTTCCAATAGCACTAATCAGAACCAGATGACTTAAGTTACCAGCCAAACAAGAAGACTGGCGGATGGTCGCAACAATTTGTAATACCTCATGGGAAAGTTAATTGTTCAAATTATTCAGCAAATGTTGCAAATTCACAGACAATGTTAAAATCTTTTGAATATTTTGTCATCAAGAAAGATCTGTGTCTACACAGAATGCTATTTTAAACTAATATTTCAACTGGCTCATGTTTAATTTATTCTGTGTAGCTGGCCTGGTTTTGTCCTATTGACAGCGGAAGTAACAAACATATGAATGTGCTCTGATTCCCCAATTCCCTATTTAATAAAATATATTAAAAAATTAAGAACCAGCTTTAAGGCATGTCCCACTGCGTGGTTAGTTCTCTTAAGAAGATTATCAGACATTATGGCATCCCAGTCCTAGCTGTGCTGGGATCTCAGCTGCCAGTTGCTTAAAGGCTGGGGTCCCCCCTCATGTACACACAAGTCATTAAAAAATATAATTGTTGGTATTTTAAGTTGCCTAAATTAGGAGATGCCTTGATATTGTCTAACCCGGGAGATATGCTTGATATTCACTAGGGCAAATCCATTGCTGACAAAAAGCCAAGGAAGAAATTGCATAAATGCAACTCTGATGATCTAGACAAGCCTTTGGTACAAGACTTCTTACTTCAAAACAAAAGTAAAATCAGCTATTATCTTAATGTTTGTTGTTTAAATTCCACAAAAGATAGTGCAAATTAGTTTCTTTGTACTTGAGATACACTGTGCTTGCTAAACATGTAGGTCAGGTTTCTTTTTTGTGCTCTGCTTTATGGTGTCCTCTCCACCTCATGACTCCATTGTGGCCACTGATCTGCCCAGGAATATGTCAGACTGAAGGTTCAAAAGAGAAATTTTGAATGTTTGAATTTCTGTCTAATAATTTAGATAATTGTCTAATTATTTAAATGGCATTTATAATAATTTAAATGATTTGAAATGCTGAACGTTGTCAGATGCTGATGTATTTTTGCTCAAAAATAGCCTGCAGCTTGTTATGCAATGAAGCCTCCTTCAGAACTTTTGTATGGCTTATGCCCAAGCAAAGCACTGGGACGTGTTGGGCCAAATTTTTTTACAGAGAAGAACATGACTATGTATAGTAGCAGGCTGTACCAAGAGATGAGTGTGCTTGTCTTGGGGACAGCAGTTTTCCCTCTGCTTTAAGTTACAGGAACTGAAGAGACAAGGTGTCACTCTTTTAGTTTCTGAAAGCTTCTGCCCAGATGGCACTGTGACCTTGCACGTTCAATTAAACGATAACTTAAGTTTCCTAAAATACCTGAAAATCTGCTGTGGTTGCTCTCCACACACTTGATCACAGATGTGTCACTCACCCATGGGACCAGCCAAATTAAAGATGGAATGTTTGAAAACTGGTGCAAACGTTAGCAACTGGTCTTTTTTAATAGAAAATCCGTTATAGATGCAATTCCAGAGTCAGGCACAAAGTAAAGAGAGCCCAGGTAGGGCTGTCAGACAAGCTCTGGCAAATCTGTAGGGCTGGGAGGGGCAGAGCATGGACATCAGCTTCCCCAGTTCACATCACAGCCTGTTAGTAAGGCTCTGCCACAGAGGACAAGTGTTCAATGAGGCAATTACAGAACTGAAGTGCTCAATGTGCAATTATATATTGTAATTTGTCAACTTTAGTCTAATAATAGGAAAAAACAACCACAAACAGAAATCCATAGTAAAAACCACGATTAAATAAAAACCTGGTTTTCGTCCAGACAAATTTCAAATCTACATCTGAATTCTCCTATAGTCAAAAAGCAAGCTTGTCCTTTCAAACATTTATGGTAAAAAACATGGATAACTATGGTATCTTCATTTTTGCTAATTTATGTCCTTTTGTGTAATAAGCTTTTTTTAAATGACTCCCTTCTGACACCTTTATATGAGAGCTATAATTTCTTTTCTCCCTCACTCACTGTGCTTTGCGAAGTCACATTACACTGCAACATGTAAAGCATGGATAGAATTTGACAGTACTTCATCCAAAATGTACTTTTCAAGAACAGGAATAATAAATGCCCAGGAAATTGCTATTTTTTCTGTTATTGTCCATTAAACCCCTGGAAGGGAAAAAAGTACACTGCAAAGTCATTAAAAGACCCACCAGCCCAACCTGTTTTTTAAACACAGAGGACACTTCAGGATACAGTGCTGTGATTCCTGCAAGTAGGCAATTTTGAAGCTAAGAAAATTTAATTCGGAAACCACTATTATGATTTGCAACTTTATTTATACTTTGCCTTCTATTCCGCAAATAAGTTTGCCATATTTTTGTCCTAGTATTAGGTGTTCTGTTTCAGGCCAGGCAGATGTTGTAAGGCCAAAACCTCAGTTGTCATTAGATTTATGAATCAATTTTGCTACAATAGGGACCTCTAAAAGAAGTGAAGCCATCCGATATTTCTGCTATAGGAAACGAATATTCTTCCATAGACTCAAAAGCATATTTTTGGTTGTTTAATGATAATATTATGTTCTTTTCCTGATTTACATATTTTGGCCCTTCCGAATACCCTTCATCTTCCAATTAGTTTCCCCATTACATGTATAATTAAAGACAAATCAGATTATGGTGATTAGCATATATTATAAACCATTTTACTAATTTCTGAGGGCATATTCCTACAAGGGATAACATAGAAATTAGAAGGCTAATTAGGCCAAAATTACCTTTGCTAATGAATCTAAGCAGTAGCTAAATCCTCTAACAAAAGAGACAATTTTGTGCTTTGGAGGTTGAAGGTGTGATTCTCAGGAACCAACGTTAGGAATAAATCTGTGAGTTTCAAGAAGGTTTACAAAAGGCTGAGCTCCAAAACACCTGAACTAATTCTCTGAGAATCTGCTGCCACAGGGTCTAACTGTGGACATTGATAATATTGTAGAAGTCTGAGGGGAGGAGAAATACTTCTGCATGAAGTACAGCTCTTCCCACAGTTCTTGGGGCTCACAGGGAGAAAAAAGGAGGTTTGAGGAGGGAGTGCCAAATTTTGCATGCAGTGTGAGGGTACAGTCAGGCAAGAGCGATGTCACCCGGCCAGCGGGGTTGGTGAGGGCAGGGTGGGTGGCCGCTGTCTTGCCCCAGGGCTATTGGCCAGGCAAAGAGAGTTAGAGTTGCAATGGATGAGGAATGGATGTGGGGTCGTGGCCAAAGTGTCAAAGGCAGAAACCCACAGTGGAGGCATGCCAACGCTTCTGTCTATCCACGTTGTAAGTGCAGTGGTACCACTCCCTTGTTCAATGAGGAAGTGTACTGAATTCAGGAGCAGCTGTAACAGAAGAAAACATCTCTAGGTCTTGAAGTACAAGCCCAGGGCTCAGGACACCCAAGGTGGTTTGCAGCCACAGAGTGGGTACGCAGCATTTGAAGGCTGGTTAGTCCCAAACCTTTATGTGCATTTGAGTTCTTGACTCTGAATTGATGAATCAAAATACCTCTGAGGGCTTTGATCTTAGTATCCCTGTCCTGAAGTCTCCTATCTGTAAAAGGGAAAAAATAGTACTTTCTGCTCCGGATATGGTAAGTATGTTGAAGAGAGAGGAGTGGTTCGACAGTAGAAATGAAAAGGCATAAAAGTACCTAAAAACCACCAAAGGAGGACTGCCAGAGCTATTGCAGGCACAATCCTGCCTCAGTCTTGGACTCATAATGAAATGACACTATTCACTGGAGGCTTCCTTTCCCCTGACTTCTCCACTGGGATAGATATCTGTGCTTGGCCTGGAACAGAGTGCTTCTTCCCCTCGTTCTTCACTGGGATGTATATTTGGAATATCACAGTCAAACTGTTCCTGTTCAACGGCTCTATTTTCAGATGCTAATTACCTGCTGAAACTTTCAGCCTCTGAGTTGAAGCTTTCCAGACCAGGTTTCTGCCCGGATTAATTTCATTTAAATGTGTAAGTAACAAAGCACAGCTATTCTTGTAGACAGGGAAAATATTCTCCCTTCATCTGAAGAAAAAAAAAAGAAAATGATAGATTGTTTTGAACAGCTTTGGTGTCGAAATGGGTGGGAGCAACAAAAGACTGAAACACTATAGGAAAATAGTCCTTGGAGAGGCGACAAGGCTTTTGGTGTTCCAGTGAAGCTAGCCAAAGTTTGGGGATGATAGCTTCCATATGCACAACTGGTTTGCACAACTATTTCCCTGTATTCTACATAAAATGAGTCAGTGCTGTGCATGGTGGTACTGTTCTTTGTACACACTGAAATACCTCATTAGCAGGTGAGGTGGATTGTACCTCCATCACTCCACAATAAGTGAGGATATGATAGGAGTGAACACCTAGAAGAGAACAAGCTTTAAGACGTAAAGATGTCCATTGGAGGTGATGGCTTTTGACCTGTCCAACAGCTGGGTAGCTTTTCTCTTCAAAAAACCAAAATAATAGGAAAAGACCTACTACTCCAGTCACTGAGCATGTGTGTATGTGTGTGTAGGATGCTCTTAAATAAAACCTGGCTCAGCTGACTCCAGCTTATGTGCATCAAGCTGTCGAGATTAAGGCAGTACATGGTATCAGAAAAAATGAACTATACATTTCAAGAGGAGTACTTATGGACTTCAAAACTGAAAGATCTGCAGAGAACAGAACTAGGCAAAAAGGGTAGAGGGATTTTTTGGAGGAACCGAGGCTTATAAGGGGCTTGTAGCTGTTTTTCATGTCTGTCTCTAGTGCAAGGGTTGTTTGAGAACATAGTCTCTCATTGAAGGACTTGGGAATCTCAGAGAGACTGATGGGACTAGTTGAAAACTACTGTTTAATAAAAGAAGCATGGAAGTTTTCCATGAGTGTCACTGGCAGAACTGCCTTTACTTCATTTAAGGTTTTGGCAAATCAACATAAAATTTTCATTTCTGATTTGGATACTGGGGAAAAGAAGACAAATAAACAAACACTTAGGGAAACACCTTCCTTCCCGATTCCCCAGACTCAACTTAAGCCAGACGCCTCCTGAGCCTCAGCTTCCCTTGTTTCCACCAGCCCTCTCACTCAGTCCCTCCCAGTCTCTCTGGTGAGGCGTTGGGCAGCGCTGGATGGTGGGTCTGCACATAACTGCTCCTTCTTGTTTCCCTCTGTCCACCAGCCGCAGAGGTGTCCTTTCCTTGGCGTGGGTCATGCATGGGCACAGTCTGTCCAAGGTAATTCCTCTGTCACAGAGCAGTTCCTGCCAAGAGTGCAGCTCCAGCCATGTCCCCAACAATGTTGTTCTATGTGTCTCCTCTGCATCATCTCAGGTATCTCCCACCCCTGTGTCTCCTCCTGTGACTCTTCTCCTTTTCCTTAACCACCCTGGAGACAGGCACCAGGGATGCCCGGGGGGCTGGGTCTCTGCGTCATGACCAATGTGATGAAAGAAATCATGAAACTTGTCGAGACAATGGTGAGTAAGAGTCAGTTTTCCTGGATAGCAAGGTGGCTCAGGGACCTTAGTGGCAGCTGAGCAAGCCACGGGGACCTGTGCATTAGGGAGACCTTGGGGTACTGGCAGCTGGTGGGTGCTGCCAAGGAGGGAAGGAGAGGGTACCAGGTGCCTGCAGTAGGTGCAGAAGGGAGGTCGGAGCTGAGTGCAGAAATAACTTGGCCATGCTTTGGAAAGAGGAGGCACCATCCATGGTGCACGAGTGGTGTGTCTGAGTGGGGTGCACATTCCTGCCCAGACCACGAGACACGGGGGAGGCTCAGGCTGGCAGTCCAGCTCCAGGAGCCTGCAGGAAGACATCCAAACCCAGGAGGAGTGTAAGGGAGGTAGATTATATTACACCCTTCCTTTAAGCATTTCCTTTTGGCTAGCTCAGGTTTCTGCCTTTACCCTTCAAGGCTGGCGTAGTCAAGGACTGTAAATCCCTCTTTGGGAGGCAGCCAGCTGAAAGCTGGTCACTGCCGCAGCAGCTCTCTTTGTGGCTTTAGGTCTTTTTGCCTGTTCAAAAGATGCTATTGGTATGTATACTGCTCCAAGCACAGCAGCCCATATGTCCAGTTTCTGTGGAAAAAAGCTAAATCTCAGCCAGAATTAGGTGAACATTGTTATGCACACGATCACTGGGCTATCAAAAAAAAAAAAAGCTGAGAGACTCCTGGGACTGTAAAGCAAAATTGCCTTAAGTAAGTTATTGTCTTATATCCTGACTGTTAAATGGATGGGTTCCCTTCCATTCTCCCTGGCCATTGTTGCTATTCAGCATCTGTGCTTCCTCTTCAACACAAGGTCTTCCTATGGGCTTGTACGACAATTTGTCTGCTGGCTCCTGTGAGCCCAGTGGTTGCCCTTCAGCAATGACTTGAAACAGTCATGAATCACAGCTGAGGCTGAATCCCTCTCACTGCTCTTTTGCACTGAGCATAAAGCCCTGCCACCAAAATTACCTTCTCCACTTGGAGGAGACCTACATGGAGGCCTGGTCTGGCCAGCATGAGTGGAGCAGCTGGAGACCTTCTAGCACATGTGATCCCCAACCTTTCCTACCCCTGCCTGACTGTACCGGGGGGGTTTCATTGTTTGATTGATCTTTCTCTTTGTCCTTGTCCTCTGAGACGTACACCCCTTAGAGAGCTGTCCTTGAATTTGAGATAACTGACCTTATTCCTACTGACCATCTGTAACCATCACTTCACCACATATTTCATCTTGTTACAACATTTGCTTAACCTCAGGAAGGTTTTTTGTTGAGGCAAGTCCTAGGAGGTGACCTGATTAAGCTCAAGTGAGTGTAATTTATATTGTCTTGGAAGAAAGGTTTCCTGCAACATAACATGCAGGTGGCCAAGAAAGCCAACAGCATCCTGGCCTGTATCAGGAACAGCGTGGCGA
>JAOXJM010000001.1:41289831-41314722 GCA_026413425.1 Tringa solitaria
GATCTTTAAGGTCCCTTCCAACCTAGAAGATTCTGTGATTCTGTGATTCTGTGAACATGCAACAATTTCTTAGACTTTTCTTCCCTGTGGCACTTATAGAATATGTGAGCACAAAGAATTGCAGCCAAATATAGAATTCAAGACACAACGAACTTTAATTAATTTTCTGGAAGAATTTATCATGGAGGAATCAGTGGGAGGTGAGAAGCAGAGCTTTTCCCTGTATTTCATTTTCCTTAGCTGTATGTGACAGTAGCTGTCTCTCAGCGTGATCCTTTCTCGTAAGCATGCTTAGATGCAGCTGGATTCTGGCTAGACTGTGATGGATGGTGCCAAGCCTCTATTGTTTGGCCGAAGATGAGCATTTTGGAGTGGTTTTGCTTTAAAAACAACTATCCTCCAAACTTTCCATTCTCTTCTAGGTCCGGGAAAAATTCCTGGTAAGGCATGAATCATGGGAAAGGTAGGGATGTAATGAGTGCAAATCTACCATTACTCTGAGATAATTTCTTCGGGCTGAAAGGTGAAAAAAACTTGGAAACATTTCCACGCCTGGGTAAGCATTATCGATGAGCCATTGCTGGAGCATCACGCTCCAGGACAGACCTTTGACCAAAGAGCAGACAGACACTGCCGGTTGCGTACCATCACAGCCGGCGGAGAGCTCCAGCCAGGCTTACGCTAGAAATGTTGGCTGCAACAGGAATGTTGGCTGGGGTAGAGGCATGTGTTTTAATACAGCAGATCCCTGCCAACAACAGCCGTAGTGGAGATGCAGTCATGCTAACAAAAAGCGCTCTTGCCAGCACAGCATATACAAAGTATAACAGCAACAGAGATTCCCTTTCCAGCTCTTGGCATCTGCTTGGGGATTTGAACTAGAAGCATCTGCTGTTCCTGTGCAAGCTGAAGTGCTGAGGCCTTGGAGGTGGGGTTATCCTCTCCGGACTGGGCAGAACGCGCCTGCCAGGGCATGGTGGCTGCTGCTGCTGGTCTGAGCACAGCCCCAGTAATCAGCAGTTCCCGCTGATGGAGCAGGTTGCACCTTCAAACAGGCTTTGGGTGCAGAAGGAGCTGGTTCCTCCTGTGCACTGGGGACTGCACGGATGTGCCTGTACCGATGGCTGGTCTCTGAGAGCTCAAATCAGGGCTAATCCCCATTGTTGATAAGTCCTTATAAAAATCCTTCTAAGAGTGGCAAATCTTGCTAAAGAGCCACTTGGCAAAAATCACAACCAGCTGGCTCAAGCAGGCTAAGCTAAATGGGACCGACGGTTTCTTCAAACCGAGCACCCTCAAGGCCCTGCAAAATGCACCCACATCCATATGTTCCTGGAGACAGCGTAGCACGAAAGCCAAAGGGGGCTCGGGTAGATGAGATTTCAGTTTTGGTTGAGAGCTAGACACCCTGTAACAACAGCTTACCTTGTTAGAGGCTAGCAGGTGCCAGTGGGAGGGAATTTACATTCACCAGACAAATGCAAATCCAGTGTGGAGATTAAACTTGTAAGAGTTTTACGGAAAATAAACATCCTGGTTAGGGAGAGAGGCTGGACGACTGGCACTAAGTATAACCATTGGATACTTAGACCTCAGCAATGAGTGTTAATGGATAACTTGATACCCTAAGTGCTGAAGAAAACCTCAAAAGTCCATTTGAAAGGAGTTACAGAAACTCTCTGTGTGTCTAAGATAAGGAAGGAGGCCAACAAACTCAGCTCTGTTGAAGGCACTGGGAGTGATTTAAGAGACAGGAAGAGGATCTGAAAAGCTGTTAAGGCTGTGGGAAACACTGCTTCCAGGGGTAATGGGATTCTGATTTTCCCAACCTGAGGTGCAGGACACAAGCAGGGCAAAAGGAGTTTATTCTTAATGAAAAAGTAACCACTTGAGTAGAAAGAAGCAGAGGCAGAGCCTGTATTTCTATCATACTCAGTCATTTTTCTAGCTAAAGCATATGCTTTAGGAAAGGAGGAGAAGGAGGATGATACAGCAGAGAGTAAGTCCTGCCAGACCTTTTTTTGAGAAGCTCACACACACAGACAAAGCATTTACAGATTATGGGGAAATGAAAGACTGAACTACCTAGACAGAAGGACATGGACACTTCCAGGACACTGATGCTTTCAGATACTGGTAAAACTCAGTTCCGTGACATAGCAATCTCCCTGAGGCTGCATCTGGTCTATGATCACATCTGGTTTTTACCCACTAGGCCTAGATGATTATGGTCTTCCTCTCCTAAGAGAGGATAAATTCTTGTTCCTTTTTACAGCAGAGATCTTTTTTCTTGTATGCATTACAAGTAAATGCATACATTCTTATATTCATTCTTTTAAGAATGTGATTTAATATAGTAGAGGAGGTCTGATTCTGCACCAACTCAGTACTTGAAATCAGAGGGAAACAAGAATGAATAAACAACTGCAATGACTTCCTGTGTTTGCCAGTTTTTTTACTTACTTATTCTGTTAACTTCTTGCAAGTGGAAATGACTACAGAATGTGCAAAGCCCTAAAAGCTGCAGTACAATAAGGTGTCAGTGTTACAGCTTCATAGGCTTTGCTCTAAAAATAAAAAAACCCACTTCATCATGTAGGACCCTGGCTGTGCTATGGCTCATCTTTTTCATTCTTCTTCATTGCACAAAAACCAGTTTTGCAGATATAGCAGGAAATCCAGTTTCTTCAGACAGTGTCAGTAGACAGAAGCAGACAGATAAAGAGCAGAATTCATCCTACCCAGGAAGGTACAATGGGCTTGTTTAGATAACAAACAGACTATGTTATTAAAAATGATATGTTTTAAAAGTGATTCCATGTCTTAGCAACCAGGACGAAAGTTGAGAAACCTTTCTAGCTACTGAACTACTTCTGAGGAGCTTCTGGATGAGCTCACAGAGGAGATTTCAATGATCCAGGCATCTGTCAGAAGGGCAACTTGATGTTGTTCAGGCAATTCAGGCAGATCCTAGACTGATAGTCACACTTTTGTAATGTAAATTGTGAAACTGTTCACCGGGACAATGCTCTCTTGATGTGTTGTTCACAGGAAGAGAAGAATTGGAATCAAATGGGGCTGCAGTTTCAGCCATAGTGACCACAAAAGGGTTGCATTCATGAGCCAGAGAATCTGAGTGGTGGTAGAGTTAGGACTGGAGTTTAGGAGAGTGCACTTCAGCTCAGTGAGGAATTCGCTAGGTAGAATCCCTTGGAAAATGCCGCGAATGGGAAGAAGGCTGATTTTCAAAGGAAAAATAGGGAGAGCTCAGGGACAAACCGTTATGTTGTGCAGGAAGAGTGGGTGTTGCAGCAAGAGGCCAGCATGGTGAAGTGTGGAGCTTCTTAATGAACTATAACACAAAAAAGGATCATACCAGGTACTAATAGAAGGGCAGGCAGCAAAGGAGTTGTATGAAACCATTGGTTGTGTATTTACATAAAGAATCAGGAACGTCAAAGCCCTGGAGCTGATATAAATGAAGGATCTTAAAGGGTACCAAGAATCCTACAGGTACAGTAGTTGCAAAAGTGCATGTAGATCTGTTGGAGGAGACAAGTTAGAGCTGGATAATATGGAAAATGTTGAGAAACTAAATTAACTCCTTTTTTGCTTTGGCTTTCAGAAGCAAAACCTGCTCCCAAACCACTGCATATATCAGCACAATTTGAAGACTGGAGGGACAGGCAACAGTGAGGGAACGACACAGTAGGCACTGGTGGGAGAACCTGGATGTATTCAGATCTATGGGGCTGGATAAGGTTTTCCCAAAAGTGCTGAAAGAATCAGCTTATGTGATTTCATAGTTTGTCGCTTGTTCTCTCTAACAAATCATGGTGATTGGGAGAGATCTGTGACAACAGGAAAAAGACTAGCAGTAAGTCCTTAAGGAGTGCAAAAGGGGCAGCCTTGGGAACTTCACTGTGTGAAGGCCACCCAGATTCTCTTTGGTTCCTTAAAAGATAGTGGCACATCTCTTCTTGAAAGCCATTCACAGACATGTGACAAGTAAGAAAGTAATCAGAAACAGTTGACATGGACTGCCTTCTACAACAGTGTGACAGTCTATGTGGAGAAGGTGAGGACCATGAATATAATACACCTTGACTTTACTAATGATTTTCTTGCCCTCACCCACAACGTTCTCTTTTGGAAGCTGAAGAAATATGGGCTGGAGAAACAAACTGCTAGGTGGACTGCAGGGCAGCTGATCCTCTGGGCTCAAAGGATGGCTGACATTTGGACGGTGGTCACTTATGAGAGGAATACTGCAGGGGTTGTTTAACATCTTCATCAACAACCTGTTCAATAACACAGAATGAGCCATCAGCAAATTTATAGAAGGTATTTAATTAGAATAAGCAGATGGCAAGATGGGTGGCAGAGCATGAGTGGAGTCTTCAATCCAAAAGACTTTTGCTAAAAAAGAGGGCTAGGCTAACCTAAACAGCTTGAATGGTTTAACAGAGAGGAATGCAAAGTTTTGTACCTGTGGCAGAATAAACCCATGCATCAGCACTGGTTGGGAAGTGACTGGCTAGTGGTAGACCTGCCGGAAAAGCCCTGGGTTTTTATGATGGATGGGTGCTGACAGGGCATTCTCACTGCAAATAAGGCAACCCATACACTGAGCTACATCAGGAAGACCTAACATAGACCTCCATGAGGAAGAGCCTTGGTTTGGCAACAGTCCTACTTTGTGTGGGAGATCGGATTAGATGACCTCTGGACGTATATTCCAATCTACACTTCTATGATCCTATAGCTTCAATCTCAACAGCAGCTTAATCTCTGAATAACTTCATGGGGTTTTTTCCCCAGAAAATATGTATGAAAAACTCCATCGATCTATGTATTTATCAGTGTGAAATTGAGGCAGCACTTGAATTTTCCATACAGAGTCATCTCCCTTCCCAGGCAAGAACACTTACTGTGAAATCATAAGGTAGGCAGAAGGTTATGAATGTGGAGTGTGAAAGTTGGGAGTTTGGTAATTTACACTCCTACCCTGGATATTTCTGACCGGCTTAAAACTATTTGCTTTATAGCTTAGTAAAGTGATGCCAGTTGTTATGAATCTCGATAGCTGGGAAGGACGGGGTAATAGTCCTTTCTTGTTTTCATTACTGGCCTGTATAATTGCAGTTTATAAAAGCAATGATTTCTTAAAATGTACTTTGTGTATTGCAGCTGTCCTCAGGCAAGAGGACAGCATGTCTGGTTAAACACTCAGCCTTTAGAGCAATAGCAGAAAGTCTGATATTCTCCTCTGAATCATGTAAGAGGAGAAAGGAGCATACCCCTTCCTGAGGACAGGGGTTTGAAATTATATTCTCCATCTTGCTCTGGGTTCCCCAAACCCTTTTGGTACACTCATCTATACACCCACTCTCTTTCTAAGTTGAAAATGGAATGCTTTGTGCTTTTGGGGATTAGTGACTTGAGCAGAGCCACTGGGATGAGATCAAAGGCTTGTGGGAAAATTATGAGCTTGCCTTTCTCCAAGTAGAAACACAGCAGCAACCCTCCCAGGGTTCTGTTGTTGCAATAGGCATGAACACTTTTGCCCAAATTCATCCCATCGCATCCTAGGCACTTAATGAGGCACCTAAATTAAGAGTCTCTTTGTCTTAAGATCTCTTATTCCTGGAGACAAGGAGCTCTGGAATGCAATTTAGTCCTCCTACGACCTGAATTACTCTTTCAGGGTGCCTGTCTCTCTCTGGACACCAAGAAAGCCTTGGGTGACTAATGTAGGCACTCCAAACCTCTCTTTTTGTTTATCAGCTTGAAAGTCAGGATGTAGATATTCTGTCTATGTAAAGTTTACAAGTTGCGGTTAATTCTGTTGGCTGAATGATTTGGTGTGATGAGTCAGCCAGGGGCTGACATGTTGCTGATACACACTACCCAGATACTACAGAGGAAACAAGAGAGTCATTAACATCAGTGACTCTGCTGTGGACAGACGGACAAGAGATAAGCTAAGGGTAAGGACTGAACTTGAAAAACAGTGCCACAGCTGTGTGGCAGCACAACAGCTAAATACTGCCAACGTGCTGCAGCTGGCCTTCCCTCATTTTCTTCCTTTTCTTTCCCTCTTGGATGCATCAGACCTGCTGTGAGAGCACTGTGCTTTGTTGTGTTGGTCTGCACATGTTGAGGGGACAGACTTCAAAGATTTCCATGAGCCACGTACAACAACTCTGACTCCCTTGCTAGCTGTTTGAAACTCTGAAACATAAGTCTAGGTGGAAGAAAACCTGCCCATAAAGGTCTGACGACATTTAATTGGTCTTCTTTACTCGTGCCTTATCTAGTCCCCCTGGATGATCCAATCTCACTGGAGATGCAGGCAAGCATGAGCTGATGGGCTGTTCCCTGAGCCTGTGCCTCCTGTCAGATGAGTTCTTCCAGAAGGGTTATGAGATCATCAGGGAAGCATCCTTTGAGGCATCATTTTGCATGCAGGTGCTGCTGCATGTTACCTGTGTTGCAGATAGTATCAAGCCTTTCCTTAGCCCTGTTGGATGGCCTCCTGTTAATTATTTCCTTACCAGGTACTCATCCTCTTGGACCTCAGCTGCAGTGCTTGAGAAGGTCTGATTCAATCATGTTACTTCTCAGCACCAGGTAAGACATCTCCAAACGCTTCTTCTGAAAGATGGCACTCTCTTTTCTTCTGCCTTCTTCCATTCCAAGGCATGCAGTGATGTCTTGCCTTCTGTTTAGCACGCTCACCAAGTATTTTTCTGGACAGGTGAGTTCTGCTATACTTTAAGAAATTTATCTGTTGCCAGTGTATGGGTGGAAACAGAAAGGGGTACTGCAGAGACAAGCTTTAGCTCTGACATCAGGAAGGGTTTTGCAAAACTGTGGCCTGGGTTCCTAGCTCTTGACTTCAGGTGCTTAAAGGAGGTGCCAAAGAGTCCAGTCAACAGAGAGAGCCCAGTCAACAGAGCTGATTTCATCTGGCAGTTGAGGGTTTTTTTTATTTGCTTCAGGTACCATCAGAAAGAGCCCATCTTTCTCTATTGTCCACCTTCCCTAGGCCAGGGCTGGACTGTGCTGTGACTGTGTGTTGAAGAAGGTTGTCTATATCCTGGAAATCCTCTTTCCTGCTGTGAGCATGGAAAACACATCCCAAGCCTCAAGAGTTGTTCCTATGAAATAAAGATGTTGGTACCCACAAAAGATGTTGCCTTTCCTGTTCAGATGGCAAGATACATGTTTAGCTTTTGTTTCATAGAGCTACCCGCTTGTTTGAAGTTGAGAGCACACGCTGAGTGTTAGTTTCCTTCTTTCCTTGTTTCAAAGTGTACGCTGCATGTCTGTATAGAAGTATCTCTAAGCGTAGGAAATCCTTCTTCCTTTCATTGTGCATCTATTGGCCGTGTCATCCATTTGTGTAAACAAAAAGGCAAATTTTGAAAAGGTGGAAAATCCCAAGAGCTTAGTTGAATTAACTCTTTTTTTTGCCTTTCAGTAGATTGCATTTACCTCACTTTACAAAGTATAGCACTCCTGAAACTTTCACATGTCCCTGAGGGATCCAAACCCCCTAGGGGCTTAAGGCGCCAGATTAATCAGCAATGACTCAGATTGCTGTGTAAACCTGGCCACAGAGAAAGTGGGCTCCATCTCACTGGAAAACATCTGGAGGATATAGGTAATATAAAGAAATAGAAATTAATAATTAATCTAGACAGAAATAAGTTGTATGGAGGTAGTTAACCCTTGCAGAACTCAGAAGAGCTGTTCTGCAGGGCATGTGGTCTCAAGCCATGTGGATGGGGAAGAACTGTAACTACGCTGGTGGTGCTGAGCACTGCAGCATCTGACCTTTCAGCCTGGCAACACAAGAAACCTGGAAAAGCTGTACAGCCTCCAGCAACCAGAGCAGTGCTGATTCAGCCCAGGCTAGCATAGGGGACCTTGCTTTGTAGGATTACAGCAACACCAGCTACTGTCTAGCTAAGTGTTTCTTTATGACTTTGAAGTGTATTTTTATTTTTTTTCATAAATAGATAGCTATCTTGTTTCCCCAAAGAAAAATAGAGCATGGTTTGCTTCCCAAGGACACCCTTGTGCCTGTGTGCAGGAAGGAAACATCTGTGCAGGTGAGCAGGAGTGGTGAGGAGTTTGTTTTCTGTGCTGGTTTGTGGGAATTCATTGCAAGCCACTTGAATGTTTTATATAAAAGTGAGTAGTTTGATAATGTCCTAGCGCTCAGGTTTGGGGTTTTCCATTTGTTTTAGTTTTTGCTTGTTGTGCATGAGATGCAAAAGAAAATTAATTGGAAGGGCTGTAACTGCACCGGCACAGAGCCTGAGTGATGGCCAGCAGCCTGCCTGGAGATTGGGTCTGTGTCTGGAAAGTGTGCCCAGCCTGACCAGGTGCAGGCCATCTCTAGGGGGCCTGGCAGAAAGTGGAAGGCATCAGTGTGGCACCTACACTCTGTGTGATGCCCAGACATCATGCAGCACCACCGTGCTGTGTGGCAGGAATGTTGGGGTTCAGGACCTCTGTACATCCCCAGCTGCTCTGATCCCAACTGAGATGTTGGCCCAGCCAGGGAGTCTGTGGGACAGCCAGGAGTAAGTGCTCAAGTGCCCTGCAGCCCCTCTTCTTTACTGTTACCTACCAACAGTATTAGTGGGTCACATTTTATGGGAGAAGGTAGACAGGTAGTCTATAGCTGTTGGAAAGGTGGAACAGGTGAATAGCTTAGAGGCTATCAACTTCAAAAAGAGGAAGAAGCCAGAAAGATGTACCACAAAACTACCATTTGGATGCTGGCTGCTCCTGCTGGTTCTGGAAAATGGTCTGGAAATTTATGAGGCTTTAAGCTGCAGTAAACCAACATTTAAAAAGAAATAGGTTCTCCTTCCCTCTTTATCTGTTAGATGATGATGTTGATCCAAAATGTTCACAGTGCTGAAGGGCATGTTCGTAGTGATAAGGGCTTTAAATCTCACCTGTCAAGACCAGGTCTTAACAAATACCTCCTTGGAAACCAGTGCTACAGGCCTAATCTGGCAGTCTCTGCATTGGAAGAGCCCAGAAGATTTGTCTATAAAAAGACAGCAGGGTGTCCTGTGGTGTTTATAATCCCAATTGCTATAAACTGTAATCGGATCTGTAATGCCTCAGTTGTCTGGACGGGTGCTTTGGCAATTGTTTTCTTCTTCTTCTGGTATTTTCCCATTATTTTTTTTCTTAGTAGAAACACATGTATAGGAAAGAATATTCTATTTTATGGAACAGGTCAAAAACTGGACAAAAAAATAAATAAATGATCAACTAGACTGAGCAGTGACCCACCCTGTTCTGAAGTAATTCCCAAATTACAAATGTTCCTCGGCTCTCTGTTGCTATCTCTTCTGCAAGCCTGGCAGCTCTCTTCATTCCCAGGCATTCCCTTCATTCCCAGCTTGTAATGTCTGAGAAGAAACGGTATTAAATATAATTAAACATATCTAGGAGACACAATCTGCCACTGTGCTGGTATCTATAATAACTGAGGCACAGAAGAAGAGAACTCCCATTTTTCAAGTGTAGCTCACCTACCGCTCAGTAATGGTTCTGTCAAACTAAGTCTCCGTGCCCTACTGTTAAAAACTAGGCATCTGGTATACTATTCATTTCCAGAAATCTTTTTTTCTACTGTCTGAAAATGGCCTCTTACTTCACTATGATGATTTAAAAATACACCAGAAATGTATTTTCCTGCATAACTATTCATTCTGCCTTAAGAAAATAGAAAGAACAGATGGGACTCATTTTCTCTTACTTGGTCCAAACATTTCAACAGGTGGGTTATTTTCCTTACCAGCCTTTGGGCTCGCCACTGTTCTTAATAGGATTATTTGGATAAATAAACTCATCCAACTTTGGTCCTTTATTAATCATACACCTGAAGCAGAACACGCGGAAGTTAATGGAAAGAAAGGATGTCTGCTCTGGTAAGAAATGAGCTAATGTTGTTTTACTATGAAAAGGCATAAAATTCTTCTTTCCTGAAACAAAAATTAATTTTTCGGCATAAATCTCCAGTTTTGTTCCTGCTGTAGTTCAACAAACACCAAAAAATAAACTGGTTGGAATGTAGTTTGGGAGAGGAAAAGAAGGAAGAATTATTACAACTATCTCATGGTTTACAAATGTTCCAGTAGGCATATAGATGTCTCTTTTGTCTCAGAGTTATCCCTGTACTATCTTGACAATGTTCCATCTTATTTCTCCTTTTGGGGGTCTACCTATCTCAATTACAATTGGAAGAAGAGAGGTTACAGTTTAGTGTGCAGCAAAATAAAGATAAGAAAATCAAACAGTGAGACTAAACCAGTTTCCACAACAGACAGGAAAAGAAATTTTTCAAAAAATGAAATTATGAAGTAAATAGGATGGACATTCTCTATCTTTTCCATCAGGGATGAATGAATTAACAGTGCAAGGATGCAATGAGATACATGTATCAGTGATAGATTTCAATGACAATATTGAGATGGAGATCCTGAACAAGGGAAATCAAAAGCTGAGCAGTGCTCTAAGTAGGCAGATCACAGAAGAGATGCAGGTTAAACTCCCATATGTCATGCTAGATGGCCTTTGCCTGCTTCCCAAGCTCTGATCATCAGGGAGCTGAAGCTGTAATAAAATGTGCCAAGGGGCTGGACCTACCTTTAAAATGAAGTAATCTGATGCTGGGAGTGACTGCCATGACTGAGGTGCTCTGACACGCCACTTAGTGTAAAGTTTTGTGCTTTCTTCTCATCATCTGGCCCTTTTGTAGAGGGATTACAGGATTATAGGTGCAATGGGAATGATGTTACAGTGGAGCAGGAGTGGAACCAAAGCATCCCTTGTACCTGATGACTGAAGGTGTAAATGACATCGATGTGTTGTCCCAGCATGCAAGAAAACATGAATTATGAACAGATGTAACAGTGGAAGAGGGCATTATCTGCTCTTTTTTTTTTTTCCTGCTGGACTGCCAAAAACTCCGGTTCACTCAGATATGCTGGTAGGGCTCACTCATAGAATCACAGAATAGTTTAGGTTGGAAAGGACCTTCAAATGTCATCTAGTCCAGCCCCCCTGCAATGAGCAGGGACATATTCCACTAGATCAGGTTGCTCAGAGCGCTGTCCAATCAGACCTTGAATGTTTCCAGGGATGGGGCATCTACCACCTCTCTGAGCAACCTGTTCCACTGTTTCACCAACCCCATTGTAAAAACTTTATTCCTTCTGTCTAGTCTAAATCTACCCTCTTAATACCTTCGTCCCCCAGCCTGTACTGATAGCAGGGTTATCAACGAAACTCCCTTCATTAGTTCAGTGCAAGTAAGCTGAAATAACCAGTATCTATGAATGAAGTTGTTTAGATTAACAGTAGTGATTAAGCAGATGCTGTCCTGAGGATCAGGAGAAAGTGGTGATGAGCAGATTGCAGTAAGCAAGCTAAGAGCACTCATCTGGTGCTCATCTGGACTATTGTGTTTGTCCTTGGTATCAGGCCCTCCTGTGAATTTGGCCCAGTGAATTTATCACCCTGTAAACGTGGAGATGGTTCCACCTGTGAATTTGAAGAGCAGGCATATAATTTTGATGTCTTTACCAACTCCTTCTGCTAGAACTGCCTTAGAACAGTTAGCTATGGCACCTGAGAGACTAGCCAGATCTATGAAGGCAATTTTTCTCAAGCAATCCTCATGTTTTGTATATAAAGTAGTCAGTAAAGATAAGTAAAGCTGTGGAAGAGTGTGTAGGTAATTGCACTGTACAAGAATTTATATCAGATACTATGGGAATAAACTAAGCAGAACAGAGCAGCATATTTGACAAGAGGTAGAGGAGATGACCCTTCACAAGGTCATTTTTTTTCTGGCCGAGACATTTCTCGCAGCTGCAGTACTGTTCTGCTTTGGATGAGAAGGGTGTGCGATGTTGTTTTTTTAATGAAATATTTAAGACACCGTTCCCAATGTGAATGTGCTCTAATGAACACTGTGTACTAATCTCTGTTAATGTCGACTGTGCTTGTGACCTTGAATAAATCATTGCATCTCTTTGTGTGTATCCCCATCTATAAAATGTCTTTCTCACAGATCCGTAGCAAAGATTCATTAGTTAATGTTTACAAAGTGCCTTGAAGACATAAATACAGTTATTACTTTAACAACTCTGAAGTTTATGAGATTAATAGGGCATCTTACCCTTTGCATTCTACTCACCAGTTGGGGGCTGCAGTAACTGTCCAATAAATAAATGCATTATTCACACCAGTCTTTACACATAGCTGTTATCTACTACTAAATGTCTTTATAATTCTTCGTGGTCACTGGCTCTTCACTGTCTATGAGTGCCTAATCTTTTATAGCAGTTCAGGAATAAATTATGTTCATTTTTACAAAACTTCCACACTAGAGATGAAAATTTTTTGCATGCACTAATATGAATTGTCTCTCCAAAGAACTACAGTGTGATTTTTTTTATTTATTTTTTTTTTAAAAATCATTCCTCTATTTGTATAATCTAGAGCACCTCATTTCCCCAGCATACAGCAGAATCCCATCCGGACCCAGGATTGCCATTAAAATGAAATAAGATTGAAATTCATAAGTTTATTGTGTGCTGAATCTCTGGAAGACATTGGCAGGTATTGTTGTAAGTGTCTTTTCTGAGCTTCCAGATGAAATACCCAACTGATGTACCTCTGCTTCTTATATCGTAGTTTAATATGCTACAGGAGATATCTCTAGCACAGGAAAGCAATAGAAGTCTTGATGACAGCTATTGTTAAAGTATGAATGCTCATAAAAGCTGGACTAGAAATCACATATATTGCTGAACCTCAGGTTCCCACCAATGCAAATGAGATCAGACTTTGTCCCAAGTTGGCTGGTAACATTTTAATTTTTTTTTTTTTGTCTTTTTGGCAAAAGGGAGTGCCAGTGCCATGGAAATAAGTAGGAACTGTCAACTCTTAGAGTGGTTCAACTTTGCTGATTTATATGTTGATATACAGTATCTATGCTAATGATTAATAAGTGTACAGTTATCATCCATGCCTCCATTTCCCTATGTTTTTCTGTTCTTTTGTACTGGGGTTGAATGAATTCATTTCCACTATGATGAAGGGACAGATACATGGAAATACGGGGAACAACTGCTGTGTGTCTGGCATGGCATGAAATGGGCCATGAAAAACTGGATGAGGTTACTTTCCTTTACTGGGAAAGGTTACCAGGAAGAAAGATCAGGAAAACCATGAGCATCTATTCATTGATGACAAGACCAACTGTGAAGCGACAGGTCTTTTGGCTTTGCTGCCATCTAGCAGAAGACAGACAGCCTGACACCCACTCACCCACTGGGACAGAGAAGCAAATTAGATTCCTGAGGTAGATGGGGGATAATGTGGATTTATGGCTTTGGCCTGAGCTGGCCATTCTGGCCTAAAGCCTCTGTGTGTTGCTGTTAAAAGGTGGCTTGGTTTTGGAAGAGCACTTTTTTAAGGCTGCTGTTCCTTCCTGCTTGTCTTTACTTGCCTTAGCTGGAGAAGTCTTGCTCGAGTGCAGAACTAGCTGAGACTCACTCGTGTCGCTGGAGGAATGAACCAGGCTGCTGCTGCATTGCCGGTACGGTTACATTGAAGGAGATGTGTGGCAAAAATAAAGAGACTTAAAAAAATTCAGACAGGCCCTCTAAAGACAAACCTTCACGGCAAGACAAGAGACTTTTTCCTTTCCGGGGAAAGGAAAGCACTCCTCATGTGTGCCGAACACATTTAATAATAATCAGTTTATTATTAACTGCCACCTTGATCTAGGTTTGGTCAAGGCTCGTGCTAAAAAAACCCTTTAGCTTCTGAAGCATCTCAGGCAAGTCACTAGCTGGTTCTCAGTTTATACTGCTTTATCATCTGAACGGTCTTGAACAAAGCTTAGTTACGTAATGATCATGTTAGGCTCCTAAATGAGTTTTCTTTCCTGTAATTACTAATCCTCCAGCTTCCCTCTTCCTTGCAATCTCATTTTCTCCTGCAGTGTATGCTCTTTTCGCAGAGAAAGATAACAAGATCTTGCAGACAGTCATTTATGGTCTGTGTTCATTAGTTCACAGGCAAAGGAAGCTAGGCAGACTCTACTCTGATTTTCCTTTTGTTCAATGGAAACTGAACATTTATTATGGTTTTGTTGCTGAGGGAAAGTTCAATTGCTAACGTAACACAGGCTAAAAATTCACAGAAAGAGCAATGTTTCATCTGCTGGAACAACTGAGCTCACATGTATTTTCCAGAGAAGGGAAAAACCTGCTAAACCTGACTTGAGGACATTGAAATGTGCTTGTGGGGCTAACAAATATTATGATAATATTGCGATTAGTCTCAAACTAAGGATTAACCAGATCACTCAGCCTGAAGGTTAAGCTTTAAAGGAAACTGAGGCAAGTTAAGATACAGGAATATACTGACAAATCACCTGGGTAAGTCTGCCCTGTAGCATTGTTCACTATATGATTGAAAGTAAGTCATTTTTCCTGCCAGATCAGATTAGACTGACTTTTTTTTAAAGATAAAGTGAGAAGTTTTATTCTCATTCTTTTTCTTTTGGACATCACACTATAGCGAAGCTCATTTGTCAGTGAGGAATATGTCAGAAGCAATGAGACCCACACTCAGCTGAGTTTCTGGGCTGCTGCTTTCTCTAGGGCTTATGAATTCAGCCCTAAATCACGTTCTAGGTCTCCAAATTAAATCAGATGTCATGGGAATGCAAATAAGTGTTAGGTAGCTTAAGAAACACCCTGCAGTGAGAATGTTGACCAGCTTCCTTCCCACTCAGGTGCAGGTGGCCAAGGAAGGGCTCAGGGCATGTCTCACCTAACTTGCTGGAGCTGTCGGCTGAACAATCCCCTTCAGCAGAGCCTGGGGAAGCTCTCAATGGGAGAGGGCTGGCTCAGTACCTCCAGAGCCATAATTCTTCTCAGTGCTGTGCATCAAGATATCATTTGTCAGGACCTGTGGCTAGGCTGGGATAGATGTCACCACATGAATGTCCACTTCAGATTGACAGGGTGACAGGCTGGAGGAAGGGAGTTTTGGGCCTGAGGGTCTTCCAAGAAACCACCTGTGGTAGTGCAACACCCCTTCCCTTCAGGCCAGTTGCTACTTGGCGTGATTTCCTCCCAACCTGAGCCACATAATAATACAATAGACCAGAACTTAACATAATGGTCTAACATGAAAGAAAGAGAAGGTGGAGGGCAACAGACCAGAACACAATAGCGTGCTTGATCCCCCTGGCTCCTACTGTTTGAAGATAATAACTGTAATCAATCACTCCTGACAACACATGGATCATGGCAACAGAGAGGGGGGATACCGAGACACCCAGATCTGGCAAGTTCTGGGCTTGTGTAACTGATGGAAAGTACTGCAATATTCCATTGTCTGGGCTGGGCTGGAGTGGAAAAATGCCTGATGAAAGTCAATTATCTCAGATCCTATAAGTAGTGATTCTAGTAAAGACTCTTCGAGTTCTTATGGATTGCAGTGGCCTGTGGCCAGTATCTCCCCCGAGTTGAGACACTGCTCAGGCTGGCACCTTGAGGCCAGGGCAAGAGAATCCTTCTAGAGCCCAAATTACCGCCTGTTGAGGAACACTGATACACTGTGAGTATTTAACCTGAACTAGAGAAAGGGAAATTTTGACTATAGGCTAGCCTCTCTTCCATCCACCTCTTCACCTCTATGTTTGTGATATATACATTAGCTTTATGGATGTGGATGTTCTTCCATCTGTCAGTGAACACGTAGGACTTTAAAGTGGTACCTGTTGGATCTTTGAAGTTGCCCCCTGTTAAGAAATTGCCGAGTCTAGCAATCAGAGACTTGTGTGTTTGTGTACGTGAGCACACTTTTATGTTTTGCCCATATGTATTGATTTGGGATACCTTATAATAAGTTAGTGTGAATTTTCCCATCTTCAAATCTGTAATTAGGTCAATGTTCAATTATTTTGTTCACTCACTTTGCAAACCTCTAAAATGGTTAATTATTAAGTGTTGCTAAAACTAAACCTCTTGATCTACCTTGCATCATTAATAAATTTTTAATTGCTGCTAAATCATAATCATGTCAAATATTTTCATCTGAGACACCACCATGGGCCATCAGGGTGCATGTGCCGCTTGGGTGCTGTGGGACCCTGCCCTATACACTGCAGGTGCTGGGTTATCCTTGTCTTAGTCTCCTTTTAATTTTGCAGTAAGGATATTCTTACAATATTTTATTTCATAGGGTTTCTTCAACGATTTCTTTTTCATCAAGTGCAGTAGACCAGAAGGGGATGGTGTCTTTGCTCAGGTGTGCATCAGTATCCAGCCCTGAAGCACTCACACCCTCTGGTGTGATGTCTGCAGTGGGGTGACACAGAGTGCATATGCTTTTTGTGGGGCTCAGCCTGGCAGAATTTCATGGTTAGCCTCTGCACCTAATTAAGAAGGGAAACATTCATCTATACTTAAGTAAAATAAATGACCTTAACCAAGGAAGAAAATGAGAGAATAATTTAAACTTTAAAACAAAGTAGCTTTCAAAAAATGTTGTCAGTGTCACCCAAATAATTGTTTTATGTCCACTAAAGTTAAATCAGAGTTGTTTGTAAAAATGAGAACATCATAAGCTTCAAAAATGTGCATTTAAGCCATCTGAACAACACTATTGTGGCAGTACTATTATGATTTAAAACCAGAGTATAATAAATTGATTTTGCATCAAACTACTGGTACCTTTGCAATCATTTTAGTCTTTCTGAAGTTCACCTTGGTGCATCTTTCCTTTATGGATACAGAACTCCTGGGAACGCTAAGGAACTTTCCTATTTTATGTTCATAAAATCAAAAATGGTTGAATTAGGATTGTTTTGAAGTGAGTCCAAACCTGCTCTCTGAAAGCAAAGAGTCTATAAACCTAAGTGCCAATCAGATTTCAAAGAAGGTAGAGTTATGTGCGTGCTCTTTATATTATTCTGAGTTACTGCTTCTTCCTCTATTAAATCACTCAAGGCCCTTTAAGCACTTTCTGTGATAATTTACTTACATTTGGTCTAGCAATTGCAACAGAGCAGGTCTATGCCAACACAGTCTCCATAACTGTAGGATGCTATTGGTAATTCTCTGTGTATACTTTAACTTGAATTAAATTTGCAGAACAGGAATTATGTTTTCAGAAGTGTGTATCAGGTAATAAGGCTCTCTTACAGTACAGGGTCCCAAGCTGCTTGTTACACAAGCAATAACTGCAGCTAATTAGAGGAGACAGACAGTTGTGTCTTTCCTTTTGTAGAGAGTATATGGTATTGTCCAGAAAAGGACAGTTTGTCCAACCAACACAGAGCTGGCTAATACAGGTTTACAAAAATCCAGTATTGTGTGGTGGATTTATAGGCTACTGATAAGTGACCAAAAGCAGGAAATACCAAAGCTTCCTAAACCAACGCCATCTCTAACATAAATGTTTTATGTCTTTTAACATACATTGTTGGTATTCATTCACTCTTCAGTATGTTTTATTCATTCCTTTTAACATAATGGCTGGTTTTCGCAGAGGAGGGAGGGGTGGAGTTTTTTAAAAATGTCCTCTCCATAAGATTTTTGCTTCCTCGCTCACACCAACAGTTATTTCTGTGCAAATAACTGAATGGACAATTTTGCTTCCAGCAGTGACTTACAGATTCAGCAGATGTCAGTAAGGCATAGACATGGCATGATGCTCCAGGAACTGCAGTTCTGAAGCATGATGTTGCCTACACTGAAACTACTTTTTCTGTCATGTGAAAGCTGATAGCTTTGTGGAAAAAATGTCAAGAAAAAGCTCCCTGAAAACTATCAAAAGCTGAAAGCTTTTTAAAAACATATAGAAAGAATTTTAAAGTTTGCAGAAAATGTGAGGAATGGCATCTTTGTCTCCAGGATGGAAACCATGAGCAGAAACAGAAATGATTTTCTGTGTCCCCCTGCTGTTGAGGTATTTCCACTTTCAGAGAATTTTGGAAAAACTCATATCTGGATAGAACCACAATGAACATAAGGTAAACTGAAAGAGATGCCAAGACAGTGTCCTCTATGTAATTTAAACTGTTTGTTTAGAAATGGGAAAAATCTTATGTTTTTATCACACATAGATTTAGTTTCTTGCTCAATAAGAAAAGCAGAATTACTCACTGGTTTTTTGGAATGAGTTCCATGTGATCACTCTCAAATGCTGGGGGAAAGAGTAGAGGGAGGTCTAACAGGGGAGAGACTGTCTCTGGAGGCAGTTGCATCATTTGATCCTTGGCACAGCCAGTATCTTTGACATCATCTGAGACCAAGACTGTCAGGTTAGTAGCTATTAGTTTTTCATACAGAGGCAGCAGTTATGCAACTTAACACTTGGTTGAAATGCCCATCCAGCAGAAAAAATGCCCAGTACAGAGGTTATACACTGCATCATAGCCCGTAGCCTGGAGAAATACATGTACCTGATGACCAAGGGGGAAAATGAGGGCAGGCACTGGTAAGTTGGCTGGACCCAGAGGCTTGTTTCTTTCTTGCAGCTGAGCTAATGTCAGCAGTGCCATGTTTCTAGGAGCAAATACTGCATTCATTCCAGTGTGGGACCATGCTAGCGCTTGCCGCAACCCCACACCAATACATTGACTTGCTCAGGGTCTTTCTACACCCCTCCTACGTGGGGCTGCACATCACATACATAGGTGAAAAAAAACCAAAACATTTTTGTTAAGGTATATTTGGGTCATGAGTATGTTTGAGTGTAGAGTTTAGCATTACAGATTTGGATATATAAGGCCACCGTCAATTTGAAGTCACCTGGTGAGACCATTTAGCATGCAAAACTGATCAGCTGCAGTTTTGCTGCTGCTGAGGGCTTGTAGTTGCTTAAGGTGGAGCTAAGAAAGCTTCTTCCTCAGCCTTACTGATGGTATTTGCTTAGAAATCAGCAAGCTATTCATGTGGATAAAGCTTTTCAGAGCTCAAGCATGTCAGTACTTCTCTAGTGAAGGATGCTTTAACTTATCTGTCCTCTGGGATCCCCATTATTAAGATGCACCTGTGTCTAGGGCTGTCTGAAAATCACAGGTTTATTAGGGCCAAAATAAACCTTTTTAATGTTCTGTTTGAAGGAGGTGTTTGGAAGCAGAACCAACTGGAAGAGCACTAAAACCTATGACAGAATGGTGTTGAATAGCTACCTGGGCTGTTAAGAGCTCATGGAGTCCATACCACTTCTACCTCCCCACACTTCTCTTCCTGCAAAAAAAAATAAAAATCAAGCCCTACATAGTCAAATAGTAGCTTTATAGGGTAGTGTCTGTGTTAGCTAGAAAACCCATTTAGCACTTTTCTCAGCTCTTCAAATACAACATACGTGGAATGGATATTAATGTGATTTTCCTGGCCACAGTAGATAGGGTTCTGGGAATGGCTGCAATCTGTTGCTAAGGAGAAATGTTGCTTAGTTGCATATCAACTGAAATATTTTCAGTGTGTATGGCTCCCATTCCAGATGTGCATTTCAATGGTTTAAATTCAGAAGTCATGAACTTGTAGATACCCCTAGTCATACTTGACTCGGGTGCCAAAATGTTGATAGGACAGAATTTCATTGAGATAAATGCAGTGAGAAGATTTATTATGCGACATGACCTTACTGCAGGCACTCAAAAGTGTTTTGAAGAGAGACACCTTAACCTAACCAGCATGCTACCAAGATATTTTTCTTAGGTATCAATTTTATTCACATCTCCAGACATAACCATTATCCTAAATTTACTTAGAGAAGTCAGTCCTTTTCTCTTCTTTTGCCCTATGTTTCCTCCGGGAGCACAAAGTTAAATCCTGATTACTTCTCTTTCTTAACCAAACTGTGCTGAATTAGTTCCTGGTGCAATTTCATTAACTTCAGCACAGTCTCACCAAGGATTAGCTCGTCCTGCTAACCAGTCCTTAAGATAAAATAATTTAATCAGAGGTAACTGATATAACCAACAAACAGCCCAAGAAAGATTCTTTCTTTACCTTGATGTCCACTGTCTTCATAGTCTAAAAATGTCGTGTGACACAGGCATTCTCAGATGCTTAAATGCCCTCAGAGTGGTGTAAGCGATAGCCTCACAAAATTGAAAGCTTTAGGAAGCAAAGATCAAAGCAAGCTTTTATACTTTTGCTGAACAGGTAACAAATTCTCACCTTGTAGTATGTCATAATATGAATTCTGATGTCTTTCAAGTGATACTTGATCCATGTCCCATGTGGGATTGTTTTGGGTTTTTTTGTCTACACTATGGCATGATGGATGTCAAAAATGAGTGAGTCATCCCTAAAAATCTCCTGAAATTGTGTCACTATGCAACAGGATATTAATTGGAGAAAAATCTATCCCTGAACAACAAACCAAAATTGCATTGTTGAGTTACAGACTCATAAAAATAGGAGGTGATTGTGGTAAGGCTGAGTAATGACTCTATTAAATTGAGAGTTTAAAAATTTCCTCCAGTATTTTATATATAGATATGTATGGATATTTTACTCATGGTATAACTTTTACTATCTTGAAAGGAAGCACAAAAAGGTTTGACTCCTCAGACAGAAATCACAGATGTGATTTATGGATACAAACTGATCTATGGATTTCCACTGACAGATCTCACGACTTCATCTAAACTAGCAAAAGTTTTATTCTGCAATCTCAGTAGAATCAAAAGTACCTACCTGTCGTACACATGTTCTTCTGGAGAAGGCACAGTGCAGAACAGTCCTCTGTTATCAGAGGACAGGATTTAAAACTTCTCTAAATATCAGATGAATCCTCCGTTGCTTTTTTCAAGAATTGCTACAATGAGGGTAATTCCCTCTCTCCACTTCCAGGAGCTTTTCCATATTTCCTCTTTATTAGTATTGCTATTGATTTCTAAATGCCAAGTTGGGACAAGAAAACAGGGACTCTCCCTATAGAAGCAGTATAATTATGTGCCCCTTTTAGTCCTGTCTCAAAGGATGTGAACGGGACATGGGAGACAAGCTTCTCCACTCTAGGGGGCATTCAGATTGCCCCCAGAAACAAGGTGGATGGGTGAGGGTGGTTGTGCCACAGAGGGCTATGCCTGAACAGTTGCACCACCTTCCAGACTGCACATGTATGGATTTGCCTCAAGTTGTAATGTCTTTCCCATTTTATGGAACTTAATTAGGGTGTTCGTCCGGTTTGCGGTTTGGAGAAGGATGGAACCCATCAGGATGCGTCACAATGCAGTGACATAACAGGAAAACATGGGAGGAAACCAGATGTTCATACAAGGGTCTATCATTTGGATAGGATGTTTGACACAAAGGGTTTCACCCTCAGTTAATATAAACAGGCAGAGGCAGCGCTGCCTCCAGCTGTTGTGCAGTGCTGTACGAACAACAGAGCTGTGCCAGCTAGTGCAGTCCCACAAAAGACCAGGTGAACAGTTTCAGGGGCCTGTCACGAAAAAGCATCACAGTGCAGTGCTCAGTAAGTGACTGCTTGGATTTGCTGACATTGCTGTCTTTGCAGAATTGCTTCCAGAGCTGTGATCATCTTACAGTTGTTTCACGTTTTCCTAGCTTGAAATGGAAATGACCTAGCTTCTATTCTGGTTCAGCTGTATTTGACTTGCTGGCTGGCTGTTGTTACTGCAATGGTTTCTGAATTTCTTTTATTATTCCCCTCCTCCACAGCATCGGTTTTAGTTTAGCATCTTTTAGTCCAAGTGTTTTCAATGTCTTTTTTTATTTTACCTCTCACATACATTTCCAAGCTGCTGTAAACAAGCTGTACTGCTGGTGGGCAGACAGGAAACAGCCTGAAAGGACAGGAAGGACATAAAAACATGAATCCCCATCAGAATAGAGCTTGAGTATCTTCAGCTGTGTTTAGGCAGGTATTTGCACTTCTTGTGTGGCAATTAGACCCTTCAGTGCCAGGCTGTTGGAGGGGATATGCAAACTTCTTATAATACAGCTTTCTGATAAGCTGCTAAGAACAAAAATCCATCAATTCTAGCAAACACTAGATATAGTCTGATTCTGTTTGCTAGAAGAGAGCTTTAGCCAGACGTAGCTGGGCAAAATTCCCCTTGCACCCCGAGGGCGGGTGACAAGTGAGCACTGGTGGCTGCCGCTGTCATCCAAGTGACGGCTGTGTTCAACTGGTGCTGTGTGGGTGACATACAGAGAGTGACCACAGATCCTCTGGTTGGAAAGGGGTCTAATCCAGCCCATCATGCTGCTAGTCATTGATCCAAACATCCTCCCTTTGAAACATACTGCTGAAGGGGAACATTCTTTTTACTCCCATCTGGTTATGCGTAATCTTCTCAGCCAGCTTCCCTTTGGCCAAGGAGGGGCCCAGGACAAGAACAGTCTCTCCTTTCTAATTACAGGCTTTAGCCTTTAGTTTAACACGGAAACACTAGTAATTAGAGCACAGAAATGCCAGTAGGTATACATGAACACAGAGTCAGTTTACAAGGTGATATGTTAAAGCTGATTCAAGTCCATACACAATCTCTTTCTCATTATGGAAGTGTAATTAATCACTTTGTCTCATTATCACGCTATTGGATTAAATAGAGTCATTGTAACCTTCCTCTCTATCTTGGTATCTACTCTGGCACAAGAGAAGCCAATTTCCTTTGGAAAATGTGATTGAGCTTCTGTATCTGAGTGGACATGGTTCTGCAGAGATCTTCTAGTATTAAGTCAATTTTAGTCTTTTCATCAATCACCTGAACTTGAATAGCATATTAAAGTCACTGCCTTGGAGAGCATCTCCCCTCTGTGTCTCTCGGCTCCTTTGCTGATCAGGGCTATGGCAAAGACAGTGAAAGGCAAGGGCCTGTTCCTCCTTTCCTTTGGGAGCTGCTTTTCAGCTGAGGCTTTACCGCTGGTCCCACCTGGGATACATGGCAGCTGAGTGGCATCTGTGCCAGCCGCTGGGCTCATACCTCTGCCATTTTGGCCTGGACCTGGACCTGCTGGCTTGGCTTCCTGGCTTGGCCTCAGACCAGTCTGGTCACTGAGCTGGGTGATTACTGGGCTGCATGTGCCCCTGGCCACTTTCTCTGGGGCTGATCTGGACCCACATGTGTCACTCAGCATCCTGGCTCCTTGTTGTTGAGGTCTCTAGCTCTGCCAACCTTGCTATCACACTTGCCATCACACTTGCCTCCTATCTCTCCTTCCCTGGGGAGCAGATAGTTTTTGCAGCACACAGACACAAGTGTTTAGGACTCATCTACGCCTACTAATAATCCGATGATCTTCACCATGTCTCCTCTCCATGGTCCAGTTCTGAGACAGGTCTGAAAGCAGTTTTACCCAAGTGATGGGCAAATCTGAAAGCTATAAGCTCCCTAGCCCAAGACTCTGGGCTTTAGCTCAAGATTTATTGAGTCACAGCACTTGCTTTCCTGCTTGTCAGTTGACTCCCTGGACACTTGATGCCCATTACCCTATTCTTGCCAAAATTTAGGTGTGAGGTCAGTTGTGGTAGGCATTAGGTTATGTTAAGGCAAGGTGGCCATGGAGAGAATAGAGGTCAGCAGAGCCACGGGACGGAGAGACTAGGTTTACTGCAGTAAGGGGGACGCGTAACATCACAGGGAAGGACCTTTCATGATGGATGTTACTCATAAGGCAGAACAATTGTGATGCAAGGCAGAGACTTTCATGCAATTGTGCTGTGGTTCATCTGAGATTTGTTTTGTTGTCCCTAATTAAACTCTCTGTGTCTTGAGAAAGCCAAAGGGAGGCTACAGGCATGTTTACCTGGCAAAATAAATGGTGGGGACATTGCTAGGGAAAGGCTGAGAGCCTGGCACTTTCTGTCCTCTGGTTTCTCTAGGACAAGAGGAAATGGCCTCAAGTTGTGCCATCATGAAATTCAGATTGGATATTAGGAAAAATTTTTGCACTGAAAGGGTTATTAAGCATTGGAATGGGCTGCCCAGGGAAGTGGTTGAGGCACCATCCCTGGAGGTATTCAAAAGATGCGTTGACATAGCGCTTAGTGACATGGTTTAGTGATGTTTTTTTTCATCAGAGTTAGGTTGATGGTTGGACTAGATGATCTTAAAGGTCAGTTCCAACCTAGACAATTCTATAATTCTCTTAAAAATAACAACTTGCTAGGATTGTGTAAGAGTTTGCAGCTTGCAGTAGCTTGAAGAAATATCTGGAGAGACTTCTTAACTGGGAGAGGAGTGGGACTGGTGCCTGAGTGCATTCTTTTAGCCTCTGCAGAGGCTCCTGAAGCTCAGCCCTTGCTACTCAGACAGGGCATTGCATAGTTATCTGATTATAGTAAAATATATTCCCTGACTGCTTCTGCAGTGTTCTTTCCTCTTTAATTGTATAGGCTGGGAAGACTGAAAAAGCTTTCACTTTCTCAGCCTCTTTCAATCTTTTATCTAATGTATTTTGAAGTATTTTTTGTAAATGTCCTATAGACACAATGGGCTGCAATCTATGTGATTTCGGCCTCACGCTTATGAAGAGGAATCTTACATTAAAAATCAATGGCACATAAGGGTCAGACAGCAAGAGGAGGTCACTTCAAGATGATCAGACTCATGCTGCAGGAGCACAAGGGCAGGTTTTGATGCCATCCCAGGCTCTGCCATGTCCTCAGGGGCAGCCTTTAACAATGTGAAGTCCCAAGCAAGGCTGAGCAGAAAAGCCCTAAATTAAGGGCTAAATTGGCTAAGGCCTAAATAAAGCCCTGAGCTGAGGCCTGTGGGATGAGGTTCAACAAGGCCAAGTGCCAGGTCCTGCACTTGGGTCACACCAACCCCAT
>JAOXJM010000001.1:41314822-41331974 GCA_026413425.1 Tringa solitaria
GGACTAGATGATCTTAAAGGTTCCTTCCAACCTAGACAATTCTGTGATTCTATGATTTTCAAATCAATAAAAATACTCATCCATGTGTTTCTTAATGCCTGCTTAATGGGGGTGTCCCCTGCCCTGTGTCCATCTCCCTTTTCCCCTTCATGCCACCTCCACAAGCTAGATCCTCAGCTCTTGTGAAGCCAGGGGATATTCTTGGTTGTCTGTCATTGCTCTGGTTTTAGAGGAGTCAAGGACTGCTTTGCTCGGTGTAGTGCAGCAGATGATGAGTGGGATTATGCTCAGAACCAGGAGACAGATGCTCATCCCCTTCAAGCCAATGTAAATCAAGAGTGAGTCTGCTGGAGCCATTGGCATTGTGTTACTATGAAGGAAGACAGAAACACAAGCACTTTGCACTTAAGCCTAGTGTGTCTGCAGAGACATTTTTCACCAACATCTTCCAAACATCCAAGTTCAGTGCAGTAATGATGGGAACCCTGATGTTGGTGAGGTGTCAGTGGCTGGTTTTGTCCAGGGCAAGCCTCAGAGCAGAGCTCCAGCCACCTCCTCCCTGACACCTTACGTTCTTTAAACTCCCAGTGCATTTCAGCCACGGGACTAATTGTTACCAGTTAATCTAGGTGCAGTGTTATTAAATCACATGTTCATTGCCTATCAGTGAGACGCAGAGACTGTGAAGAGGCAAAATGTTTTTCTTAGCATTGAAGAATTGTCTTCAATGTAAGGGACTATGTTTCCTTCTGGACAATTTATTGTTGTGGAGTGAAATCTTTATACCTACATCTTATTTTCTAGGCTTTAAATTGTTTCCCTTTTCTTCCCGAAAGGTTAAACCTGTTCCAAATCGGCCTATTTCAGCTGTTGCTACAGGCACATACCAGGCTGCAGTATTTCACATGTATTGGGGATTTGTGTGATACCCCTGCAGCGCCCTCAGCACCACACCACACCTCGGGGGTAAGTCTGTGAACTGCTGGTTCGCAGCTGTCAGCGCTGAAACAAGGAAGCAACTGTCGGAAAAAAACAAGTTTCATGCTCCCCTCCCACCCAAATTTGGAATGCCATCTATGAAATTAAACTGCTGTCGCATCCACGGTGAGAAATACCCAGCCAGAGATGGGGGAAAGGCGTGAAGTCTGGCGTCTCATGTTCAGGCGGAAAATGAGAACTTTATTTATTTGGAAAACGGAGGAGCTCTGACTAGGGCAGCGCTTTTTGTCCCCTGGGAGGTCCCGTGATGTGAGACGTGGAGGTCACGGCAGTTTGCAAACAAGCAATGCAGCCGTTTGCCCGCTCACCAGCAAAGTCGCCGTGGCCTCCAAGGGGAGCAGGAGAAGGCTTTGGGCCTTTGGAGCTTAAGCCGGCGCTGACTGACACCATTAGGATTCATTTCAGCGCTCCAGGAGGCCTGGAGAAAGCGCTTGAATAAATATCCTAAATTCTCACCGCATTGCTGCTGCAATAAGTGAATTTGGAAAGAATCTGGACGTTAATGCTGACTGCCCACATGGATCTTCTGAGTATTGCTGTCAGCATGGCTTAATTTTGCCTCATTTGTGTACGAAGCCTTTCTTTTCACCCCTTTACATCCCGAGATATTAGATTTTAAGTTATTATGCTATATTATTATCCTGGAACCTTGCTCAAGAACTCTGTGGGCTGGAAAGAGAAAGCACTGCTGCGACTTGAGGATCTCTGAGGAAACTCTCCTTGTTGGCCAAGGGGGCTGGTGAAGACCTGCTTCCCTGGACGTGAGGACCTGCCTGTCCCCAGGCTCGGCTCTGCCGCCGTCAGAGGCTTCTCTTTTGCTTCTCCCTCTGACCAGGGTTGCTGAAGGCATTCAACACCTTCCAGCATCGGGGGGAAAAGGGATGTTTTTATCTCCCAGCTGGCTGTCTCTGGGCTGCCCAGCCCAGGCCATGGAACATTAAGACGTTCATCCACAAATGTCACCGTTTTTAATTTTCCCTTTTTATAGAGAGAACTAAATTAGAGGGATTTTGGTGTTCCCCTCTAATTATTTTTTACTTCAAAAGGGGAGAGTCTGAAGTGCACCAGTGAGGATGAGAACTGCTGGAAGCTACAGCCCTGCTCTTCTGTAAAGAAACAATGGCCACGGTCCTGCCAGTGAGGCTGGTGTGGGGTCAGGGCTTCCTAGTGCTTCTCATACCATATTTAATCTTATTAAACTTATCATCCTTCCTCCGTCACTTGAAAGGGAAAGTTATTATTGGTGGAGTCACAGGTCAAAAAAACCTCCCATAACAATATTGAGTGAGCTGCTGAGTTTTCCTTTTAGAAATGAGTTTTTGAGGAACTCATCCAGTCGCAACTCACAGGTGTTTTGCAGCTGTTGTTGGTGACACGGGACATTAACTCACATCTAATTGTGGGGCGGAAAAGGGTGATACTGGAGTCGCTGAAGAACCGGCCATTGAATTTAACGGGAGCAAACTGGGGTTTGGGTCAAGCCATGTCTTATGTCTGTGCCTGATTAGGGAAGAGAAAGGGGGCTATGGCCACGTCCTCCAGTTCCTTCTGGTTTTTACAAGAGGTTGGTGGTTTTTAAGCACGCACAAGCCAGCCCTGGCTTCTGCCTGTGGGAAACCAGCCTCTGCGTCGTGGGCTGCCTGGCTCCCGAGTGCCTGTGGCCAGTGTCCGAGCAGACATTGCTGCCACCCTGTGGACAGCTGGGCCCCCATGGTGGTGAGGCTGGGATCACCTTGCAGGCCTTTGGGCCAGGCCCAACACCTGATGTTCCCCTGCCCAGCTGCAGGACTTTAAGAGCTCGTTTGGATTGCACTGGCCCTTGTGCCTGCAACAAGCTGGAGCGGGGATCGTGCCCGTCCTTCCTAAAATAGAGCCACCGGGATGAGCTGTTGTCCTCTGCTGCTCCCTGGGTGCTCACATCCACCAGCGATTACTCACCTGGATGGGCAGTGGATGGGTATTTCTTTCCAAGGGCGCCCTCCATACTGAAATCACAGCCTCAGCCTCGGTTTGAATTCCACGTTTATTCTGTAAAAGTTTAATATTTTGCTAAAAGACAGTATTAAAAAAAAATATAAATTCAACCCAACAGTGTGATTGGAGTAACGCTATATGCAGACAGCTAGAAAGATGGCTAGAGAGCAGGAAAAGCAGGACGTCTAATCACTGAAGAAACAGTTACAAACAGCAATAAAATTAATATCTATATTAAACTAGCAGTGCAAAGATACAAACTGGAAGCAGCTTTACATCAAAAATACAGCTTTTTAAATACAGAAATAGCACCAATTTACAAAAGACGATCAGAAATGTAAACGTGGCAGGTAGATTCAAGTATAAGTTATATGCCTACCCTCCTCAGCAACTGTCTTGGGACAGAAAGGTTTCACAAACCCTGCAGAACCTCCTGGGTATGCACTTTGCCTCAGTGCAAATACAAATTCTGCTTCTCCAAAGCTACTTTTGCTGACCGAGTTGCTCCTAGTTTATTTCACTTCTTAGCTTTCAACAAAGCCAAAGATAGGAAAGGGAAATTCATTCCCTCCTGACAACCAACCCTCCTTCCCCCTTGCCGGTCTGGTTCCACAGCTCAGGTTGGGCCAGTAGCACTGATCCTTTCGCCGCCTGACTGCTTCGCTGGCCCCACTCCTGTTTTAGTGAGAACTTTGCATTGACAAAAAATAAGACAACCCCTTTTTTCTCCCAGGGCCAAATCGGCTCTCGCAACCGTCACCCATCAAACAGCTCTGATGGTGAGGGAGTCGATGCTCATTTTCAGACCTGCTGTATTTACAGGAACTCAAAACTGGAAGCGGGAAAACTGGAAATTGGAAAACCAAAGATCCGTTTTGAGTCCCTGCATTTTCAAGTATAGGTTAGTTATGGCACAGAAAAACATTACCGACAAAGTGAGGCAATTTTTGCAATGATGCTTCAACTGGAGCAAAGAGGCAGTATTAGCTCTGATCCTCCTCTCTGCTCCCAGCTGCCATTTCACTAAAAGGCTGCACCGTACTGGAGGGGAAGAGAAAAGACAAGGTTTGGAGAATCAATGTCCACCATGTCCTCCTGAACCCTGGCAGCCCACGTCCAGCCCCAGCAGCACCAAATGCACGCTAGCAGAAGCAGCGCAGGGGCGGCACCGTGCCAAGGACACATCGCTTTCCAAAGTGAAATTATTTCAGGTGGACAAAGAAGAAGATATAATTCAGAAGCAAAAAATGTAAACTTTCACAGCTGTAGTGTAATTAAAAAACAACAAAAAAACCCATCTTAAAATTTAGCCATGTGAAGATTTCTCTTTTCCACCCCTGCAATTTCCTGTGATTATTCTACCGTAGATTTTCTTTCAAGGAGGGCTAACCAGCCCTCCTTATAAGGCTGTTATCAGTCTATTCTAAGATAAGGCCACATTACTCAAACTCCCAGCTTCTCTAAAATTCTTTCTTAAACTCCATTTTCATAATACATTTCATTATAAAAATAAAAAAACCCTCATCAAATCCCCAACCCCTGAAGTCCTAACCTCCCTTAATCCACAAAGTAGCACATCCGACAGTGTATCTACCCTTGGAAAACCAGTACCAATGAGCGAAGAGCTGATAACGCCGGCCCTATATGTGCTAAAATCCAGAGGAACGTGATGTCAACAGCAACACTTTCTGTCTTTTACACAGGAAACCTTGTAAATTTAATCGCAGATTGCTGCACCAATGAAAACATACCCAAGCATAAGAGTATTAACTCTTAAAATTATGTCCTATATTATTAATAGCACCATGCATTATTTGAGGAGTCTGAGTGTTAACTGTTAGACTTTTCTTCCTCTTTATCTTCTCCTAAGGAATACAGATATTTTTTTCCCTCTTCCAAAATTCACTGCTCCTGCTCTTTTCAGCTTATTTTTGTGGTTTAGATAGATACTCGCCAAAAGATAAGATCTCCCTTGTCTTCCAAGTATGCTCAAATACTCTATTAACTAGTTATGAAATTCCCCTAAGTGAAGAGTTAGGCACTTAAGTACATACCCCTTAAGTAGACTTAAGTAAACCGCTAAGTAGGCACTTAAATAGACTCAGTTTAGACTGAATCTAATCATGCAGTTAATGACTTATCAGTGTTCCTTGTTCATAAAGTCTAGACTATGTATTTATCGGGACATGAAATCTGAGCACAGCCCTCTCAATGGCTGGCCACTCTCCAATTACTGTCAAACTTATTTAAGGAATCAGGTTTTGTATTCCTTACATCTAACTTGTATATTTTGCTCAGAGTAAAAGAACTAAAAAAAACAAACCCAAGGACTAATACAGTTCATTAACACAATTATAAAAATGTTAACATTCACAGTTATTTTGGTCTTAATATTTTTCACATGTATACATTCAGTCATATTGTGTTAAATCATTATTAGTTTTTTCTAACCACAAGTGCTGGGCAAATTGTACAACAACCAACTGACATTCAAGTAATCTTACCCTGAGAAAATCTGTTACTCTGAGGTGGCAAAAACGTTCTTTGTACTAAATCCCACTCCAATCTACAAAATAAATAGCATGATGCTGCACTGCAGAGGCAGGATTTGACAGACTGGAACCAAGGAAGCAGTTGCTCTCACAACTGCAAGAGTTTATCATTTTCACCACAGATTTACTCAGGGTAAGTAGAGTACATGCGAAAAAATGCTTACCCCAGATAAGTGCTAGACATCTCCCTTAAGACCACGGATAAAGAACCTCTGGGAACTCCAAGGAGATCTGTTTGCATCTCCTCACAGCAACAGATTTTTCCAAATTAAAACCACAAATACAATTTGATGCCCACAAGGCCGTGTGAAGCACAGCATCCAAATTCAAATCAGTACTGAAGAAGCAATTCAGTAAGAGGTTTTCCGTACCAAGGATGATGTGTGAAGAAGGTGGTTAACAGAACCGGTGGGTGAAGAGATCGAGGGGAAGCACGCCAGAAGGGGTGACATTTTAATGCGCTCCTCTTGTCAGGGTAAAGCTTGTTCTCTTGTAATCGCTACAGGGTCCTAAAACAATCTGCCCACCCTTTGCAATAAGTGGAGTTAGTCAGGGCTGGTACTAGAGATTTCCAGTCTCCTCTGCACAGAGCTGGCACTTCTGGTCTGGTTGCCTTCATTTTTCTTCCACGCAACAGGGTCTCCAAGACTTCCGGGAGTTTTGAAAAATGCCTCATGACGTGCAGGACGAATGCTCTTGGGAGTGAGGGGAGCTGACGCAGGCTATTTGTGAAACAAACCCAAAGTGATTCAGTCGGGTGTTCTCAGAGCCTCCATGCAAGCCCACAAACAGAAGACAGCTTGTAGACATTAAGCCCTGTACCCTGCTACTATGGGGAACCATGTCACACATCCTTTCAGAAGCTCCAGGCTTTGCCCCTTTTTGTTGTGGAGCTGTCTGCCAGTACATCATTGCTAGAAGCTGAAAGCCTCTATCTCATTTCCAACTTAAATGTATTCATGACCAGTTCATACTCATTCATTCTTATGCCAATCTTGTCCTTTAGCTTAAATGGCTCTTTCCCTTCCTCCATGTTTTACTTGGTTTTGTTATTTTCTAGCATCAAAACAGATCTAAAATTAGTTTCCTAAACCCTGGCCACTTGTGTTTTAAGTGTTACTCTACCATAACCTCTAATGTTAGTATCTCTAACCAGATCAGCTGCCAACTAGTCTCTATTTAGACTTTTATTAAAGCTAGAACAAGATAAACATAAAGTAACTTTCATAAAGCTTCCAGAAGTTCAATCTATTTGTGACTGCATTAGACAATAGGAAAAAAAATCACAGATTTATGAATGTAAGCTAAAGCAGTGCCAAAATGTCACTGCTAACAGTTGTAAAGACCCAAGTAACACAGTATGACATCACTGTTTTATGTCACTCGTACTTCAGACAAATTCATTTTAAAAAAGAGAATTTCATTTATCTTTTTTTCTAACGGGCAATGTCTGCTTCTGTGGTAGAATTTTGAAAAATATCTTTATAGAAAGATCAACAAAACCCACAAGAATGGTTTTCCCCCCAGTTCTGATGCTGAACAGAGATCAGAATGGGGGTGAGGAGGTAGCCCGGGACACTACTCCCTGAAAACTGCTGCAGCCAATTGACTCCTGAATTATGACAAACAATTCTTCCTAATGCATCCACCTAATGTGTTTCCATTGCCATTGCATAACACGCTTACAATGATGGTGTCAAATGGGGAAAAAATATTTACTTGGATTTCTGGGGAAAAAGACCCTGCAGCTCATATTTTTCTCTATTGCTGTAACGATTTTTTAAAGATTAAAATTTTTATTACTTTAAAATTCCTGTAAGATTTTTAAAACTCCCCACTTCACCATTCAGGGCTAGAGATTCTATGCTGGGCTACGTCTTTAACGCCATCCCAGGCCCTGCCACTACTACAGATGGATGTGCAAACTAAGTGGAAGACACCAGCTGCCAGCGTGCCAACTTCCCACTCCGACACAGCAGCCCCAGCCCGGAGCACAAGCCGCCTTTGGTCCCAGGGACCTGGCACCGCTGTTTCATCGTCACTCAACCACCTCTGGCTCTTACCTGCTGCAGCTTCAGAAGGGTCACCGGATGCCCCACGCACACGGGGGAGTCCAGTTTAACGGCCCCGCAAGACCTGGCAAGCACGGGGCTCAGGTGCAGAGCGGGATGGGCTGGTTGCTGGGGATCCACCGAAGGCGCGGGCGAGACCTTGGGGGTAACCACTGCCGTGGTGCCTATGAAAACGGGCGTCGTCGATGCCAGGCCGGACACAGTGAAATTCACGGAGGCGGCAGCCGAGAAGGAGCCATCGGGAACTGGGGAAAGGGGACTGGTGACCGTGGGAGAACAGACGACAGGGAAGGAAGCCAGGGCTGCTGACGGCACCATGACACAGGGGACGCTCAGAGAAGGTAACTGGCTCGCAGCCAGGCTGATGGCACCAGGGGCTTGGTTTGCAGAGAACAGGAAATTAAAACTGCTTAATCCTAAACCAAAGAGGGAAAAAGCAAGGCGTTAATACAGTTGACAAATTGGAATTAAGCTATTATAACTTCATCTAGAACAGGAAAAAGGGATGACAGCAAAGAAAGAGAGAGGCTGCCCAGGAAGAAAACTGTAACAAAAAGAATAAAAAAGAAGGAAGAAAACTGTCACAAACTCATGGCTCTTCTGTCAAGATCCCTTTTCCTACCTGCCTCCACCTCCCCACCTACTGCCTGTTCACTATAGTTGCATCCATTTACTTTGTTCTTATCAAGTACCAACCACACACCTTGCTCTTTTCTGCTTCTAACTTCAGATACAAGCAACATCTTGACTAAAGAAACTTTTTTTTTTACACTAACAGGAATCATATCCTCTGCTATACGAAAACATATACTCTGCTTTTAATGAGGAAAAAAAACCCCAAAACAAACGGAAAACGCCCACAAAGATAGACCCCAAAGACTCTTATTTTCCTGAAAACAGCTGAAATACTGTTTTGAAACAGAAGCTGCTCCATTTCCCAGTTTGTCTGGCCTTCCAAAACATAAGGATCAACATTTTCAAACCGAGCATCTCCATCCCGTAAGTGAAATCCCCACTCTGTGCCGCAAGTGAATCAAACACTAAAGCAGTAATCATGGAAATCTGCCGCACGTATCCTGTTTCCACAAAAGACTCCTACACTTCACACAAACACAGACACAAAAACCAGTGGACGCAAAATCCTCTTGCAGTATTTTCAGCTACTTCCTTCCCATCTCTACTGTGTCCTACAAGCAGGTCTGGCTGCACTCACAACAACTTGGATTTTGTGGGGTCATCCTGATGATCCACATGACGAGACAGGACAAAGTCCACAGGTGACTAAATTCACCCACTGAGAGAAACACTGTTGCACTGTTCAAACCTAGACTTCCAGCTCCCGAGTTTTGAATGCTGGATAGGTGTCCTTTTTTTGCTGCACATAATTCAAGCATGCAAACCCCACATTATTCATGTATATTAATTTTTGGGTACCTCAGAAAAATGCCCGTATTTTCAGAGAAGCAACAGTTCATCTGGAGTTAAGAGAATCTGGAGCTATTAAACTACCATAGAGAACTGCTGACACTTTTTGTGTCACACATAGACTTATTCACCTATCTGTAGGTCCCCCTATTTGAACAGCTCAGTGAACAGATGCAGAAGTTTGATGCTCCTGGATCTCAGGGCTGTCCTTACCAGCAGTAGGCTGAACATAAAGGTACTGTGGTAGGAAAGGTTGATTGGCATTTTCTTTAGAGATGTGCTCTTTTCCTGGAGAGGGTTCATCAGGGTCTTTATTCTGAGACCATTTTTCTTGCTCCTGAGAATCTGAAGGCTTAGTAGACTCCTTGTCTGCAGCCTCTGGAGCAGCAGGACTTGCGAGGTCAAGATGAAAAGCTTCTAGATGTACAGCAGATGTACAGCCACTTCCTGGGGTAGATTCTGCCTTGGGTGATTCAAAAGGCTTCTAAGCAAAAATAAAAGAGGAAATGACAAGTCCAAACTGAAATAGCACAGTATAATGTCTCTCGTGCGCTATCCTCAGCTACAGAGTAAAACGCGCTCCTGTGAAAGGGGTAGCACAAAACTCCTGAGCAAGTCCCTAAGTTAAAAATTTTGTTTGTGATGCCTAAGCCATGGGCTGCTCTTTGCTTTCAGTACTTGCAAACACCAGATAAGAAATACCTGAGCTTAGGGATCCATTTCTCTTTATTGACAAGGAAAAACACCTGTTTCAAATGGCTTATATTCAAACACTTATAAGACCTTGAGCCTGATCCCCATTTTTTTAAGAAAACCATGAGATAGATGTACTTCACATTCACCATCATCTCCTCTCTCACCAGCCTGCTGTGGGCAACACTGGGCTTGAGAGAGAGGGACTCAGGCTGGAGAGTAGGGGAAAAGTACAAACCACATTTGCTGCAGCTCAGTAGGGTAAGCAATGCTGCTGCTGTTTGGGAAAGCCCAAGCTAACAGAGAAAGATGAGGAGTAATAGTCACATTGATTTCCTCCCTTCTGGCAGGCTGTTTTGTCGAAGACAATGATCAAGACACTGATTCCAAAGGACAGTGGACCATAACTTCACTATGCAAAGCAATCACAGTCCGTTTTCCACTGGTGGTTCAAAAACATCTCCCAGTTAATGCCTATACTTCCTGACACAGCACCCTTACAATTTTGTTAACATGTGGGAGGCAACATTTGTACCTGTAACAAGAACGATGCAGTGAATTTTCATTTCTGAAAACACTGTCTTAAGAAGAAGTCTTTCCTTGCTAACAGGAAGCCAAAGTGATAATGAAATTCACTTCGTTACCTTGGGTACTACAAGGGAGAGGGGCACATCGCTCTGTTCCATAGTCTGCTTTTTAGCAGCTGGCTCTTCATCATCTGTAGGTGCAGAGGGGGACGTGCACTTGTGGGAGCTGCGTTTCTGGCAGGCAGCTGGAGGTATGGCAGCCTGAGCTTCTGCACTCCTGCTTCCCACCTCTCCTGTGGTAGGCAGGGTCTCCCTCGAGTTATTTTCCTGAAGACCGCCACACAACATAAAAAGGGATGAAGATGGGAAGCAGAGGAAGGGTTGGCTGGGGAGCAGGGTAGGTTTTCCACTTTCTGTTTTGGAGGCTGCTGGCGTGGAAGGATGTAGAGCTCGGCTGCTGACCCCACTTGGCACATCTGCCTGAACCACAGGGAAAACTGGCTGAGGCAAAGGGTTAACACAAAAATCAGAGTCCCCAGGGAGCGGAAGAAGGGATGGAGGTGAATTTGTGCTCGGGTTCCTTACTGAATTTAATACCGTTTCTGTGGCACAGGCTTTATTCCTAAAGAAAAGTAATGAAAAGAGGAAAAATATTTAGTTCAAAACTACCCCCTATTTTATCCTTACAAGCAAATAGGTACATTGTTGAACATCAACATGGAAAAATCCGCCCCCTGCTCACTACTTTTAAACAGTTTACAAGGAGGGGCACTTTTTGTTATTTCTAATTACACAGAAGCAGATGTATCAGGTTTTTGGCAGAAAAATAATGTTTACAGCTACATTTGACTAGAGCTAATCATCCACAAACAAATTCAGATTAGGATAGGTGTAGAGAAGAGCCACTGATATGACAGAGACACTCTTCCCTGGAGCCCTGATTTGCTCAGCCAACAGGTCAAAGGAGGCAGGCAGGACCTATAGAAACACACATGAGATGAAGAACTACTGAAGCTAAAGGACAACAGTGGTACAAGCACACATAGTACAAGTTGCCCATTAAAAAAACAGCAAGCCACGCTGAGGCCTATCAGCATTGAAATAATGAGACTCTCTGGCAATTTTCTATCTCAGTCCCATCAATGGAATCTAGCCCTGAACTAAACATAACAAGCACGAAGCTGAAACTGGACAGGAGTTAAGACCAACCTACCTAGTATCTTCCTCTATTTTCTGCCTGCAGACAGCTGCTAGATTTATCATTTTGGAGCAATATTCATCTGGATTCATAATACAGGCTGAAAGAAAAAGAAGCATTCAATTAATAACAGGTAGGTTTACCAAGTATATTTTGATATAGGCCATATAAAATAACTGATATAATTTTTCTATCCTGGCACATTTTTATAACATCCACCAATCACTTAGAGCCAGAACCTGCAAGACACTCAGAACTCTCAGTCCTACCAGAAAGGTGCTCAACATCATCATTTCCTGTAACAGGGAACAGTGAAAAGCCCTGTAATTGCTTTATCTGTTTTAACAGCTATCCATTAGATTGTTACAGTAAATTCCACTGTATTAGGAACCATAAAATAAAGCAAGCTTTTGTGGCTAAAGAATCTTTCTCTATACCAATTTTTAACAGAAGAAACTGTATAGTTGCAGCTAGCAGAGAACAGAAACATTTCAAGCCAGTATGGCCCAGATTCATCTCATCTAACTTTAGGCACTTGAATGGAGGGTCCTAGCCAGAAGTCTCATCACATGGACAGTAGAAATATAGGCACCTCCCAAGGGTAATTTTTATACATAATATAAATCTATTAGGCTGCTTCACCCAGTCAAGTGCCTTAAATTGGTGGGCCCACATTTGGGCAGATCCAGTGGGATGCGAAAGAACACATTTCCTTAGTATTTACCTTGCCTCTCTTGACGTGGGCTGTTGGGCTCAGAACTGACCTTCCTTTTGGTCCCTTCACAAGACTGTGTGCCGTTAAATGAAGCGTGACGTGTAAACCTTTGCTTTCCAGTAGCACAGATCTGATACGGGGCACAGACTCCTCTCTGCGTCTGTGGCAGAGGATCAGATGTTGGGCTATGCCCTCTCAGCTCATCTGTAGGAACATAATTTTGTACATCAGTCTTTCAGGGAACACAGCTCATCCTTTAGGCTTCTGCCATGTTACCAAACTTGGCCACAGGAGAAGAGCTACTCTCTATACCACCCCAAACCCCCCAACACTGAAGCAGACCCAAGCTTGGTAAGCACTGATTGACAAAATAAGGGCTTCTCTCCTTTCCATTCCATGGCAGCAGCAGCTGCAGTCTAGTGTGTATAGCCAAGAGAAGAAACGGTGCTACGATGGCATTAACACTATCTTTCAGTTTTACTTGGTCCTGGCACTGGCCTGACCCAAATACATTAACAAAGGTCTTTCCTTTGCTCTGTCTTCTAGCCCAGAATCAGCAGGCTAGAGGTGATCTGGCCCACTGCCTCCTTCTTTGCAGACAACCCTTTTGTACGTGGGGACATGCACAAAATATTTGCAGAGCAAATATGTTTGCAGGCGCAAACTTTTACTGTCTAGTTATGACAGAGATTTTGCAACTCAGAAAAGCCGTGGGTTTGGAGCTGTAGGATTTGGAGATGTAGGCATTGACAGCCATTGCTTTACAATTCATATAGTTATTCATAACATTATTTAAGTTGGTGTAAAAATACCGGCAAAACACAGTATCCTTCAACATCCCTTGACAGCTCCAGCACTTGAGCATCAAGTCTAACAAGGGCAAATGTTGAGCTGGCCAGCAGTTAACAGTCACAGGGTGGACAATGAATGCCAAGTCTCTCTATACATGGAAAACAAACTATTGCCACTTGGGAAGGGATTGTCAAAACAAAAAGGCAGGAGATGAGAGATACACAACTTACCGGTCTTTTCAGGGAATTCCACAGGCCCAATCCACTTGAAGGCTGGTTTGCGTCCTCGTTCTTCCGTGACATGAACTTTCTTGATCAAGCCTAGGCTGGTGAGAACATTGGCGATATCATACAGTCTTCGTACCTTTGCTAACAAGAAAGGGCGGCAACAGTCAAGACAGTCACATTTACAATGTACAGTGCATATTTACATGGCATTTTCATTCCAGAATATGAGATTTCATAGACAAGGTGGGTAAAATCAAATTGGGATGGAGTTAAGCTACCTCCTATGAAGCCTGCGATGCCAGTTCCCACCTGCTTGTTGTTGCTTCTTCGTATCTTAGCTGCTCATCTGTCTTAGCTGCTCAGGTTTAAGCTCATCTACCTCATTTTGATGGAAACGGGTTACTGAGTGATTACATCATCAGCTTGCCCAGAAGAGGCAGCTACCTCCACGTGGGGTAAAGACAAGCAATCGGCAGACAGAGGCACGTGAGTACGCAGCTGATTGCAAGAGGGCATATATTTATCACCTTAAAAATCTAACACTCTTAGAAAAATCCCTGTGACTCCAATAAATAACATGTTTGAGCTGAATATGATACCCACAGGTTATCCAGCTAAACTTCTCACATCCCTCCCAGTATTTGGGGCAGAACTTTAAGATTGTAGCGCAAGTACTTTATTTTAAACGTACTTTAAAAGGTAAAAGAAAAGTCTTTATTTTAGAAGAATTGTTTGCTAATGCTGAGTTTTTTCCATGTTGTCCAAGGCATCTAAGTACTACTCCCCACCAACTGAAAAGCAAACTGTGCCATGCAGCCCTGAAAGATTTCTGGATTGAAAAGGAGAAGTAATACATTTCTGCAGAAAAGAAAAAGAGTTCCATAAAATGAAACAATGTTTCATTTCAATAAGTTCTGAATCATCATTCAGAACAGTACAGGAAACAGGGTTAAAGTATGAAAAAAATTCTAACAAAAAATTTTCTTCATTCTGAAGCTAAAACTTGGAGATAATTGTCAAATTGTCTCTTCCCCACCCCAAGCTTTGTTTTCATTAACTGGCATTTGCAATTAAAAACCCAGACTGTATTTCAGCAAAACATTCCTGACCTACTCTTGCCATTACCTATTGGAGTTATTCCAAACATGCCCCCATTTTCTCTACTCACTAACTGATTTATTGGTCTCTCAACGGCCAGCTTACTTTTAAATTTGCTGTGGTCCACTGTATCCTGGGTTTCTTCTATCAGTATCTTTGCTGCGATGTCCAGAGTGACTATCTTGGTCTTGGAGACAAGGAAGAGCATGACAAACTTTTGGCTCATAATCCGCAACGACTTGTCCTTTCTGCTGTTTGCAGATGCTGTATTACAAATAATACCCAAGCCTCTTAGCATGTCATCCATCACAGCCAGAAAACTAACAAGTAGGTTTCTCACACACAAAAGGGGTAAACCATTTCCTTGTCAGGAAGCAGAAATCTTTTGAAAGGCAGCAAATAACTGAATAATGCAGATAGAAGTCTCTCTTCAAAAGGCTATAAAAATGAAAGCTTGCAGAGACAGCTCTTAGGAAGTCAGACTCCAAAGCTGATTCTATGTTATGTTACACAGTTTTGAGCCACTCTAATTTTGTGACCCCAGTGGACTTTGCAACTTAAACATTATGTATTATATGGGCAGCATGCAAACAGTGGACAAATGGAAGATGGCACCTTCTGTCAGGATAAAGCATTTACTATCAGGTACAGGTGGGGAAAGAAGAACTGGAGTTCCTGCCAGTATGGAGGACATAGGGAAAGTCCGTCCTGAAAGCCATGCTAGGGACAGGATAGAAGGAAGAAGTCTGTCACCCTCACAGTGAATTCAGCACCTTTTTGCAAAGAATAAGTTTTTATCATTTAATTTAAAAGAAAAGCAAGGGAAAAAGTCACATAATAAACTAGAGAAAGAGACTTGTGTCTGTGTGTAACATCACACACATTAGTTCTCTTACCAGAGGTGCAATCTGGTTCTGAAAAGTCCAGTAATGGTCTGTCTTGAGTATCTGGAAGAGTTTCCTTTTTCCGTTCTCCAAATTTGTACTCCAAGTCCTGCTCCTTCTGCTGGAAGAAGTTCATTAGCTCTCCATACTGCAGCTCGCCTGCTTCCTGAAGTGTTTTCAGAGTCTGACTCAGGTTGTGCCGGCCATGCCAACAGTACTGGTTCTTGGCCACACGGCTAACCAAGTGCAATGACTCCAGGACATTCACTATATCGTAAATTCGTCTTCGCTCAACTCCTGTTTTAAGGTGAGGGGGGGATAAAAAAAGACATAGATGCTCATCTAGTTTTAATGTGCTCTTCAGCAGAAGCAAAACAGAGAACAGGCTGTTCTCTGAGTGATCACAATACATTTTTCACTGTTTTGCCTGGACACATTACATTAGAGCCATTCAAATTTGCACAATTCAGAATTCCCTTATACATGGCCAGCCCCATGGTATGATGTTCATTATCTGTTCTGTTAACTTCTGGCCCAGCCACACCTTCAGCTCAAAGCATATGCACTGTGTTTAGAAGAACTGATTGCAGTCTGCTCAGCCCCACTCACTCAGACCTATCCAGATGGCCCTGAGGTTTGCAGAGCACTTTGGCCCTTCTTGTCAGAGAGCTTTGGAGCTCAGACACAGAGGGCACGGAAAGAGTCCGAGCCTGGCACTGACACAGGGCAGATATAAAAGCCCACTCCTACAGGCACCAGTGGGAATGTGGTCCTCCACTTGTATTTCCAATAGCATCATTACTTGCTAAGCACGTACCAAGCAAAGGAGCATCAAGGCTTCACAAGGTGCAAAGCGGTGGAGAATGAGACCCACTGCTCCGAAATGCAGCAGAAAGAAGTCCTCGGTGCTGGCTGGGTCTGCACCAACAGGAAATCTATGAAATATGTCCAACTTGGGTTCAGCCTGACTGAGGGGACTGAATATGAACAGGCTGGTAGTTCTGCTCACTGTCCCGAGTACTTGAGTCCAGCGCTGCCTGAAGCGTGGCTGTTCTATATAACACAGTGCACCAGCACATAGCTGCATAGAAATCCCACAACGGTTAACACAAGCTGAGCAGAACAACTCCTAGCCAAGGGGAAAGGCTTTGAAAGACTTCCCTGCAGAAGGCAAGGCCTTGATGCATCTGTTTACCCATCTGGAAAATATGGATAATAGTTACCAGCCTCAAGCAGATATTAAGATAAAAAATTAATGAGCATTTCCAAGTGTGTGGAGATCTTGGAGTGAAACATACTCCCGGAAAACAAGAATGCTACACGTATCCTGGTGTCTGACAGGCACCAACAGCACAGCCCCCTTTATGGTCTTTCCATAGGTCTTCAGTGAACAAAGCAACATACATTTGTAGCAAAAGCTGTCTTACAACCATCATTTGATACACAGAGAGCAGCAACATCAGCCGTGACTAATTTTGTGGTCCCTGAAGCAACTGGATACAGTCAAGGAAAAGCAAGGAAGTGGAAACCCGAGGGAGAAGAACAAGCACATCCCCTTCTAGGATCCCAACAGAAAGCTTTAAAACGAAGTTTCTAGTATTTAGGAAAGCTCAGTAGCCCAACTCCCAATACAGAATAAAGCACTACTCCTGTTCAGCTGTACAAAGCTGGAGCGCAAGCATCTCATGCAAACACAGAAAGGAGTAACTGCAAGATCTAAAAGAACAATTTACTTTAAAAGTAATTTATCTAACTGTTTACTTCATCTGAATTCTCCCCTATTTCCACATCTCATTATCAAGGCCACTAAGTAAGTATTTCAAGGTCTTTCTTAGCAGAGTCACAGAGGACATCACTCTTCTTTTCCCTTTCTTCCCCAAACAGACACATTTCATTTTTGCTACCTCTTTTCTGTTAAATACCTGAGTTCTAAATTTCACTGAATTTTCACTGAATTTTTTAGAGTTGGAAGGGACCATAGAGATCATCTAGTCCA
>JAOXJM010000001.1:41339045-41365080 GCA_026413425.1 Tringa solitaria
CCCCGCCCCTCAGCTCCCGCCGCCGGGCCGCCAGCGCGAGGCGGGCCGTTGGCGGGCGGGAAAGGGCCGCCTCAGGGCGAGCGGAGCCGGACGGGTGGGGCGGGCTGCCCCACACCAACTCCCGGGGTCCCCGCCGCGAGCACCCCCCGCGCCGCTGTAGGGCCGGGTCTGGTGCTGAGGGGCTGATTCCTGACGGGAAAGAGGGTTCGGAGAGTTGGAAGCGGGGGGGGGAACGACGGGGACCATCTTGCCCGGCGCCGTCTGGATCACGCCTTCAGTCTCGGAGGGGGTTGAGGCGGGTGCAGCCGCTGTCCCTCGGCCGCCGGCCCACGGCAAACGGCGTCGGCTCAGGCGGAGAGCGGCAGCCCGGGCGGCAGGGGCCGTGGCGGCTCCCCGCTGAGTGGTTGGGGTGCTGCTGCTGCTGCTGCTCCCGGGGTGCTCGGTACGGGGCGGGGGGGCCCGGGCAGGCAGCCCGCGGCACAGCCCTGGGCATCCCGGACGGGGTGGGATTCTTCAGCCCTGAAACGTTTCGGCTGCCGGGAAAATAAAGCGGGCAGAGGCTTTGGGGAGCAGTCTGGGCACAAGAAAACTTTTTGCCAGCCCTGGGTCGGCCTGTCCCATGGCTGTCCCTGTGCTGAGATAAGGGAAGGCTGGAAGAAGAGCCCTGTCCAAAGTTAAGACGCCAGACGCGGGCAGCCTGTGGAGCTGTGCAGGGATGAGTTTTCACTTGGTCCTATTTTGACTGTGGAGACGCAATGTTACAAAAAAATGAGAGAAAAATTGTCAAAATAATAGCAGAATTCCTTCAGGCTTGAAAGTGAGTGCTCTAAGCTTGAGAGCCATTGTGGAGAAATTTCCTCTATGCGGTATAATTAATTTTGCTTTTTTAATTGAGTTTGTGCTTAAGGTTTTTTATTTTTTTTTGTTATGCTAATGACAGACATGCTGCTGCATTATTCCTGTCTTGTTTTGTCGTAGGAGGATTTCCTTCTCAAATCACTCATGAGTTAGTAATGAGTTGTCACAGAAGAAAAATTCCAGTACACAGTTCTGATAACTTATAAAAATACTCATTTGTTAATTTTTGAGGAACAGAAAAACTCTTTTTTTTTTTTCAACAGGAATGTAGAGAACAGAGATACTAAGTCTTTTGCATTAACTTTAATTTACTTGCTTTTAACCTACTCTAATATTTTCAGCAAGCTCCACTACACCGCAGTTTGTTGAAGAGAATGAAATATAAACTTCCAGATAACTTTTTTAATTAAAAAGAAAAAAACCTCCTTTACGCTGTTCTTGTAAGCCTTGGTCTTTTTTATTGTCTAGAGGAAAATTAATTCCATAATTGCAAATTGTGTCTCTCAGTATGTATTGGATCCTTAGCAGTTATATGTGGAAAGAAAAATTTCTAATGAGTAAAATATTACTACTTCTCTCACTCATAGGAACTCTGAAAACAGACTCATGAGAATCGTAAGAGATGCAGAGTCATGGAAAATCTAAACAAGAATCTCACGTCACAGACTGACATGCTCAGGCATGAACTCCAGGCCAAGGTAAAGATGTTGAGAAGAGAGATTAGCAGCCAAGAACCTGCTTTTGTGCTGCACACCCAGTGATATCAAATTGCCATCTGGCCCCTTCAGTTGTCTGCTTAAACACAAATTACTTAGAAAATTAATTATCAGACCTTTGTTTTAGATCTGTCACGGGAAATTGTGTATCCGTTGCCAATTAATAACATCTATGATAAGGTATTACATGCTGTGAAAGTTTAATAGATCTAACTGCATTTGCAGCTCTAGTACAGATACTTTCTGGTTAAGAACTTAATGGTTGTCAGGACCTTACTATTTGAGTCACTTGCTAAAATACTGTGACATGTGCCTGGAGAAGGTCATTTGATCATTGCAACGATTGCTTCTGGCCTTAGAAACCTGGTCATTTATAAGCGATTTAGCAGAATATCTGTAGGTTGGCATGAGACCCGGGAGGAGTAAGTCCAGATACTTGTCAACATCACCTACAGGCTATGCAGGCAATGTGGCACACCTATTTGAGATGTTTTTGAGTTGTGAAACCATCGTTCTGCTGCTGGAATGGACCAGGGACCTTGCTTGACGCTCAGGGCTTGTGACTTTTCTTACTTTAGGTTAAGGATGCCTCTGAATATAAATTGCCTTTACTATTGATGCTTTCTATGAGTCATTAAGGGAGAACTAATTTGGATCAAGTTTGACACCTTCATTTAATTTTGCTGACGTTTCACAATGCACGGGATTCCTGGCAGCTGAACTACTGAGTGCTTGAAGGAAGCTGGCTGAAATTATGTGATAGCTGTGTTCTGGAAAGCCCACGGTCTGTTGAAGATGAGACGAGTGAGTCAGATCTCTGACAGGCTGGAAGCCCCGCCTGTTTGCTAGGTGAAATTCAGCCCTGGAAGGTGTGGTGGGGTCCAGCATGTGGATGAGAAGCAGAAAAAAAAACGAGTCAGAGGGAAAGAGGGGGTGCTCCTGTACTAAATGAGGGTGCTAGAGCCCACTTTGGTGCTGGTTATGATAAGGGGTATGAGTTGTGTGTATAGACTTAAGGTGGGAGAAGAGAAGTGAGACATAGCACCAGATGGGCAGCTGTGGGAGCTGCTGTGGGTGTGAAGGGACACTGGGTGCTGGTTTAGTCTGAGGAAATGATGCGTATTTCATGGGAGGTATTGCCAGTGATTTGGATATGGTAATTACTCTTCTGTAATATGGAAATAAGAATGTTCAGAATTAATGTATTAAGCTGTTACCTGATGTAAGGAACATATATAACATAAAATACACTGTTTTGTTAATCAATGCTAATCTTTTCCCTAAGATCAATACACATTTAAGTATTGTAATGCATTTAGTAAGCCTATTCTTTGTTCAGTGAAATAAACATCCAAATCTCCTCTGATAATGAAATGTAAACCTTAACTGGTTAACATGTTGAGTTAATCAGAACAAAACTTAACACCGTATTTCCTTTCCGGCTGTAGCAGCTGAAAGAAACTTGCTCATTATCAGATAAGATTAGTTATTGCCGCCATACACACATATGTCATAATACGCTCCAAGATGGTTTTATATCTACATGCACAGGTGATCTACTACAGCTGGCAGGAAAGAGTTAACAGGCTACTAAATTAAAGTACAAGTGCCGTTCTTGAATGCTTTTATTATATGACTTTGTTACTGGACCAAGAACACCTGTCTGATTATTTACAATTTTGTATCAATGATACTTGGACTAGTATATATTTTTCTATTTAATGTGAATATCATTAAGAATTAAGTGTTCCTGTTGATTTCCTCCCATGTGTTTTCAGACTTGAAAATACAGTATTTCATGCAAGGCAGCGGTGAGCCAATGTCTTTGGCAGAGGAGATGGATACAAACAAATCATATCCACATATCCAACAGTACTCTCTCTCACAGAATAGGAAATAGTTTTGAAGACATCAGTACTTTTAAACCTGTATGACTTCTTTTAATGCAAAAAATATGATGGGTCAAAGACCTAGTAGTTCCTCTCTCCTCTTCCCATCTGCCTTTTCTTATGAGATCAGTTATGCTGGAAAATTATATTTCTCTGTTTTGGCTGATATTTGAAAGTTCAGCTCAAAAGTTCAGCTATGAGTGAGGAACAGATCGGATTATGAGGCTTTATTTCCATTAAAAGCCAGACTGAGTCACCCAATTGCTGAGTCATCAGGGAATCTGTGCGCACCAGCGCTCTCACCAGTGAAGGCAGTGGCATGCCTGGTGTCTTTTGCTGATCCTTTCCCAAACTGTGACTGTCTAGGTGTCATCTCCTCCCTGGGGCAGCTTGGAAGTTCCCACCTTTACGTGACCTCAGGCTACCTTGAGCTAGGCATGTTCCGCACCGCAGTAGATGTGACCATTAGACATTCAAGAACAGCCAGAAGAGGCTGCATTACAAGTGATCCTGTGGACATTTGGTGTTAGTAGTTGTGGTTAAAATACACAAGCAGGGCTGGGAGTGGGACCCAGACCTGGACCCAGCAATGCCCTTCTCTCACCATGCTGTGGGGTTGTGTGCTTTTGAAGTTTTTATTTGCTGTGATAGAGAGCCCTAACCCTGAGAGGAGGGACAGAGAGGAGCCACAAGTAGACCACAGCTGGGTGGCTCACAGAAATGACAGTTGAGATATGCACATTTGAAATCACCCCGGTAGTGGAAGGCACTGAATGAGTCTCCCTTTTTTTCTGAGTGCTCTGCTTAACTGCTCTGTCAGTATCATTGCTTTGTCCCTTGGCTCCATCTTATCTGTAAACAGAGTAGGTGATTTCCCTGGATCCAGATGGTGTTTAACCTCAGGCTACAGGTGGAAGAAGAGCTTCAGATCCTCAGTATTTCCCATTGCCTCATTCTGTTTCTCTGTTGCCTAATTCGGGTGCAGCCCTGCTCAGGGCTGGAGATTCACAGGAGACAGCCAGTTCTTTGCCCAGTGGGTAGTGTAGGTAGGCTGGTTTGAGAAATCCCTTCTGGGAGCTGAGCAACTGGCTTGGCCATGCCTTAGTCCTTTTATGGGTCTGATCTCAAGTAACCTGCCAAAGGTCGCATAAGGAAGCAGGTAGCTCACTAAATCACGTCTCCTTAATCAGCCTTGCACCTGAAAATCACTTCCAGCTGCTGCTTTTACAAAAAGATGAATCCTTCACAATCATAGCATTACATGGCCAGTGATTATTGCATACTGAAATTAAATTGCTATTAATGGTCAGCTCTCTGTAAGGTTATAATTTAATTACTCTTCTCTGAGTGAGATATAGTTTTGCTTAATGTCCCATACCATAAACTTTCTCTACCAGGGCTTCATGCAAATACTTCTCAGTAGAAAGAAGTGAACAAAGAGTCAATGTGTTTAGTGCAAAACAGTTTTAAAATTAGAACAATTACTCAAGTGTTACATGAGGACATCAGAAGGCCACCATGATAGTTGGTTGAAGCCCTGTTTTCCTGCACACCATGTGGTATCTTTACGCTGGACAGCCCTCGATCTAATAGATATGGGGCTGTGGATATCTTTCAGCTGGTTTCTATATCATAGAGATACAATGTGAAAACTCTGTCTTGTCAGGTTACCTTTAGTGAAAAGGGCTCCAGTACCTCTGCTTAGCTTGTTTTGACTCATCCTAAGATGAATCTGGACCTTACAGCGTAGGATGCTCTTCAGGCACGAGACCACACACCTCCCATGCAGCTGGAGTCTCCATCGATTCAAGTTAAATTCTAGAGTTCTTTGTTTCTTCTGTGGAATATCAAGAAAATCCTGCTGCACAACCATTTCTGCCTCAAATTCACAGGAAAGGATTTATTGTTCCATAAAACTGTCAGTAGTTTAACTCAAAGAAGGATGCGCGCCATTTTGTAAATATTCAAAACTGCTCTCTGATCATGTGCTACTATTTCATTGTGCAGACTGGTTCAGCAGCGCTAGCGTCCTCCATGGACCTGCCACCTGAAAGTTTGGCTATTGGAATTGGCAGTGAAATAGAATGCCAAGTATCTTCTTACAGATGAACTGTTTTCTTCCTGATTTCAGTCCAAAAAGAAAGGCAACCAGCCTCCCTCGATCATTTAAAAAATTCTCTCGAGACCAAACATGGAAAATCGGAATCCGCAAAGCAGGCTTTTACCTGGAAATTATGATCATAAGTGTTATAACAGAAGTCCCAGTATGACCTTGGTGATATGCTACACAGAGAATTCTGTAAGAACGTTTACAGTCAGTGATGCAGTCTATCCACAAAATATCCTCCAATGGAGGAACAAAATCAGCGGATGGACAGGCATGAAAGAAGAAAGAAAGTCCCATACTTCTTAATTTTGTAGCACAATAGTCCTGGCAAAGGTGGCCATACACGCTCCTGACTCATTTCATTACTCTGCCCTGTACGCTTTGATCTTATATGATTGCCCCTAGATTACAAAGCCAGAAGGGCCATTAGATCATCTGGTCTGACCTCCCATGTGTTGCAGGCCATTAAATTGCATTCATTACCCTTGTATTGATCCTAAGGACTTCTGCTTGGCTAAAGCTTGTGTTCTGGAGAAGCATGTGGTATTGATCTGAAGACAACAAAAGACTGTGAATCCATCATTTCCACTACTATTTGTTTAAATATGATCCCATTGTTCCTATTAATTTTTTTTCCTTATTTCTAATTGGATTTTTTCTGGCTTCAGTTTCAAGCCACTGGTCCCTTTTTTACCCTAAACTGCAGGGGCTTTCAAGTGTTGCTTTTTCCCATGGTAGTATTGGAACCATAACCAGGTCACCTCTTGCTCATTTTAACAGACTCAGAATAAGAGCCTTTGTTTCTCACTAAAAGCCATTTTCTGATGCTCTCAAATGACTTCTGTTTTTTTTTTAACAGCTTCTCCAATTTTCTTGCATGTGTTTTTAATATACAGATACGCAAGCTTTCTATTTTGTCACTGTACCAGTCTCACTAATGGTTTATGCAGGTGCAAAATTGTTGCCCACCACTGATCTGCACTGTCTTAGAAAACTGCACTGCAGAAAGATTTTCCTTCAGTGGAAGTAAATTTGAAGCTTCACATGGAGATTTATAATTGTATTCTGTTTTGGGGTCCTTAATTTTTCACAAAGCAAAATTTTTCACAAAGCAAAAAAGTGTGTGTATCCATGGAGGTATGTATTTTGATTTCTTCAACTGGCCATCCTTCCGGGAAGCTTGTGGTTTTGATAAATTCAGCATTTCAATCAGCATGGAAAAATGGATTGCAGGAGTTTCCAGATTCTTCTGCTCCTTGCTTCTGTTACGGAGATCTCTCTAGTCCTCCTGCACTGCACAGATAGCTCAGTAGTAAATGGCTGGCTGCTGTGAGCTCTAGATCTTTTGAAGCCACTGTTGTGTAGCCCCAAAGCTACTCAAAGGGACCCACATTCCCTCTTCCTAAATGAATAACTTAGGTGTGTACAGATGTTTTTCATTTGCAAAGAGCTCTTCTCATCAAGGAGTCTCTATCTCCTATATCTCCTTCTCATCTGCAAATTTTATCAGTTTTTAATTTTTGCCTTTGTTTAAAGTTTGCACCTGCTGAGAAGACAGGAAGCACAGCTGTCCATTTACGGTGTGCTTTGGCAAGTTAACTGTGCATCAGTGAAACTGTCACTGGAGTCACTGCCCATCAACCCAGTATAGAAAGGAGAGCAGTTCCCGCTGGTCCCTCATATTATGCAGGCACTGTGTTTAAACAAAACTCCTAAAGGCAGGGTGACCAAAACATAAAGAAAATCACTTCCTAATAAGCAAAAATAGGGAAAATCTTTACTGCCAGCAGGACTGAAGAAGCTCTTAGATATTGACAAGGAATTGATCAGATCCAAACTTGAAGTTAAAGAGCACCTTAGGCAGACTTCACCCTCTAAGAGTAGAAAGTTGTTACCAAAAAAAGCCTCTGCAGAGTGACCACCAAACCCCAGAAGTCAGCTTTTCTGGTGAAGAAGGAGACCTGGGTTTTTCACCTGAGTGGTTCCTGCCACCTGGGAAGATAGTGGGCTTGAACCAGGGCTGAAACTGGGCTACCTGCCCCATCACCATCAGCTGTAGCTACTGTCAATAAGTAGCTCTAAACTGATGCAAATATATTTGCGTGGCCAGTATAGCATAATGCATTTGGTTTAGGTAGTGGGAGCCAGAGCTAAAGTACGATTTAGGCATGTAGGGAATGTCAATGCCAACTTGTAGGTCCTTGACCCTCAGAGTGGAATCTGAAGCCCAGTGCTAGTCAGGTTCAGCATTTGCAGAGGTACATGCCACACCAAAGCCTAAAGCCCACATACTTAGTGGGAAGCCCTTTTCACCCAGACAACAGGACATAATAAGGACAAGGCTGAGCCCCTAAGCCAAGGTTTCTGAAAGTGTCTATCCTGAGTGGCAGAGCCTGGTGGAACGGTCTTCAGAGCAACTGAACTTTGGGGTGAAACCCAAAACTGTACCTTGCACAGACACTCTGGCTTTTGTTTCAGAAGCTTGTTGTTCAGATGTTGAACCCAAGCTCTTGCCATCGGACCACGCACCCAAGTTAATAAACCCTTTTGCAGTGCAGAAGAGCTTGTCCCTTGGGTGATGTTTGCAGCCTCCTTCCTTCCATTGTGGGTGGCTTAGTAATCAGAGCTACTGTTACTTATGTCACTTTTCTTTCTGCCTTGCCCCAACTCCTCCTTTTTGCCCCAAGGCCACTAGCCAGTTTGCTTGCAGCTGCCCTAGATCTGTCATCTTTTATGCAGTGGTATCTCTGCTACTTTTCAGTATTTTAGTTCTTGGAGTTCTGAGGAAAGACAGCTCCACAGTTCTTCAGGGGGCTAATTGCAATCTGGCAGAGTGGTAGTGTTTACTAGTTGGACTGCTTCCACCTGAAAACACTGCTTCCAGACTGTAGCGTGGAGAAATACAGGTGCACTCGTGAAGAGCTGTCCCTGGGGTAATAAACTAGCACTAAGCTGGCTCTGCACAGAGCCATATGATGTGTCTCCACCTGCAGCGAGGTTAGTCTATAATCCAGATAAATTGCCAATGAGTAACAGAGCAGAGCTGACTATATATCTGAAGTCCCCGTACCACTGCATTTTTAAAAATAATGACAGTAAAAGAAAGCATTGCGTTTGATAGACGGTCAGAGCTTATTTGACCTGCAAAGGAACGAAGACATTTAGCACCTTAGAGGAGCAGGCCCTGAATCTCTTGGTGTTTGTAAGGATTTAGTATTATACTTACAATGCACTTCAAGGAAAATAGAAGCCAGCTGATACTTACGGTTGGCACATGAGGGCTGTGATTTAATGAAATTTCCTCCCTGATATGAAAGGAGGCTCTTGGAAATGAAATAAACTGAAATACCTATGCGTAATGATCCTGTCGGGGCTAGAGAACAGGATAACATTGTTATGCTAGAAGTTTTGCAGGACATATTATATTACAAAATGTGTCTTAAAGATTGCTCTAAATACATTTCCATTTATCTGCTGTTTGTGAGCCAAGAATAACATTTTCCCTTTCTCTGATGTGTGAATATGGGCGATTTGGTAAGGGTCAACCAATGCCATAAAACTAGCACTAGAACCCAAGCCCAATAGGGTTTAAAATGCCAATACAGAATAGAGCCGCGAGTCTCTTCTAAATAAAAAGCGTGTATCATTTGTCTGATGCTCAAGACGTGCCCTACAAGCCTCACAAATCAACTGGGGAACTGCTAGGAATTTGGTACATTTTAAGACCTGACTTAATACAACAGCTCGTCAGCCGCAGTGCAAGGGATTGGATAAGAATCTAGTTTACAAGCCCAGAAAGACTGCCTACCCTCGAGACAGTTGCTCTTTGTGTTTCTCTTTTTGCATTTCTTGCTTCAGTACACTATAGGGAACGTCAGGAGAAAATACCCTTTCTCATCATCCAGTCAAATTTCCAAACGAATTCTTTTTTAATTTTTTTTTTTACCTTAACAACCAGGTGCTTAAGCCAGATATAGTTCATACAAAACAAATGGGGAATAAGACTTTCTGCTAGAGCCCTTGGAGTGCATTTTGAGCAGCACTGGAAAGCTTCTCAAACTCATTTATTTATGTTCTTTTAGAAGAATACAAACAATGCTTCTCTTGGAAGCAGAGATAACATTACCTTGCCTGAGATATAACTGTAACACATGCCTTCTGGGGGAGATAATAGAAAGAAATCAGAGGAAGGACAGAGAAGGATGTCACTTAGATTGGGTCTGGGCAGGCCTATTGCCTGCAATTAACTTGTGTAAACACACTCGATATCCCTTCTGTTAAAGAGTCCCATGTACAGATGTTTAGTCAGTTGCAGGAAGGATACCAGATGCAGGGAGGTTACCTTGTGCAAAACTGTACAACATCCGTGTCACCCACTAATTATAGTTAGTGCTGGTGAGTACAGGGGGACAGAAGAATGGCCATGTTAGATTAAGTCAGAAGTCTGAGTCTTCCACAAGAGGCAGTAGCAAACACTCAAAGGAGGTGCATAAAATCACAATACACTGATTATACATTATCCTTTCCCTGATCATTTTTCCCAGGTCCAGCACTTTGGGGAACTTCCTGAGAAGACAGTTGCATCTAGAGCATGTTGAGCATGCTGCATGTTGAGCAGCTGCTGCCGAACTTAGCCTGCACAAAGTGCCTTTTGAACTCACCTGCACTTTTGGCCACCAGAGCGTTCTAGAGCGACAAGTTCCACAGTGTAATTACACAGCGTGGAAAGTACTTGGCTTTGAAGTATGCTGCCTGATGGAGTACAAAGGTTTTCTTTACATTAAGCTGTCTGTTAAAACAGTGAAAATGAACAAATGAAAGGTCTGCTGTGGTATCCCGCTATAGGATTTATCACCAAGTGTGTTAATGCTACCATTTGATTTGTGGGTGTAAATTGCATATTTATGTGGTGGTGCTGTTCTTATTCCCCAAAGCCCTCTAGAGTGTATGAATGAGCTGCTCTGTTTGAGCTGCAGTGTGTGCAATCAGAAGCTTCTGGTTCCTTTGGGAATTCAGTTATAGCATGAAATTAATCTCTTTCAGCTACTCTGGTTGAGCAGGTGAAAAGTGAAAATAATTATCAAAGCTCGGTGGCCTCTAGTAATTGCGTGAAACCTCTGAATATGCCTGCACTGCAGCTTGCTAACATAGTTTGCAATTGTCTGAAATGACACAGTGCTTAAAATAGATAAAAGCACTGTTTTCCTCTTGAATGGCTGGAGAGCTGCAAAAACCAGGTAGTCAATCACACGCCTTTAAAAAGCCACTCATTTTCAGTGCAAGCATTGAGTGAATTGCTTATTCAAAGTATCCAGTGTCCTCCTGACATGTCCTGGGTAGCTGGGAATGCTAGTAATTAGGCCCAGTGCAGTGACTGTCTTTTTAGATGGAATAACAAGAAGTGATTTTACTGGTATTGCCTACACTATCAAGAATGCACTGTCTAACCTAGAGAATTGGCACCAAACCTTAAATGGAAGCTAATACTACTTTTTTTTTTTGGCTGAATACCAAGGATGGCTAAATATAAGCTCAGGGCTTGCTTTTGTTGCTTGGGGAAAATTTGTAATAATCTAGCATCTTTACTTAACCCTTCTCACTCTTTAAAGAATCAGAATAATTCTCAGAAAAGTAAATGACTGCTTTTGCTCCTTTTTTCAGTTAGTCCTTTTTTGGTCTTTTTTAAATGTTCAAAACAAATGAGAAACTTAAAGATGCTCAGGGGGGTTGTCAAGGAACCACCTGTTCTCGCTCAACAAATATGTAAGAAAGTAGTAATGAAAAAACATTACCAGATATATTCTGTCCTTTGTTCAAGATTAGGCTTGATGGTGCTTTTGTTGCTACATCAACAAAAAATAATAATTACTAGAGTCAGAAAGGGACCTGGATGTCTAAATCTTGGGAAACTCACCTGAATGGATTCCAGAGTCCACAGTTAAGAGGCTCATACTCCTGCATGGGAGATTGGGTTATCTTGGAATAACAATTAGACAAACCTGCCCCTGAGACCTGACCTCCTTGGCTTTCAGGAAAATATGATTAATAGCCGCTAGAACAGCTTGCTATCCAAAATCCAGGAGGTGTTTTCAGTCTTGCATTTCTAACCAGGTTCGGGCCACAGGAGGATACTTGAAGCACTGGTTGCAGGCCCAGGGGAGAGGCAGGATTTCAGATCATCCTGCGGTCAGCTGGGTTAGGCTTGTCCCAGGCTGAGCACATCGTGTGCTGAATTCCTAATTCTGCCCTTTCTGCAGCAGGACTTTGGCTTTAGGAACTCTACACACAGCCTGGCAATGCCCAAATTCAACCTGAAACTGAGATGCAGCTGGGATTCAGGCATAGATGCTGAGTGTTCCCAATTATGTTGCATCTGGGCTCTCCTATGTGATTTGGAGGAATCACACAGAAAGGTATCTGCAAGTTTAGGTTCCCAGGGCACAGGAGGGAAATGCTGAGTGGTTTGGAAGAGGAAGTTGCATCCCAGTGCCACCTCCAGTGGGGCATCCTGGTTGCCCTTAGTCCAAGAACAGCAGCTATTCTCAAGCATTCAACTCATGCAAAAACATGGCTCTTTCTGTGCAAATCACAGAACAAATGGGTCTGCTGCCACTGGCTGCTGACTGGTGACACTGATTCAAGGTCAGAATCTTGTTACCATTGCTAGAGATTAGCATGAAGTATTTACAGGCATGAAGTATCTTTGCTTTGCTTGAAACTTGTAGATGAATTGGTTAAAGCTTCTGCATTCCCCTGGAAATTGGAAAGCATGCTAAGGACAAATTATTCAGCAACTACACGTGCACATACAGTGAACTTAGTCACATCAATCATAAATGTGCCTAATTGAAGCTCTCAGGGTTTTGCTTTTCTTATGCTGTCTGTGTAGATGTAGTGTGAGATGGAGTAAGATGTGGTTCATGAGGATGCTGATATTTAGAATGACTGGCTGTCAGTCAGTATCGATTCTGGAAATCAGCTGTTGCTGGAACGAATTTGACAGAATAAAAGGTCTAAGTGTATACCTGTCACTACTTATTTGTCCTTCCTGAGCGTTTTTATAGGTGTGACATTGGCATCTGAAATGAAAAAGCATGTTAATAGTTCAGAGGTGAAAACAACAGTTGATGTATAGGATGTGGTAAAAAAAAAATAAAAATTCGATGGGCAGTCTTGTGTTTGCCAAGTAATTTCAATGACAGTACATTGATATTCAATCTGTTCGCTGAACAAGGTAACTCAAACTGAAGTGTGAAAGGCCCTATTAAATCAGAGGGAAGGACAGAATGACATGCTACAGCTACCATATTTAAGTCTTTTTACTCTGGTTTATACTATCACCAGATTTGACTTTAGAGATGATGCTGGATTTTTTGTCCCTTACTGCAGCGTGGGGTCTTGCTCTCCTGCTGATTTTTCCAAACGTATCCTGCTTCAAGAATTCCTTGCCATCTTGAGGCTCCCAATGTTCTGTACTCTACTTGTAGCATGCCCACAACACACCTTTTCATACTTTTAATAATGGAAGTATTTACTTTTTGGTAAGTGGATGAGATACTCTGTCCTTTCAGAATAGACTCTCTTGGTTTTTGTTCTTTGAGGCTCTGAAAGACACAAGGGATTTAATACATTGCAGAGGACAAGTGTTTAAGAACTTTTTGTGTCATTCATGGCTATTCACCTGTGTGTTATTATTGAGACCAATGATTTTGACACACCTCTTAAGTAATGACATTCCCTTATGGAAATACGAGTTTCTGAAGTGTATTTAAGAGATGTTCTCAGAAAGGAGTGTATTGTGTAATTGCCTTTTGAAGGAAACTGCTTTTTATGAGCAACTGGGCTTCTCTGTTCAATATGTTGTTTGATATAACTAGTCTTGGGCACAGATTCAGACATCTGATTTTGATCAACTGGATGTCAGTAGCATAATGAAGTAAAAGGATATGACCAGCTTGACTCTGCCTTGACTTTAGTCTTTAAATATACTGGCTATTTCTTGTCAGCTTGACAAGGAAGTGACAGAAAAAAAAATTGAAGGTAGAAAGGAAGTTAAATTAGTTATTAAATGTTTGGTGTGACTGCACTGGAGGTGTAGTAATTGTCCTTGCTGTTCATTCCAGTCTCTCTGCCCCTTGCCTTTCTGGAGGTCACTGCCAGCTGAGCTTGTTTGGCTGGCAGCTCTTTAAATCTCTGGAATGATTTGGCTTAACAAAATGCATACACTCTCAAATTCAGGTCATAGTCATTTCATACTTTCTTTAGCAGGCGTGCTGGTTTAGGAGTTCATAACCTGGGTACAAAAGGAGTACTTCTGACCCCAAGCAGTTGCCTGGCCAAGCTCCCAGTGCAGCTCCACGAGTGCTTGGCACTGTGGAGAGGGACCAAATATCTGCAAGTAGGAAGAAAAGAGAAGCAGGAGCTTCTTGAGACAGGATTGCCTCTTTTATAAGACCACATGGAGCCTAATGACAGGGCTGGCATCCCATGGGTGTTATTTCTTCTTGCCAGGGGACTGCTGATCTTTCCATAGCCAACCCTGTCCTTCCCATCTCCATTCTGCAGTTCACCAGCACCCTTTAAATATATGCTGATACAACTTTTTCTCTGGATGCAATATATGCCAGACCATAAGATGTACCAGGCTTTAAAAAATATCTGTTTGTGGCATGTCTGTTGTGGTCATTTTTAATCTGGATCATTTTACTGATATGGTTTAGAGTATAATATGCTAAACAGCCTCAGCATAATACTGGAGAAGAGTGAAGGAAATAATTCCTGGAGCCCAGAAAGGAGTGGCAGGGAGAAGAAAAGTCTTCTAAATTGTCTTTGCAGGAAAAGAAAAAAACAGCAGCGCTCAACCTGTCTCCTAGAGAAAAAATCACGATTTTGTTTCAGCCAGACCTGGTTTAGCAAGCCTTCTCCCTTCAATTGACACAGCTGAGCTGGAGACTCCTGTGGGGCGTGGGGCTGGGTCTGAAAGGTGTAACTTGCCTAACCACTTCAGAGACACAAACACCATAATAGAAGCCCAACCTTTCTCTGTAGCAGACTTTATCTATAATGTGTCTTCACTAGTCTGGTGTAGCTGATACTGGTATATGCAAAACTTCTATCACCTGAAGGAGATTTGGCCTTTTCATGCAGCTTCTTGAACTGCTCAGACAAGCACAGTGCTACCTGAAAGGATCTTCAGATGTTGCTGTGTTAGAGAGGAGTCCTGAGATAGCAAGAGATGGTAAGCTGTGCTGTAACACAGCACTCTCTTCTGCGTGATGGGCAGAAGACAAGGCTTAGCATGTGGGGAGAAGTGGCAGAGAGCTGGTATACAAGCCTTTTGAAGACACTTTTTATCCAGGAAAAAAATGTTTTCCTACATCTTAGCTTTTGTGAAATGCAGACTTAGCAGAATGTATTTTTTATCTTGGCACTAGTATGTCAAAGTTATGGGTTTGATTCAGCAACATCTTGATGAAATTTTGTGGCCTGGGGTTTTTGTTGCTATTTCTGCTTTGTTTTTAAACAAAGGAGTTCAATCTAGATGAGCAGAATGGTGCTTTCCAGGGCTGGAGTGTATGAAAGATTCATTCACTTTTACTGATATTCTCCTTTATAGTTACAAGGCGTAAAATAGCTGCTATAGCAAACTTTATTAAAAGGGGGAATGCTCTCAGGAATGGTCTTGCTTTCCTGTTAACTGTTAGTTGTTTCAGAATTTTCAGTTGTAGATTAAATGCAGGATTTAAACCTATCAAGCATTGATACAAATAATTTGTAGGCAAAGCAGATCATGTTATACCACTTAAAGGACCAAAAATGCGTGTGAGCTTTGAAGCCAAAAACATCTCTAATGTGTTGCCAGTTTTGGTGGCTTTAAAAACTTCTGCTTAAGTTCTAATCATTCTTAAGTTTTTTTCAGACACCCAAGGCAGCCATTCGAAACCAAACCAATCTCGTCAGCATTCTAGTCAGGTGTGTCAAAACAGCCCTTACTGATGGAGGGTGCATGGAAATTGATACCCAGCAAATGGATTTCAGGTCTCGACTTTGACCTTCTGTGTTTCTAAAGTGCTGATGTTATTACAACAACAAAAGAATAACAGTTGGAAGCAAAATTTTTTGTTTTGGCCCTTTCAGAAAGAGAGTGCCACGTAGCTGTCTAGGTGACTCTGGGAAAAGGTGACCATTTAGACTATTAACGGATGTTTTGTTATATTACACAGTATTTGAAAGGTACCTCTGTAGAAGATAATTAAAAAAACAAATATAATAATTATAACAATTATCATAATAATTATTGGGGAGCATGTGGAGCCCTGGCTGGGGACACACGAGTCCTTGTTGCTCTCACATGTTCTCACTCCTCCCTCTGGCTGCTGCTGCAGAGGGTTTTTTCCCCATCTTAAATGTGTTATCACAGAGGTGCTACCTCTGTCACTGATGGGCTCAGCTTTGGCCAGTGGTGGGTCCATCTTGGAGCTGGCTGGCATTGGCTCTGTCGGACATGGGGGAAGCTTCTAGCAGCTTCTCACAGAAGCCACCCATCCAAACCCAATACATTACATGATATATTTCTGCCTGAAAATGACTTGATTTTTATCTCTCTATTTTTTGGCACTTGTGTGGCAGTCACTTTGGAAGGGGCATCTGTCATTTCCTCCAGCAGTCTACAAGCCAGAGCTTGTTTTAACAGTCATCTGGTAGATGGTCCCAGCATGAGCAGCATGTCACCTTCTGTCAAAGAGAAGGCAAAGAGGGAAGGAAAGAGAGACAAAGAAAGACTAAGCAATTAACAAGACAAAATGTTAAAGACAGAAAAAATTGAGCAGGAAAGGAGATGGTAAAAAAAATGGCAGTTGGAGATGGGCAATGAGGTCCATCCCCATGGAAGATCCCCCAAAGAGTCTTGACCTGCTGCTCTCTTAATCACTGCAAACGTCACACAGCTGATGAAACAGCAGTGCTGTTGCAGTTGTCAGGGCAGCCCACAGCTCAGTCTGCCCAGGAAGTCCCACCATCAGGCTTCACCTGCTCTGGTGCACAGTGGTGTAAATAGGGAAGAAATGTGCTCATTTCAAATTATCCAGCCCAGTCTGGAGCAAGGGTAGGGATCAGTCTGCCAAGGCAGACTCTTCTTCGAGAAGATAGAAGAGTAGGTTTCTCTGAACAAGTACAGGCCATTCTTCCAGCTCATTAAATAGATTTGTGTTCTAGCAAAGCTCCCAACAAGATAATTTAGCTGGTTTCTGATCTTTGCTATGTGTAAACCTTGTATGAGTTGCTGATAGTCTAAATTCTGGCTATAAGTAAAGTCTATCAGATTATTGCTTTAGGAAGCATGGGCAGCTAAACTTAATTTCTCTACTGAGCTTTTTAAAAGTGCCTCATCTCCATTTAGTTATAGCCATTCCCAGAAATATTACCCACAGTCCTCAAAGTGCCCTCATCTTTGTAAACTGAATATTCATATTTTTGTTCCAGTGGACTATTTAGAGGCATGTTGTAAAAGGCCCCTAAACCAAACAGATTTGCAGTTATTTGTCATTCCTAAAAACCAGAGAACATTGTGTTACAACAAAAGATAGTGGGTTTCATATGCTCTTGCACATAGGGATCTTCTCAGTATTATGGCATTATAAAAGCTACTAATTGCATGTAAGGTGTTAGAGTAGAGGAGGGTGAAAGTGAGTAAGGATCCTGCTTGTCCAACCAGGAAGGAAACGTGTATTTGGTTTTGTTTCCCAGGGGTCATAACATCTTTAAGCCCCTGCATGTGCCTGTGAGCAGACACTGCCCATCAGCCATCCTTGGGGTGTGTAAGGGGAACTAGCGAACGTGAGGCAAAGGCAGCATATTGGAGAGAGACAGTAAAACAGAAAGGTTGATTAAAGTCCAGAAAAAAAAATTGCCTATGTGTGGGTCTTATCTTCTGGAGGGACAGTGCTAGCATACATGTCCACCAGATCATCTTCTTCCTCTTCTTCTTCACAAGTCATACTATTATATTCCCCTTTCTAGACACCAAGTCGTGTTCCACCATGAGGAAATAGATGCTGTGTAGCAGGATCTTCATTTAATCTGAAGAGAGCTAGACCCAGAGCCACAAGGCAGCATGGGGAGGGCACCATCCAATCCCTGTGGGCAAAGGGCAGTCATTGCCTGTGAGTTCTGGGCTGTTGCTGCTGTTGTTCAGAGGAACAGAGAGACTGTAGCATTAGCTGGAAAGAGCCTGGGGAGGGTGTGGGTGAGCTCAAATGCCAAAATATCTTGGTGCAGCTCTGACGGGGCTGATTAGTTAACGTCTGGCTGAAGAGATTATGCTGAGATATTGGACTTGCATGGATAGGAAGCTTTTCTCCTGGAGGACCTTGAAGAGCTGTGTAGCTGGCAGCCTGCTGGTCTCGGCAGCCTGCTGTCTCTGCCTTCACCCAGCAGGGTCCCTTCAGCCACTAACAGGAAATTTCAAGGGTACTGTGTTACCTCCTGATATTTTATGCTGAGAAGCAGCTCCTGCAGGCACCACACTAGAAGTGACAGCTCTGAAAAACAAAGGACAGAATATTAATGTCTCTTTCCTAGACCTAAGCAGGAACTCTACCAGGAGACTGCAATATGGACAAGGATTCCCAAGGACTATTCCAGCTGGGTGCCCCAAACAGTCTGTAGAGGCTAAGCCACCAAGGAGGAGCTGTGGCTGGTTCAAGGTCCTGCCTGACACGCTGGAGCAGTCATCCGCAGCTCAGCAGAGACTGTACACAGATGAAGTAATTCAAGCGTGTGTTAAGTCCAGAAAGACACTGTCCTTAGGAGGAAGGTGTTGGCAAAAGATGTGGCAGGGAACAAAAGCACAAACAACTAGTCCATGGGGCTCTCTCAGGCACAAGGGGCCCTCCAGAAAGTGATGCAGTTTTGACATTTCCTTCAGATTTTATATTAAGTCCCATAATATTTGGTCTTTGTCCTGACTAACTTTTTGTGACAACCTATACTCAAGGAAATTTCTTATCATCATCATCTCTAAAGATAGCTTCCATCTTTCAGAAGACAGAACAAAAACCATAAATCCTAAAAGTACCAATGCAAAAATGCAAAGAAAAAACAGACCTTGCGATATACCTGGTGGCCATTTTTGATGTTAGCATTGTGGCTCTCAAACTATTGCTCGTCCTGAGCTTTACCTTCAGCTCAGAAGTTTCAAATTTTTTTTCTCCCCCGTCACAACTGAGGAAAAGAGGACCTTTGCAAATCCTGCCCATGGGTGTGATCCGCAAGCCAAGCATGTTTGGATTAAGGGAAGTATTGCTCAGAGTGAATTACCACGAAACATCTGTGCTCGCTCCTCATGTCGCTTGAGGAATGTGTTTTATGTAGATTTTGCATAAAATAGTGTGAGACATAATAGGGCCTTGGACAGAGCTAAGACATGGGCCTTGTCTCCACCTGTTCACCAGATCTCTTGCAGAATGGGACTCTCAGAGAACTGTGACTGTCCTCTGCTAGTTTGTTGGTAGTGGTGATCTTATGTTCTACCATGCCTGGTCCCCTCAGGCTGAGCCCCTTCTGCCCACAACACCTATGTTTCCTGTACTCCATATCATTGTTTTCCATTGTACTTCCGAAAGCTAGGCTTTTCCTTGACACAAGGGAAAAAAATCCTCAACCAACAGCTATACATTAAAAAAAATAATCCAGAAGATAGGTTGTTCATTTTATGATACACCATTTTATTATTTGTTACTTACGTGCTTCTTAATCTGATTTTTCCGCTTCATACTTTTCCTGCCCTGTAAAGTCTGGAGATCATGTGGTTTTAGTCTCTGTAATAGAATGAGACACCTGCCAAAGTGACACAAGTCTATCAAATAGGTGCTAGCATCAAGGGATTTAAACATCAAGGGATTTACTGGGCAAAGGAATCCTTAAGCTATACATAAAAACATCAAACGGCTGATCTGTTAAAGTATACACTGACTTCAAGGGAAACATTGTAGAAATCTTTAGAGCCTTGAGAATGGCCAGACATGAATTATGCTGATATATGTCCACATTACTATTTTATTGAGCAAGATAAGGTTAAAACAGGAAAATCAATCATATTCAAGCAATCCAGAACTACCAAATACGTCCTCAACTGCATTAGGGAAGTATTTTTTTTATCCATTTATGTAGACAAATAATTTGGCTTGATCATAAACAAAATAAAAAGTGTGTTTTTATCACTGGTCAATTTAAGCTCTGCTGCAGACATAATGGAACAAAAAGGCACAATAGCCTAAGGCTGCACATTTTGTCTGAGCAGCCAATAATTTCTTTTCTTTGTGCCTGAGTGAATGTTTGTTTTGGGAGGAAAACGTTCTTTTACCTGGAAACAAAACATTTCTCAGTGTCTCGGCTTTGATTTTAATGCTGAACATATTTTTAGGAAGAATGCAGTTAAAATAATTGTTCTGGAAACAAAAATAGAATCTAACCTTTGAATATGTAGTGATGTGAAATGTGAAGATCTAAATTTGTAGTAAGCTTCTATGTAGCCAAGAAAGTATGTAGTGTTTTGTACCAAGAAAACTTTAACAAAAAACCCAAGTCTGGCCATTTGAAAAACATTTCATGTAACCTCACTCTAGTTATGGAATTTTAATCTATTTCTTGAGGGAGCTGTGCTATATAATTCCACAGTTCACTAGGATTCTGCTTCTTATTCAAGAACACTCACTGAACCAAAGAAATCTAGGCTTGACTCAAACTAATTAAACTTGTGAGGATTTACAAACAGCAGTCAAAATCTTACCAGAAAAATATTCATTGGGAAACAGTGTAAAAGCTCAAACCCCTCTCTGCAAATTGAACAGCTTTCCTTGGAGCTCCAGCTAGAAATCTGAGGCTTAGGGGATATCTTTGATTTAAAGAGGGTTTTTCAGAGCACAAAATGAAAACAAAATGCTTAGGGACCAAAACATTTTATAAACTTTTCCTGGTAGGCTGTGCTGAATGTCTGAACATATTAACGGCTGAACAGATGATCAATCTGCAGATGGAAAGATGAATTGCCTTAACCTGGCCTGCAGACACACTCCTAACCTGGTGCCATGGTAAAGAAAAGCTATTAAACTAAGATAGGTTAGATACTAGGAGGAAATTCTTTACTGTGAGGGTGGTGAGACACTGGAAGAGGTTGCCCAGAGAAGTTGTGGATGCCCCCTCCCTGAAGATGTTCAAGGCCAGGTTGGATGAGGCTTTGAGCAACCTGGTCTGGTGGAAGGTGTCCCTGGCCAGGGGAGAGGGGGCTGGAACTAAATGGTCTTTAAGGTTCCTTCCGACCCAAGCCATTCTAGGAATCTGTGATAAATATATAGGTTTTATTCCTTAGTTGCAATGAGTCAGAAGCATGCAGATGGTTAGTTAAAATCCTTCAGATGATGAGTCAGCTTCTCAGACCAGAGTAACTCAGTCGTTTGCAGTAATTTGTTTGCCTGTGATAGCCTGACTAACAATGCTAAACAACAAAAAACCCAACAGTCTTAATTTTTCATTTTCTGAGCAATACCATTGCACCTGGCACCTCACGTACACCACCTGGGTGTAACACAGCCCAGCAATGCCCTTCATAGCCTTCGTGTTGTCCCATCCTTTCTATTCCCATCTTCTTTCTCGAATCTTGGGTGAGGTGGGAGGGTTTCAGTCTGGCAGATTCATGTATTTTTATATCTACACTGAATCAGCCTGAAAAGTCAGGAGCACATTTAAGGATTAGTGATCCATCCAGTATTAAACTTGCAGTCATGGAGCTGGCTCCCCTCTCAGAGTCTGCATGACGTTCACTAGCACACACCAAGGGCACAAGCATGGCCAACCCATCTGTTACAGGATTTAGGCTATTTGGGATAAATCTGCTTCCTTCATGTACCTTGTGCTTCTGCTGGGTACAATCCTCATAAAAGTATCTCTTACTTAGTAAAACTCAAACTGGCCCTGTTAAGAAGAAAATACTTACTGAGCTGCAGTTGGCTTTCTGAGATGCATTTTTGTAAAGCCAGATTATTGCTGACGCTGGTATTGAACTTTTCCTGCCTGCCCCACGTCTCACACAGTGTGCTGCACAGTTGAGTGGTAAGAGATTATCAGAGAATGGCAGAAAGCAGGTTCCAGAGGGTGAACCCACTCCTGCTCAAGATAAATCCCACAGGAGATGATTTTCTGACAGTGGGAAGTAGAAGGGGAGAGGATAAGGCATAGAGACAGGCAGCCCAATGCAGTTGCCTGAACAGAGGTGTCCAATGACCTCTGAGAGGCAGAGAGTACCCAAGAAATGTGCATGGGGCTACCAGATGTGATATATGACCTCTGGAAGTCTTGAACCTTAATGAAGAGGAAGCTGGAAGTGGGTTGGGACAGCCTAGGGCATTAGATGCCTCTTTTCAGAGAAGTGAATTGAATCCAGGATGGCTTCCATTATCTTCAGAAGAACTTGATAGTGGAAAGGCACTGGGACTCTTTTAGTGGTAGGCTCCATAGGGTATGACTTATATCAGAAGCTGTAGCACTTACCTGAGCCATGGAATTCAGTGGCGTATGGCACCAGGAACTCCTCCACTTTTCAGTGAGAGAAGTTCCCCAGGTCTGGGAGCGAGCAGGAAATACTCAGCCCAGGTTTGTCCAGAGAGAAAAGCAGCTGGTGAGGGAAAGGGTCAGAGGCGAAGAGTCTGCATCTGAGCTGCTGCGTTTCTGCCAGGGAGCAGGAAGGGGGGTCTCAGAGGCAGTTTGGATCCAGGCTGTCGGGAAAGCTTTACCAAATCAGTAGAGCCTTGTGTGTTTTCTTCAGCATTTAGCTTGACTTGAGCTGAAGGCCACACATTACAGAACTCAACTTTGCATCAAATCCAGTATTTTTCAGCAGAGCCATCGCAATTGTGGGCTGCCTGGCCTGCTTTAGTTGAGTTGCTGCCTTGCTGGCAGTCGCCATGGAGGGGTAAAGGATGGTACTGTTGTGATGACTGAACTGGAGTTCCCAGTCTGCTTTGAAGGGTGATGATACACTGGCACTGTGACTAAACAGAAGTCATGATAAACTATGAGACTCTTAAGTAAAAATTTACTCTACAAGCATTTTAAAAAATTCTACTTCCATACATTTGGACCTGTTCTATCTTTAGTTACACCTACACTCAGACAGAGAGTGAGATGTAAATTTGGATTTAGAAGGACAGATGATCTCATTCTGACAATATTTATTGCCAGCTCCTTCCTCTATCATGAAGAAGCAATAGGTTGCGAGTGATTTTTTCTTACTGGAGATAGTCTATGAATAGCAGAGGAGAAATATAAAGAAGACGTTTTATCTTAGAATATATTTTCAGATTATACTGATGGGTATCCTCTCTTAGAAAATGGAGATATTTAAATAACTTCATAAAACAGGCTATTCCAAAACTGATAAAAAGAATATTAACAATGAATTTTATCTCATGAAGTGCCTTTTTCATTTTTTTTCAAATCACCACTGCATTTTTCCTTCACCAAACCTTGTATCTAACCGTATGTTTCTATTGCATTTTTCAATACTTCCTCACATATAGGTCATCTCTGTAAGGTGTTAATTGCCCTCAGCGCCAATTGCTTTCCCTGTCAATAATTGTAACAGTTAATACAGTAGTCTTACAGTTGCTCAAGTGTTTCCTGCACAAAGGTGATCCAATCCAATTCCTACTGAAGTCATTGGCATAGCTTTTTGTTGAAATTTCATCAAGCCTTTAATTTTATAGACTGTTTTGGATACTGAAGCTTTTCAGTATCAGACAAAAAGTACACAGGGGCCTTTTAAAACTGTGCTGTTATTGATGAATAATACTGAAAGATTGCTTGCTAATTACGATTAGTTTCAGCAGCCAATGGCATATTATTAATCCTGCTTTCAATGATTAAATCTAAAGATGTTTCTCTTCAAAGTCTCCTTTTTCATTGTACAATAAGCTTTATTTGCCATGTTTTACATGAGCTATTTTTTATCCTGTCTGAAGTATTGAAAAAAATTACTAGCTTAGTAATTACTTCAGAATAGGAAATTTCCAGTAAGTCACAGCATTTTATCTTCTGAAAATAAAAATGCAACACCTCTAATCCTTTGTTAGGATATAGCGATTTATTCATTCCATTGTTTTTCATTATATCTTTTTTGAGGGAGAGAGAAAGTGAGTTTTTGTTTGTTTTCTCTTGAAAACAGACAGGAGGCTGAGCAGCACTTGACAGAATCATCTCAGCAGACAGATAACTGGGCCTGTTTATACATATATATGAACGAAAAAAGATTAAATGTATGTCTGCAAAGAAATTTGAAATAGACTTAGTGAGGAATGGTGTGGGATGCTTGCTACTGCTTTATTTTAAGCAGGATTTATTCTGCCAAGGTCAACATCATGAATAATGCTGTGGGATTAGCAGCAGAGATAACTGCGAGCAGAGCAGTTTACCGGCCGCTGGCTGATGGTGCTTGACAAGCCCTGTGGAAAGGGGCGAGGTTCCTGAAGGTGTCTGAATGAACAGACAACTACTTCTGGAGTAAGAGAGGAGGTGTGATTCTTGAGCCCAATATGTGAAAGAGGCCAGGAGAGCGGTGGGAACATCATGGCTTGAGTGGAAGGTGCTGGGGGCTCACGCATAGCAGGTGTTTAGGCAACAGGTCCTTGCTTTAACAATAGAATTTTTTACTTACCATACAGCTATAGCTCCACGATACTAAGTAGGCAGTGTTTACCCACAATATTTTTTAATACCTTTTTTTTCCCCCTGGAACACTTTCGAATTTTATTCTTCTATGCAGTAGATCACTTGCTTACAGAAATTTAAAAAATAGTTTCATCTAGTTCACCTCTTTCAATTTTAAGTTCAGAGATGTGAGGAGAGAATAGGGAGCCCAAGACTTCAAAGTCAAGCTGTCTACCGCTGTTTGAGGCAGAAAAACTTGGGTTTCATACCAACACCTGGGATTATGGGTGAGACAAACAAACCCTTGAAATAGGCTGAAATTATCCATGAAGTTGTAGGAAAACAGTAAGATTTTGTGAAAAAGAATGAAGTTTGGTTGGTGTTTGGGTTTTTTTTTGTTAAAAAAAAAAGGGAGGGTGCTCTGTATATAAGAAAAAATATATTTCCTTGAAGGAATCAAACATCCCTCTTTATAGCAGAAATAGTGTATACAACACAGAAAATTAACAAACATCTGTAGTGGTTTAATTTGTTGTTCCTTCTTTTGCTGGTTTTTTTGGCAGTTGACTGTAAAAGAAGGGGGACAGGCTGATGATGAGCAAGATGGAAGAAGTGCAGAAGGTGTGTGCCAACACTTACAATACGTGCTTCTTGTTTTGGGGGCAGAAATCAGTCTTCTGTTAACTTTCAGATACAAAGAGAGGTTACCTGTGGTTTGGACTTATTAAATTAAGTTTACACATTGTCTGTACTCCAAGCAGAGTATTGCTGTTCTGCTTTGCCTGGTTATTCACAGGTTTTAACTCATTTTTAAACACTGTTCATAATGCCCTTTTCTGTGTACTGTATGGGGTATATTCGAAGTTCCTCTCCTAGTCAAGACTTTAAAACTAGCCTTAAAATATCTTACTTCAGGAGTGGAACCGGGATAGCATCGAATAATTCAGTGCTGCTGGAAGTCCAGGATTTTATCTTCAACACTGTCATTATAACAGTCATCTGTTACCTCTGTTTTTTTTTTCCTGTCTTCTCTGTTTTTTTGAAGAATGGGTCATCCTGGTACCTGTGTGTAATAAACAGCTGTAACGTAAATACTGTTCTCATGGCTACACCAACATCATGAGAAAAAAACACATTTTTTAAACAAACTTTAAGGCAGTAATTTTTCTACCTCCCCTTCCAGCTATTATGAGTTTGGTGGAAAGAAGAACCTCAACCATGTTGGAACCAGTTGTTCTTACCTGATGATTTCAGCTCCGTCATTTGGGACTACTGACACTTGCCAGCAAACCCTGTCATCCCCCACTACTTACATGTATTAGCAATCAACAAAACCGTAGATGAAAGTCCAGGTAGTAAGGCTTGGCTCAATTATGTTTATGACAAGGCTCCGATTTCCATTTCAAGGCAATATCAGTATGTTATTCCTGACTCTGGCCTGCTGTGTGTGTGGTTAGAGAGGGCTGTTTGCTTTAAAAAAGGACACATACACAACTGTGCTCTGCTCACAGTCGATTTGAGTGAAGAAAAAAATATGAAGGTCTCATACAGCAGAAACACTTATTTTTGTTCTTGCACAGTGCCTTTTGTCTTTCTTACAGTTCTGATCAAACCATGAAAGGTGCTGTGTATGTCTGTGCTGTATTATTCTTCATACTACAACCAGGCCAGAGGATGGCGGAGTTCCCTCATTGCAGCTGTGGCAAATGTATTTCATAGAATCATAGAATGGTTTGGGTTGGAAGGGACCTTAAAGATCATGTAGT
>JAOXJM010000001.1:41365180-41398177 GCA_026413425.1 Tringa solitaria
CCGGGGAGACCTTATAACAGCCTATCAATACCTGAAGGGATCCTACAGAAGAGCTAAAGAGGGACTCTCTGTCAGGAAGTGTGGTGACAGGACAAGATTTCATTTGGGGTTGACTTCTGCATTGGCAAATTATTTGTGAGAGAAGGGACAGAATGGTTCAGAGAATTGCTGAAGAACGAGTGAGCCTCTGGGTTACTGATATAAGCCAATTCCAATTAATAGTTACCAAATATAGTTACTATCCATACTGGTTTTGACCTGTATGGAAGTCAGTTGAAGTCCTCTGTTCCACAGGAAGCTGCCAGTAAAAATGACAGTGACAGTCCAGCGATTTCAGTGCACAAGGGCCTACCTCTTGCACAATGGATGGACCTCCAGTGCAAGTTTCTGGGCAATTTTTTGGACGTTAAATCAAAAAAACATCTGTTGCTGTCTGGTGGCTAGAATGCTTGATCTGGCCAGTAATTCAGTCTAGCACCTTACATTGTCTCCAAGATGCATGTAAAGAAGATGTGGATTTATTTTCCTGATAGAGTCTAAAACTTACTGGTGGTTATCAGAAACCCTTATCATTATTTGGGTGTAAACTGAGAGACACCCAAGGTACTACACCTAAGTGACACCAGTGCCTGTTGTACACACAGGACTCATGGCCAGGGCACATGCTGAAACATTTGTTAGACACAGTTAAATTTAGTGCAACAACTGATGATTGTACACAAGTGGTACACTTGTGGAATCATTCAGAATCAATTTAATCTTAGCTATTGCTTTTAAATGGCTTTTGCTGCTGCTTTCTGTCTTACAATGGTAGTGTTCAGGTATTGTGACCGGGTGGGAGTGGGAGCGCACAGGCAGCTCCCAGGATCCTTGGTACACCCAAGGTGTAAGAAGTCGTTAGTGGAAAGTGCTAAGTCATTATGATTAGAGAAATTTTAAGAGTTTCTTTCCAGATTTCCTTGTCCCAGGCAATACTTCACTCACTGCTTGTTTAATTTTTCTGGGTTTGAACCATGATCAAGTCTCTTAACCACATTAGTGAAGTCTCTGAGCTGGATCTATGGGAATTAAGTCACTCTCTTATTCTGTTTACATTAAAATTTCATTTACAAGGTGTATTTATAAAATTTGCTGGCATAAGCTTTTTGTCCCCTTTAGTGTTGTACATCAGATGAATATTCTGTAATATAGATGCATGTACATTGTCCTTGCAGGGAACTGTTGAGAGCATCTCGGAGATCCAGCCCTCTGCTGAAGGTTATTCAACATATAAGTGTCCTTGCTGATCCACCTGCAGACAGAACGTGGCCTAACCTCACAAGGGAATAGATCGGGCAGTATAGAACATGATCAGATTGCCAGGGGCCTGGAATAGCTTTAGTGTGTTCTATTTACTATTCCACACCTCTGTCTCTGTTGCAGGTCTGCAAGAAAAGAAATGTTGCTGCCTCTGAATGTTGTGAGAGAAAGCACTTGCCAAGAAGCGAGAGAAAGGTTAACAGTTAAGACAAAATATGAGCTGAAGGACTCACAATTTTATCTGCTGCGAGTCCTAAAAGTCAATTTATGAGCCCTAGCGGTGTATGAGCCATTCAGATTTCACTCTGAGCCCCTGGAAAAACATTGTATTATGAAACTGGAATTCATAAGTATTCACGAAAGCATATAAGAAGAGAAACACTGACTAGAAATTTAACGTCTAACTTTTGTAAATCCTTGAACTGTTTTAAAATGCACCTGTGCGATTTAGGAATTACATGACCATTCTTTTCTCCTTGAAAAGAAATGGTTACCGAATTATTTATGGTGACCAAATTTTCCATAGACTGTTTAAATAATAAACTGAAACCACCTAAATCAACAAAACAGGAGAGGTGAGAGCAGTATTTCTCACTGTCATGCTTTTGAAAGTGTCGGTAAGCAGTACATGCTGTAGATTGACTCTATGTCAGTTTTTCCTTTGCAGTCCAAATCGTATGTAACGCTGCTCAAAGGCGCCGTCAGTGCAGTACCTCTCTGCGTGGGGGCGAGGGGCAGACTGAGCAAACATCAACACAACACAAGAGTCCAAAATGAAATGCTAAATACATGGTCAATTGGTGCAGCAGATAGCAGCTAGCAGAACTAAGTTATGGGCTGAGATCTCTGACTGATTTATCCTACATCACAAGAAAAAAAAAGCCTTGGTTGGTTCCATAATTCAAAATTTACCCTTCAAGAAATTAATCTGTAAAACGAATCTTTTTACTGAGCCTAAACTTGCAGACACGTAGAATGTACAGGAGTCTCCTTAGATAACCTGTCAAGTTTATTTGTCTCTCTAGACAGATTGCCAAGCTATTTTCTCTGTGTGCACATTCCAAAGGCATTCTAATAGAAAAAGGTGAAGCATGAAGTGAAAAAGAGTGTGTACATGAAGTCTAGGCCTCCCTGATGAATAAAATGGTGCAGGTTTTTAATTGTTATTCGATAAAGTGTGTCAGTTGCCCCTTTCTTACAGGTGCATTCTCATTATCCCTAAGGTCAGGAATCAAGAGTCGTGAATGTTGTGTTATCGCTGCATCTGCTTCATCTGCCCCTTTTATCTGATGTGAACCTCAAAAGAAAAAGACCAGGTTTCAGAAGGATGAAAATTTCCTTGTGATTATTTAATAAAATAGCATGAAAACCGGAGACAGAGGGGAGTAATTTGCTGATGCCCTGCTATCCTGTGTGAGCTATACAAGAGCATTCATGCAAACTACCCCCTGGCAATAGCCAGAGGAAGTGCTAGTTGCTACTTCGATAAAAATGAGGAAGTTATTAAAATATTACAAGCCAAAATAGTCCACATTTTCCCTCCACTCCCACTCAAGTCTTCATACCTCCATTGGGGACCTCAGGAGCATGTACCTCTCTGCTTTCAGGGTCTGAATTTGCACATAAAAGCAGTATCCAACTGAATAAGGGGGAAGAGAAGAAGGAGAGCTCTTTTGTTTTAAGAAAATCATGGTAGCAGTGAATCAACAAGATGCCAATAGTAAGTAAAATATCCATTCCAATGGGATCACAGCTCTTTTGTTGCCTGTCTTCTTCCTCACTAACCTTTTGTTATCTACAGGGACCAACTCATAGACATTCCTGTCATTCTTCTTACCAGGGTTAACTAGGATCAGATCATGAGTAAAGATTCCCTTTTAAAATTTGCTTCTTTCATTCCAATGCTCTGCAATAATTTTTCTAGCCTCTGTTCACAGGTTGAAGCCTTCCCATCCCTTTGCTGCCTAGCATTGAAGAAACCCAAATAAATCTCCTTGGTGTGTGCTCTGTGCTTGAAAAGATGTAGTCACTTACCTCTGGTAAGTCCCTACCGTTTACACTCACCCCAAGGGTCTGCCAGCTTCCAGGTGCCAGCCATTCTTAAAACCCCATCCCTAAGGCTGTTTTTGCTACTGTTTTTTTGACCTGTGATTTTTGCAGCATGTAGTTGGTGAGTGTGACCTTTTTGTGCTCTTCCAGTGTACACCATGAGCGTACAGGAGGGGACTGGCTTGGGTCACAGCTGACTGACATTGCTTCTGGGTGGGTCACCTCAGGGGTGCTGAGCTGCTTAGGACTGAGGTGTCCAGAACCAGGCTCAACAGACTCTGAATTCTCCCTTTAGCTGGAAGAAAACTGCTCCTAAACTGCAGTGGCAAAGGCAGAGGCCTTCTAGGAAGGGTTGTGTCACCACCGCTCTGCTTTCCTCTAACGGCGAAGCTTCCCCCGCAGCGGTGGCAGCAGCAGCCGTGTCACACAGAACAGCTATCGTGGGAGTTTGCTGCTCCCATGGGATGCTGCTCTCATCTTTGTGTGCTGCCAGCTCCTTCCTTCACCCGGGCCAATTGAACTCGGTGCTCTGGGAGCTGGATGAAGGTGATGATCACAAACTCATCCAATTCCTTGTTGCAGCTGCAGTGAACAGATACCGTGACCTCTCTGTAAAGCAGACCCCTTAAGAGTCAAGATCCTAATGCTTCCCACTCCACTGGAAGGGAAAGGGGATGCAATAAGGGTATTTGTGTTGTTTAAGGCTCTGAAGTTTCGCCCCTCCTATGAGGGTGAACTCCCTGTTTTTAGTCACGCTTATGGCTCAGCCCTGCTGCGCTGGGCAGGGTAGCTACGGTTCATCTGCAGCAAACTCTTGGTTTAGGCTAATTAATTCTGCTGCTCTTAAGTCACCGAGTAAAGATTTCTGTCAGAGCACCACGTCTCAGTTCTACGGGATTTCTAACCCAAGCAAGGAGAGCGTTCACTGAAGCACCCGAGTGGGGACTTACTGGTCCGGTGCCTTCCTCCAGTGCACCAATAGATGGCAGCAGGCAGTTCCTGCAGGAGCAGCCTCCAAAGTAGAGGCGGCGGCAGCAGGTGATGATCTCCCCTCACACTGGCAATGGTTTGAGGTTTAAATCTGCCTGCAGACACTTCTTAGGGTGCCGTTCCCTTTAAAAGCGAAACATGTTGATTCTCAGGTAGGCTGTATGTTGTTATTGCAGTGTCCTGGGAGCAGTAAATAAATATTCGCCTCTAATATTGGTATGGTAAGAAGATTAAATATTTGGAACCTGACAGATTTTGTGCTACATTCACCTGGTTTCTTGGCAGTCTTGAGTGTTCACAAATCCCACTTCTTTCATTCCTTCTTGAATTGGATAATTTTGCAACAGGCTGGAAAGGAGATATACTTTCCTGAGAAAAGGACAGGTAGATTCAGTGCATTTAAGAAGACAGGGAAAAGAACCTGCCTTGAAGGAAGGCTAGTGTGCGTCATGGGCTTACATGCTCCCTTTCATTCTGAACATTTCAGCTGTGAGTTTTACACAGAAGTTGTTTGTTAAACTTTGTCAAGTCTGTGTTGAGCCCTGAGCAATAGCCCCAGGCTGTTTTAAACATGAAACTCAAAATCTACGTGGGAGAATATAAACCCAGATCAGGTGTTTGGCCAAATCAAACCCCTACTCAAAAAAAACAAAAAAGAAACCAAAAAGAAACAGAAAAAAAAGGGGGATGGGGGAAATTTTGCTATGTCCAGCACTCCTAATAACATTGCGTAGAGGTGATACCACTCACTGACCAGAAAATGCAGTAGCTGGAATTTTACTGTAGGTCCAAGCTGGCAAAACCCTCTTTTGCCTATGGGAGGTGTTGGGGTTCTGCTGCAAGGCACTATGCCCATAGTTTGAAGGTATAGCTTTGTTTAGCTGTTTCTAATGAATGGTTGCACTACGCTTCAGAGTGGTTGTGTTGAAAATTACCTGTAATGACCAGAGTGATGGAGGAGAACATCGCTATAATGCAAGTTTTAATGTTCTGTCTAGTGGATAGAATTGACCCCCTCTGGTGTTTTTATCCTGATGTAAGACTAAAAGACTATGTAAGTATCAAACTTATGGTTAATGACCAAGCTTCTGCCTTGCAAATAGTATTAGCAAACCCTTTATCAAGAAGACATGGTGTCTCTGTGAGCTGGCTCCACAGTCACAGGCATCAATTCATCATACTCATTTGCTGTGAAAATAGCAAATCTGTCTGCAGTGTAATATAATACTTTGCTTCCCAGACTTCTGCAATCTTCAGAGTAGAAAAAAGGGAATTTAAAGCCAAGTTTTCATGTGAAATGATGTAAACATAAAATTCAATTAAAGTCAAGGTGAGCTGTCTCCCAAATTGCTGATCTCAACCTTTCAGAAAAGACCTTGAGGTGATGCTGTTAGTATGAGTATGTAGGGTTGTGATTCAGGAAGCACTGAGTGAAGAAATACAACTGGAATCTGTGTGAGCCCCCTGGGTGGAGGACTGTATTCCTTTGGGATTGTGAAGGTGCTTGGCCCTCTCTTATGCCTCTGCCTTTGCAGCTTAAGACATTTATATTTTCACACGTCAGCTGTATTACATTTGGGGAAAGAAGTACAAGTGCTTTTTAATGTTTTGGTGCCACTGTGGGTGTAGGCAGTTTTCAGACTTGGTCTCACTCTGAATATTTGTACATGGTTTGAGTTTATCCACTAAGAAAATGTATAACCTAGAGAGAGAAAGGGGAAAAGAGTGAAAAAAAGACAAAAGGTATTAGATGAAAGTATAAAGATCTAGAAAGCTGGTTAGTCAGTTTAGGAGCTCCAGGGAGGCATTCGTGCAAGAAAAGTTGTCACTTTTCAAGTATCCTCTTCAAAATTATAATCTGAACGGCCATGTTTTTGCTTTGATATCACTTTTTTGTTATTGTTTTCTGGATAGATAAACTGCGGATGAATTCCAGTATCTAAAAGCCTCTGAAAATGAACATGCTGCCTTGCCATCTCTCTTTTCCCGTAGGACTTTTTCAGAAGCACAATAATTTAAGCAGAATTGCGCTGTATGCCTGTAGTCCAAGGCTTGACATGTGAATACTGTCAATGTAAGCATTAACATACTATTCTAAATTTTTCCCATTTGAAACAGGACCTAAATAGCAGAACAAACCCAGCTGCAGATATCAGCCATCAATATCTTTTCATTTTACATTTCACAAATATGGCAGAGCTGCTGTGTTTGTAGTTTTCCACACAGCTGAAAAAGTCAGCACTGAATTACTCACCAGCCTTTGGAAGTTTTTTATATGTGCTGGCTTCTGTGAGCTGTAGAGCACCAGCATTCACACTGTAGAAGGCTAAATCACTTCCTTCCTCTGCCCTGATATATATCAGGATGTGTGTGTCTTTATGGTTCCTGGGTGATAAGCTTTACATCCTCTGCTGATTGTTCTGGAATTCCTTTACAAATAAGTCGAGGAAGCTAAAAAGATGTGCAAACAGAAAGTGAGAAATGTCTGTGATAAATAACATCACCCGAATCCTCCTTCACAAACAAGCGCTCTTCAGCTACATCACACTTGAAACCTGCTGTTTATCCTGCCTGCGGCGGCAGAAATTGGTACCCTCCATCCGGCAACTGGGATGGAAGGGGGGAGATGAGATACTTTGCTGGGGTTTTGGGTTAAAGAAAAGTTGGGCTGGAAAAGGCCCGAGGCCATTTCTGGGGGTGCAGTTTGATGCTGAGGATAGCTTGATTTAATATAATTGTCCCTGAAAGTGGCATCCCCGTGGCTCTGCCTGCACTCAGTGTGCGCTCACACCACTTCCCTGGTGCTGGCGCTTCCCTGTCTGCCCGGAGACAGGCCGGTGAGTCGAGAGCTACTGCCAAGCAGAAAGTGTAAGGAAGAAGGGGAAAGTGGGATCATGCCTTTTAGCAACGACTAGCTCTCGTCTTTGCTTAGCTGTGTTATTAATGGCACCCTCGGGGCCTGGAAGAACATGCTGACGCTTGTAAATCCAGCAGTTTGCACGGCAGAGACTTCTTGGGTGCAGGGCGTTGCTGGATACAGAGAGGACAGAACTAGCAGAAGTTGGACATCAGTGTGGACAGAGTAACCTAAGCTTGTATGTCCAGGAATTCTCGTTTTGACGAGAGGTTCACACCAGTCCAGCTAACAGTGCTGTTTTACCCATGGTGTGTGAGCAGGCACAAGTGGAAATTAGAATCATGGAATGGTTTGGGTTGGAAGGGACCTTAAAGATCATTGAGTTCCAACCCCCTTGCCATGGGCAGGGGCACCTCCCAGTAGACTGGGTTGCTCAAAGCCCCATCCAGCCTGGTCTTGATCACCTCCAAGGATAGGGCATTGCTGTAGTTTGTTCTGAGCTTGCTTTTATTCAGCGTCGGCCACTGAAGAATTTGCTTAAACCTAACTGCAGTAAGGTACTTTTATTGTAACGCTAGCTCAAAATGTGTGTCCCAGTCCCCAGCAGGATTAAATCCATCATCAACATAGGCCTTCACTCAGCGTTGAAGGGCAAAGCTAAGCAGGAAGACCCCCAGCCTTTGAGGCAGTCCTGAAAGGTCTGCTAGGCTCGTGAGGCCACGGCTCTATGGCTTTCAAGGGATGTTCTGAAGGACCAGGAAGGACTGTTGGTTGGTTTGCTGGAGTGCACAGGGATCAGCTTCAGTTGCCTGACTGAATGTCTAGTGCCATTTATAATGTTGTAGAGTAACCTGGACCTCAAGGTTGTTGTTTTGGGTTTTTTTGCCAGCCCTTTTTGGATGTGCTAGGTCATCTCAAATGCACGAGGTGATGGCTCCTTTTGGACAGCTGTGACTGACCTGGCTGAAAGGTCTAGCTCCAGGAGGAGGTGTACAGCTGAGAATCACCATCAGAGCAGTGTGAGGAATCAGTCAGCTTTGCAGTTCCACTTTTCTCCTCTTATTTCCTCCTGGCTAGATATGCCAGCTTCCCACTCAGCATGGTGATTTCTCAACATTGTCCTCCTGGGTGTCTGGCTCTCCCTGTGCATGGTGTAAGACTGCAGTAGTGATTTTCACTGTGGGAGCTGGGCTCCTTAATGTTTGGCTCACCCATGTGTTTCTGTCTAAATCATTTCAGGATACATGACATGGGTCCTTCTGTAAATTTGCGTCCACCGCTTAGTCAGGTGTCTCAGAGTTAGTAGCTAGTAGACAGGATCCTGTGGCACAGCTGAGAAATATGCGAGTGCAACCCAAAAAGGACCCTAAATCTGACCTTGCTCGTGGATGCTTCAGCAGACAGGTAAAGCAGTGGCTGGAGGTGGAACAAATCTGGTTAGAGGGATCTCCCCTGGGTCACAGAGATGTGGGAACAGCCAAGAGGGAGCTCTGTCACTGTGCCCACTGGCACTGCTGCCTGCATGGAATGGACATCAGGCTCCTGATACATTCTGGTGTTTTGCCCCAGGAATTCAAAGCAGGGTTTGGTATTGCTGTAGCCCCTCAAGAAGATGCGTGTCTTGGTCGGAGAACAGAAATATCCCGCTGGGTGTGCGTGCCACTACTTTTCCATGTGGAAACTGATTCAGTCCCTCCCAGAGCTCTCAAAATAGCATATGGAAATGTGTTCTTGCTTTCACATTCATTTTGTTCTGCCTTACACCTGTTAGACTTAACATTTTCCACAAAAAGCAGCCATTGCCTTCTTTCAGAAATTAACTTTTTTTTTTCCCCCCAGAGCCAGCTGAACAGCTTGTGCTCCTGATCGGTTTTAAAAAAGCTGTTCACCTAAAACCACAGATAAGTGAATCATATTCAATGAGGTCATCTATTCCCTGCTAAATAAATGACTTTTCTTCCAGGGTAATACAATCTTCTGTTACACATAGATCAAATTACCAGGTTTTAAAAAAACAACAACAGAAGTCTTAACCTTTTAAAATATCAAAAGTTTGGGAATTTGCTTTCAACAGTCTCACTAGCAGAGCAGTCTACCAAAGCAAAACAAGAAATGCTTCTTCTTGGACATCAGAAAACATGTGAAATGTCCCAGCATTCTCTTAGATAAAGCTTCATTCTGGATTGTTTTTTTCCCTCTACTGTCCCTAAACCTATCTATTTACTGCTGTTACTGCTACAGCAACAAATGGCTTATGACTTCAAAAAGTCAATTAGGAGACTGGCTTTGAATCTCTCTTCTACCTAACTCCCGTCTGTGGCTGGTGTGTTGCCAAGGGAGCTGCATTGTTTCCTAGTGCAGCAAATGAATAAAGTTAAATTTATATCTCGCTATGTACTAGGGAAATAGAGATGTAGTTATATATGCATTACCTTGAATATAAATCATATAGAGATCCCCACCTCCTCTGTCTGCTGCAAGGCATGCATGAAAATGTCCCCCTGGAATAGAAATAAAACCGTAAAACACCATGTCTGTAGCTAGAGATGAGTCAGATGCAGACTTCAGAAGTGGATCCAAATTTCAGATACCACCCAAATCTGTGTGTGTGTGATCACAGGTTTTGGTTCTGACCCAACTCTAAATCACCATAACAGCCTGGATAAAATTCTGAATCCATAAATCTTGACCATTTTATACATTTATTTAACCATATGGAGCTCCTTTCTCAAGCTGGAGCTGTGCAAAGAAGGGGAGGATGCCTTGCTGGGCATTGCAAGACATAGGTAAGACTCCCAGATCAGCTGCAGAGCTTCCTTGCGGCCCTGGGTAAACAATTCACTCCCGGCTGGCGTTTCACAAGTGATGGGGCCCAAAGGGGCAGCGATGGGGCTGGCTGGACCACCGCTGGGCGCTGGGGAAGGCACAGACACATCGTGACACCCATGGGCATGGGGACGCAGGGTTCAGCCCTCCAGTTGGAGATATCCTACAAGGAGAGGCCTCCTGCCACCCACCATCAGGCTCTGCAGCGTACCTGGAGCTGGTCCTGTGTGTGGGAGGAGAGGGAATAGCGGGGCTCAGTTCCCCTTTTCTGTAACACAGTTTCTTATCCTCCTCCCTAATTAAAGCTGCCTTCGTGCTCTTAAACAACCTGCTGTCTCTATATTCCTTCTGTCAGTGGGATAAATGCTTCCTCCACGTCACAAAGTTGGCAGGTGCTGGTGGGGGAAATATGCTTTAAACTTTGGGGCACTGAGATCTAGCAGTTATGAAGGCGCAGATTGACCAGCAGTGAGGAGACAGGGATATTTTGTGGATTTAGTCAAAACCCCCAAGTGACCTTTAATGATAATATTATGTATTTGTCTTGGTGTTTTTTCCTAAGGAAAATTTAGTTTTGAATTAAATCTCCTTATTAAAATGTTTAGTTTTGTTTTCCAACTTTCATTTGGGGTAAAATGCTTTGTCCCAAACAAGTCCCATTTTTAGTACGACAGGCAAACCAAGAAACAGCTCTAAGCACAGGTCTCTTAAACAATGTTCGCTTTCTCTTCTACTGTATTTACAGTTGCCTTTTTGGTGAGTGCAGGAGGTGAATCAAAGTACCAGTTAACCTTAGGTCAGACATGAGTATCAGACTTGGTTTTAGTCAAGTCACCCAACTCACTGTGACCGATCATGTTGCATCCCCATATGTTTCATCCTTCTGAAGCACCAGGCATATACTTTGCCTTCCGGAGATGTCCTAAAACTAATTAATGAGCTGTGAAAGCGTGATGAGCAGTGCTTATATCTCCCTCAGTGAGAAAAGGACCTTATGTATCACTGTGTAATATGTCATTAGGCTTGACTGAAAATTATCCCTCTTGGTCATAAATAAACATGACTTACCTCAAATTTAGTAGAGCTCTTAAAAATCAGTGAGTGATTTTTGCTGTTAGGGATGGGGCAGGATGGCAGGAGATAAGTTCTCTCCTTCTTAAGCACTGTCCATCCCCCATGCACACTGTTCTCTTTACAGAGGGAATAACTAAAGCTAGGAAGAGGACTACTACTCCTTGTCTACATTTAGAGAAAAAGCCTGTATTCGTGTTTTTAAGGTTGAGAACACGAAGTGAAAGAAAGCATTATATTCAGCACACAGTAACAATCCCAACTCTAAGTGGAAATGTTAGTTCAAAAGTTTCAACTTCAACCTCCTGAAGCTGCTTCCCATTTTTTGAGTAGAAAAAGTAGCTAAAGGCATGGGGCGGGGGGTTTTTAGTGTGAAAATTAGAACAAAAATTTGGAAGGCTAGAAAACTTCCAGATGCTTTTACAAAAATAAAATAAAGAAAACCTTTAAAAAATGTCGGAGGAATTACTGCTGGTTCCTGGAGGCTTCCAGTTTGACAGAGAGATGATTTTATCGCCTCAGTCCCGTGCAGAGAAAATCTGAGCTCATGAGCACTGTGTGGAGATGCCATATGGGAAGCTTTGTAAGCCTCTGGCAAATATCTGTATCAAACATGCACTTGCATAGTGCCTTCTGCATGCAAAGCACAAAATGGCAATGAATGGAACCTCCCAGCGCCAGCGGGAGGCAACAAATTACCTTCTCCACTTACAGATGGCAAAACTGGACCCACCTGTGCTCCTTGTAGCTGCATCTCTGAGGATGTAGCGTAAAACGTTGCTTCTCTCAGCCAGTGTTGTGTGTCTGTAGTTAACAAGAGAAGGCTTGGTGGGAGGGATGATAAGCCCAGCCTGGGAGGAATACGATCTAGATGAGGCTCCCAGGCTGCCGTTCTGCCTAGGACTGTCACCCCACAGCTGGTAGGCATGAATACTCTACAGAGATACAGATGCAGGTATTGTGTTTATTTGGTAACTCTAATCTGTGTACATTTTAAAAGTTCTGTGAGAAATACAAATGTAAATGGGCTCTGATTGTGTAGCAGCACTGCAGCATCCTTCAGTGCATGGGGGATCCCCTCCTCCTCCCAGCACCCCTTATCATCACGCTAACTCGCCACATTAATAAGCTTTATCTTGGTGGACCATAGACCTGTCACAGCTTAGAGCGAGGAAGCTGGTCTTCAAGGACCAGTGAGCCGGACGATACCCTTTATGGCACTCACCCAGGGAAGGCACATGCTGCAAAGCAGAAATGTAAATCAGTTCTTCCCAGGCAGCCTGTGAGACAGGGTGACTGTTATCAGGTCCATCCATAATGAAAATGAAAAATGGGAGCATCAGCCTTTCCCTTTTCACATACGTCTTTCGCACTCAATATTCTCCCTGAGCCTGGAATATTGGAGCACCTTTATTGAGCATTGAGATACATCGTACACACCATTAATCCAGCTTCATAATGCCATTACCAAACAAGCAATTACAACTATCTAAACTGAGCTTTGTAGCAGGTAAATGTGGGGAAGCAGCCTTCATTCACCCTGTAGAGTTACTCTGTTCAAAACTATCCTAGCCTCTAATTATTCATGTGCCATGTAGAGTACTGTGAATTCTTCCTCATGCACAGCAATTTTTAAGTGTTAAATATTTCCCAGCCGTTTTTACAGAGAGGTAGTTGTGATACTGCAACAATTCCTTCTACACGCTCTCATCAATAACAGCAGTCTCCCTCTCAGACACCACTAATAAATGCTGAATTTAGCAGCCATGTGCACAGGCAAGGAAATCTAACTGCAGGACTGTTTACTGCCTGGAGCATCCACCCATAACAATAGAAGGGATACAGCCTTTATGGAGAACTTAACACGCAGGCGAGATTATGCATCCATAGCTTAATTTAGCTCCCTTATGCCTAGGCATGATGATACATTTGCTAATTACGTGATCACGTACGGTGTTTTCCCCATTTAACTCCTGCTTCAGTTGGTACACAGGATGCTCTGTGATGGGCAGCTGTTCAGCAGCCCTCTTCTTCCAGCTCTCCCTTGCAGCGGCCCTGGGTCGCTCTGACGAAGCGTCGTGCTGCATGAAATTGAGATAGTGATTCCTTCCTCACGTGCTCTTCTGAAGCGCGAGTCACTGGGAAATAGGAAAGTCACACAGAATCACAGTCACTTCACAAATATCAGCAAAGTTATCTTTAGAGCTGGCCTGTGGCAAAAGGTATTATCCCATTTCAGAGGCATGGCTGGAGCTCGTGCAGGTCCTGTATCTGCTGCTTTGTACGCCTGAGTCTGACTCCCAGCCCTGCCAGAAGTTATTCAGTCTCACCTCAGCAGTTCAGGCTGAGAAATAAAACACGGATGCTTGCTTTACAGGGTGAGTGTGTGAAGCCTTCTTCAGAAAAGTTCTGCAAAGCAGCAAGCTCTTAACACCCACTCCTGGATGGGCTCCAGACTGTAACTCATAGCTTCCTCCGGCTCCCAGTATAGATGGTCTTCCCAGAGGGAAGCCAAAGCGCAGCTGACAGGTTTTGAGTGGGTTTGTGCGACATCCCTGTTCGGAGGGAAATGGGTAGCCCCACGTGCCACCAGCCAGAAGCAGAGACCTGGGCTGAGAAAGGGAAACCAGCCCAGCTAATTAGTCTGGTAAAAGAGTGAGAAAACTGATGAAAGCTAAGCAAATGTAGCTCTGCCTACTCTGCCTGGAGTACATCTGAGGACCAAAGTCCTCCTGGCTGTCTAAGCAAGCACAAGTACACATATAAGACCAGCTTGTGCCTCAGCTGTGGGGAAGGGAGAGTGTTTCTGCCGAGGCAGTTCGTATCAGTCCAGTGCTACTGATGTTAATTAAATCCTTTGGCATGTACACCTGCCTGCAAGCCAGAGCTGGCCCAGGCTTTATAGCCGTAATGTTACATTAATGACTTCAGATGGCAGGTCACGTCATTAATTTCAGCAAGGTTGCGTGGGTTGCAGCCATAGGTAGAAGTGATCCTTCCTCTTTCTGTAACCATAGAGGAGCGGTGCAGGAACATCCCACAAGGGACAATCAATAGACTGAGACAAATTAAAGCTGGCAAAAGGTATCGTTGTTGACAGAATAGTATTTGTGGTGAGAAATCTATCAGTTTCAAGCAATCTTGACTTTCAAATTGTATTTGTTATTGGATTTTCCATGCTTTCCACTCCCAGTGAGAAGCTTTGTGCATACCAGGCAACATACACAGATACTGTGTGAGATGAAAACATTTATCGTAGACAGTTCTAATTGGGTGAAAGAGTCTGAGCACAAAGGAAATGTCTTTTTGCATAATGATCTGTGGAATTCAGTGCCATAGGAAGTCATGGAGGATGTGAACGTTCAGGTTACAGAAAGCAGATATTTATACCAAGAACCAGAATAAACAAATTTAGAATAGCAAACTCCTTAAAAAATTGGTGCGGATAAAGGGAAGCCTGAAACCTCATACGTCCAGATTGAGTGATTAGGGGTCTGGAAAAGCTGTTCTATAATTCTATTTTGTGCAATTTCATGTACTTTTTGAAGCATCTGCTGCTTCAAACTCGGCAGCTTGATCCAGTATGGAAAGATCTGTATCTCAGCCTGAGTGGACTCCATCTCCCTTTGTATTAAACCTATGTAAAATCCCCTTCAGTCCAAATAAACACAGCAATTTATAATGCCAATGCCGACTGGTGGCGTAAGAACTGACACCACAAAACCTAATAGTAGCTCAGGTTTTTCATTTTCCAAACTGGCAGCGTCACCTGCAACTCATCTTTCACATGGTAGCCTGAAGCTCTTGGTCAAGGACTGGGAGGTGAGGGTTTGACACCCACTTCAGAGGTTTAAACCTATTGTTCCCAGTTTTTAGGAGACTGTGCTACTCATTCTGGCATAGACAAGATGAATGGGGAAAAAAAGCTGGACAAAGGGTGGAGAGGTTTATAAGAAAGCTGTGAACAGATCTCATTGCCTTTGCCAGTTGAAATTTGCAATTGCAAAGGGCAAAATCAGTGGTCTGGAAAGCAAGATTTCAAGAAAGGGCCTGACTCCTACTCCAGGGAGGTAAGGACTCTGTGCTACAGACTGCACCTGGGAGTAGTTTTAATGCACTTTTCCATTAATCATTGGATAAAACTGGGAGGAGGGAGGGACCAAACCAAACAGAACAGGGTTTAGGGCCAACTCTGGCAAACGCACCCTCAAACCAAAGACGACATAGTTGGGGCTAGTTATTCTGGATGGCGTCGCTCCTCAGTTCCTTTGCATGAAGGCCATCACATTGGTTTTGTGATTAAGGACCTTGTGAGTTTGCAGACAGATGCTCGGTTCCTGTCAATCTGCTTTGCGTAGTCTGGTATGAAGGTGTTTTAAATAAAAATGGATAATTTGGTTTTTTTGAAAGACCTGACATCTTGGCAACCACATTATGTTGTGCTGTAAAAGGGATTCTCTCATGACTCTTGGCTCCTTTGATCAGAAGTACAGCAGAGCTATTAAATTAGCACCTCTAGTTTCACATACCTTGACCACAAACATCTAGTGGGTTCTACACATGGCTTCTTTGTAGGCCATCACACATCTGCATGAGAGAACTCTTCTCACACCCAAGACCATTGGTCCTGCATGTCCAAGGACCAAATCCTGGCCAGCTGCAGAGAGTGCCAGGCCCCAAGCAAACACCATGGGTCTCAGCTTGGCAGACCATGTGCAAGCAGGTTTTGCTTCCAGCCCACCAGGATAACGTGCTCTCAGCACCTCCATTCCAGTATAGAGAATTTTTTTATCCCTGGGCTGGCAAAGAAGAGAAATTTCCTTTCAATTCACAGCAAAGAGCAGCTGTTTCCCCCTCCCAGCTACGTAGGGTTGGCCTCACATCTCTCTAAAGAAACAGCCTCCTCCTTCAAGCCACCTCTTGATGTTTATTAGCTGTGGAGAAGGAGGCACACACCCTTCCCCATGGGGCTAGGATGAAACCATCTTACTTGGCTTTGGGGGCTAGAAGCCTGTTTAAACCTGCCAGCTCTGACGAAGGTCCCTGGGCTGAGTCCCAGCACCTGCACTTAATTTTCCTCCAGAGCAGGTGGGGCCAGTCATATTTCTGGGACTTTAAAGAGGTTGAACTCCCTCCTGTGTGGGTGCACTGCGGCCTGTTGGGTTTGAGGACTCTGTATCTTGTACAAGGCTTGTGTCAGCTGAGCAAATCCTGGGGTAAGCTGTCAATCACCATCCCACCCCAGGAGGAAAAGGCAGTTTCTGGATGCACGTAAGGGTCTGCCTGCTGCCGCACACCCCTCCAGGTGCCACAATTCAGAAGGCCACATGTGCAAAAATTAAGGATCCAGGACATTTTGCTGCTTAAGCTAAGTGGCATCATTTTAAGACCTGCCACCTGTCTCCAAGGGATGATGGCAGTCCAACCTGGAAGTGCTGTGAGCCTCCATCGGCTGCATGGGAAATGAGACCGCTGAGGAGTTGCAATGAGTAAAATCCTACTTCAGCTGCTAAACTAACTAAAATAACATTGTAAAGTAGGCTCTAAAAGCTGTTCAGTTTATATCAGTCTGTGGCTGTGTGCAGGCTAACTCGCAAAGGCTTTTGCACAACAAATATTACAGCCTAAGCACCCTTCTCATTTACATCCTTTGCAATCTCGTTGGAGGTCATGGGGTTGTATGCTCTATCACATCAAGTATTAAGTGGGAAATGCACATACACACACACAAAATAATCAAATGACTCATACTAAAGCAGGACTATTCCCTGCAGTCTCTAAAATTGTGCTGTTAAACCCCAAGATAGAGGGTTTAACAAAGGCTGGAGACCATTATCTCGCAGTCTCTAACCACTCGCAATTTGCAGTTGGGGTTTAGCTGTAAGAGCACTGCAGGATTTGGCTGCCATTGAACTTTTTTTTAAATGTCACTTGAAATCTGACAGAGGCAGATTTTTGTTGGGAAGCAGATGAATGAGATGCTAGCGTCTTGGTAGTAGGTGGATTGTTCAAAATTCAGAAGATTTACTGTGAATCTGAGTAAAAAAGGCATCATTTAATATTTGGCACACCATTAAAGCAGTGCCAATTCCCAATTTCTTTTTCATTACACATGTGTTTCTTCAATATAATTACACTTCTGTACTGTGTGTAAACATTTATTCGTAGTGCATAAATGTGTGGCCTCATGTGGGACCTTTTTGTACAATTCATTCAAAAACACAATTATTAGGCTCTTTCTCTTCTATCCTAAATACCAATATCTAGTCCAAAAACACAGTAGTAAGGCAAAATGTTCCTTGGGCAAGCCAATCTCTTTTGGAAAACAGGAAAACTGTATAGCTGTTTTATGCACATAAATATTGCTTAAGTGTATAATTGCATGTAGGAAATTATTTCAAACACAGAAACGCAAGAAACATCAAATCAAGTGTGATTCAGTAAAGACAGTCCTTCGCTGTGCTTTTCCAGGAGGGGAAGCCATCAGTTTTAATCTGACATAGTAGTAGTTTCCAGAAATGAAAGAAAAAGCTGAAAGCGGAATTCATTTCAAATAACTTTTTTATCTAAAAATACGGTCTCTTGCACAAGCTGTTCACCTGGGCTCCCTCAACGATCTGAGAAGCGAGAGAAGAGAACAAGAGGGAAACCCCACCAGGCGCTTTGTCCCATCTTGTAATAGGGCTGTCAGATGGAGGGTTTTCTCCCAACGATGCCAATTCTGATCACTAGCTAGGGGAATAGAGGATTAATTTTTACTTTTTTTTTTTTTTTTAATTTTTAAAAAAAAAGTTTTTAATGACTAAAACTATGTGATTAAACCCCACCCTGCGATCCTTGCCAGAAGCCTCAGCGGGGTACCCGTGGAGGGAATTTCAGACACAGCAACTCAGCTATTTGCTAGCAGCAAAGTATCACTACCCTTTCTCTGATCAGCTGGAAACCCCTTTGAACTCCACTTTTCAGAGTTTCCAGAGGACTTTATTCTTCCACAGGATTCCAGTGGCTCGTGTTTGGACATCTGACTTCTGCTGGAGTCCTGTGCTGCTGTGTGTCCTATGGGGGTGCAGCCAGTTGCTCTGCACAAGCCAGCTGTGGAAAGGCTGAGCAAGATGCCCTGCACCGAATAAACACCATCTACCCAAGCTTGTTCCCTGTTATGCACATCAGCCTTATACACCTCTAGCCTTCTTCACCCCTAAATTATTTGCTTGCCCCAGCTGATTCAAGACACTATTTTTGGTCATTTTTTCCTGTTTTTTAAATCTTTTTTCTTCATTCATGAAACTGTTCCTTACCATGTAGTTCTTTTAATATGTTTCTCTCAAGCCTAAATTATCCATCACCTGTGCCTTATTTGGGAGCTTGTTTGGATCAAGTGCTGAGAACAGATAAAATGGGAGTAGGACCATTTGACCTCCAAGCATATGCTTCTGCTTAGCTTACCATTGCTAACTACTCTAGGTTTAATATTGTTAGTCATTTCAGCATTATGACAACATATTTGTTGTGTTTATTGGCCTAAACAGAAGCCAAACGAACACCCCAATGGAAATTACATCCCTTCAAAAGCCATCCCCAGACCCCTCCCTCCTGGCTATGCTGAGACTGTTTGTGTGAACACCCCAGGACAACGTAGCAGTGCAAACCCCTGTGGTACCTGGAAGAACCTTGCAGAAACACCTCCCTGGGGACCCAGCTGGCTGCTCTGGGCCAAGACAAGGACACCAGGATCCATGCTAACATCAAAGCATCCTCATAAACCAGCCTAATCTCACTCTATTGTTTCTCCAAACAGCCGAGCCACAGATGCAACCTCTCTTGTAACGGGGTGGTGCCCTGCCTTGGAGGGGATTGCTCCTCACAGCAGGCACGCTTGCAGGTTAGGTCTGTGGTGTCCCATCGGGTGTAGCTGGGGACCCATCCTCCTTCTGTAGTGTGTTATTTCACCAGGCTTTCTGGAAATACGTTTTTAGGATTATTTTTTTTCCTCCCAAATTTCTCCATATATATCCTTAATGTTGCTTTAGACAGTACGGCTAAAGGAGTAATAGAATACTTTCCTCATTCAGTGGAAAGTATGGATTCTTGTTTGCTTGCTTTTAAATCAAAGTGTAAATCTGCAATCTTATTAGAGCCCTGCCTCTGTAAAAGGTTCTACGGTTATTTAAGAGGAAGAAAAGATATGTAAAGAAATACGTCTATTATACACTTGGATGAAAAGATTTCTGTTTCCCTGCTAAAAATGTAGTTTTTGAAAAACACGTTAATATGCTATTTATGCTGGAGACTTTTAGCATTCCTTCAGATTTTCACACCAGGGTATAGATATAAACGCAGTAAATGGTGCAAGTAATGACAATTCAGGATAGACTGTCAAGGACACTTGTTGTCCAGAATTTTCCTCTTTCTTGTTTAGAATAATCACTTGTAAGAGTACAGATCCCCGTGGGCTCACCCCATGGTGTCAGCACACCCGTTTGCTGCTGCTGCTCAGCAGGAACTGGGGGCTGGAGGCACTGGGGCATTTCTAGAGGTATTTATCTCAAAGCCACTGAAGCTGACAGTGAGAGTTGGGCAGTTTCTGAGCCAGATCTTGGTGTACCTGTGCAGGCTTGATGTAACGAGTATTTTCACACTGAAAATTTCTTTATTTCCCTTTGTGTTGGGCATTTTTCAGTTTTTGTGCCATCTAAGAAGTCACTTGCTCTTCTTACATGCTCAGCTTTGGCTGAATCTATATGGTTTTGCATTTTTAACTGATTAACTGACCCAGAAATAACTACTGTTTTCTACTGCGAGATGTAAGTCCCAATCGCAGACCTTTATTGTTCTACACATGGTATTTCTTTGTTTTTATTACTTTAAGCCCACATTTAAAGCTTCTTCGTGGCAATATATAGGATGAATACTAAAATACTTATTTAAAACTGTATCATCAGCTGCTTGGCAAACTAGCATGCCGTTTCCAGACCGGCAATATCTGCAACAGATTTGCCACCACATCCAGTGAAGAAGAGGAGACATGTTCTGTCACAGCAGCTCCTGCTCCCGCCTGCATCAGTGGCAACGCATCCACGGAAATCACTGGCGCGGCAGCCTGTTCTTATGTTGTAAATACAAGCAACCAACAAAGTGCCTTACAGTTTTCCACGATGAGTTCATGAGATGCACGTGGCAAATAATTCCTATTAGTGGCGAGGAAGCAATGTGTGAAGCTCCGGTGAACTGATGAAAAAGTAGGCTGAAAGAAACTGGCAACGTTGCAGTCTTGCTTGATTCGCATACTTAAATATTCTTGTCCTCTGCACTTTCTCAGTGAGAATACATAATGTAATCAGGAATAAAATGCAAATTTCTAGCTAAGGAGCGTAACTGTTTTCTAACAAAAGGAGCCAGAAGTAGCTAGTGTGATGTTGTGCTGGGACTGACAGAAATACCTTTGCTTTACAGCACTAATTACACTGAGATCTGTTTTTCTGTTGTTTTGGGGGTTTGATTTGTTACTTTCATCTATTCAGTATTATTGAAACCAGGTCGCATTGAATGTCATTGCAATCTTTCTAACTGTTCTGGGGAAAAACAGTGCCATTTGCACACACGGCTGAGGGAGGCGACTATGGAGGATGAAGCAAAAGGGAAAGACAGTGAATGTCATCTGTAGAAGCAGAAAACTTGCTCTGCGTATACCCCATAAATGTTTTAAAGCTTATATTTAGAAACATCTCCTCTAAAGAGATGACGTGTTGATGTACGCTGTGTTCAGTCTTTAAGATATCACAGTTAGTGTCATCCATACACGTGAACCAAATTCCCTTTGATTTGGCATGTTAACCAAAACAGAAATACCCAGAAATTTGCGCTTAAAGGTAATTGCTGTAACTGCCTGCCCTAAAAGATGTGCTATTTTCTTCACGTGAACATCTGCCATCACCATTTTGTCAGAAGGGTTGTAGGGAAGGAGGGGATCCTTTACAACCCCTTGTTGTACCAATCTGGGATTGTAAAATGTTTCTTGAAATTAGGATGGGACCCACAGAAGACTGTAGTTGGGGGATCTAAAATGAAGCTTATAATGTTTGCTAAGCTTTAGGCACAGTGTTTCCTGATTTAAACAGGACATTTCTTGTAAAGCGCTGGAAGAAATTGTCTTCTCCAGGATGCCATTATTTAGCTTGCTTTTACTGTAACTGCCACTTTCTGATCTAGTATTCCTTTTACATGAGACGTTTCTATTGAAGTTAATGAAAAATGGGGGTGTTCAAGGAAAGGAGCTCTATTTTCATGTTTTAGCATAAAGATGCAAATTAGGACCAGTATTAAAAACCTAACAAAAATGGATGGAAGTGTAAAGCAGTGTTTGTATTGGATAGAAGTAATTTGTTCTGACATTTTGAATAAACATTACAAATAAATCAGGATCTTTATTATACATACCGCTTACTGTTGAATAATCTGGAAAAAAGATAGCCGCTATTATGGAATAGCTTTCTAGTTAGAGCTTTCAGCGTTAGTTTTGCACTGGATTTAGGAATTTACTAGAGTGCCCTTCCATGAGGTTTGTGCGGAGGTCCTGTGGACAAACTGGGAGGATGCATGCATTAAGACTGGGCTGAGCTCCTTAGTAGGAAAAGCAAGATTTAGGTGTCTACCGGTGAGTCCAGTCTCCTGTCACAGTCAGTAGAGACCTAATTCATGTAGAGAGTGCCTTTGCTCACCTTAAGTGGATGCATCCTGGATGGCCAGCTGAGGTAACCCTCTGGTCTCCAGTGGCAGAGCTGGTGAGACCTCCTTGGGCTATCATGGGAACTATGACTGTTCCCTGAATTACAAACCTGAGTTTAGGTGTCATAACTGGAAGAGAATCCTACTCCCAGAAATTTTCTATCATACATGTGACCTTATAAAGGGGTAACTCAGAGGCTAGCTCCAAATGGAAGGTGTGGAATGAAATGAGTACTTTCTTCTCTGACAAAATTAGTGCCTACTGTTCCACCCCTATTTGTGGGGTTGTCTCTCTGCCTGGTGCTGGCTGCCATGTGACTCTCTGCCTGGCTGCCGCCGCTCAGTTAGGGTCACTTCTTTCAGGTAGCTACTTGCGTGGGCTCTCAGCTGGCCCAAGAGGCTGAAAGGAAACCCCTTTCCATACCATGTCATGTGCTGAGTTACCGAGTGTTTTAGAGGTTTCCAAATCCTTGTTTAAAGGTTGCATCCAAAGGAAATAGAAGGTCTTGTATTTTACTCTGAAATGACTCCTGGAGACAGGCCAGACTGAAGTAAATGGAAAAATAAATCATTTGGGGGAAAAAAAAAAAAAGTATTTACAAAATCTAATCTGTAAGTGGACTTTGAGTCTGAGCTGTTCTTACGTGAATTTAGCCAGGAAAGAAAACATGCAAGTCTCAAGGGAGGCGACTAATGTCAGCATGAGTCTGTAGTTTGGGGCCTACAGAAATTATTCTCCATGCTGCTTTTGCCTGAAATGTAGTGATTTATATATAAATGATATTTATGACAAGCAAGATAAGATATTAAGTATGAGAAAAGTGAAAGGGAATGAATTGTGATAGTAATGTGAGATGGGAAAGAGAAGATGCTGACTCAAAAAATCATTTTCTAAGATAATTTTTACTCCTTTAATTACAGAGGAACTTAACGTTTAGGGAGATGATCACTGATAATGAATGTCAAAATATAGACATGGATGTTCTTACAACATAAGGGCAGGCAACCCATTGCTGAAGCACCAGCAGTCCTTCCTGGTGTATGTGACAACAAATACTCTCAATCGTCTTTGTTTTGTTTTCTGTGTATTTACCCCAAATGTAAGAGCTCCTGGATGGACCCGGTAACAGAGCAGCCTTAACCTTGCAGTTAGTTGTCTCAGCCAGCAGTGGAGAGATGTCAACTCCACAGTCGAGTAGAAAGTATTGGAGACTTATCATGTAAAACATCACATTTACTCTGTGATTTTCTTCCATGCCATCCCTTAGAAAAACTCCAAGGTGATTCTTGTATTCCTACAGCCCCTTTTTGAACCTAGGGGAGTTTTATCTTACTCAGGACTTGGGATCCTTCTTGCCTAGGGTGAATCCTGACCACACTTGGGCCCATGGTACACATTCTACACCACAGAAAATGAGTTAACTGACCCCCTGAATTGTGGAACAAAAGGAGTTTTTCTTTCAAAGGACTGTTGTTATAGGGTTGGAATCCAGATTATTCCCTGGAAGATTAGTTCTCCTTTAGCCACGACTTTACATCTAAAATCTATTAGAGATCGGTAAATATATCTAAAATCTTAATGGCAAAGCAGCATATGTTTTAATTTGTAGATCAGACATGAATTACATAATAATTACACAGCAATTACAGTAAAATTACTATAGTTCCATATTACCTGCAACTACTAATCGGTATAGACTAGTTAGTACATGACAGTGTTATTATAGCATAAATTCAACAGAATTGGTGTATCTGGAGTCTAAAAATACACTAAGTGATCAGAAAGTAATTCAGTCATAGAGACACCCCCCAACTTTGAGAATTGTTGTGTTCAGGGAGGTATAGTCAAAGTCTAATTATAACGTAATTGCAGTACAATTCAAGAGTAAATTGAAACCACTGCATGATGTCGCCTTAAACCAAGGTTTTGTGATGTTAAAAAATGATAACATGGTTAAAAGATGCAGAAATCTTGATAGTTACATGTACTTTATGGCTGGAGTACAAAATGCTAGTAAAAGTAGGCATTTCCATGTGTTTGGAAAAAAATTCCCCAAATCAGTATCTGTTCTCTGAGTTGTCAATGTAGGTCTGCAAATTCAGGACTGAAAACCTGCCTGACCACAAAGTGTATATAATCCGTATTTGCATTTTTTCCATGTCATGCCACAGTCTCAGAAAGGGAGAACAAAAGCCAAGGAGGATAGTAGCAGACTTCCAGATGAGTTCCAAGGGCTGGGAAAAATACCAAAATAATAAAGTAAGCGTAGAAGGGCCTGATGTGATCTGCTGTGTCTCTCAAATAACCTTATGCAATGATTTCTCCTTCCAGCCTAAGCTTTTGTTTGAACCATAGAATACCATTTTGCAAGCCATTCACTCGTGTTTTAAAAGCTGCAAGTGAGGGATCAACTACTATTTACTCTCCCTGTTGAAACGGAACAGTTTCTAGGCTGAGTTTGTCTGGCTATGGTTTCCAGCCATTGGACTGCATGTCTTTTTCTGTTAGACTGAAGTGTTGCTGTCAGTGAAACATCTTCTGCATTTATCACACTGTGATAAAATCACCTTTTATCCTTTGCTTGGGTCATAAAATAGATGAAACTTCTGTATTTTCTCACCAGAAGACACTCCCCAAAACCAAGCATTCTTTCCCAGCTCTCTTCTAATTCCAAAATGAGGCATTATAGCATCCCTCACCTCCCCACCTGCAGCATCTCAGGACCCCCAGGGGGCAGGAGTAACCAGTGCTTTGACATTAGTTACGCTGCCCATTGCCCCTGGGGCACTGGCCTGGCCCTGCCACCGGGGCATGGAAGCAGGAAGCCACCAGCCACCTTAGAAACAAAAGTGCCAGCTCCATCAACTTTCATAGTCAATTTTGTATTTTGAAGTAATAAACATCATGTACAACAAAACGATGTTATTTCCTTCCTCCTTGGCATTTGTCTATACGGCGATGGACATGATTTGCTCTTTCAGCTATCACGTTGTTTTGCTTATCTGTTATAGCTACTAAATCCCCCTAAAAGCCACTGCCTCCTCTGATATGACTCCCCCCCGCCCTTGTAAATGGGATTTATTTTGTCCTGAAGAATGACCTTACATTTGGTCGTGTTGAAACGTGCATTCAAATGAACCCTTCTTTCCAAGTGACCCCGACCTATGCCCGTCATCTTCTCTCTCTTCATTGTTTTCATTTGCTACAAATTCTATCAGCAATGATTTAATATTTTCTTCAAGATCACTGATAAAGATATTGAATGGAATGAGAGCAGCTCCCTGGAGACTTCTGCTCAAAAAACCCTTAGTGATTGCAAAGGCCTTTCTGAGATCTACCAACTGAGCAATCCTTAATCTTTTTAAAATGAGTCTGCATTGATTTTCTTGTACAGCTAATTTTTATACGAATGTTATTAAGAACTTGCTCCAATGCCTTACAGAAGTTGGGTAACTGAATCAAATTTGTGATGTCATGAAACTTTTGAGGTAGGATATAAACATAAAAAAAAAAAAAAGACAATATTGATTGAATCACTTGTTCTTTTGACTCCTTGCCGATTGTTTTCCCTGACAGCCTTTCCTGGATTTTATCAGAGACCAATGTCAGTCTAAGCTTGTTTGTGACCTTGCAAGTTGGGGGGTTTTTTTTTGATTATTCTAGTGATTCTATTAGCATCAATAATTTGAAGAGCTCCTTGTCTGCAGTTGTTAATTCCTATGGGTGCAAATTACCTGGTCTTGCAGAGTCAAAGTGGTCTGAAGAGGACGCGTGGGAAGGAGTGTCCTCTCTGCTGTGCCTGTCCCCAGTGTCTGACTCTGGCTGACATCACCTCAGCTCCTCAGGACCCGGGGGAAGCTCTGCCTCGGTACTTCAGCCTTTTGCACTTTGTGATCGATGATCCTGCCAACCCTGTCTAACAGCAGGTCCGTGTTGTTAATGGGATTTCATTTCATTTGCTCCTGATGTATGTAAATAACTCCTCCTGGCTAGCCTTTCCCTGGCTGGCCAGTGGTGCCTCTTCTCTCCCTTAGCAATTACTTTTATTTCCGCATTTCCTTATTTCTGCCCATTGCTATCAGTATCATTTTGGTTTTAATAGTATTTCTACCATTTGATGATTTAATGAAGGGAGGCATTTCTCCTCCAAGGAACTGAGGAGCCGTTGCACAGATACGGATGATTAGGAGCTGCTGCTCTGCTTTCTGCAGAATTTGCTTTCTCTCAACCTGAAGCCGAGGAAATACCCACTAGAGCACAGAACTGGGCCTTTCTAAGATGGTGTCTTTTGGGTTCATCGCCTGCGCAGTCAGCTCTGTCCCTGTGGCTCCAGCATTGAATTTCTTCAGTGCTTCTCAGCAGGACGGACAGACTGGAAGTGGTGCGGAGCTGCTGCTGCTGGAGGAGAGATGGAGGTGGGATGGGATCTGGGATGATTCCCTGGGGGCTCCGGCCGCCTTCTCCAGCCCCATGTGAAAGGGGAGGAGAAACTTCAAGGTGGTAACAGCTTAACAGCTGCTTCTTTGAAGAACTCCTCTCCACCCTACCCCAAGAGCAGCCAGTGCCTGTGTGGCTGGAGCCCTTTCCCCTTGGAGGTAGCACAATCAGGGCACGGCAGCCTTTCCAACCATGGCAGCCCACTGCCCTGACCTGCCTGGGCTATGGCAGGTATGGCCCTGTACTCCTGCTGGGGTGGCTGGCTACCATGGGTTACAGCAGCATAGCCATGCCAGCTTGGATCCCTGCCTGGTGTGAAAACTCATCCAAAAAAGAAGGGCAAACGCCAGGTGATGAGCCCAAAGCTACTTTAGTACTATCATAGGTACATCCTGAAGTCGATGCTGAAATACTCTCTCCAACTTGCTTCTGCTTCATTTGTTTTTCAGCTTTGGGAAAGCGGTGTCTTTGAAGAAGCAGCGTATGTACTGCTGGTGAAGACTGCACCCGTTAGCCTATAGCAAGTAAATGATCGGGCGTGCTTGCATCTACATTGACTGACACATTTGTGTTTATATGCAATATTCCCAAGTGTTATACATTTTGATAGACAAATTAGTAACATTACTGAATTCACTGTCTAGGAAAGGTATATTTGCCTAGTGGGTAAAGAGGAGGAGATTTTGGTATTGTGCAAACACTAAATATTATTGATACTTTGTAATGTACTATAGCGTATGGTGGTCTTTGTATATGAAAAGGCAGCAAATGACAGTTGAAATGATACTTGCAGAATAAATAGTGGCTGATCAACTGGCAGCAGATGTCTGAAACAAAAATACTGTTTCTATTAAATAGTATGCAATTTAATAGATTTAACTTTACCTGCCAGAGTCTAGTTGATCTTTTGTTATATCCTTTTGATATTATAAGCGAGTGTTCATAAGTATTAGTTTCCAAAAAACCTGAAAACATACTGCAGTTTAGTCTTAGTGACACAGATCTGAGTGCAGCCTAATTTTTCCAGTTTCTCAGCTGGACCCTGAGTGCTGGTGGCAAATTTGCGCTGGGGTCCAGAGGAGACAGAGCCCCACCAAGTGCACAGTTGGGTGTAGTGGATGATAAATGCCATATAGGAAAGGGCAGGCTGTGCCACTGGGCAGGTCTCCCACCATGGTTGGTATTACTGATCCGAGAAACCGGATCAACTGCAAAGAAATGGCAAAGCCTTCATATCAGGCACAGGGCAGTATAGCTCGTAGGCAAGATATAACCTTAAGAGAAATTTTTTTCTTAAGTGGATTCTTAGTTACCATTGGGACCAGCTTAGAATAAACCACAGATGTTTGTAACCTGGGATATGGTTTGGGAAATATCAACTAAACTGCTCTGAGTTTGCTGATAAGCTGTGAGCTCAAGGTAGCACACACAAGCTTGGGGTGGCAGAAGCTTGCACAATTACAAGACCTTAAGCCACTGTGGAATGTTTCAGTTCTGCTTTCTCCTTAGATGCATGAGGGGCCACTAAGAAGATACCAAAATTATGCATAGACACTGAGGTAATTCAAAGAAATTTGCCTTAAAATACCATAATTTAAAGAAGGCAGGTTTATTGCCAATGAATATCATCTGAGAGACTAACATGCACTTTTATGCAAAGATCAGTCAGTTGCACTTACAATGAAGCAGAACAAACTGAATCCAAACTAACTGAAAGGGATTTGTTAGCAACTTTAGATTTCGTTTACATTTCCCCATGGGACATCCAAACCATATGTGGAAATAAAATCCATGCATAAAACTGCATATTCCTGTGCAGCTTATCAGATACTTGACATCTCAATCAACATACTAATGTACTTCCTGAGACACCTCTTAAGCATCTGCAAATATTTCCTTTTGATTGCTTTTGTTTTCTTCCTGTGAAAGAAATCTTCCTCTTCTGGCTGTTCTCCTCCTGAGCATGTAACCCTCCCTGCCTGCCTCTGGCTCAGGGCTACCCAAACATAGTCCTATCTTCCTCGAAATGTAGTGACTCACTTATTTGTCTTCTGATGGCCTCACACTGGGAGTGTCCAGCTTCTCGGGAGAATATCCTTTGGCTTTTAGCCTTGGGATTTAAAAGAGGGGCCCTCTTAAATATGGGAAAAGTATTTCAGAACATTTGAAGAATTTTTTTTCATGTTTTTATTCTGAGCTTTTTTTTTTGTTTGTTTGGACAAAATCATGCTATTCAACTCATAGTAACCACAAAAAGTCTATAATCTGACTTGAGGTCTCCCTGGGTACATTATTGTTAACAAATAAGGAGGAAAGAGTCTGTTCTCTGGCCCTGAAGGGAACTGGCGAACTCTGGGCTGTGTTCCTATAAGAAAACTCTCTTTCCCCCCGTCCTCCTGGGCATGGTGACTTCATCCATTTCGCCTCCTGGAAATGGTTCCTGGCTTGTGCATCACCCAAACTGTGTTTGGACGTTTTCCAGGAAAGTACCACTTGGCATGGGTCAAATTCATGCTGGGTAATGTGTTACTCCATCTACTCAGTTAAATAAGATGATGATCACAGGCCAATGCCCTACCTGACACCCTGCTTTGTTTGCTACAATATGCATAGTCCCCAAATCCCATCGGTAGGGATTTCCAGGAAGCTATTGAGAGCATCTTGTCTCAACAGCTTGCTGGAGGATCTGGGTGGAGAGACCTAGTGTGTTTATAGGGGGAATAAAGAGCTTAGCCCTGCCAGCACTTGGCTCTGCAGCCCTAGCTCACCTGCTCTGGGGCTTGCAGAGGAACATGCAGGAATCCTGGACAGCAGGATAAATATTTTATTACCTCTCATTTGGGGTGGCTGTTAATGAACAGGATCGCTGTGCTAACGTGTAGATAAAAAACCTTTGTGTTACGTCATCATGTTTTCCTTATATATCTTCCTCGCTCGCTTGCTCTTGCTCTCTCTCTACTTCCATCTGTCTCTAGACATCGCTTACAAGGACTGGAGTGCCACAGATTTTGAACACTGACAGTTCCCAAGCTTGCAGAATATATGGAATTTGCTCAGACCTATTGGTACAATACATCCTCTCCCTGCCAAGATAGCCGCACGCTACCAAAATGAATAAGCAGGCTATTCAGAGGGTGAAAAATCTCTTAAATTTAACAATGCTATTAATTTGCCCCCACTGGAACTCAGAAAGATTCCACAAGCTGGGCTGACTAACTCAGCACAAACACTAATAAGCAGCTGACTAAGACTTCTGTCCCCAGACAGATCAGATCCTCAAGTCTAAGCAAATGCCAATCCAACTGGTGCAAGTAGCAAAGTGCTGGTATGAGAGAAGGCAGAGAGTGGTGCAGCTCTCACTTCACTTTTGCCCTTTTCCCTTCCTGAGGTCCCCCTGTCTCCATGCACCAGGGCCATATGCTTTGACACTTCTGTCTGGCCATGATTTGTATACCTTTGTTTCCTAGTGCCTCCTGGATGCAGGTTCTGTTGCTCTGCTGGTCTGTCACGGGCCTAAGACCTTGGGGACCTGAGCCCTAAGTGCACTGAGACCGAAGGACCCTTCAAGACACACATGTTGCTGACGCTCACCCCTTCCCAGAGTGGCAAATGCAGTGGGCCCTTTGATTTACAGTTTATTGGTCCAGAGGCAGGATGCAATGTGAAGATAGAGCAAAATTGGCTCTACAAGAGTTACTTGTAACTTTAGGCAGCATGGGAAAGTTGCAGCTTCCCACCTATATCAGCAGCGTGTCTTTTTCCCTGCCCTTTCCCTAATCCCTCAGTTTAAATCAGGATCTCTGGGGATTTCACAGGATCCTTACCCAGCCTTTCCCCTCATCCCCGTCCCCACCTTATTAACTCCAAGCCACTACATTTGGTTGGACATGGAAAACAAAGATGAGAGAAAAGAGAGTGCATTTGTGTTTTGGGGTACGTTCCCCAGCTGTTCTCAGGAGGCCATCCCCCCCAGCAGGGAGAGCACCGAGGTGTTACACCAAGCTGGAGGTGAAAGAGCCCAGTTACTCTCTTGATAGTGGAAGAAAGCGACACAAGAGCTGGGTTGCTGCAGGAGCAGATGGGACCAGGCAAGGGTCGATGCTGGAGCCAGCAGCTGAGGGCAGGTGGTGGTCCTGCTCGTGTTCAAGCTTCAGCACTTGGCTCTGGCTGCAGCACCATCAGCCTGGCCCTGGCATGAGCTGCGGCAACGGCTGTGCCTGGAGAAAGGCAGCCAGAGACCTGCAGCACTGACAAACCAGAGCTGACTGAAGCCCAAATTTTCTAACATAGGCTTGCCCAGCAGTCCCACTGATCTCAAACACCTGTGGGCTCTGGGCCTTGGTGGCTGAAGGGGATGCCGGTGGGAACAGGTTGTTTTTGGGAGCTTGAACAGACAGGTTGGCAGCTTAGCATACCTCCCCCCTCTTGGTGTCTGGGTACAAAGAAGCTGCCTAGCAAATAACTTACAAATTCCAGCTCTAATTACACTCCTGGCAAATACTGTTTTAAGGTAAGCTACTGCAGGAGCTGGATTTTTAGAAGAAAACTAGCAATGTTAATTTCAGCTGTTTCCAGAGAAAAAATGAACATGGATAATAATTCAGACACTTTAGTGTATGCCTGAGCTGCCCCAGTGCATCCAAGGGAATGATGCTGATGGAGAACCTCACCTCAGTTTTTGCTTTGGGGGCAACATTAGGTGGCCGCGTTGCTGAAGCAGAATAATATCGGTTTCTGTTGGCACTGCTGTCACACTTGAGAGAAGGGGTTGCTTCACAGTGGCAATTATGAAGGCAGAGACAGGCAAAAATAATTGTTTTGCTGTTTTTCAACCTTCTAGAATAGCCTGATAGGAAAAAAAACTATTGTTTGAAGGCACTATAATAATTTTCCTTCTGTTTTGTGAAGGAAGAATAATCAGTTAATCAGTTTTTGTTCAGCATGTTCATTACTAGCTGGAAATGAGGAAAAGAAAACAACTCTTACAAACATTGCTGACTATTCAGGAGGTTCTTTTTTCAATACCCACTCATTCTGAAATTGAAAAAAGGAGCTTTCTAAAACTCAAAAAATGAAAAGTTAAGTTGGCTTTTGATAATTAAAATGCTCTGTAGGTCTTCAACAGTTTTGAATTATGGGATTTGCGTTTAATGTTTCAAAAAGATAAACACGTATTTTGCATTTTGTGGTGGCATGTTTAGTCAACACCATCCTCTGCAGTGTAATGAGAAAGGGCCTTCAAACAGTGAGGCAGAAAACTTGCACCTAATTTCTCTCAACTGGCATTTAGATAGCATTCAGTACAAGAAAGTATCTAATTAAGATATATACGTGTATATGTGACTGTAGTCATGTCTAGCTAAGATATGTCTTGGCTAGATATATGGGTTTTTTATATATAAAAGGTCTATAAAAGATGTATTTAACAAAGAAGGAACAAACCAAGAAATTATTTAGGAAGCACGCAAGCAGTGAACTGCTGATATTAAAAAACTTTCCTATTGCTTTACAAAAAATCCTAATGGATGTCTGTAGTGATGTAGTCCTTGGTCCTTCTCTGGTCCTCAGTGAACCAGTGTGGCTTGGTGGGTGGAGACCGGGCTAGGACCTCAGTTCAACTCAGCTCAGACTCTCTTCTGCTGTCTGACTTCAGTCCTTCCACTATTCTTCTGGTGGGAGCAGAGTATTCACAGTATCTCCTTTTTATATGTCAGCTAATTGGGCTCTGAATTGTGTTCTGGGGGATGTCACCTCCCTTTTCATTAGCCAGGTATGAAGCCTAGGCCTGAAGTGAGGTAATGAGATTAGTAACCTTATGTACATCCATAATGGGATTAATGATACTAATTTTCTTTATAAAGCAATTTTTATTTCTAAGAGAAAAAGTAGCTATTATTTGTAATTATTATTACAGGGCATAAGGTCCAAAATTTCATATTTCATTTAGGAAATGCAGGAAGCACAAGGCTATTGCAAATACTGTCTATTTATCTAACTTACAATAGTCAAATTTTGAAAGGGCACCATTGTATAAAAGCCCAGAGGAAGGAGGAAAGAGCACACATACTTAAACCCTGACAAGAGAAAGACATGATACTTCTGAGCAAACTAATGGAGATGTTAAAACTCAGAAGCCCCACAGACATCTGCTAACTCGAACATGCAACTGGCAGATATCACTGAGCCGTGCTCTCGTGTGGCTCTCAGCTGTTGCTTGCCTGTATTTTCTAATTTCAGCATGCCTCCTCGGTGTTACTCCTACATGAACTGGCAGTGTTGTCAGAGACAATCATGTCAGTGTACTGCAGACCACTTTTTCCTTTGTGAAGATGAAGTTAATTTGATGGATCTTGTTGCTCAAAATACAAATGCAGGTTTCATCCATACAAAGCTTTAAGTTTTGTACTGGGAACACTGGAACTGTGTGAAGGAATCTTCTTCCAGAAGAAAATCAAATAGGAGGAAGGGACTTTTTTTCACTGTAGGGTGATGAGGTCCACAAACAAGTGCAATGGATAGTCCCAAAGTTCAGGGAGAACAGTACTAAAATGTCATCTTTCTCCAGTGGTCACATAAACAAGTATGATAAAAAGCAGATTGGCAAACCCTTCCTGGCTTTGGACTCAAATGTGTGACCAGCAGGTCGAGGGAGGTCATCCTGCCCCTCTAGTCTGCCCTGGTGAGACTCCATCTGGAATACTGTGTCCAGTTCTGGGCTCCCCAGTTCAAGAAGGACAGGGAA
>JAOXJM010000001.1:41398277-41425055 GCA_026413425.1 Tringa solitaria
GAGACATTCAAAACCCGCCTGGACAAGTTCCTGTGCAACCTGCTCTGGGTGGACCCGCTCTGGCAGGGCGGCTGGACTCGATGATCTCCAGAGGCCCCTTCCAACCCCATATGATTCTATGATTCTATGAAATGGACTCTCAGTAGAAAGCTGAAGTAGGGTATAATTAATTACCAGGGATAAACAAGCTCTTGCAGTCTGGTATTGACATGGATCATTTACTTTAAACAAGACTTTGAATTTTTTGATAGTTATGGAGAAGGGTTACCCTCTCCCCTCTCCCCTTTCCCGATTCCCACGCGATGGATAGAAGCACATCTTTTTGCACCATCCTCTAACCAGAGTGGCATGCACCCTGGGTCCTGTTCTGAAATAAACTCCACTAAAAAAACTGTAAAAATCCTGGCTAAATTTGACTCATGTCTTTCAGTTGTTTTCGTAAAATCCCCTTCCTGTGCATTGACCTTTGCTATTTTAAGGGATTTGCCTGGCAGCAATGGTGCTGCAAACCTTGGTGCTCCTCTCGGGGAGGAGGAGGAGGGTAGGAGCTGCAAGCTGCCCAAGAAGACCAGCAGTGCCCAGAAGAGTGCCCAGCACTCAGAAGCAACACGGGGATCCTCCATCCATCTCCCTCAGCCCCTGGCCCCCTGTGGCTTGTGCTACTGCCCAAGAATGATATCTGGTCATGGTTCTTGCTGCTTCTTACAACCAACACTGGCAGGAGCTGGGTAGTCTGTCTTTGTGATAGGTGGGAATTTTGCCCATGGAGATCTTCCCCCTATGATCACCTCCATGGCAGCTTCTGCAGCACCTTCACAAGTTAGTTCACTTGTTGGTGGTCTTTAAGTGAATGAAGGCAGAAGCTACTTTACTCATCCTTCCTTGCAAGGGGCTCCTACTCTCAGTGGACATCCCCATGACTAGAAAGACCCTGGCCCTTCTTTCTGGAAACTGAGTCCAAACTCCAGAGAGCAGTACCGTGCCTTTAGTCTCTTCCTTCGGATGCTGGATTGACTGTTAGTGGAAGGAAAAGCCAGCTGTAAGTTTCTAAACCTCTTCTTTTTTCTTGCCATGTCTTCGAGATGCCAATGAGACTGCAGCCCTGCCCCTGCACACAGTCCTCCTGCTTGCTCCCCATGCTGTGTATGTTAGTGTACAGGAGCTTTGGAGAGGCACCCCATCCTGCTCCTTTCCCAGGCAAAGCATGAAAGCTTCCCCCATGGTGCTGTTCTGTAGGGACTCACTTTTCCTTTGAAGTGGTGACTTGACCTTTCAGAGGAGGCCTCTGCTACTGTGGTTGACCCTGGAGGTGCCTCCCCCATTGATGATGCTAGTTGAGAGCTGTAGCAGACCCTGGCCACCCTAAACGGGGACCCCTGGTGACCCATGGCCACCCTGGTGACCCATGGCCACCCTAAATGAGGAGCAAAAGAAAGGTGAAGCATACTGACAGGGGAACCACCAGGTCATAGATCCACATGGCATCTTGCAGCCCCCATTGGCACTTTCATTGATAAATACAATTGATTGACATGAAGTGTTAGAGACATCATTATGAAATATTTAAGTATACACGTTAGTTCAGTTGATGGCAATTCAGCCAGAAGGGTGAGGTTTCCTCAACACCATCAGCAGCAATCCAGGAGCTGGTTTTGCACCACTTTCAAAAGACCAGGACCCAAACGCCTGTTTTATTTTGTTGGCACATGGACTTCGCACTCACCTTGCAGCAAAAGACAAGTCTGCAGTGCCTGAAGGAGACATAAACTCCATGTTTTCTATCTCAAGAAAACTCAAGACAACTCTGAAGGATAAGAGGTAGCAGTTTGTAGTAACATGCCTGTAGGCCCAAAGAGACTAATTTTAAATACAAACTTTTAGATCACTATGAAACAATTCTGTGTATATTTTTTGGTCTTTGCACTGGCCATGTGTTTGGGGGTATTGGAGAGTTGCACTTTGTCTATGTCTTTCATTATCTTTATATCAAAGGACCTAAAACTGAAGCCTGCAAACAAGCAATCCGTTCACTGTTGTTCTTTAAGCTAGGAATGAGATGATTGCTCTCCTGACACCCACCCTACCTCAGGGCTTGGTTTTCAGATGAAATAGAATACCAAAATGGACTGAGAAATGCCCACACCGTTCAGAACAAAAGAAATTAATCAAATGCATGTACAAAAGTGCCTAAAAAAACCCCAACTCGTGAGGCAGCCTCCAACTCTAAGTCTGTAACTCTGCCCTTTGGACATGTCTCTGCCATCCATGGGCTGCACAGCAACAACACACAATTCCAGGAGAATGTAGCTTCATTAATGCGGGAGGAAAACAGACAGAGAGAAGCTCCTTGGGCAGCCTCCCGTCTATGACTGAGAATCCTTTAGCAGTGTGCCGAAACACCTTTTGGGAAGATGCAGTGCTGTAATGAATATGCCAAGCACTTGTGACAACTGTGTCATTCAGAGCTTTGTCACTCAGAGCTTCCAGGTCTTATTTTCCATAAGATATTTGCCTTGTGGACAGGATTGAACCTGGCAGTGCTCTGTGGCCTTCAGTGAGGTCAAATCACTGTAAAAAAAAATAATCTCGCCAACATGATCTTCTCCATTTTTACCACTTCCTTTTCATTTTTTACCTCTGGTTAGCTCCATCTTCAAATACAGAGAAGGCAAATTAACTAAGTTAAGCGATTAAATCAAAGATCACCACGTGACAGACAAATCGTGCTCTATGAAACTTCTTCAGTCTGCGAATCACAGCCTACCCTCCGGCAGTTGGTGTCTGCTAACGTAAAGCCACTCAGTCTGATTAAATGTGACTTTGAGCAGTGGGCGGTTTTGTGCTTGTCTTTATGCGTAAAGGTAAATGTCAGCAAAATGAATGGAGCTTTGAGTGTTACTTATGTATTTGACGAACCCCGTATACTCTCCCTACCAAGTGTACTGTAAGCGCTTGACTAGATTTATCAGCTGCTTTATAAGGAGCAGCAAGAAACCCAGATTAAAGGTTGCTAAGTTACAAACCAGATAAGACAGAGGCGTATTTCCAAATTTATACAAACACCATGCCTAAATTCAAGAGAAGCGTAAGAAGCGGTCTGAGCTCAAGAATAGGTTAGCGTGCAAGATGGATTTCTCTCTCTATTTCTCTGCATGGCTTTACTTCCAGCGATATTTCAAAGGGGCATTACAGCATTCAGAACCTATTACAACATGCCAAGTATGAGAGAAATAATGCCTAATACCCAGCATGGGGGCTTTTTAATGGTAATACAAATATTATGCAGCGTTTCCCTCCCCAAGTCAAGCTGTGCTTGCCTTGAATGCAATCCTCCTACAAATACAAACATGTACTTCCTGGGCGCGCGGGCCCTTGTTACAACGGGGACAAAGTAGGACTGTCTTCACACGCAGATAACATAGACATTAATCCCACGATTGAAGAAATGGGATTTTGAACTGTGCAAATTCCAGTTCAAAGGAGGGATCCTTCTCTGCATAGATGTCTTTGTTATCAGCCCATGTTTAGCTAATAAATGGTTTATTAAAAACGGCACGGCTGTGGGGGGCTTACATAAATATTACTGGGTTTGGCACGGTCCAGCATTAAGCTTACAGCGCCGGAGAAGCTGTTAGGAGATCCTTACGTGCACCACACAGGGAAGCAGTGCACAGAAAGATGGAGTTTTTCTACAGGCAACACGTTTTCAGCCTACTTACATTCCTAGGCTTTCTTTTGGTCCCCTGTTATTAGTCAGCATGGTCCCAGATGGCTGTGTTCTGAGATCCCTGTGTATTAGAGTGAGGGAAAAGCTGCCGGAGTGCTCAGCCCCCAGACTGGAGGTGGAGCCCTTTGGTGCGAGTCAGGTACCCCATGGCTGAAAGCACAGCGAGTTTCCCTGGCAAAATGTGTGCTACAGAGTCCCACTGTAGGAGAGAGCAAACCGACTATTTTAGGATATCTGGTGGAGAAATAACTCTATATTTTGCAGGCCACCTTTTGCCTTCAGAAAGGCTAACCAGAGACATTTATCAGATGATTTCCTCCATGTATCTAGTTTTGCTCAGAAAAAAAATTGGAAAACTTTAATTGAATTCCACCTACATATGGCTTGACAGCTAGAAAAGGCTTTGTCAGGGTCTGGCTAACCGGGGTACAGAAGGGCTTTGCCCACAAGCCTTTTTCTCATGTCCTCCTCCTCCTTATGCAGATGCAGAGTCCAACAAAACTAGGCAAAGAGTTCTGCTACACCATATTGATGCCTCCAGGGGATTTCCAGAAAAAAGGTCAACTAGGGCCTTCTGGCTCCATTCTGGTAGTTAAACACAGAATAATCACCTGACTTCCAGACCATGGACACCCCTCAGCCTGGCTTTATCATAACTTGGAGCTCTGCAGCATAATGTCTTAATAAAGTAGAAACTTATTGTTAGGCTGTACTTTCTGTTGGTTTTTTTTTTTTAAGGAGTACTTTCATTTACATAAAAGAACTAAAAAAATCAGCCTGAAACCTATCCCTTCTTCTGTTTAATTACTAGCTTTTTTGGTTTCAAGCAGTTTTAAGATAAGGGTGATTATCATGAGAGCAGTTAGGAGGCACAAAAAGGGCTTTTTTCTAGTTAGGAGCCAACAAAGTGCTTTGAAAGCCTTGGCAAGCCAGACAGTAAAACACACCTTAACGTTACTCAGAGTAAGAAGAAAAATAGCATGGCCCTAGATCATCTAGTAGAAGTTATGGGTGTTTCTTGGCCTATGAGCTGTCTGTGCTCCTGTCTGTTAGCCAGACAGAGAGTACTAGGGACCAAAGTCCTGTGTTTTGGTCATTGATTTAAGTCCAGCCTTGTTACAGGTACTAAATTTATGTTAGTTTTCAACCACAGCAACAAAATGCTCATTACAAAATGTGTGCTTTAATTTGGAAATGGTTTTTCCTGTTGCATTTCAGAATTTTTCTTTCTACTTACAGATCTGTCTTACCATACTTTGTAAAGATGCACTTCCCATCAATATATATTTTCTTTGACATGAAGCCTGTCTTCTTTCTTAGATCTGATACTTATGTCCTAGAGTGAATGACACCTGGTGGTTCCTCTGCACTGGTAGGACTCACTGCATCTGCACCAGCAGTTCACCACATGATCGCCACTCGATCCTTGCTGCTCTGAGCAATGTCAGAGCACCTACTTACAGCTGCAGTCAAATTGATAACGTTTTGTAGCCATTGTTATGAGTTTTTTATAGACACATGCTCTACATCTTCCTACTGTTTCTTGCTCTAGGCAAGAGACCACCCTGAGAACATCTGCTGCAAGATTAAGTTTTGGACTGAGCATTTGAGTCATTAGCCTTATAGCTAGGTGCTCTGTTTCTTCTTTGTGTGTTTGCTGACAATTTAATCTCTTCCTGCCTGTCAGCTCTTGACTGTAAAATCCTTCAATCTGTGTTCCCTGAGATCTCAGTCATCCCAACAACCAGTGCCACCATTTTAATGATTTCAGGCCTCTTTTGTACATCTGTGGTGGTGAGCAGATGAGAGAGCAGCCTGAAGGATGAGTTTAAAGGGCTTTTCTATAGTCATCCCTTAGTTTTATTACGTTGCCTGAGTTTTATTATCTCTTTTTAGGAAGGGAATAATATGGCATTAACCGATATTCCTTAACCCAGTTCTTAACCCAAGCATGGAAATTCCTTCAGGAATATAAAGGAACTAGGTCTTGCAATTTCTTTTTCATAGAATCATTTAAGTGGGAAAAGATCTTTAAGATCATTGACTCCAACCATAAACCTAACACCTAACCAAGTCTACCATGTCCCTCAGTGCCACATCCACACATCTTTCAAATACCTCCAGGGATGGTGACTCAACCCACTTCCATGGGCAGCCTGTTCCAATGCTTGACAACCCTTTCAGTGAAGAAATTTTTCCTAATATCCAATCTAAACCTTTCCTAGTGCAACTTGAAGCCACTTCTTCTCGTCCTATCCGTTGCTACTTGGAAAAAGAGACCGACCCCCACCTCTCAACAACCTCCTTTCGAGTAGTTGCAGAGGATGATAAGGTCTCCACTCAGCCTTCTTTTCTCCAGGCCAAACAACCTCAGTTGCCTCAATGTCTCCTCATAAAACTAGTTCGCTCGTACATGGAAGCCAAACCCCAAACAAGCAATGTCACTGGTCTAGAAAGAGGTGCTACCTGAAGAGATTATGCTCATCTTTTCTGCTTTTCAAGTTGTGAGGCAGGCCTCACAGTCCTTTTTGGAGCAAAATACCTGTTGATTGCAATGAGTTTTGCCTGAAGTATCAAATCCTGGATTTCTGTGCAGTGAGTCTGTCACACTAGCTACAGATGCCAAATGCCAAAGAACTTTTTGTCAGACCTTTGCATTTTAATTTCTTGGATTTGGTGAATAAAAGAAAATTTGCTTTCATTAGTGGGGGGCTGATTTATATTTAAACCTTTATTTGGAGATTATTTTCTAGATACTACTTCTCCTTGTCCTAAATGGGAGGAGATATAGCTCTATGAGCACTGTCGCTTGTGTCTCCAGCTGGTCTCTGGAGATTGTGTTACAAAAATGTAAACACCATGATACCTTGCAGGAAGACTAGAAAAGAGAGATTCAGAACATCCCTGTATTTGATTTATCTATATATCTACCAGTCTGGCTGTCTAGGTACCTATTAATAAATAATCAAAAATTCATTCATATTTACTGAGTTGGAACAACAATTGGAAGGACAACTCCAATGACATGCTCAGAAGCAGATGGATTTTGTGTTATGACCATTATTTAGTCAAACCCCCTCACTCAGAGTAGGGTCCAGGTGACACGTAACACATCCAGGTAAGTTTTTAATGTCCATGAAAGAAAAGATTTCACAACCTGTGTTGCAAGGTGAATGTAATGTTTGAACACCATAAATTTTTTTTCTAGTACCTTGGGAATAGACATTTTCTTTGGTGCAGCTTGTGCACATTTGCCTTTTGTGTTTCACTAGGTACTCCAAAAAGTGTTTGTCCCCATCTTCTTTCTGCTCTCCCGTTGTGTACGTGTTTCCTTCTTGTTTTTCTCATCTTCTTTCTTCTGCCAGATTTTTCTCCTAGGAAAGAAGATTTAATCCTTTCCTTGTCTTAGACCCTTTCTAAAATGCCTTGTCCTTAGCTGTGGCCATGTAAAAAGCACATGGACCTCAGTGAATATGTGAGCCCAAATTTAGCCACAGGACCCTACTGTGATGTGTATATTATCCTTAAATTACTTTTTTACATTTCACTTTTTGCAATACTCACTCATCCCTTGCACAATAACCCAGAAGCTTTTAAACTCCAAAAGACCAGCATAACAAAGGGGTAAAACAACAGTGGCCTTTAAAGCTCCTTCCCTTCATACCCATCTTCTCTTTCCTGCTCCCTAGAAAAAACAAGGCTTTGTGAAGGATGAAATCCTATGGGAAAGCTGATGCAGGGATTATGACATCAAATTTAATGGGGCAGTTGCTGCCACTTCTGAAGTAAGGTCTGCACTACAGCTTTTTGTAAATCCCATAAGGACCAAAGCCATTTGGGGCTGGATTGATTTTGATTAACCGTGCTTGTCTAACTTGAATTTCATGCCCAAGGTTCAGTCACCTCAGGTCCTTTCTAATTCACGGCCTTACTGGTGAGTCAGTCATCCTTCAGGTTGCCTTCCCTTTCCATTGATTGCATAGCAGACAAGCTGAGATGAGACTTGCCATTTTTAGGCAGCTAACTTTAGAAGAGATGAATCACACCTCGCTTAGTGTGGTGGCTTCTTCCTGTCACAAGTCCTGTATGAGTTAAATCTCTGCATCCCTTAACTTACCCCTGTAACTTAAATGGCTTTTATGAGGTTCCCTGCAGGAATCCCTCTTGCTGGCCCAGATGCAAAGCTCAGGTGAGTGAGTAATGTCCATTGTTACCCACATTGGACCAGGTACAAATGCACGCTTATGGAACAAGAGCAATACTTCACATTCAAAGCCCCCTATCTAAACATACTCCAATCGAGATTTTTATTTATGATTTACTATATCTTTAGAAAATCTCACAGTAGTTTATAAATTACACCAAAGGAGATTACAGTGTGTGCACTCTTAACCTTAATACTGTGATTTACTGAGAGGCTGGAACTTGTTACAGAAAACAGAGCTGAATGGAAGAAGAGAATGAGGTCCACAGCTAAGGAAAAGGAGCAGAAATCAGCGTGCATCTTTCCAGCATTAACTATGATAAAGCCACAGAGATGTAGCACAGATCTATTTCATTTTTATGAGATTGTATTCACCAGCAGCAGAGGTAACAGCAATGTTTTCAGAGCTACATGAGAGATTCCCACAGACCTTATCATCGAAGGATCCTAAATCAGAAAATTTAAATCAGTATAAGCCGTGGCAAAGCAGATACATGCTGTCTGAGACCCATAGAGGTATAGATTTTTTAGACTCACTGTAAATGGGAAAAAGAAACTTTCACTTTATGCTTCTATTCTGTCTAATTTTCCATGTAAAGTACATTTCCATACTCTGCATACATACTCATACTACATTTATTATGTATCTCTTGAAAACAAAGAAGTCACAGGCAGACACACAGACATTTCCCTCCCCAGACCTCCCCCCCCTCCCTGGGCCATGGCGTGGGAGCTGCAGCCTCCTAGCAGTTCCCTGGGGAGGGGACTTTAATAGGGAGATGCCGAGGTCGGATGCTGTATCTGCGGCACATATGCATTTGTGGAGAATCCGTGCATAATCAGGCCAGCAGGGACATCAGAAAGCCAAAACCACCACGCGGCATCTCCATAACAATATCTAAGTCTGTGGTGGTTGCTAATATAATTCTGCAGATGGAGAACCACAAGGGCTTCGGACCAGTGGGGAATCTGGGATAACTGGAAGTTAAAAAAAAAAAAAATTACTCTGTCAAACATGAGAGATTTAAGACAAGTTTATGCAAGGAACACAAGGCTGAAATGGGTCTGTTCCGTAACAGACAGATTTAGTCCAAAGTTTAAATTCAACCTAGAAATAAAAATCCATTGTGTTTCCTGGTAATACACACTAACAGGCAACCAGCAATGGTCCCTTGCTTGCTGATGAAGCAAACAGATAAGAGAGTGAAAAAAATCCAGGCTTTCTGATGCTCAGTTTCCTCTCACTGTCACTGGTTCAGACCCTTCCCATCTCCTTTTCTCTATTTAATTAAACCATGTTAATGGTAATGCCTATCAACTAACAGCTTTGCATTCGGCATCTGTATCCCTCAGACTAGCCGCTGAGTCAATCTGACAGATGAGGAGAGTGGTTTGGCTTTTGCAGTCATTTAGCTGCAGCCTCCGCGCGTCTGCGATGTGATGTAGAAGTGATGGGAGCGGTTCCCGTGCCAGGGGCTTTGGAGGAGAAGTCTGTCACTGAGCACTCGCCACTCCATGGACATCCATCCTCTGAGTCAGCCCTTGCAGTTAAAAATCAGCTTTCTGCTTTTTAAAAACTGTTTGGAATACTCTATCCCTGGTAAGGAAACTTTTAAATAGTGTTTTTTCCTCTGTTTGGTTTTTTTTTCTAATATAATTTGCAAACAATGCAGATCACTGTACTCCAGGGAAAGGCAGCTACGGGAGAGGAGTACGGGATTTGTGCATTGTTTTAAGAGGGGAAAAGAGGTCATAAGCAGTATTGTAAGAAAAACAAGTAACTGTAGATCTTTAGATACTATTGGCAAAAACACAAGACCAGGAAACCAGTTCTGAACTGGGGAGGTACCATGTATGAGGCCATTGAATAAGTAAAATGATTTTTTTTTCTGAACGCATTCAGTAACACTGATTATGCTGATGTCCAAGTAAAAGTCATACAGATAGAAACAAGCTCTGATTATTTTATTTTTCATGTAGAGCTGTCATGCATCAAAGAACTTCATATACATGGGTGAAGTCTCCTGACACCACACTGGGCAAATGAGCATTACATAGCAGATGGGTAAAACAAGACTTAAAGACGCCAAACAGGAGTGGCATCGCTGGAAATACAGCTCATCAGCCTCCTGCTCAGATAAGCATCCTCAGCCTCTTTCTCTATCCTTCCCTTTGCAGCCACAGCACGTGGGCAGCAGTCACTGTGGGAATGTCATTCTGAGGGACAGGAGCGGGACTGGAGCATCAGGCATGGGCTCTGCCGCCATTGTCCCCATGCCACGGTGGGGACCATGATGTCAAGCCTCCCACCCTGCTCCCAGCTGGGGGAATCGATGTCCACTGGAAACAAAAGTAGCCAGAATTATTATCCTGAAAGAAATGCTGAGAACCCCACCAAACTGTGTGGCACTGCAAACACAGTGCTTCCAGCAATAAATATTTAGGGTCAAAGTCTAAGGTAACTTCTTCAGACAACTCCCCACGTGGCAGTCGCCCAGACGCTGAAGGCAGTAACTGGTAGAGGGTATGTTTCACCACCAAATTAGCTCAGGATGCTGCAGGATTTTTAAAGGAAGACAGGTTTTTTCGTCCCACAGCAATCCTCTGAAAAATGACGGTAAGAAGAAATTCTCACTCATAGAGAAAACCTCTAGTACACTCAAAATTGAAATTCGAAAATGGCCATCAGCAAAAGCCATCTATCTGAGAGATGCTGTTTTGCTTAATGTGCAGTAGAAATATAGAGAGGCCTATTTCATTGGCAGTAAGGCATGTTTTTTCCTCTGACTTTAACACCAAACTTCGTAATCTGAGAAATAATTTCAGTCCTTTGACTCAGTGTTAGAGAAACTATTTAATTCTGTGCATAAGCTGGATGGAAGGCCAAAATGTTTCCCCTATAACCTGCAGAAATCGCTGGAGTTTCTCCAGGGATGCATTTAGTCCCTTCTGTTCAAAATTTAAGACCTGCTGTTTTTCTGACAGCGCAGGTAATTGCTACAGCTGGAGCAAGGCTGTATCTCATCCTCTCTGGCCTCAGCCTTTCCTGCCATCCTCTTTCCCGCAACAGAAACACAGCAAATCCCTCAGACCACGCTGAGGGATGGATCCAGTGCTAAATCCTCACCTGATGGGAGCCGTTGGGGAAGGTCTCTGCAACCTGCGGCACATCCTGCACTGGTTTCCCTGCAGGAAAGGAAGGGCAGGACCTCACCCATGGGGGTGACTTGAGGAAATCCTGCAGATTTTGAGGTACCCACAGAGGTTCCCTCCCCTCCACTAGCCTTGAGCAGCAAGGACAAACCCTCCAGTGGTGGGGTAGCTTGAGGGCTTTCTCCTCCACTTCTCTGGCTCTCACATCCCAGACCAGCTCTTCTTTCCCCATCGGAGGTTACTGATTTTGCCACAGGACAAAAAGCAACTAAAAGCAAAGAGTCACCTTCCAAATATACCAAGGTGAAAGTCTCTGCCCTGGAGAGCTTTGGAAGAAAGAAACATAAAAGGAGCACTAAGGAGATGATATTAGCTTTGTTTTTCAGCTGGAGATCTGAGGCTCAGAGCTGAGGTCCCCACAGTGGTGATTTATGCAAGACCACGAGCTCACCCAGCCCCATGGAGGTGTAGAGCCAGACTCCTCTGCCAAGTCCCCCACGTAGCCCTGAAACCTTCTTGAATGGGAGAAAAATGATCATTTGTGCATGGAGCTGAGATGTTTCTCAGCTTTCGGTCTTCCTAGCTGAAATAATTCCTAGAGAAACAGCTGTGAAAAGGGCAGGATTAAGAGGTGAATTGTCGGACACTGTGCTAAGAACAAATTGGCTGGCTTTCTGTTGCGCCATTCTGTAAGTGTGTGGATACACATGCTCAGTCATAAAACCAAATGCCAACAGATTATATTTCCTTCTAAACAGGATCGTCTATGAATATAGATAATTCTATCTTCAATTAGAAAAATCCCTCAGTTTTGCCTCTCCCAGTAGTTACACACATGCATATGCGCGAGTCTGTGTAGTCATCCAGCTATAGTGCAGTACGCTACCCACAAAATGTGTTAGTGAAATTATTAAATCTAAAATAGCACAAACTCAAAGATAGATATCAGCACTTCCCCAGATTCCAACACCTCCCCGCCTGCATATCTGCATCGCATAAATTTTCAGACTTACCATTACAAATCATTTCAATTTGCAATCATTCCCTTAAACTGATTTTAGCCAGATTAGTCTTATTTCTTCTTATTAGACACATCTTTCATGCAGAGTGTAAAACAATAATCTGCTTGTAATGCTCACTGGCATTGGCTGTCATCAAAGAGACGGGCAGAGAATTGCAGTTAATGGCAATATCGGAAAGAGCCGGCTCGTTGGGTGGCAGCGCTTTGGAGGATTTTCTACCTGCCTGCTGCAGGACTGAAATCCATGAATTTCAAAGCTGCTTGTGGCTTTATAGTCATTACGAAGGTATCTCTCAGCCAGTACCAATTAATGACAACTCTAACTTTTTATGGAGAAAAATTTCAGTACCATCTGGAATTCCTGGAGAGAGAAAAACCTGTGGACGTGTCTTCTGCAGCACAGCAACCCCCATCATAATAACCAACACAAAACAGACAGATATTTTATCATTTTCTCTTCCACTCGTTATGCTGTTTACTCACTACTATGTATTTGTATATTTGGATTTTGATGTTTGAAGGGCAGTTTTCCAGTTGTTTCACCTCTTAATGGTTGGTGGAGCAGCAGTGGCCCCTGACTGCACACTGGGGAGCACTATTGTTCAATCTGCTCCGCCCCAGCTCCAAAAAGGCCTTGTCTTCTCCCAAACAGTTATGACTATGCAAATAACAACACTCATTCTGATCACTCAAAAGATGAAGTCTGATCTTGTATTATACAATTTCCTTAAACAAAAAACAAATAAATAATTGAGTGAAGAGTGCATTCTCAGGCTGACTAAAACTCTTCAGGCAGTGAAACAGCATTTTCATACAAGATGCAAGAGAAGACACTTCCTGACATTATGTTTCAATCTTCCTAATAGAAAGCCCGAGCTAGAAAATTGTCCAGTGTCTATTCCCAATCAAGTGTGGGTATTTTTTCCTAAGACAGAAGACAAAGTGTTCAGTTAAACACAGTGATATTTAGCCTGTGAAAACATATTATGGATCAGTCATTTCAGCCTTCCAATACTACCTGATATTTACAAGCACAGGTTTCAAAATCCATATGAAGATCTTGTAAGCTCTTTTGCACATGTCCTTGCTGGAGCACTCTAGAATGAGCATGCAGAAACACAGCCTTGCTTCTGTACAGATGGATCTGGAAATGAAGACCCAGAATATGCCATTTGGCTGAAGGGATATAAGAAGAGTAGAGATAAAACCAAGTTTACATCAAATGTAGAATGTTTGCCCTATTCAAATGAAAATTTCCCTTTTCTTCCTGAGCTCCAGTGTCCTGAATGAATAGGAAGCAGCCTAAGCTCTCTTAATGGACATTTTAATGACTGTCTCCTCAACTTTACAGCCAGCTGTCTAATTACTGAATGCCAATATTTATGAAAGCCCAGCATATACAGTGATAATGACACAATTCAATATTTATGGGGAGCACATTTTTCGTAAATACCAACACTGAGTAATCACAGTAACCACTCTCTTGGTACTCCCACTAATTTCAGAGGGCAACGAGCAAGATTTCCTTGAAAGTTAAAATCCAGAGACTACTCACCCTTTACCCTTTCGATGACTTCAGACCCAGAATATATTAGCAGTAACAAAGAAATGTGATTTCTTATTCCTGGAAAAAGCCATTGCTGAATCGATGAGGTGAGGGATATTTTCAAGGCACTGTGATTGGTTTGCTTGTGGTGGGGAGCCTGGCAAGGTGAGCAGCAGGGAGGGAATACTCCCTCCAGCTTTTGCACAATAGCTCAGTGATTGGAACAGCATTTGGAGAGGAGGGAGAAGAGATGGGCAGAGCGTCAGACTCCCTTTGCCTCTCAAAATCCTCCTTTTCTAGCTAGCAAACTCCAAAGTTTCTGCTTAGAAAATTGCTCCAAAGCAGAGGCGTTGCTTGATTTTAGGGCCTGTGAGATGAAGCAGTTGTTGAGGGCAGAGTCGTTCTCCAAGACTTAGATGACTCAAATGCACCTACGCTGTGGGTTTCAGTGGAATTTAGCCAGTGGGCATTAGATCCAAAAGCCTGTGAGGATGGGGCAGGACAGACATCATGGAGGGAGGGACCGTGCTGGCAAAGTTTGTTTCCATGTAGTAAAGGAAAGATTGTAAATTTGACCGTTAAGGAAGCTGTTCCTGCCTACTGCTGACTTATGTACTTCCATGTTCAGGTCACAATTATATTTACCACATAATGGTAACCAGAGGAAAACCTTGGGTTTATGTCTTATTTAACAGAATACTCCCGACTATTGCAACATTTTCTAATACTAGAAACGATCGTAGAAATGTCAGTAGCTCACACCATTTTCTGCAGAGTCTGTTTACCTAAGACATGTTACAGAACAATATGCATCCAAAGTAATGAAAGGTGTAAATTAAGTTGAATAAAATTGAATCAAATTGAGGAAATATTCATTCTGCCTGGGAATGATCACAAAGATATCTAATGCAGTTTAAATAATGTATCCTAAATGTTTTCCTTTAGGTAATTTGATTACTGTTCCTGCCCAGGCCCATGTATTAATCAGATGTTCTCTGCTGGAGTATTAACTAGGCTTGCGTTTAGGAGTCTGCTCTGAAGATCTGCGAAAAGATTCCACCGAATCCACTGGGCTTTGCATCAGATAGATACCCAGCCTGCAGGGCTGGTTGAAAGGAGGTGGAGGAGTGGCCTGCCCTGCGCTAACATCACCACCTAACATAACACAGAACATCCATGTGACGTCAGCGTGAAGGCTCATCTGGTCCTGCTTTCTCCCCCCCCGTACACACCGTTAAGAGATGGGAATATAAGAACAAAGGAGTGTGTGTTTGCTCCTGCGTGTGTGGAGGGAGTGAGGTACATAAGTAAAGGAGGGGGAACCATCTCCGTGTACCTCCAAAGCAATAGGAAAATCCCTGAACTGCAGGATATAACCAGATGTTCATGTTTAGTAGCCACAAATGGACCACTCTTTCATGAATTCATTTTTCCCCTCCTTAAACCTTTCATATTAATTAACCTCCATGCGAAAAGGCCTTTTGTTTAAATCCAGTACGCTTTAGCTGCAGTTGTCTGTTGTGTTCCTTGTTCTTTCCTGGCTTTCTTCCCCAAGAACAGCAGTGGCTTCAGTATCTGAAGTAGTAAAGTAATAGTAGCAGAAATGAAGCTTTTTATTACTGTCATTTACTTGGGGGGAGGGGAAGTCCCTCATTGATGAGATGTCAATGATGAGTTACCTAAAGAAAAGAAAGAAAAATGTCCAAGTTTTCAAGCAGAGGGATATGTAATAGGCCGAGTCAGGAGCCCTGTATTTCCATCTAGTACTTGATCACTTCACTCAAACTCTCTCCATTTGTTTCCCAATATGTGAAACAGAAACAGAAATGTGTAGCATAAATGACAACATAGACTACTATAATGAAAATTTGTATAATATTTTGAAGTTTTTGATTACAGTATAAAAAGTATAAAAGCCAAATGCATGGGGTTTCTTTGTCCTTACTGTAAATGGTTTGCTTGCACTGTCTTTATTTAAATGGGTTACATTACTACACATATATAAATATGTAAAAATTGTAAATACTTATTGAATGTATTCACAAGGAATAGTAAAATAGCAGTTACTGACATCTTTAGATCCTGCCATTTTATTCTGATTGTTACCGGCATAACTTCTGATGCTGGATTTTCCCATGGTGCAAGCTAATTTCTCCTGTATACAGTGAGATGAACAACTCATATGACTGGAGAAAGGTCATTTTCCTGTGCAAAGGTATAGGAATAGCAAATAAAAACTGGCTTCTGTTGGACAAAATGTACCTATACTTACGGTACATATCCAAAAGCTTCATTAGCAGTGATCCGTGAAACTAGATCTTTGACATGAAAGTGTGAAGCAGACTCTGAAACAGAACAAAAGAAAAGGGTCATATTTGCAAATACTTATTAAACATTTGCAATTGATTCCAATACTGTTTGCTGAACAACAGCCTATCCAAATTTGTTTTGCTGTGAAAGGCTGCTCTTGCCACCACCTGATAGGAAGAATGAGTCAACAGTTAAACAAAATGACCCTTTAAGCAACTGTTATCATGAAACAGAAATGTCTCTTGCTCATTAACTTTAAATAAAGCATGCTGAAGAAAAGGCTCATAATTTAAGAAGTTATTTAGAAGACTGAATAATAACAACCTTGGTTGTACAGTTTTATCCCTATGATTCTCTCCCCACTCCTCCCCACAACCAAAAAAATTCAACTGTTAGTTTTGATTCATTTTGATTTCTTGTTAACCTCCTTTTTTCAAATAATTTGAAACAGTTCATGTGGGTAATTCATATCTTTGTTTACTAGACAAGTTCAAGATTCTTTACTGCCATTAAGCATGTATATTGGTTTTGACCCTTGGGTAGCTTACCCAAAAGACATCACCTTTCCTTCCTTTAATTTTTGTTTTTTAATGGAAATTATGGAAGTTCTGAGATGTTACCTATCATGCAGACTGTCATCATGGCAAAAAACAGAGGCAAAAGTTATGGTCTAAACTACTCAAACAACCTGATTCTCCTTATTCCCAGCCACTGTCATTTCTGTCTAAGCCTTGTCGCCTCATCTTAGAAATATATTAATATGTAACTACTATTTCTGGGCATTGCACAGCGAAAACCAGCGCAAGTCTTGACACTGCCCATGCCATGCCTTTATGGGTAAGGTGCAAAACCAGCAAGATAGCAGTGGGATTTTAACTGGGAGGCTTCACTAATGAGTTACTGGCACACTATGAAGACTCCATTAGATATTCACTGCTGACATGACAAGATACTCTCCCAACCGGGACCATGGATTGAAAGAAAAGAAACATTGCCAGCCTGAAATCTAAGCTGCCCAGCCACATACACTGGTATGTGTCTGTCGTCAGCTTTCTGCAAGGTTTTGTGAAATTAGCTAACCTTTATAATTTATAACAAGCCTTTAAACAAATTCCATGCATAGAATGAACTAAAAGGATATGCCAAGTCACTCCTCAGCCTTGTCCATGTCCATTTGGCAGCCACTGTTCTCTATCAGGAATGTTGTTGTCTAAGACAAGGATATAGCTGCTAAGTACCATCCCCGTCCCCTTCCTTCAAAGGGGGCCCATGTGAGCCAATAGATGGAATGAAGCTGGGACAAATAGGCACAATAGAGATAACATATTTGGGAATAAAACCAATGCCAAAGCACCTGTTTTCCCTAGCTCTGTATCCATTTCTCACTAAAGGATGAATATTTCAAAGAACTCACTTAAAACTTGCATAGTTTAAGCCCTTCAAAAAGATAACCCCATACTCCAAAGGATGTGAGGGCTATCAGTTAAGTACCTCTTAAACTCTTTTCATTATTCATTGAATGTCTAGGAAAACATTTTGACTGGTGTAATTCTATATACCCACCAGGCTGGTGCCAGGGATTCCATTAAACGGGTGCAAGGACTGACTACCTGAGCTGCCTGCATGGGGAGAGCCACAGCCCTGTATTAACCCTTATCGATCTGTGCACAAGAGAGAAAAGACAAAACTATGCACAGAGGAGTGCTAGCCTGTCAACCTGTCTGCCCAGGGTAGGTTAAAACTTTCGCTGACAGTAACTGTAGCGGAAGATACTCAGGAAAATAAAGCCAGGGATGTTAATTTGAGGACAGGATTTCTGCTACTCTTTGAATATTAGACAGGGAGCTCTCTGTGATTCCCCTGTCCTGGACCTGGAGAGAGAAGGAGGGATTCTGCTTTGGTAGTGTAGAGTCTGGAATTCGGCAAACCAGAATGAATAAAGGCTCACTTTTGCTATATATTTAATTTTCTCTCAGCTGAAGCAGTCACCTCTCCAGCTTTGATGTTGGCTTTGGCCAAGTGCCCCAGCCCCAGCCTTTTCCATCACTCCCACTCACACCCAATACCCCCAAAAGTCTTTCAGGTTCCCATCACTGCTTATCACCTTCTCCGCATCCTCAGTTGAAGCAAAAATCAGGAATGAGGCAGTTTGCTGATTTACGTAGTCTCTGATGAACTGGATTCACCCACGATGGGCTGTGGCCTTGCCCCACAGTAACCCCACAGGAGCCCATAGCAGGGAGCACACATACATCTGCACGTGCATGAGGAAGGAATTGAAAGATATCTGAAATTCAGAGACAGTGTTTGTATTTTCTAGGGCTCCCTCTGTTCCAGAGAAGCCCAACATTTGTTTAAAACGCTGTTTTGTATGCATTTAGGGTCACTTTCATTAGGCCTGTTAATCCCACAAAGCAATTTGTATTTACCTATTCTTGCCTCTTCCTACAGCACTGTCATCACAACTGCTTTTTAGTTTATGAAAATAAAAGGAAGAGACATTTTTATATATAAAGAGAGAAACTTCCAACTAAAATTAGTCGTGAAAGCAGAGAAGTTCACTGATTTTACTCTATGTAAGATCAGGGCAGTGAAGTGGCCTCTGCCTTCATTTCTTTTGGTTTTTGTTGTATCTGTTCAATGGTTTTCTTCAATTTCTTAGAGAAAAAGACCTTTCTCAAAGGTACAAACAATATATGCGGATATATCTTAAAGGAAGCCAGCCAATACTCAGGTACCATCTACCCTGCTTAAATCCTGAAATTAGTAAGATCCCAGCAGTCCAATTGTTCCAGGATTTTTCCTCCAACAGAATGGGGTGAAATCTCTCATACTGCCATGGAAACAGGCTGGGTAGTGTTGTCAAAAGGAATAAGTATTCGATTGTACAAATAATCTGCAGTTAATGTGAATATTGCTCATTGCCAAGGTATAAATGTCATACTTCACAAGACAAAAAAAAGTTTCCAGCAGATGTTCCTGTAATCCTATTTACTGGTTCTATACTATTTCCCCCCGGTCACATAACATGACTTTTTAGTGTTTTGCATATGTTGGAAAAAACTTTAATGAACACAATGTAAGAAATAATTCATCACAGGCAGAGGAATGGAGTAGATGACCTAAACAATTTCCAGTTCCTACTGGTTCTTTGTTATAGTAAATACGCTCATAATTAGAGGACAAAAGAACAATTATTCTGATGTAAAAACATCCATGTTATATGTTAGAGTAGTAAAAATAATTTGGTAAAAAGTCATGCCCCTGAATTAAATAATTATATTGTATAAAAACTGTGCCTCAGCCAAGCTTGACAAACAGTTCTCCATGTGGGAAGCTGTGCTGGAGTGTGCCCTGGCCTCAGCACACTGCATTTCTCAGGGCATTTATTGTATGACTTCCTGAAATATTAAACTAAACACTGTTTTTCTTCCTTGCTTACTAAACACAAATTAAATCCACAAACAGTACGGCTTCTCATATTCATAGGTCTGTAGCTTCTCTCCTTCCCATCTTCCAGACTGGGGTTTGTTTGGTTGTAAATTTCAAAAATCTCTTCCTGGGAAACCATCCTGACAATAAAAAGAGAGAGAGAGAGAAGCAGGTAAGGCAATGATTTGGCCTTTCTAAAAGGAAGCTGAAGTGGAACAAATAGCATTTTAACCCTAGATGTGGTAGTTGTCCTCACGAGTTAACATTGTGAAAGGAACCCCATTATTTTTAGCACTAACTTTCTCTTCATTTCCCAGCAGGAAGGTATAGGCAACTGCTCCTATTTAACGTATTTACTGGAGATGCATAAATTGCTCTGGAGAAAGGAGGACCATGTCAAGCAATGGTAACAGACTGGTCATTACCAGGTGCCTCCACCCCAGGATGGAGGTGAAGCAAGCAGAAACAAGTGCGTTGCACCTCATGCTGCTGCTGGGTTTGTGAGTGAACCGCTTTAGCAGAACTCTGTGGGGATGTTGGTTTCCAGGGCCATAAAAAATGATGTCTAGACACATTACGAATTTTACCTTCCTCCATTTTAATCCTTTGTAGCTCATGAATGTGTAGCAGGCTGATTAGAGTGGGGTAGGTGGAAAGCTTGGCCTTGCCAACTTTCCAAGGTAGAGCTGGGATGAGAGCAGGATTTCCTTCTTTCCCATCAGCAATGCTTCTTGAGCAAGGCACTGGAAAGGCTTTAACGTAACAGTGTGAATTTTGTTGGGATGCCCAGATAAGGTTTCTGGATCTCTCTCTGAGCAGAGGGAGCTTACAGAGGTCTGCCACACATGATACCTGAGGTTTAATGGATCACTGCAGCCTGTTGCAGATGGAATGATGCACTTCACTAGTAAAAGAGAACCAGCAACATATGTATTGATATAAAAAAACAACTTAACAAAGTTTGATAGTAAACGTGACAGTTTAAACAAGATTTGATGGCAAGGAACACTTGGTGTACCTGCATAGAGGACAGGATAAGACAGAACTGTCAGGGAGACTCTCCTGTTGAGTCAAGGTTTCAGAAAGCAGGGGGAGAGGGCACACCATCACACACCCTAGCAGGCAGTGACTGACAAGGTGCCTGCAAGGCACTTGCCTGCACCCTCTCCAGTCCAAGGAGACCAAAAAACCCAGAGAGAACAAATGCAGACTGTCCAATGCATATATAAAACACCCTGTTAATGTCTGGGTGGTCTCTGAGGAGTTTTGAGAACTGTGTGGTTTGGTGTCCTTGCCCGAGACCACAGCGCCTTTGCTGTCATGCAACGTTGCTTTGACCTGAAACCTGTTCCTGGCAGGGTCGGGCACCTTGGTCATGGCTTGCTGGTAGACAAAATGTCAGCAGATGTCTATCCTGGCTTCACTAGCACAGCTTCACGGGGTGGCAGGGCCAGGTATGTGTTCGCCCTCTTTTCATACACCTGTTAGTGTTTCGACACCATATTCCACCAGTCTGTTGTACTGTGGACAAAGTGAGCTGGCTGTTACATGTCTAAACAGATACTTCATAGGAAACTGCTTAAATTTATTCCATAAATTAAATGGTTTGTCAAGCAGGACTTGCCCTTGGTGAACCATGCTGGCTGTCTTGAATCACCTCCGTGTCCTCTATGTGCCTTAGCATAGCATCTAGGAGGATCTGTTCCATGATCTTCCCAGGCAGAGAGGTGAGGCTGACATGTTGGTAGTTCCCAGGGTCCTCCTTTCTACCCTTTATAAAATTATGTGCCATGTTTCCCTTTTTGCAGTCACTGGGGACTTCACCTGACTGCCATGACTTCTCAAATATCACAGAGAGTGGCTTGGCAACTGCATCAGCCCATTCCCTCAGGACTCTGGGATGCATCTCATCAGGTCCCACAGACTTCTGTATGTTCAGGTTCCTCAGGTAGTCATGAAGCTGATCTTCTCTTACAGTGAAAGGGACTTTGCTCCCCCAGTCCCTGCCTTTGAGGTCCATCTACTTGTGAGGTGTGACGACCCACTCGAGAGGTGTCTGGGATGTATCATATATGTATTTAAGGATTTCAAATTTGGATTGTTGAATCTATATTTGCTACCTTTGAAAGTACAGAAAGTATTTGTTCACAAAATATTTAAAGAAGATAATATTATATACAGAGGACAAACTTCAGTGTCACAATACACAGCACCTTTCACTCACAATCCTTCTTACATTGTTGAATTAAAAACTGGCATTACAATACATGCACCAGGTAGAGGGTGTGCTGAAGTCATTTTGGCAATAAATAAGTCAAAGTTACCAATATTTCAACCAGACTTTACTGAGAAAGATACAACTAATCTGACTAGGAGTTTATAAATCTTCCTTTTTAGACGGCATAGGCTATCTTTAAAAAAGATAGACATTACGTGTCATTAATTTCCACAGATGAGAAATGGAATTAAAAAAAAAAAAAAAATCTGAAGAATGAGTCAGTGTCGGTGCAGGTCAGGGGAATACTTCATGGCGGGTTTAGCTTCTTAGGGGTCCACCAACACTGCTACAGTTCCTCAGGAAAGGAATCCAGGTCCAGGCTGGGATACAAACCCAGAGCCTCCAAGGCAAACTGCAAGCCTCCTGGGATCTGAACCATACAAACACTCATGAAAACCTCGGAACAACATTTGCTGTGCACTTGTCTGTTGTACACACCTTTCATACTTTGTAATTTGAAAGCAGCGGGAGTTCCACGAGGAGAATGTCTGAGAGCAGATTTTGGTCCCTGGGCTATTTGGTTTTTTGAGCTAAAAAGACTAAAGTGGTTTCAGTAATGTAATATACACATTACCTGTCAAATTTAGATCAAAGCAGCTTTAGTTATATGAGAACAGAAAATGTCTGAACTTGGCAAACTCCTATTTTTCCTCCAGGGATGCTATACACTAGTCAAAGAGCAACTTCACAAGACACACTTTCAGCTGCCACCCACTCCTAAAAATATTGCAGCCTCCTTCCTTTCTTCCTAAAAAAAGACAGAAGAGGGCTTTTTACAGCCCCAGCCATCCCTCCCTGCGTAGAGCTGAGGAGTACACTGTGCCTGCGCTGTGCCATACCAGCGTATGGGGGGACACACGACAGGGAGAGCTGCTGTCGGGGGGTCTCCATCCTCTCCTGGCCCTACTGGTGAGAGGAGCAAGCTCACAACCACGAGACGCTAACAGAAGCAGGTATCTCCCATTTTTAATTTCTTTTTCTCTTTTGTGACTTTGCAGCACCCTGTGAATAGTAAGCATGCTTCAATATTTGCAGGACTAGTAAAATTTTTCATTCATGTTGGTGTTTGCCTGAAAATTTTGGTGTTTTTGCCAAGACACAGACCTAACTATAGCAATCACTCTCTGTGGGAATTCTGATTTTTTTTTTTGCACGTTGAAAAAAATTAACAATTAAATATAAATAGTTTGCTCTGAACTGTAACATTTCAGTTGAGAACTCAGTCATTATTGCATGGGCCAAGCACTTATTCTGGATTATATCTCTCAATTATATGACCAAGGGTTCCCTTAGTACTTTGATCTTTTCACCAAAAGGGAAGATTGTGATGTACCACGGAGGATATTATTGACATACAGAGTTTTTGAAAAAAAATCAAAATACTTATCTGCCAGCCCTTTTAGTACAGCCCCAGCAAAAGAAAGAAATCCAGTAACAGAGCTGGGGAAAATTGCTGTTAGTTTCTAATGATTTTAATACAAAATTCCTCTGCTCTTGTTTTTAAATGCATTTAGTCAAATTAGGAAAGTGAGTATAAGAGCATGATGTAGCCACAGAACGATAATAATTTAAATAAATTTAAAAAAAAAAGAAAAGAAACTGATTTTTCTGGAAGTGTTCAAAGCCAAAAACTACAAAATCAAAATCAAGAGGATTTTTTTTTTCTGAAGTGTGGACAAAACAGGAGTGATGATGAAAATGCTAAAAAACCTGCTGGGATTGTGGTGGTAGTTTGTCCTGCCAGAAACTGAAACATTTCTATACTTCTAGTATTTTATTATTTTATTTTATTTTAATTTAATTCTATTTTTAGGGAACAACTAAACCTCAGGTCATTTCTGTGTCAGATGGTACTTCATGTCATTTCTGTACAAGGTACAGTACTTTGGGTACTTCAGGAAAACATTATGAGGAGCCTGAAAATTGATTCTATGGGCTGTGGCTGGGATGGAGCCTTACTAAAGGATCATGAACACTAACTTTCCTTGCCAGTAACTATTAAAATTTGTAAACCAGCATTTTAAAGAGCTTGAGTTGAACGGTAATGACTCTAAATGGCTTTTAAAAGATGGTGACAAAAATACTTCAGGTATTTTTCCCTAAGCTTATGCCATTCTCTGTCTTTAATACAGTAATCATAATAAATATTGCCAGACCTGCAGAGATGGAGACCAAGAGTTTGTCCAATTTTCCTGAGTGTTTCTGTTGTTCTAATAAACATTTCCCTACAATTCTTGCCTCCCTTGGATACATACCTGGTGATATAACCCTGCTGACATAATGAGTAATAACAACAGAAATCAAATTTAGAGCTACAAAACTTACTGTACAAGGAAAACAGCTAATGAAATAGCAAGTAGCAGCAATATACAGGCATGGGGAAAGTGGCTTAAACCCTGTATTGCTCTGAAATGGCAAGCTCTCCAGTTACTTTTGAATATTCTGATCAGCATGGGAAACACGGAGAAGTCCTGTTCTGCGGCGCTGATGTGCCCCGTGTTTGCCATAGCAATTCCTGGGAGCAGGCCCATACCCTCCTGCTTTCAGGGAGCTGCTGCCACCCTGCTTCTGGCTTGGAAGACCTTGAAAGACAAAAAGGGAGGGCAAAGAAGTGTGCTTTACCAGGGGTGACCCGCTGGCCGTGTTCTCCAGACTGCGAAGGGGAGACTGACAGCCTGAGCCGACGTTCAGACCTCATGTCGTTGCTGGGAGTTGCCGGTGAAATCCTGACGAGTACGTCTTGCTCCGTTAAAGCCGGCACACTGAGGGTGATGTCAGCTAACAAGCTGGGGATTCAATGCAGCCTTTTACTTTGGGACAATAACTAATTAATATTTGGGGAAGTTTGGCTTTTTAAGCCATTATTTACAGCCTATTTTTGGCTGGGCTGGAGGAGGTGAGAAGCCCCGAGCACCTGAAGCCGGGGAGAGCGGAGTTTTTCCACCGTGGCATTGTGCCCGATGCCGCAGAGCTCGGGTGCCTGCCCGGAGCAAACCTTCAGGGGCTCCAGGAGGCAGTGGGACAGTGCTCCTGCCTGCTTCATTGAGCCACCTGCCTTTTCCCGCATATTTTCATTTCCACTGCTTGCTATTTCCTCTTTTTTTGCTTCCTCTGTGCTCTTGCTACAAATCAATACTCTGCTCGAAGGTAGATATCAACTGAATTGGTGAAGGCAGGTTACGTGTATCTTCTCAGGACTTTAGTATCACAGGAACAAACATGGGAGACTTGGGCTGATCAAGCGATGCTTTGCACCTACAGCCTCACCCAAGTAAGAGACTGCTTTGATGGCAGATGCATTGACAGCTTTAGTTTGGATATGGGTGGAAAGTGGGATGCCTTTAGGAGACACTGCTGCTTTGCTCAACCTCGCCACACCACAAGTCTCTCAGGGGTTAGGGCACATCTGGGCAGCGTCACAATCCTTCAAGTGTTACAGTGCTCGTGGATGGTTTTTACTCAGAAGTTAGTTTCTTCTAATTAGCCGCATCTGTCAGGACCTGTATCTAAAGGATCTGTTTTTTTCTGGTATAATCAGTTCTTGCTGGAGGAGCACAGGAACCCGAGTCCCTTTCCTGCCACACGGGGACGTCTCCATCAACTTTAAAAATACATGCTTGCAGCTTTAGGGTTACAGAGCGTTCTCATTTATCAGCCTGACTTTCAATCCCTGACCAACACTGCCAGGAGGAGATCAGCGGGGACGCCGAGGGCGGCAGCACAGGGCACCAGGACAGGATGCCCTCACACGGCCTGCTCCCCTGCATCACCCTCTCCGGCAGCAGCTCGTACCAACTGTGGGAGCCACAGGCAAATCTTCGGGCAAGTGCTGCGCTGCCTGACTGCCAGGGAAGCTGCACTTCCACCTACACTTCTCTCCTCTTTGTCTTCTGGGAAATGCCTTGTTTCCTCTTCTGCTTCAGGGGGAAACGGGGAGAAGCTGTTTCTCCTACAACCTGACCAAAGCAGCAGAAAGATCTCAACTGCCCCCATCCCATCTGGGAGGGCTGAGCCCAATGCACACCTTGATCAGTGCTCTCTCCCTACATAATTGACTCACAGGCTGGCTGGGAAGTGCCTAGGAAATATAAGGATAACCCAGGACATACTCAGCTGGAGAAATGATTGTTATTTGCTCTGTGTGTGTGTGTGTATGTATGTACTTTCTGGTGGCTTTTTTAATCCTCTACCCTTGGACTCGACTACTGTGGATTTGCTTATTGCACACATGGAATCAAGGAAGAGACACCTCTCCTCCAAGGCTCCTTCACGTAACACTTTGCCATATATCATCACCGCTTTCTCATTTCCTAAGACCCTCATTCCACCTGTCAACACACGCCACCTCTCTCCTAGGCACATCATCCCCCTGTCCTTTGGTGGTCTTGCAGAGTTCAGAGCCAAATAGCAGTTGTTACGTGACAGTATACTAGGAATTTACAAGCCTGTTTACCCTAAGGAGGCATAAATGAATTTATACAGACTTTAATACAGACAGGCAGTCATTTCTTTGTGGATCATGCATGCAGAGGACAAAGGGTCCCTCAACTCAAAGATCTTAGCTTTCTTCTTTTTGAAGGTAGCCACTCTGGACAACTACTGCATCTTCCCACCTGGAAGAAAAATCTGGTACCTTCTGCTCTGTTTTTCATATCCTCATGAACCTCCTATTGACATCACGATGTAACAGCCTACAGAGAGACTGATTAAGTGTTCAGAAAAATGAAAAACATAAGTCTAGACTGCAAACTCTTGGATCTGGAAATCAAATGCGTGCATGGATGACTCATTCTTATTTTCCTGAAAGAAAACTGTACACTACCCTTTAACTAAGTTTTATGAGTAAAATTCTTCTCACTGTGTGTTCAGCACAGGCTATTTGAAAGATCCTGAAATGTGTCATGTACTGGCAATGGATCCTGAGCAATAAAATATGCACAAATTCATAAGCACCATCCTCTCAAACTATTTCTGGCCAAATCTTTCTCAGACATCAGTGAAAACACTTGACAAGGCAGGTAAAATAAGACATAGTGGGTCCCAAGGAAAGAAATACCATTCTTCTTTGGCCCTCTCTATTTTTTTGGCCTAGCTTAAAATCATCTAG
>JAOXJM010000001.1:41425290-41436402 GCA_026413425.1 Tringa solitaria
AATCATATAGTGAGGTGTTTATGCTGTGTGTGCTGTATGTGACTTTGGATAGACTACAGGTAAACATACAATGGCTCGCGCCTCAAACCAACAACCAAAATAACTTCTGTATTTATGAAAGCACCTCTGAACAATTTTTCAGATACACAAGCCTTTTTTTTGTTTGGGTGTTTGCTATCATACTAACCTCTTTTTTATGGACAGCAAGGGGAATATTTCATTATGTCCCTTTTCAAGAACCATAAATTGCATAGCCTGTCTGCCAACTATAAGATGCAAGTACTGTGAATTTATTGTCCATTTTATGGCTCCTGCACCCATCTGTCATGTGAGCATGGGTAAGTCCCTTTGTGCCTCTTCTCCTGTCCTGTGCAGCCCATTTGGATAGGAAGCTTTGCAAGGCAGTGTTTCCTACTTAGAGTGTTCACTCCAGATTCCCCATGTTAGCTGGAGGTTAATGTACATAACATAAATTGTGTAAATAAATAACACATCACAAAAATGCACTTAATTGTTATTTCATCCCCCTCCAAATGATCTCCCATAGCTTGGCCTGCAGATACTAATTTTTCACTGGTGATAAAAAGGAGAATTTGGATAGATATACCTATATAAGAGATTTACCTCTACCATTATAGAAGGTTGCTTTCTTGGTATAGGTTTCCATCCTTTCCTGCCTATTGTGCTTACGTCTGTTGTTCTGGAAGGCATCTGCCCCTTCTCTCCTGCCTTTCTCATGATCAGTCACAGCTTGATGCTACTGCAGGCTTCTTGGTTGTCAGTCAAATTATACCACCACAGATGTCCCAGGTTTTTTTCTTCTATGGATGATGTAGATAATAAATACTTGTTTGCCTCCTGACCTTGATGCTTCTTCCATTATGTTGGGAGGATAATGGGATGATGTCCAGTCTCTGTTAAGGCACAAATTGTAACTGGTAACATATCCATAGGTAATGCCTTAAATAATATAATCCAGTAGCAGGGAAACCTTTGATTATCAGAACAGAGGCCGTGATTTAGGCTCTATATTGAATAAAGGAGGTGGACAAAGTGCAGATCACTATGTTAGTGATCAACATATGATGTTTCTTATTGCAGGGTAAAAGACTGGTGCATATTGAACTGGTCAGCATTCAAGAAGCTACAGTTTCAGGAGTAGACCTGTAAGAAATAACATCAGCATGGCAGTGACCAGGCTTAGCTCTACATGGCTTGTCCAAAATGTTCTCATTAATTGAAGACAGAAATGTACGAATTTTGCTATGATAGGTAAGTGGGCATCCAAAACCAACAAGTTGTCAAAAAACTTGAGACTGAGACTTATTTTAACTATCTTAAGATTTATGCTTTTGAAATAAGGGGAAAGTTCTTAAACATGCTTTCCTCTTCCCAGAAGCGACTGCTCTGTTTTGTCTGGATTCGCTCTAACGTGATTATTTTTCATCTTGATATTGCTTTCAGCAGGAGGCTGGAAAGGCAGCACTTTTCTCCATGGAATGCAGAAGATGAGAACTGAAGGCCACTATGTGCTTCAGGCTCTCTCACATGGTTTGTCTCATAGTCTTGCAGCACCCTCCACCCCACCCAGACTGGATTGTGGGACTTTAAATGGTGCTACACACCTGAAAGTAGAAAAGTTTGGGAACAGCTGATACAGACAAGGGATAACAATAAGGCAGCAGCAGTTTTGGGGTAATGGTTAGTATAATGGAGCTGAACTGCAGGTCACGCCTGCCTGCTCACCACCTTTGCAGGTAATTGCACGCTCCCCATTCTCTTCAGTGCTTTGAGACAAAACAGGTCTTTCTGCTTGACTGCCTGAAGGGGCAGATGAGAGGTTTGGAGCTATGCCTGTAGGAAGCTACGAAAGCAGTTCTGGCCTCTTCAGCTCTACGCTCATCGGGCAGATGAATTTACCTTAAGGCACACGTGGGATCTTAAGGCACATCTGGAGGTGTAAGAGCTTCCCCAGAATAACTTTCTACATTTAGTTTCAGAGGAAGAACTTGACCTTACTCAGAACATTTCTGTTCAGTTCTATGGGGTGTTTTGGAGAGAGTAGCACTCGCAATGAACACTACCAAATGGGCATTTTCCCTCCTCAGCAGGAAGGGAAAGAGCAAACATTATTGCTCTATATCCCCCTTCTTTGATGTAGGACAAGCAGTGCAGAAGTGAAAATTCCTCTTTCTTTGGATTGATGCTAACATGTTCCTCCAACATTTGCCGTTTATTCCAATTTGTGTCTTCTTTTTACTGGTCCATCAGTTTGAGGTGATGTCTGGAAATGAATAACCATTTTCCTGCTTTGCATTACCACTGCATCCTCAGCTTTAAGAGGATTCTCTCCCTTTCATGTTTAGATCTGGTATTACATTTTCTGCTTTATTCATCCTTAAAAGACCAGAAGCCTTTTTCTCCCGCTTTTTAATTTACTTAGAAAAAGCACATTAATTAAACAGTTACATTTGGTTGGTTGAAGGTTATGCATGTTATTTATTTAGCTGGAGGTTTATCTGGCTGTCAGAATAACTCACTGGAGAGATCACAATTTGATACCAATACTGGTCAACCAATGTGACCTTCAACAGGACCACCTGTGGTGGACCTTATGAGCCAGCCTGTAGCTCTTATCCCTGCCTTTTCTGGCATGATTTTATATGCTACTGCACCTCAGGCACACAGTATGCAGCTTCTGTCAAGCCTTCAAGAGACCAGCAGTGTGATTCAGAAAGTGCTGATAAACATAGAAGATATGACTCAGAGATGCCCATGTTACCTCTTCTTCTAAGGTTTCCAAGGCTGTAAACAAGGGATGACTGGAACGACCAGACGATCAATTTATGGAACACTGAAAAGGTCAAGATATTGTAATATGCCACGTTGTACTGAATATATGGGTTATTATAATTCAGATGCTTCATTCCTTGGGAAATAATTGCAGTGGCACAAATGCAGAAGCAGAGACTTCCACCCTGGTGGCAATTACACAAACAAATGGATCTACTCCAATTACACCCTGAGAGACACATTCTTGTGCGATCCTCTTTGGAGGTTGAATTAAGGTTTAGTTGTTCTGCTCAAGCAAAAGAACTTAACCTGATAACAGTTTGGGATCAAAATCTTCCCTCCTCCCTTCTCATCTTCCCATCTCCCATCTCATATACGAGATGATGAGGGAACATTAATCAGATCAATCTCTGCTAATCTTTTAACCTTTTAATCTTTCCCCAGAAATTTAGCTAGGAACCAGTTTGATATAAGAGAAAGACCAGGTTTCTTAGGTTTGTATGCTCCTGTACCTCTTACAGACTTTTGAGAAAAAACTCTTCCTCCCAGGTTGTGATTCTTAAACCTCTGTTCATTGCTGTATCTCAAAGCAACTCTAAATGATGTGCATTATTTTTGAAATCCATACCTAAATCTGGACCCACTCTTACAGCTGAGACTGCAGCAGGAACACATGGAGCAGAAAGACTACTGTATCTATCTATTATATCTATTTCACAGACTCTCTTCTCTGTACATCCCTCTTAGTGTTTTCTTATACTAAGCACTAAAGACCACAATTCTCTGTATGCGGCAGAACTCTATCATCTAGCTGTTCTAGAGAGAGAATCTAGACCTAACTGCAGGAGAAATGAGGAAGGTGAGGCCATTTGTCTTCAGTTACAAGAAGAAATAAGCCCTGCCCCAAATAAAAGCAGAAATTGCCCTCCTCTTTCATTTTAACTACAAATAGGCACAGTTGAGGCCAGTGAAGTGAAAAGGCGGCTTTGGTCTCTGATAAGCAGAGAAAGTTGAAAGAGCAAGGGCTTAAAATAATGCAGCGTCACCCTGCTAACAAATTTAGCTTTCCAAATTTAATGATTAATGATATACCAAAAGGGATTTCTTCCAGACACAGCAGACTAGAAGTCACTCTTGGAAAGCATTTTGTTCTTCACCAGAACCTTGTTAGCTGCCATACAACTGATCCTTAGTGTCCTTTGCTGCTGTTGCTACTTTGATTTCCATGTCACTGTTTGGGTGACAAAAATCTTACACCCAAGGTCTGAACCAAAGCCCATATCTTCTTGTTTACTCATGTTTCATGAATACCTGGTTCGTGTATATTTGCTGTGAATTATCACCACTGACTGTAGGTAGCTTTGTGTCCATTCAAGACTGGGATTTTGGATTAGGGTAAGGCACTTTTTATAACCTTAAGTGAGTGCCAGAAACACCACGAGACACATACTTGTTGGAATTACAGTGTACTCCACAATATTCCTCTATTTGCGTTCATATTTCAAGAGATGTTAAAATACATAAAAATACTATCTTACTCATCCTACACATAGGGGCAATAGACTTGTAAGGTGCTCAGAAACTTTTGCCAGAGTATTAGTTAAAAAATACAGAAGATCAGAAGAGATCAAAGCCATCTAAGAAACAAAGAACTGAAGGATTAATGAAGGGAGAGAAACATGTCCATATCTGCCCAAGATGTTTTCTGATACCTACGGCAGACTGGTGAATTTGACAGAAACATATTTATGTCTGCCAGATACGAAGAAAAAATCTGTTTGCCCATGAAAACTTAATTTTTAGTAAGAAAGCTATAGGAGCTAATTTCTAATGTATATAAGAAAGTATATAATGTACATAAGCTCTTCTGTGAACATTACAAAATCACTCTGCAGGGTGCTTTTGCTCTGTGTTACAAGAAGCATATCTTTTATAATGTTTTCTTATTGCTATATTTGGGATATAATTGCTTTTCAGTGTTATTTAAACTTAAGAAATTTGGTTTTCTTCTGGTTTATTTCATGAGTTTGGGGGCTGGAGTTTTTTGGCATTTGGAAGCACGTCAACTAGAGAGCATTTTCTGTGCCATCTGAGGTTGAAAGTAACAGCATGGAGTCCGAGAGGGCCATTCAGCAGCCAATTTGTATCCCCAGTTGGGCATCCCTTCAGCTGAATGCAGCCGGTATAAAACATAGAGGGTCTGGGGCTAATGGAAACAGCAGAAATCCAGAAAGTGAACTTTCTAGAAATGCCTGAACTATAAAAAGAGTTGAGCATGCTGTCGAAGAAGCTGTGAATATGGCTCAGGGGACTGGAGAGTTTCTCCCTTCTTCAGAATCAGATTGCAATTGCTGATATAAGAGGAACTGGATGTTTCACTTGCTTTTTTTCTGTGAAAAGAATGGTTTTAGATGCTTCTAATATTGCTCATGTCTGACCATTTAGGTTGTTTTGCAACCACAGTATAATATAAACAAAAATGTTGCAAAATCCAGTTATATGTGAAAATAAGACTCAGAGAAAAAGATACAGCTTTTCCAGTTTTACCGTTTGTTGTGCTCTTTCTTTGGAATAACTCCAGCTGTAGAGCAGGTATTTGAAAATTAGTAGTGAAGTAATCAGAGATACATCCCTCACAATTCTACTGAAACCTTTCCACTTTGGGTGATTTTATAAGTCCCGCCTGCTCAGTAGAGTGCCTTCTCTCTTAACAGCAAAGAGGGAGGTTGCTGAAGACTCTGTCGTCACTCACAAACCCCATTTCCAAATTTGCTCAAGCTATGAGATCTTGAAAACAATCACATTTGGACAGATGCTGCAGCGATGCCCCCCATTTTAGCAGCTCTACTTTCTGAGTCCCTGCTGTGTGTTCCTGAGCTCCTCGCACCTCCACAGGCTGGCAGCCGGGTCGTGCCTTCCCCACCAGGGAAGGGGGAAGGATGATCCCAGCCACGCAGGGCTCCAATTCCAAGGTCAGCCTTTCGCCGTGGCTCTGCTCCAAGGCCATGTCAGTGTTGGAAATTAAGGAGAGAGCCTTCCTCTCCCGTGTTCTCAGTAACTCCCTACCTGCTACTTATTGGTGAAGTTTTACTGCCTACCCTAATATAGGACATAGACATTATTTTATTTTTTTTGTTGCCTACAGGGCCTGATATACACGGTATAAAACCATATTGTGAGCAATTAGGATAAAACATATAATTGAGGAGATGCTCATTAAGTGAGTGTCATCCAACAAGTACACCAAATCTTATAAGCTTATTTAAGGATATGCCTGGGCATAAGTGGCCAAATTAAGATGGGCAGGCAATTCAAACTGTGCCATTTCCTAATTCTGGTGTGCTTGACTTTGTAGTGTTCGTTTAACATAGATGTGTGTGTGTGTACACATAAACAGGGGATCAATATATGTGATTTGCGCCCACTGAGGATCACAGTCTTTCGGGGATTATTCCTTAAGCCTTAAGGAAAGAGGCATGGGTGTTGCAGATGTCCTAGAGGAGAGGGTGATAAGACACATTAATATGACCAACAGATCCCCAGAACACAGACACTGTATGAGCACGCTAATTGAAATTTGGAGACTATTGCGACTAGTTTTTTTTTTTTCCATGGGAAACAATTTCTCTCTCCTACTTCCCTTCCACACCACCCATGCAGCAGTCTTGTGAAATTGTCCACACCTGATGTCACAACAGAAGAGTGGAAGTCATTTATCAGGTCATGTCACCTTCCGTGAGATGTCCCTGCCACCTGAAAGCAGTAGTGCTTCTGTCTCAGGTTCATATGTGTCTTTATAAACAACGTGGCCACAGTAGTTGACCATAAGCAGTCACTCCAGTATCACACTGAAGAATGGACTGTACTTTCATTTGGGAAATACAGGCATGAACCAGCGATATCTGTAATTGTAGTTTCATCAAATTTTTTAACAAGCCCCATTTACTTATTTGTGAAAAAAATTGCAGAAACATCTCCTAAAAGAGTCAGCGCTGCAGAAAGCAGGAGGCTGTCAAAGCCTGGAAGGAGGGCAGTGCTTACCAGGTGGCTTCACTTAAACCAAAGAGGGGTAACACAACCGAAACAACAAACAGGTGATCTGAAACAGCTTATCAAGAAACCAGAGGAACCATTAGTTTTCATTTTCCTGATGGAGACAAGAATTTCCTATTCTTGAAAAAAATACCTCTTCTTTCTTTTCAAGAGTTTGGGCTTTTCGCTGAAGAGTGTTTGGGGTGTTACCTCTTGGAGCATGTTGTGCCCATGGTTTTGCAATGCATGTGGAGTTTCATCCAGGCTTTCTGCTCCTACTGTACATCCCATGGGGATACAGCCTGATGCTCAGACTGGTGGCCTTGGAGCGCAGTGGCCTTCTACACCGCTAGCACCTGCTGTCCCACCTATCCTGCACCTTCCACCGGCGCTGTCCTTCTCCTGCTGAGGCAAGGAGGGACTAGGACATCAGGAGCACGGCCTCACACTGGGCTCAGCTGGGTGACAAACTCCACAGTGCAAGGGAACCTTTCAGCTGACAGTGGCAGGAGGAGTGCTGCCGTGGTGAGTGAGGGAAGATGGGGAGGGAGGGAAGGGTCTTACAAACAGCCACAGCGGGCATCCGGGGGAGCGTAAAATTAAAAGTGCAAAGGTGCTGATGGACTTCTGGTATTTGTAGATCTGGAAGGAGTCGTGTAAATGTCAGTTATTGGTCCCATCCAGGGGCCTGAGTGTCTTTTCAGAGTGAAGCCACAGAGCTCCCCTTGAGGTTCATCTGCGAGATGTGAATTTCCTGAGCTTTACTAGATTATTCTCATTTAAATACTTTTTCAGATATTAAAGGTTCAGTTGTAATTTTCCACTTGGACATGCAAATACCTAACGCATGTGACATCAGATTACAGTGCCTTCCACGCTGAGTAAAAAGAGGTTTTTGCTTTTTTGTTTTATACCAGAAAGTACAGAGAATATGCAGTATGGCTGAATTAACATTTTTAGAGAATCAAACTGTTTACTATTGCTGTAACGATAAATGCTTGCTTTTACTACAGCATACTTTGGGGATGAAGCAGCACACTTTTTTTTGCTACCACTTGACTCCAGTCATGTAAACAGGGGTTTGCCCGAGATGGGGATTTAGCATACAGAAGGTGCTAATTCGTTTGACTAGCAACTTTGTATAAATCTTTATGGCTGGTAGGAGACTCTTACAGTCTTTGTGGTGAGGTCACATGTCATATGGTGATGTCATTTTGAAAGGACTGAAAGTCCATGGGGATAATATATTAGCTTGCCTTTGTAAGCTTGTCATTGTTTGATCATTCCACTTACATGAGCGTATGTTAGCTAGGATAATTGATCACATTTAAATACACAAGCCAAGATACTGCAATTTCAAATTACTGTATGGTTGTAGTTAGCCTAAATATCACTGAAATAAATTTACATTTAATCTTGTAAATGGCATCAACACACTTGTTTATCTCTCGTGTAGAAAAGAACTACAATGTAACTAATGTGTTTCAAAATTTTGCAGATTAATTCAGACAACTTAAGTATGTGAGAAGTTTTAAGTATTCTTTGCTAAATAAGGAAGCATGAAGTTTTATATATAAAAGGTATAACTATGCAGTTTATTCTAAAGCTGTTTGAGAATCACCTTTTGTTCTCACTACGCTTTGTTAGTCACATTTTGCAATAAAAGGAAAAATAGACAATTAATTCGATATTTTCTCTGCAAAACTGTGCAAGTCATCGCAGAAAATCCTTGCTAATAAGTTAAGCGTTTCAAGATACTTTCTCTGGTCTGGAGTATCACTTCCTAGAGGACTGGTTACTGTTGCACTGTCAGACATAGGCTCCTAAGACTTCTTGAAGTGTAAGATGGAGTGGTTGAGCCTAAGAAACGGCAAAATATGCTAGCTGTTTGCAAAACTTTTTTGGAAAAAGAGCAATCACAGATCAGGCAGTAGCAAAAAGGAGGTGGGAGCCTTGTGCGTGCTGCCGTCTGTTTTGGTGTGGGTGCTCAGCTGGTCGCACTGCCAGGGTGGCCGCGCGGATGAGGCTGGACCAGCAGGTCTGGTCTTTGCACTGGTGCAATGAAATTACTCCGCACCGCAGCGAAAAATGTTATGCTAACAAAACCCTAGTTCTGTCAATATGAACTGCATCTACATCAGAGGCCTCTGCTGGCACGTCTCTGCCGGATAAAAATTACACCTCTAACCCAATTAACCTTTCAGGGAGAAGCCTTGGAGCACAGGGACTGCCCTGGTAACTCACCGCTCTGTGCCTTCCACGGCCTGAAAGAAATAACGTCCCCATGGAAGTTACACTAAAAGATCTGTCACCTGGGGTCTTCTCTCACGGACCTATTGCTTCGTTACTGTAATTTTAAGATGCTCAGTCTCCCTCTTGTCCCACACCTATAAGAAAAGGCAGCCTCAGAGGTCCCATGATGTTTTACTGTTCTTTGTAAACTCTGGTCAAAATCCATCCTATTTTATTCTGGTAGGAATACTGCAAGTTGTGGTGGTATTTGGAAAATTGGACTCCTGGACACCGTGGGCATCAGTTACTGCCTTTTGGTCAGCCCTTTTAAATAGCCTGTTATTTCTTAACACTAAGCTCCTGCTAGGCTGCCAGCTGCCGTATTTTGTACACCTCCCGCTTTCTTTAATAGAAATGGCTAGCTGAAATGCCAGGAATTATTTGGAATGGGGAAACACCACACAGCTCAGTAGGAGAGGTTTTTTGTTTCTTTTGTTTGTTTGGGTTTGTGTGTTTTTTTTTTTTTCCTTCCTGCATCCACATATGGCTCCACTTGCTAATTCCCTCACCTCAAACCCCACAAACAATTTAGGATCTGCTGGAAAGTACAGTTTTACCTGCAGCTATGCTGGCCAGCAGTGCTGAGTATCAGGGCAAAATAAAGAGCTGTGAGGCCTAACCAGCTCATAGTCTGTGAGAGGGAGGTTTTTTCAAAGACCTACAGGTGTCATGGGGGCCACTAACTACAAACCATCTTCCGTAAACCTGCCACTTGACATGTGTTCATCCTCTAGCTCTTACAGGAAGAAAGGGCAGAAGAAATTAACGTTTTTACTCCAAGGGAGGCATCCAGAAGCTTTTGGACTTGGATGTTACTCACTGGTCTTTATCCTCTCTCCCTCCCACTCTTGCCTGCCTTTCTCCTGCAATAGCATAGTGCTCCTTTTCTTCACAGGTGTTTAAGGCAATCACCCGAAGACTTTTTTTCTCCACGTTTCCCCTTTGTGGGAGCTGGAGCACATGGAGTGTTGTCTGCAACAACAGAGCAAAGACGAGGTTCCCCTGTGCTGTGCAGACAGATATTTTTCAGAACTGGAGTAACTTAGAAGCCCTGTCCCTCACCAGCAGAAACTTGCGGAGTATATTCCATGTGGGCAAAGGCTGGCCCTTGGGTGGTAGATCCTGAATCAATTGCAGACCTGATGCTGCTGGAGCAGAGAGGGGGCTTGTGGTGGGAGGTGGCTCACGCAGCAGTGGGACAAAGCACACCAGCACGTGTGGGGCGAGGGTGGAGACAGAGCAGGGCAGAGCAAAGTGGGGGCAATGGCTGGCACACCGTCCATCCACTCACGCCAAAGTCCGCTTGTGCCGGTGAGTGGCAGCTCTTGGTACATCTCTGTCCGTGGTCAGGCCTCAAATGGGTCCAGCTTCCAGCCCCGTGGCCGCCGGGGAGTCCTGCAGGCCAACCTCGCCTGTCAGGACCGACGGAGTCGACAAGCGCTGCAGGTTATGGGCAAGGAGCACGGGGAGGGTGACCTGCTTCAGAACTCTTCACCGTTCCTTTTTTTTTTTGAGTCTTTTAATTGCAGCTGAAATGGATAGGCACCGGGCTGTTGAGGGGGTGAGGAAGTTTTCTCACACACACACACCTGCCCAACCCCTTTTCTACCCTTTTTTCTGTCCTCACCGATTATTCCGAGCTCTCAGAGGCCGGGGCTGCCTCTTCTTATCCGTGCCCGCGTACAGCGCTGGCTGCGGCTGAGCCCTGCGGAGGCCTTTGCATCCTGCTGTTACGTACATAATAATTCCCAACGCCCAGGGCTACGCGCAGCACATACTTTCCTCCTTTTTTTCCCCCCCTCCCCGCGGGTGCCCGCATCTCAGCGCATCCGCGCCTGGACCCCGCGGGAAACTTTTGGTTAAAAAGGCACACCCGGGGCGGGGGGAGTGAGCGGCGCCCGGCGAGCACGGCCCCTTTAAATTCCAGCTGGGCGGCGGGCGGGGGGCAGCACCGCTGGCGGCGGGGCTGGGGCCGGGGCCGGCTGCCGGTGCGCG
>JAOXJM010000001.1:41444681-41480419 GCA_026413425.1 Tringa solitaria
GCTTCCCTATCCTCCTGGGAATCGACACTCCTGCTTAACTTGGTGTCATCAGCAATAGATTTAGATTGGACATAAGGAAGAAATTTTTTATGATGAGTGGGGTGAAATGCTGGAACGGGTTGCCCAGAGAGGTGGTAGATAACCCATCGCTGGAAATATTCAAGGTCAGGTTGAATGGGACTCTGAGCAACCTGATCTAGTGCAAGATGTCCCTGCTCATTGCATGGGGGTTGGACTAGGTGACCTTTAAAGGTTCTTTCTAAAGCACACTAGTCTATGAATCTATGCTTCTAAAATATTTAATAACTTCTAGTCTTAATTCCAGTCCCATCCCTTTTCACCACCATTGTTGCCTGTTTGATGCTCTTTAAACATAAGTACATCTTCCATGCCTGCATGGTGATGAGTGCAGTAGGGAGTCATGGGACAACATTCCAAGTCACAGCTCCAATGACTCCTGGAACATCCTTTGATGATTCTCTGAAATATCCCAAATTCCCATTTACTGCCTGTATTTGGTGCGAGTGCTTCTTTGTCTTCTTATCTGACAAAGTTCTGCAAATGGGTTTCACAGAACACCATAACATAGTGTTTTTTCACGTCTCTTGCTTTTAGCCAGCAAGCACAAATCTTTCCTAAAATGTGAAAAGTTCTTCAAAAAAGAGAAAGGAAAAGCAGCAAAGGCAGCAGAAACTAAGACCTTGTCAGAAGATATGAGTGCAGTTGAAGCTAGGCTGATTAAATAAAGCTCCCCTGATTCTGAACATTGAAATGTCCCTTTGAATCTTTGAACGCTTATTTACGTTTCAACACTGCTGAGAAAAGGAAAACCTAGTTGGGTGATTGGAACATTGGAAGACCAAAATATTTTACTTAGGGTTTTTGTTTGTTTGTTTGTTTAGAAAAAGGGGAGATAGAGCAGCAAAAGGATTTGTTTCTGGATGAAATTTTCCTTTTTTTATTCAGGGCTAAGCTCTTGGTTTTATTCTCAAGAGTTAAGGACGATAACGCTTTCCACTGTCATATATAATTTTGTGGACATTGCTTCCACCTGAGTAATGTTGCCTTCCTCACAGCACTCCTGCCAATATGAAGGATCAGCAGTGCTCTTGACCATCTTTCTTTGGGTTACATGACCTACCTCCAGCCTAACCTCTCTCTTACTCCAGTACACATAGAAAAGGGAAACCCAAACTTTACTATACGGATTGCTAAGTACTCCTTTTGAGCACATGCTGAACTGAAAAGACAGTTTAGTTAGTTTTTAGTAAGTGGCAAAAAAGGGTTGAATGAAAGGACTTGTGTAACTTGATTTACTATAGGCGTAGTACAAGAAATGTACATAGTCTGTGATTCATGTAGTTTTCTATCACATTTTATTAATGAACAGATGAGGGGAAAATGACAGTCTGCATCACTCACTCTTGGACTAGATTTTACTGGTAAGTGGCAAAGTGTTGTGGAAGCCTTGACTGTGACAGTGGCGCTAAAAAAGATGCAAGCTCAAACTGAGCTTAACATAGACACACTTTTAGTTTACATGGCTGTGTACTGATGACATTTAAATCCACATTTTCCACAGTACAATTTAAATGATGCTTGTGTCCTTGTGGTCATTTTGTTATGTCTTTGTAGCTGCTCATTTTCAGCAAGAGTTGGTTTTTAAACACTGACTTTAACACTGAGTCAGTTTTGACTAAAGCTCTGTAATTTGTTTTTAAAAGGTATACTACATTAAAAACCAAACATAAATTTCTCTCATTTACAGTGGGTTGGCTGCAAGATAATTTTCTGTGATCTCATCCATAGAGGAATCAATTAAGAATTCTTGCTACTTACTAACCCTTTCCTTTGCTATTCCTTTTGTGCACTTTGATAGAAGATTAAGCTTGAATACTTTTGATTTATATTTTCATTTTTGGAGGAAATCTATAAATATCTCTTTTGTAAGAGATCTTTGTGGGTCCACACCATTGCATATCTTTTTCTTGCACAGCATATTGCAAATAGTTCAGATTATGTGTAGAAAATGAAGTTCCTTAAGTTGTTTTGTGGATGTCAAGTAACTAATTTGGGGACTTCTTGCTGACTACCTGGAAAACACTCTCAGACTCTGGCCATTTTGGGCAGTTCTTTGGTTTGCTTTTTCATTTTTTTCTTTATTGTTTGTAATCTGCCTTAGAAAGGTAGGCAACCATACTGGGGACAACATTGCCTAACTGATGGCTTAAATGTTGAATAGCAAAGTACTTAACAGCTTTGAATTTGTGTTTTATCAACCTCTTTCAGTCAACAACCCACTGAAATTAGGTAAAGAGCCAAATTAGTCTCTTGAAGCTATTGCCGCTATTATGTGTTGCCAGATTGAAGAAAAAAGCACTATGCTGATTCAGGTTTGACTGGCTACTTTCACAACTACAAGGATTAAATCCTGGTGGTTCTGCCAGGCATACTTCTAGCCTGGTTGCTTCTATTGAGGTTATTGCCACAGGGATTCTTTTTATTTTTTAAGAGAAATAAATCTGAAGAAACCTTTGGAAGTCACAAAATTTACTGATCTTGAACTCTTGGATTCAATTGTACGTGTTACATTTCATAGTAGTTTCCAGTTTTGGTGTTAGTCACCTGTGAACTGACCACTTGTAGACTCCAGAGAGAATGAATTTCTCCAAGCAGTCCTTCAAAAGACTGAGTTTACAGTCAGAGTCAGAGTAGGCTAAAATAAGCAAAAAAACCAGACTCCCTTTGCCTAGACTAAGCCAGCTCTGCGAGGCAGCTCTAAGCCTGTTTCTTAAGACATTTTTCCTGTTCTATGTTACAGGCACCTGCTGTTTCAAAACATCATCCCCACCATAAGATGGAGGATGGAAAAAGCTGAATACAGTCTCAGTACTGGCTGGTTTTTGGAGTCAGGATGACTTTGCTTTATTCCTACTGTGTATTTTGTCATCATTACTGTTTAACTTAATTCTTCTTCTCCTGAAATTGGGTATCTAAGTGGTTTGGTGACTGGAAACCAAGTGCAGTGAAAGCACTAGTAGAGCATCTCTTAAAGAGTCCCTGATCAGTTTATTTCTGAATGACTGGAGTCCTTCTGGCGTTGTTTGATCTGTGAAGGAATACACTTCGTTGACGTATTTGTCGTGGTATCAACGTAATTAGTTCCGTATTTTCCCACATTCTTTGAACTATGCTGTATCTTATAACGGTAAAGCTAATACAGTAAATATGTGGATGAGAAAAAGAAATATTTGGCCCCATATGCTACATTCTGAAACATTTTATTTTTCTGTGTGTTAGCAGGATTATAGAGAGCTCTTTAATGTGAGACTTCTGAAGCATAAAGTAAAATCAGTTTCCCTAGTTATTAAGGCTCATTGCAAGAATTTGCTAGCATCAATGACATGATTAAAGACCAGATTTAAACCAGGTGTGGGCCTATGAAATTCCGAAGTGTAAAAACTTACAAGCACTTTTAAAAACATTGCTTATGATATAGCTACGGGCTGTTGTTGGTAGGTCTGCTCCTCCTTAACTTACCCAGCCTCTGCTCATGCTGATGAAAGCTTCAGTGCAGTAACTTCATGGCACATAATTCAATGATGTTAAAATAGGATAATTCATTCACTTCCCTCTCACATTTTATTTCTTTCTATTAAATAAATTTCTGGCTCAGAAGTAACAAGAGAGTTGAGTTCGTGGCCTGAATATAACTGAGATTTACCTGCAGATTACTTCCAGTCCCATCACATGTTCCTTCCATTTTCAAACTGCAGCTCTCTCTAGTAATATCATGTTAGTTTTTCATGCTGAGGTTTTGAGGCACTGAGTTCCAACCATTTTCATTTTATGATGATCAGTCAATGTGTGCAAGTCAAATCCTGATTTATTCCAGCCATTAAGTGGCATAGATTCTCGGGTATTTGGACTGCAAGCAATACGTTATGCCAGAAGCAGACAACTTTTCTGATGCTCCAGCACATATATTGTGATCTTCACACAGCAAGAGCCGCAGAACTGGTCTTCTTCTTGCAGAGTGAATGGGGCAAATAAGGTTTTTGTCAGAAGGGAGATGGAAGTGGCTTCCAGAGTTCCAACACACTGTCCCTTTCAGATAGGAGTGGTCCTAGACTGATGTAACGATGGCCTCACCATCATCTCTTAGCACAATTCCTTTCTCTTGCAGGATCTGAACTACCTGGCAGTTTCTGTGTAGCCCAAGTGTGAAAGTTACACTTGAAGTGATGCCAAATGAAGCTTGGTGTTGGGCAGGCAGGTTACTCACCACTGCTTCATCATTGCACTGGCACACAGGATTTTCAATATATGCCATCAAATACCTCATAGGTCAAAGTTAGCTTGATATTAAAGCAGTTACTTAACATGCATATGCACTGCTGCTGGAGTTAGTTTTCTGAAAATGTGTGGCACTTCTTGAAAAGAGACAAAAACACAAAAACTGCATTTTTGGAAGCAGTGAGTAATGGAAAGGTAAAGAGGGCCTGAGATGTTTGTTTATATTCATTTATTAAACCCACTTCCATAAGTTGCTGAATGACTTGGTGTTTGTTTTAAAAAATATGAATGTCCATCCCTAGCTACACATGTATGTAAATGGCTCCTAGGTGTGCCCATGCTGTCCTGGGGAGTAAACAAGAAACATCATCCTCCTTCTACCCAGCCTTCTCATTCATGGCTCCTGTGAGATAAAGTGACCGGTAGCGTTTGGTGACCCATACCACCACTTTACACTTTGAGAGCCTGAAATAGATTTTTTTTTCCTTGTCTCTGACGTGAAAATCTTGTTTGTGCCCTACAACTCATTGCCTGAAGCATTCAGGAGAGCAAACAGCAGCTATGGAGGTACTGGAGTCTAAGGCAGCAGAAACTCGTTTGCAGGTTTCCTCACCACCTCACAACTTCCTCACCATGTGTTATAAAACACAGCCTCTGCTGACACCTCTAAAGACTTCTGGAGTTGGCCAAGGTAATGATAAAATGTACACCTTGCTGGACAAAGACCAGTGCATGTGCAGTGCCTTCCCATCCAGGGCAATGCAGAGTAACTCCACAACAGAAAGGGTTTTAGCAATAAGCTTAACAGCTGTTCCTCATATCATGGTTAAATAAGTCCAGAAGCACTAAGGAAACATGTTCTGGACTTGCATATCATAGACTCATCTGTGATGAGTGAGTATGTGTTGTCGTCTAAGAGTATTCACAGGATGCTTGTCTGGAAGTAATCAGAAGTCAGATCCATTGATATCCACCTGCTAAATCAGAGACGTTTGGTGTAAATTGCTCCTCTTGAAAAACAGTTATAAATTAATCTTATTTTCTGATTCAGTGAGGTGTGTTTTCAGGAGAGTGGAATTAAACCTAATGAGGAACCTGCAGGTTCAATCTGTCCAACTGAACTTTGTGCTCCAGAGGTCAGAGGTGCTGGCAGCTGAGCTATGTAGGTGGTTGGATCTCGCTAGTATTTCTTTTTCTCTTCTCTAACTCTATCACTTAATGGAGTTTGAGAAATATTTTCTGAGTAAACACAACAGCCCTCATTTTCACTGCTGAAAAGATGATTGGGGAAGAATATTCCTTCTGTAAATGTCAGTAATGATGCTAGAGGTTTGTGTTGCATCATGAATACAGTTTAGGCAGAATTAAAAGAAAAGTAAAAAAAAAAGAGAAGATCAGCCTAAGAAATGAAGAAGATGTACTATACTGATAGGTTCATTGCACCTTGCAGGCAAGAATAGAGGAACAAATTCTAAGTGAACTTGTTACCCTTTTTATAGCTTTCCTTTTTCCTATTGGTATGGTAATGCTTTTGAAGCTTTTCAGCTATTGCTCCATAGTTTCTAGATATGTAGAGAATATGCAGGAATGATGGCTGCTTCACTCGCTTTGCTTTGCTTTGGTTTTTCAAGTGAATATTATAGAACACACATTTGGAGAGGGACTGTTCAGTGTTGTTTCCACCCCAGCCCAATATATTTTTTTTTTTAACTGAAGACTCCTGACACCTCCTTAGAAAGTAATTTTAATTAATTCCCCAATTATTAAGAATATACCCACTCAGAGAAACATTCTAAACACCACAATTGTAAAGATTAATTGTTCAGATGTAATTAGAGCCACACTCTGAGCTCAAAAGCACTGGACAGTGTCTACAGTCACATTATTTAAATCATTTAAACCTAATGGATTTCTAGTGGACTAATGCCATTATCTCTAAAATCAAAATCTGCTCTATACCACTTGATTATCCTCTTGCTTATGTTATTTTTGTTGAGGCGTGATGTCAGTGTCTTCAAGGTACTAGTGAAACTGGTCTTTTAATCCTTAAAAAAAACAAACAAAACCTGGGCAAGGTCTTTAGAGGAGAAATGAAACAATTGTTTCTCTCTACTGGTCATTCCCTTCAGACTTTGGAACAGAAGGCAAAGCCTGTTCTCTGTGCAGCAGTTTTCTGAAGATTAAGTGCGAAATAATTACTACTTTTTAGTTGTGCGAATCAATGGGAAACAAGGCAAGAATAGTTTGGGGGGGGTCGGGTTGAAAGACAGGGAGGAGGTGATGGTGTTAATGGAAAAGAAGTGGGTGGTAATCGCACATTAAAGACTCTGGGACATTAACCTTTGACTTGCACATGTTGTTTATTTCATGCTTGATTAATGGTTTTTGAAATTTAGAAGGAAAGGCACCTTTTGGCCTTTTAAACAATGCACACCTTCAGTGAAACACTTCTCTTTGTTTTGGTTGCTTATTGGAAAGGGGAAAATCGAATGGTGTTATTCAGACTCCCAGCTATTTGATTGCATTTATAGCAGTAGCTGATGGCCTCTTATTTGGAGCCTGTGCAGTTTCCTTGGGAGTGCAAGACATGCTGCATTCATCCGGAGGATTAACTGAATTCTCTGAATTAGGAGGGTGACCTTGTCAAGCATAACGTGTTTGGCTATGTTAAGTGTTGGTTCTCTGTGCTTTTTTGGGGAGGTTTGGTTTGTGGTTTTTGGGTTGGGGTATTTTGGTGTGTTTTTTGTTTGTTTGTTTGTTTGTTTTTTAAATATTGCTGAAGTATGCTAGCTTATCCAGGTTCCCTTCCTCATTTATATTTTTGAGTGGGTGCTGACAGTATTTTTAAGTGACATGTCAGTGTCTTCCAGGTACTAGTGAAATCAGTCTTTTATCCTTAAAAAAACAAATAATGAGTGTTGGACAAAATTCTGCCTCTGCCACATGTGTAGGATCCTCTTGATTCCCAGTGGAAACCATGGGTGCCTGTAAGAGCCCAGCTGGGCTTGTAAACCTCTGGTCCTGCATTGAGACAGGGCAGTTCCAGGAGTAACGAACTGGGTTGAGTACTACTCTGCTGACAGTGTTACTATATTTCACATTTTAATTCACAGAATAGTAAATTGTCACTTTTGTATATGACCCCCTTGCTATTTCCAAAGCAGATTCAGTGTGATCAGTGCAATTTACTTGATGTTGGAATTTTACAGAAGACCTTTAAATACTCAAATTCCCAGTTTTCAATGCGAGATATTATGGGTCAGATTTTTAAAGGCTGTTGAAGGTCTTTGGGTACCAAGTTTCCATTGAATCGTACAAGTCCCTTCTGTAGCTTTGAAATCCTAACCCTAAAGGTCCTGGGGGGAAACAATCCCATTTTCCTCCAATCCTTAGTCCAAATTCCTTTAAACAATATAGTATAACAATAAATATTATTTTTTCTATAGGTATCTTCCCTTGCATTACATGAGTGAAATGCCTCATACATATTCACCTACAAAGAGCTTTGGGTTAAAAAATCAGCATAATGAAATGTTGTTTAGTGTTGTAGACTTTACTCTGTTTGCATAGCGTTCAGTTTTATTTCTGTAAACATCAGATATTCATATCTGTTATTTATGTAAATTTCTGTGTCTGCTATAGATTTGTAATCTTTGCATATTCTCTATTGAACTTTGATTATGCTGTTTGTAAAACATAGACAAGAATTTAATGCCCATTCCTGGTGATGATGAAGCGTTTTCTTGCTTCTCAGAAGTATACTTAATCTTTTAATTTTATGAGAAGTGGAATTTTAAATAGATACATCTGAAAAGCTAGCTGAATGAGTGTGTTTTTGTTTGTTATGTGAACGGTATGTGACTGTGAAAAGAGCTGCTGTGCGTGGGAGGGCTGGTGTTTGAACTGCTGATTGCTGCCAAAGGTTACTGCAATGAAGACAAATGAATCCTTCAAGGCAATTAAAAGTAATGCAGTTGATGAAACAGAAGCTGCTAATCCCTTCCAGTTTCTTATAAGTTTAGATGTAGGTCAGCATGCCAGCTGCACAGAAGGTGAAAAGCCACCATAGGGATGGTGTGCAGTGGCGTGTCCTGTGGGGAGGAAGGAGTACCAGGAGCCTATCACACTGATGCTCTACACGCTCCGGTGGTTTCCCATTCAATTCTGAATACACTTCGAGGTCTTGATCCTACTATTCTTAATGGACTAGGGCCTGTCTTGGAGACTACCTTTCTGTTTTCAGCCAGAATGCACAGTTTTAATGAAGATGCTGCAGTTTTTCTAGCCCTGTGTGAAACTGGGAGTCAGAGGCAGAGAATGCTTTAAGCATGGGTTGAGCAACCAGCAAAGGTCAGAGTGAGCCTGGACCTGCTTACAGCATGCTGTGAAGACCAAAGTTTTCCCTATAAATCTTCCCTCAGCAGAGGCATCCAAATTAATTTAATTCTCATAGCAGGAAAGAAGTGGGAAGAGGAAAAGGGTGGAGTAGTAGGACAGAAAAGAACACGGGAATCAAAAAATGCAGGGGAATGTAATAAGCATGTGTTGTTCTGGAAAGAAGGCTGATCTAAAAAATTAAACTTCCTGCTATTAACTAAAATAATACAAATCCAAACAAGCTTAAAATAGACACCTTTCCTATCTTTCCGTTTAAAAAAAAAAAAAAAGGAAAGAAACCATCTCTAATTTTTATCAATTTTGTTTGTTTATTTTAAGATGAGACTTGCGTGTTGTCTCAGGTTCAAATATCAGGCTTCTGTGCTCTCACAAAAATGCATGTGAACTACTGGGCAGCTGAAGTGTCATCACTTAAGTTCTGCTAAGAGCAGAGTGGTGTCTGTGTTAGCAAAGGAAGATTAAAGAGGTAAAACCAGCTGCACCCCAGAGGTCAGAGTAACCTGTGGGCAGAAACTGCTGTTTCTCTAAGCTTGTCAGCTCAGCTGAACATCTAATATATTAAAAGTTTTAACTTCGTACTCTATATTCTATATATATATATAATTACTCATAGTTCAGAAAAGATTGGGTTCAGTAAACCCATGTAATGTGTAAATGTCCATGTAAACAAGTCTCTGCTTTCTGGACATTTGTTGATTTAACCTCAAGGAACTCAGCAGAAGATGGTGATCACAACTGCCTCAGCTGCCTCATTCCCAGTGCCAGGTTGGTGGGTCATGTGCATTGAAGTCACATTGAGCTTCTTAAATATTACCTATTTTCAAACTAAAAGAAGCAGGCTTACAGTGCAAAGCAGGTTGTTTTTTTTTTCTTACTGAAATTCAGCACTATTTTATTATAGCTAGTCAGTAGAAGTAATGCTGAGAAGCAGGTATTTTTACTGCTGCACATTTGTGTAGTGTGTGCTTCTGCTGTAATGTAGGGGTTCATGGAATCTAAAATGTCATTATAGTTATAGTAACTGCATTTTTTGGGGGGGTTTCTAAAGTAATATCAAGAGAAAAAGCATCATCATAATGATCCTATCTCTTGCCCATTTACTTCAAGGGGTTTCTCTACTCACACACATAAGGCGAGGCTGATACATTATATTAAAAAATATACTTCAAAGTAGAAGTTCACGGAGATGCCTTTCATCCCCATCCTTCTCCATCCTATCTGACCATCACTCACCAACTTTTTTCTGTTGAGGACATCTCACATTGTGGGGATATGTGTTGTAGCTGTACCCACTGGTCCTCACATAGTCATTCGCTAGCTCAGAGGTTGTGATGCCAAAATAGTATTTGTTATCCAGTAACACTGAAAGATCACTCTGGCTCTGAATGGCTCCAGGACTGTACTGGAGTCCTTCAGAGAGGAACGGGTACCATCTTGCAGCCAGGCTCCTGCCCTGGTAGAGCTCTTCCTTCCTGGTAGGGAACCCAGGCGGCTGAGGAAAGGTCCCTATGCACATGCTCAGCTGCCTCAGCGATAATGTCGGGGCTAAGTCACTGAAAATTAGTTCAGGTACGTGTAACTTGGCAGCTGTGGTGTGAGTGCAGGTGTATGTACGCTGTGTGCAATCAGTGTTCCTCACTGCTGGTAGCACAGGTTAACTCTGACCCTCTCTTCTCTGGTCATCTCTTCCCCAGGGCATCCCTGCGTACTGCACCTCACGTCCAGGTATGTAATGGGAAGTTGATTTTCCTGTTACAGGCAGTTGCACTGATTATGGGCAATCTAACTGTTTCCGAAAGTAATCTTCCTAGAAACCTACCAGGAAGGGTGTGCAAGTGCTTTTGGCTGAGGTCAAGCAAGGCCCAGTTTTGCCTTTCATTGTAGCTTTCTGGGTGGCAGGAGCAAAAGTGGGGGGCAAAGCAGTGGAGCAGTTTGAGGGAAATACTCTTTACTTTAAGGCATGCTGAACTAAACGCTTGAAGCTACTGTCTGTGGTAATACCTGGAGCAAAGAGGTCACACCAGGTGCCCTCAACACAGGACTTCTGTGTCCCAGGGAACCTACTGTCCAAACTGTAGCAGAGATACCGAAATAGCAACAGGCAAATGAGTAGATGGAGAAGGTGATGTGGGCCAGGCAGGGAGACGGAGCGGGGACACAGGAGGAAAGGGGAACACTCGTCTGCTGCCAGGGGACAAACTGGATCAACTATTCATTGTGTCAGGCAAAGATAAAAGGCTTGATAGAACAAATGGTGTCTATTTTTAGTAGAAAGAAAAATGCCTTCTGCATCTTTTGCATAAGGAGTGCTACACATCTTTATTTCTGTCTAAAATGAGGGATTCAATCTAGCTATCCAGCTCAGCCAAGGATATCTTTATAGATGGTGACTTGGAGATGTCATGCCTGTGTCCTTTCTACTGTACCCATTAATGCCCCTGCAGCTGCAGCATGTTCTTCTGCAAGCTCCAGGGAGCGTGGAGAGGGCTTGAGAAACCCAGGGCAGGGTGGCAATGCCCTGCCTGGACCACATGGGGCTTGGGCTTCACATCAGGGCAGCCACAGCCAGATGTCGTCCAGCAGTGGTGTGATTGGGCAGGGCAGGGTGGAGATCACCAGCCCAGCTGGATTTCCATCCCAGAGGTGACAGCAATGGTCCTGTGTGCCAAAGTTGTCTTCTAGTTACCATAACAACGGGGCACATCCTTTGTAGTCCGGGCATTCCACGCCTGGCCTTCGATGCTCAGCAGTTGCTCTAACAAGCTAAAATCGGCCTTTATTTTATTCTTGTAACAGCTATTGTTTGGAATAGAGAAGGAACATGAGCTCACAGCATTGTGTTTTCTGATGCATTTTTGCCAGCTTGTCCTAAAACTGATGGGTACAGGGAAGGGGATGTCCGGATGGCACCGTTTTGCATTCTTATTGTGAAGATTTGGAAAGTAAGTGTATAGCATGTCTTATATATGTATAGGCTGAAAGCACTTGCAAAAAAACAATTTAGCTTATCTGGGAGTTGAGTGTCACAGGATTTTTTTTGTTTTATTCATTGCTAGGAATAGAAAATATTGCTGGGGTTTTAATAGCGTGGTGTCCCTATAGTATGAAGTGACTGGAAGCTGGGCTGCTCTGTCAATAATGTGACATAGATTATTAGTGCAGACCATTCTTCACTATAAAGTTTTAAAAAAACAATTGTATGTTAAAGAATAAGGGTCAAGAATGACATGTAAAAAAAATGCCTTTTTTCTCTGTGCTCAGTCTGTGCTCTCTTGTTCTGCTGACATTAAAGAGTCATGGCACAGGAAAGTACAAAAGAAGACTTCTCATTCCCGTGGCATGACTCATCCCCTAGCATTCAGGAGGACTTTTGTGTGCATAATGTTTCATATGGGCACAATTCCTTACCAGCAAATCAAATTCTGTTGCCTTTATTGTTGTTTACTACCTTGATATTTGTTAGTACTTAAAGTAATTTCTAAGCGCCTGATTTCCACCCTAACTCTCAAAAAACCCAAGCCCTTTTAAGGTGACTCCAGTCATCTTTTAACACCTTGTCCTAAAATGCTCTGAGGCTTATTGTAAAGCAAGGCTAATAAAAGGTTTCTCCTTAAAATAATGAGACATGCATAATATTACTTTATTACGCTTTTCTCAGCTGGCCGGGTAAAATATTTTCCTGTTGACATTTCTGAAGGAGGCAGGACAATTCTTGTTCAAGAATGAGTTTATATGTGACGAGAAGCTGGAACAGCAATAGCAATCTTTGTAAATCCTAATGAAAGCCGTAATCCAGTGGAATAAGTCCACTTCATAATGCTGAATCATTATAATTGCCACCTACTCTTTCAAACCCACAGACCAGCAGCTCTGTAGTACTGACTCCCTGTCTAGATATACCAGAGTGAAGACATTTTCTCTCTATGTATATACATATATCACCCACTTGTGATTCCTAAGCAGTATCAGGAATTTAACCACAATGCCTTGAGTGCAGATGGTCAGCATATTAGTTTACTATTCAGCTGAGTCAGTACTCCTTCCAGTTGCTTTCTTAGTTCAGCGTGGTTTCCCGTGTGCCATTAAGCTAACTCTGGCTCAGTAGCCTCACAAATAACAATTCCCTACAAATATTTTGAGGGAATTTTATGAATGATCCACTCTGAGGAACTGGATGCATTTTATTCCTGCAGGACATTTCAGGGATTCAGTATTTTCCAACCTTCTGAGGTAATAGTTTTTATGTTTAAAGTCTTGGTGGAATAGCAAAGGGATGCTCACTACATCATGTTGCACTTGTCAAATGCTGCCTGTATTATTAGCAGGAGGAACTGCACAATATGGTAATATGAGGCCACAACCAAAAAAAAAAGTATATATTTTCCATAAGAGGAAACCTTCTTTTATTCCTATATGACCAAATTACGGTCTGCTACAATCAACAGATAATAAACTAGCTGGGTTTTGAAGATATCTAGGGTAATTCTGGTGCCACAAGCAGCCCAAAGATCAGATGCTCATTTATCCAAGTCCCAAAATGCTGAGTCCATCTTTTTTTTTAATCACATAAGAATCAGTTGCACTAGAATAGGCTTTTTAAAATTGTAAGTATGTTATCATGAGATGCTTGAGTACTTTAAACACTGTACCAGATCTTTGTTTTCTGGTAAGCACTGGATAAAGGCCATGCACTCAGAAATGCGGTGCATATTTTCTTTAATGTTTATGCAATTGTTTGTTGTTTCAAGGGCAGTTATTGCATGCCACTATTGGTAAGGAAAGCCATGCTAGATAAAAAGGTGGCCAGTAAGAAAGAAAAAGTGAATCCTCAATCTGTTTGCATGAGAAAATTTAGCTAAGTTCAGGCCCTGGGAACAAAGAAAGTGTTAACGTTCCTCCAGGCTGCTCTCCCACTATGGCTAAGAAGCTGTGAAAAAATAGACTCTTTCAGAGCTTGAATGTGAATGAGTTGAACTCTCCTGTTACTAGGAAATCTTTTCAGAATCAGACAGAACTGAGCAGGTTTTCAGCTAGTCGTATTCCATTCATTCCCTCACCCCTTATCCTCCATATGTAAGCCAGAAGCCAAAATGCAAATTGCTCTGGAACTTGGCTGGTATTTTAGTTGTTGAATTATGACTAATCCAAGAGGTTGGCTAATGCTAAATGATTTTGTTCCCTCTGCTCATATGTCAATTGCTTCTCAAATCCTAACTCAGTTCTTCAATCTAAACTGTCATCTCTATCAAAAGGGTGTTACCAGAAATATTGCTGAGTGCACCTACATCACCACTCACCTGAGAAGAAAAAGTTACCTGGCTCATGTCTTACAGCAACTGCTTATGAACCACAGATGTGTTTTGATGTTTCTGGCCTTTCCATGCCATTGGAATGACAAGTGAACTGGAAAGCACCTTGTCATTAAATGGTCTTCTTCTAAGTATAATCAAAAGCCCCATTTTTGTGTGAGGTAGCCTAATTTTTTTCATGGGGTCCACATAGTTTACTTGGTAGGAAAGAAGGACTGTCAGGGAAAGACTCTGACTATGTTGAGTCATGTTTTGAAAGAAACCAAAGTATTTCTATGGTCTCTGGAGTGATAGTAATAGCTTAAGGTACACCACTAAAACAGCCATGTATAAAACAATATAATTTTCAGTTAACAATCTTAAAACCATCAGTAAGATACATTTTTCCATTGAGTTCAGAATCAGAGCTGGACAATGTCTGTCTATGTTTTTGCAAATAAGTGTGCTTCTACTTATGTTGACACCTGCAACTGTCTGTAAATTCAATTTTAAATCAGTGAGTAAATCTTGCTTTTGTTTCAACTTTAAAAAAAAAAAGTACTGGATCATGAGCCAGTTTCACCAACAAGTGTCACCTCAACCTGTCGCTGTTAGCCCAACAACTTTTGACTTTGTGTTTATATAGTTATTGCTATTTTACCGCCCCTTTCACTTACCCCTAAATTTCTGGGCAGGATGAGGTCTTTGGTTCTGTTCGCCTTTCAGAGAACTCCTCAGGTCTTTTGATAGAGAAGAGATGGATCCTATGGCTGTTTTCCATATCACAAAGCTTTCTGCAGGAGCAGTCTTTGAGAGGAGAGCATAAGATCCTTCTTGGTAAAGGCGCGTGTGAAGACATGCCAGTGCCTTTTTCTCCTCAATAGCAACTTCTTCTCCTGCCGGGGAGCCATAGCACCAGAAAAGATTGTGAAGGATTTCTCTAAGTGGACACTGGTGTAGTTTTGCTGCCCAGCTCTCTTATTACTGAGAGTTTCTCACTGTCCACATCTGATGTCAGTATTGACACGTACCAAGCTAGCCAAAATATTTTGACAGGTCAGCAGCACCATACCCACAAGCTAGCATTTTTCACTTACCTCAGCATTTCTTCTGCAGGGGAAAAAGCTAATGGTTTCTGTCTAGCTTCTGATGGAGGGCAAAGGCTGTGTCCTGCTGTCAGTTCATTTCAATTCACATTGCATCTTGTGATTGCCTGTGCAGTGCAAAAAATTATTATTTTTGTTATCTACAGCATAAGAAACAATGTTTCAATGAGACTGCTGATCTGTAGCAGCTCTTCATCAAGCCTAGCACTGGGTTTTCCCGAGTCTGTGAAGGGTGGGCAAAGTTACTAGCAAAGGCTGGGGTCTATTGGGTTCTGTTTTCCTTCACAGCCTCATTATTTAAATGGCTGCTGATAAATGAGGTACAGAAAATGACATTAAAATGACTCATGATGTCAGCAAGCATTGCTGCCTCAAAATGTCACATTGCTGTCTCATTGCACAGAGAGAGTAAGACCCAGCATTGCCTGGTATATACAGTCAATAAGGAGAATTGATCCCTGATCCCTTCCTGCCTTTTGCAGAATAGAGGTGCTTTTGGCCAGTAGAAGTAAGGAGAGAAAGGGAAACATATAGTTGCATTTATGTTTGTAATCATTTTTATAGACAACAGAAATAAATATTTTTGTGACTTAAAATATAGTGCATTGAAATGTTTCCTGGTGAGGGTGATTAGAACAGCATGTAATGGTGTCTGACGAGCAACATGAATTCATTGACTACCAACTGTTGAATGTTACATATTTGATCTGTTTCTACTCCTTATGTTTTATTAATGCCAAGCTTCAGTTCTAATAAGGCCTGATTCTGTGCTTCTCAGTCAGCTACTGAGAAATGAATTTTCTGGGACTCGTTCCTAAGGAAAAAAGAAAGTGGGATTGAACCTGTCATTCCTGCCGAGCATTAACCAGGCTTTCATGTTGAGGGAACTCTTTTAGATCCTTCAACACAACAGATTTTTTATAAAGATAATAACATGCAGTAAAATGCCACATGTTCTGTGAGCGGTGTAGCTTTGTATTTTGCTACCTTGACATCTGGAGGGAGAAAATCACTAGGACCATGGGTGCGACTGTGATTCTGCATGAGTTGCATGGTGCCAGGTAGGGAGGTGCAAGGACCTCCTTCCCATTGCACGACAATTAATGACCAGAAACACAATTAATCAACAGTTGTGATAATGTATTTTAGCTGGGTAGATGTAATACCTCTGAGTCTACATGTGAACCATGCAGATCCCACAGGTAAGGAAAAGACCAGGACGCAGTTTTGTTTACCTCCTGCACCCCCTTTATTGCTAGAGGAAACCCCAAGGAGGTGGAGAGGAATCAGGGGAGCCCTAGATGAGTTTCAGCAAGTGCCCTGGCTTCGGTTGATGAGGGGACAGGGACTGCTGCCCGCACGGCAGAGCATGGAGCCCCCACAGTCAGTGTGCGGGCTGGTACCCCCACACCCCTGTCCTGCCTGGAGCCATTGCCAGAGACCCTGTCGCTGGGTAAAGAACCCCATCCAATGAGTCCTGTTGTCTACATATAAAGCCAATAAAAAGCATGCTGTTGGCAAAGGAACATATGGAGGCAGGAATTGTGGCCTGACTTGATGAACCTTTCATTTTAGTGGCTGCTTTAGCTGCAGCCAGGCTAGGCCTGGCAGAGAAGGGATGCAAATATTTTTTAGATTTCATCATACCTGCTTTGTTCCCTTGCTGGTTTGGGGAAAAAGGTTCTTCCATTTATATTTGTCTCAGGATATTCTTGAATTAAAGCTAAAAGATTCTCCTGGTGTGGTGGTTTCTGGGGAGGTGCCCATGAAGGATCGGCAGCCTGAATGGGCTGCCCAGATTTTATGAAAATAAACAGCATCTGCTTATGTGTAACCTTCTCTTATGGCAAATCCTCCGTAAGGGTGTCTTGGTGTTTCTGTGATACAACAGGCCAGCCAAAATCCCCCCTTTATTTTTCTTACAAGCAAGAGATGGTTCTTCTGATAATGCCTTTTCAATTTGTCTATAAAAGCAAACACTGGGAGGAGGCTCTTTTTCTGCAGTACAAAGATCACAAGATTTGGACTTCATGGGTGTTTTTAAGAACCGCAGGCTGTTGAACCTTCTGTTGTTTGTCTTTGGGATAGTGTACCTTACAACGTCAAGCGAATGTGTTCATTTAATCCAATGAGTGTTGTCTCCTTTTGCATGAGCCAAACATCTATAAGTTATTAGTCTTCCTCTGAGTTTTAAAAACAATTTTAGCCTGATGTTTTAATCCACGGACATATTACAGAACGGTTGTCATACAGCACGTATTCCTTTGTATTTACTATGTTGCATCACAGAATTATTTTGTCTTCACATTGTAATGTATGTTTGTGAGAAGCTTTTCTGAAGTAAAAGTACATAACCAATGCTTTGAAAATATATTGCTTGAGGATATAATTTTATTAATCCTACACACAATATCCTTCCTGTCAAACAGTGGAATTTAGATGGCAGAATCAATAACGTAGTATCCACATGGGAATTGCTAATACACAAATTAGGGCATGGTGCTTCTGCACTTGGTAAGAAACATACCCTGTGTTTCCTCAGTCTTTTATTGCTGTGCAATCAAAGAGAATTATGGACGCAAACAACCCAGTAAAATATAATGGAATATTTCCTGAATTGTGGTGTTTACTAACAAGACTAGAAGTTGCTCTTTTCAAGACATGGCTGAACAGAGTAGCAGGCAATATTTAGGGTAGTAATAAAAGGCAAATTATCAGTGTTTTCCTTTAAAGCCCATCACGGAGGTAAACTAAAATCTAATGCAATCTGGTAACATTAATGCACGCTCTTTATGGCGTAGCATGTGAATAGTGGAATACTAATGGTTCATCATATTTATTTCACGTAGCAATATTCTTTTGTTATTGAAAATATAAAGGAATCTAAATTAGATATAATGAAATAATTTAATTTCTAATGGTTACAGAATGATCTAAATATACTGAACAAGACCCCGTGACTGCCTGCTCCAGTAATTGCTCAGTTGTATGCTTATTTTCGTAATCAATGCATTACTCAGACTACCTTTAGTGAAATTTATTACCTCATTTTCTGTTTGATGCTACTTAAATATGCAGTAGCCAGTCCCACAGAAAATTGTGATCTGTGCAGCAAAGAATCATGGTGTCAGAGGTCAGAGTTCTTTGTTTTCATTCCTTTGAAATCGCTCTTTAATATTCTAAAAAGGGCAAAAAGCATGTAATTTGCATTTAAAGCACTGCTTTGCAGCATTATATCCCCTTGAATATATCTTTTGGATAGTGGACATTTATCATAGCATTCCTCTTGACTCTGGAAACAGTGCAGAAGGTAGCTGAAGAACCTTTATAGCCGTGCAGTACAAGGCAATAAATCCCAAACTGCCACAGGATTACTATGGTAACCATCAAGCCTGTCGGGTTTCCAGCCGTACTGAAAGGTAGGTTCAATTTTCAGCTCATCAACTCTTCCCAATGATTTACTTGTTGACACCGCACATTTGATGTAGTAGCGTTAATGCCCTCTTGCAGCACAAGGGACTAATACCGGCATCCCGTTTGATAGGGCGATACGCCGTAGCGACCCCAGGAAATCATTTAAAATTGTAGAATTGTATTCCTGTCAGCAAATGCATAAAGTGGCATAAATTACCAGGTTTCGAATGCTGTTCTAGGCTGCTGCACCTCTGTATGGAAGAAGAGACACTCTACACACGGCAGTGTGCAGTATGAGTTTGGAATTGAGATGAAACCCCTGCATTTACTTAAACATTTATAGGAGGGGATACGTGCAGGTCATCCTGGCGTGCCTCCTGTGTATCCCTGTCCGTGCATCCCTCTCCAGTTCTTTACTGCAGAGACAGAGATGTTTTTGGCATGCAGCAGGGTGATTTGTCTTTTTTGTCCTGTAGTATTCTCCGTGGAAATGATCTGTGGTTTTGAATAAGTATGGCAAATGCTGTTACGCCTCAAACAGATTACTTGAAATGCTACGTTTTGCATTTACACACCCACTTACTTTCTCCCCAGGGCAGACCGAAGCTGCATCAGGTGGGCCAAATAACCCAGGGATTGCTGACTGACGTCTTGATATTTTTATTTTTTGAAGCTGTCCCCCAGCTTTCTGAGGTCAATCCAAATATGAATGCTGTGAAAGGGAACTTGAAGCGCTTTTGTTGCTGAAGGAAAGAAAGCAACCTGTATTAGTTTTTAACGTTCAAGTAGGTTCAGGAATGGTGAAACTTTTGAAGCTTGGTTTACTAGAGGGTTGGTGGGTGTGCGTGTGCGTCACTTGGAACATGGTTGGATCCTCTGGGATCTAGTTAGTTGTGAAATATGGTTGTCTGAATGGTCAGTAAAGGCAATTTAGTCTTAGTTACAAGAGCTGTATTATGACCGGGTTCTTCTTTGTGTGTCAAAAACCAAAGTCAGCATTTAGCTTTTGTCTCAGTGGGAGTACTGATCAAATTTAACATCTTTGCTCTGATACCTGGCTTCAAAAACACTGTAGGAACTTAGTAGCTTTTCGACTTCCACTTTCTGTCAAAGTTGATGGAAACTGACTGGTTGTTTCTACAGGTAGCAGATACAGAGGGGAGTGTGTCCTCTCTGACACGTGCCACTCTATAATCATATTTCTCTGGAAAAAGCAATGGGAAAAAACTGTGCAGAAACCAATATGCTCTTAGTCCAGTGCCCTTTGAAATGGATCTTCTTGACCAGAAAAGGTGTGACTCAATTTGAAATAATTTCCTCAAACCAAATATTCTGATACCTGATAGAGTCACTCATCCCATCTTCCATTGCAAGCAGGATTTAAAGATCTGCAGCTTGAAGGATCTTTAGATAACCATTCCTTCCGTTCCCTAAGATTCCTCTCAAAACGTTATATTCATACTAAAAAAAACCAGCCAAAGGGGGATTTACAACAACATATCTGCCCCAAAATATTACCCTTCTGCAGTTGCGAAGTATTCCACCTGCTGAAAAATGTTTGTATTTGTTTGCCTGGAAACTTCTTTGTTTACTGTCCGTGGGACATAACTGCTATTTAGTTGTTGGTAGCAATCAGTTTGATTAGTGGAAACACCACATGAAGACAACATGGAAAACTCCAAAACTGGAAATGTACTGTCTCTTACTCCTTCTCAGAGTTTTGAGTTTGGATTTTCTTCCAGGTGGTAAAGGCAGAGGCAGGAGTGGGACCCTGGTCACTCTGCAGTGGCTCAGCACACCTGCTTACGTTCTCTGCTCACTGAGAGCTGGAGTCGGAGTAAGGAGCACTGTACTATAGAATTGCTTCTTTGGGTCCTTTTCCATTGGTGGGGTTTATTCCCTATTATTAGGGGAGGTTGACCTTGGTTGGCTGCTAAATGCCCACCCAGCCGCTCTCTTGGTCCCCTCCTCAACAGGACAGGGAAAGAAAGTAAGATAAAAAGCTCATGGGTTTAGATAAGGACAGTGAGATCATTCACAGAATCACAGAATCACAGAATTGTGGTGGTTGGAAGGGACCTCTGAGATCATCGAGTCCAAAAAAGGCTTAACTTGGGGAAGATTAATCTATTACCAATTAAAAATAGAGCAGGAGAGTGAGAAACAAAGGACTAAAACCACTTTCCTCCACCTCCTTCTCAGGCTTAAATTCATTCCTCTACCTCTTCCACCCCCTGAGAGGTGCAGGGGGATGGAAATGGGAACTGTGGTCAGTCCATAACACTTTGTCTCTGCCGCTCTTTCCTCCTCACACTCTTCCCCTGCTCCAGCATGGGGGCCCTCCCATGGGAGACAGAACTTCATGAACTACTCCAGTGTGGGTCCTTCCCATGGGCTGCAGTTCTTCACGAGCTACTTCAGCATAGATATTACCGCTCAGAGCTTGTAGTGACCAGCATAGAAATGAAGACTCCAGCATGCGTTTCCCTACAGGGTAATGACTAAGATACGAGTGATGTGGTGGGCAGAAGAAGGTTTTAACTTCTGACTTCATGCTGGCACCACAGTAGTATTATGTCTGGTGAAATGACAAAGAAATGTGTTTCTTCAAGAAGGTTACCCTTTAAAAATATGATGTCTTCCTTACCTTAATTAGAGGGATCACTCCATTCCATGTGATGACTTAGTTTCATGTTCTGAGAATCAGTAGCACACTGTTATGCAGTTATGTTCTGGTCTTTATGGGGAAAGGCCAGAAGAAAAGGGACATTGCATTTTATAAGAGACAGCAAGAAGGAAAATCTAAGATAGGAAGAATGTGTTTTTGTTTAAATGTTTGACAGTGGTAGATGGTTGGTTAGCGTTGATTTCCAGACCACAGTTGCCTGAAGGCAGTAAGTTCACTTTTTCTGGCAGGTCATAGCTGGAGCTTTATTTGAAACACTGGTTCTTGGTTATGCTGTTAAGTAGAAACTTTATAGGCATCCATATTTTCACAGTCCTAAAGCTGGACTGAGATTTGAGTAGATGTATGTATCTTTCTGGACAAACACAGATGGGTTCAGTTCTTTTTGGAAAGCTGCTTATAATTTTCTTTGAGCAGTTTATGCATATCACAAATTAGAAATGTGCATAATAAAACCTGGTATCATTTTTTTAATTAGAGCTATGTTCAAATAATATTTTCTAGAAAGGTGTCTAAGACTGAAAAAAATGCTGGCTTTGTAGCACAAGCATGGTAGATAATTTAGTAAAAGTCTTTTATTTTCTAGAATTGCATATCTTCAGATTTCATCCTTTGCCACAAAATTCAGTCCTGGAATCTGAGCTTTCATTTAAAGAGAAAATTATCTCTGACTGTTATTGATGCAAAGTAAGTCTTCAGAAATGTGGAGGAAAATGTGTCTTTCTTCATGATCTTGACAATGTGATATATGAAATACCCATTTGAGAGATTATTAACTCTGAAGCTCAGTGCTTTGATAATTTTAAAGCTTGCTCAACTACTTTAGCGCTGTCCATTTTTAGCAGATGTAGCTTCTTTGCTAGCCTGTACTATCATCATTAATAGCTGTATTGATTCAGTCATTCATTTTTATATTTAATTCATTATGGAAGTGCAACCACTAAAGAGGTTACATAATCCAGAAATCTTAGTGCACTAAACTGGAAGTTGGAAGAAGGAAGCTATAAAATGCAAGGGACCCTTCCTTCCTTTTTATCGCATGAGTTGTCCTTGTCTTCTTGATAGTTCTGACATATTGTACATGCTGTCATTTGGATAGCTTTTAAATTTTGTTCTTTCCCTCCATCTCTAAGTGTTGCTGCCAGGAAGATTTTTTGTTTAGACAGTATTATTGGTGCTACTCCATCAGATTCCAGCAATATTGCAGTAATCGGAAGCCAGTGACTCTGTAGGAGTTTTCACTATCCTGGTGCTTTGTGAAGAGTATCCATCAGTGTATATGCTAAAATGGGTAAACACTGATAAAGGGCAGAGAACATAATTATTATCCATGTTTTTGCAGTTACAGAGCTCTGTGATGCATTCACTAGTGCTATTTATACATGTGCCACTGAGCAGTCAATAATATCTCGGTGCTTCAGTTTTAAAATAAAGTATGGCTTAAAAATGCTCTAATAAAATCCAAATGCACTGAAATGCTGAAGGAAAGTTTCTGTTGTTTGAATGTTTTTGGTTCAAAAGAACACTGTCTCCTGATGATGGAGCTGAGGGAAGTCATCCTTTTCAAAGCAAGTCTATGAAAGTTCTGCTTCCAAAGTTTAGAGCTTAGGAAGGGGTAGAAAGTGGATGTAGGTAGACATCTGAGTCTTAAATTGTGTGGGATATTAATAGATAGGTTGAGTTTTTAGAGAAGGAAGTCTGGAGGGAGGAGAAATGGGACAAGCAATCTACTGGACGTGCAAACACAAGCTGGTTCTCTTCTAGTTATGGATAAAACTCCATACTGTATGGTAAAGGGTGCTTCTGATAGGCAACATATGTGATGCTCAGACATTTCATGGAGTGGGGAGCATGCATGGTGGCACTGGTTCCCTGGGGAGGACTGACAAGGCTAGAGGAATCTTTGGGGACATGCTTAGAGGGACTTTATGGTGGATAACTGTCATGTGAAGCACAGGGGTTGTCTGCATAATAGAGAAGTGGGGAGAAATGCGAAGGGTATCTGGGAAGGCTCCAGTATGGTTTTGCTGTCGCATGCAGGAGGTTTCAGAAAATGCCACTTGCTACTTCTTCCAAGAATACAAAATTAATCCCCCTCTACTACAGGAGGGAGAGTACCATGTTGTGTATGCTAATTTGAAGTTCTCTTTATAATTTACTTCATTTGCAAATCCTGTCATTGACTTTCCATGTCATGCAAACCTAAGCTCCTGAGTGAAATATATATTGTTTTAAGAAAAGGTGGACAGCAGCATAAATCAAGTGCAAGCAGGTTGTTGTTCTGTGGCTTTCACTTTGGAGAACATACAGTAATGAGATTTAGAGAAGATGGAGGCAGGGCTTGCAGTGGAGAATTATTTGATGGTGACTGACAACCAAAGCAGAAGAATAAAAGCACCCATGTTTTCAATTAACCATGTCGAAGATCAGACCTTGAAAAACATGAGATAATGCCTACATAAGCTGTGCATAATTTTTGCCAGCCTGTATCAAGATGAGACATTATCACAGTGTGCATTGGAATAGATTGCCAGAGGCAAGTGTTTGTGTGATAACTGCCCCTAGTAAATAAATAAAAAAAAACCCCAACTTGCATGCTGTCAACTGTATCGTTTCGTCTGTTGGCAGCCATTTTCCATTTGGGAAGTGTGCTTGGCAAGTGGCAGAAACAGACCCTTTACACCCAAGGAAAAGGGATAGAGAAATGGAACACTAGACTATATATTTTTGTTTGTTTCTGATATTTTTATAAGCCTTTTTCTTTTGGGAACCTTTATCAGTCATTTACATAAATTTTCACTAAGTTAATGCACTGTTAGTCATCAGAGGTACATAGTATTGCAAATTCTAAATTTGTTTCTGAATTGATTTTTCTGTGATATTTTAATGACCTGTTATAGTCATCTATATATTTTTCCACATTGTTTTATTTTAATGGTATGAATAATGAAGTGTTTGATTTGTACCTGAATCAACGATGGATTCTGCTGATAAGTAAAATCCAAAACAATTTAATGACCTATTGACTGGCCAGTATATCTTGCATTAGATATACTACAAGAAAAAAAATCTTGAATAGTGATTTATCTGCTTTTATACCCAACCACATTTATCCAGGCTGAACTCTGGTCACTCATAAAACCATCTCTGCTGCTTGGTAACTGGAATTTATCTTCTCTCATATACCTCATTCTTTTTATCAGAGGTAATTAACCTTCTGACTGATTCAAACCACCTTTCATGTCTGTTAATAAAAGTCCCTTAAAATATACATGTCTCAGATGTTCAAAAACTGAAAATTAAGGTCATAATTTCACAAGTAACATGATCTGTGAAGGCCTCTCTCTTGCCTTGGTTTGTTTGTGATCTTGTTCATTTTTGCCAATTTGGGTTTTTTGTATGTTTGGCTTAATTCTATTTCTAATTGTTCTAATTAAGTTTGCTTTTTTTTCTAGTTTTGCTCTCTTATTTTAGTGTGCCTTTTATTCTGTAGGTCTAATGGATCAGTTGTCAAGCACATTTTACAGTTTAATGTTTTTCCTTGAGGTTTGTTAGTTGTGACCAGCCTACGGAGACATACTTTTGGAAGGATTAGCGTTAGTGCTTGTTGGAGTGGTACGGCAATGTCCTTTAGATGATGCAGGTGTCTTCTCTCCACTCAGACACGTGCAGCTGGTGAAAATACCTTTGAAGGTATTGTGCTGGAAGACATGGCAGATTCCTCGGTTACACCAAGCTAAATTTGCTAATCTCTGTGATCGACGTGCAGTATTGTGCTGGAGCATTCTCCTAAAATGAATTTAATTTCTTAGACATAATCTGCCAAATTTTCTGTGTTGAAATACGTATTTTCTCTGCATTTAGGTTCAGATTTGAGGAGCTCCATATTGATCTGAAGTCTTTGCATTCTAACAGCTGTTCTTTAGACTGTGGACCTCTCAGTCATGGTTGTAGTTAGAAAATGGCACTTTATTGGAGATAAAGTTATTAAATAGTTGCAAAGACTGACTTATAGCCCCCCTGACCCCTATGAATATCTCAGCGTGGGGCTTGGCTTTGCAAATAACGTGGTTTGAGTAGAGGCTGCGTTGAGGAGGGGCAGTCCCACACTTCCTCCGCCTCATCTGTTTCCACGGCTTATGTTGTACTGGCTTGAGCAGTCTGTGAGCGTGGAGTGAGTCAGTTCAGCCAACCGATCCGATAGAAAACCTTGTTTTGGCAGATTAATCTTCTGTCAGGCAGGTCATTGCGCCAGCTGGTGCTGCGGTTGCGTGGTTGCTACTTCTGATGCTGGGGAAGAGGAGTCTGGTGGGAGGTGAGAGCGCTTCTTTCTGTGGCAGCCCGTGGTTTCACCAGGCTGCATATAACTTTGTACTGATTTTCAGGACTGGTGCCTGGATTTTGTGGCCTGGTGAATGGATTTTATGCAGTCATTTGTTATGCAATTCACGCTGGACTGGTTTTCAGTCTCCAGAAATACTGAACTGTAACTGCCAACAAGCTCTGAAATTGCATAAGTCTTCATGAAGGGGGTTTTGTCTTTTCATATTTTGTGTGATTACAAGCTAAAATTAATGCTGTTTAAGTATTATCTTCTCTTTTCATTGCTACATGCGTTTCTGGTGGTACTAATATAGTTTACTAGTCTGTAGTGTCCTAGGGTCTCTGTGTGTTTTTCTAAGCTCAGCCTCAGCAAAGCTTCTCTTTAGCCCCTGGACATCTCCTCTGTTCATTTTTGATTTGGTTATTGGCCCAGTCCCCCAAATGAGCAAGTGAAGGAGAATTAATATAAGCAGGTGACAATTTGCGTTCCATGAGAGAAGAGGGCAGTGCTCTTCCAGCACAGACCTGCGTAGGCTCTTGTGCAGCCCCTTCCAAAGCAGCAATTACAGGGGAACATCACAGACAGGCACTTCGTAAAACACTGAGATAAGGCAACTAATCACTCAAGGCAGCTCCTCAGCCCAGTCAGGCACTTTCCTTCTGATCCCTGGGAAGTCCTGAGACCGATAATTAGGGTAGTCTGTAGACTCCGTAGACTCCAAGCCCTTTCCTGCTTCCCTTTCCTCCTCCAAGTTGTTGGGGAGAATTACTCCAGTTGTTGGTCCCATTCTAGCACACTCCTGTTAGGTTTTCGGTGGAGAGGGATCTTTTCTTCTCTCATGAGCAAGTAAATTGCTTTGTCTTGCGACATTTACCTCCTCTGGAAATTAATTACTTTATCTCTTTCTTAGCAATTTTGTTTTTCTCTTCCATTAATGCCTTTATCACTTATTGTAACATCTCTTGCCATCCACTTTTATTATTTATGTCAATGTTAATTCCTTTAGTTTGATTTTAAGATGCTTCACTTTGCTCCCAAAGTCCTTCTAGTGGTGTATGGATTACTATCTTTATCATGCCAGATATAATACCCCTTGCAGAACTTTTGAGTTAGGATTCTTATGTTTCTTCCAGCCTATATTTGATGATGGTGCCCCATAAGAATGTGCAAAGCTATTTTGTAGGGGTGTGTTGTTATCCCTCAGATCCCTCCTTAGAACCTCCTCCTCTGTCGTAATGCTATAAAACCAATCACTTGCTGGTGTGCTGACTTGGCTGGCTGTCAGCCTGATCACAGCTATGCCCTTTCCCTGTTATTTCACTCTTTCTTTCTCCTGCTTCTCTCTCACCTTTTCCCACACGTAACCTCTCTAAGACAGGCACATTGATTTTGATTTCTTTTGAAGACAGCCAAGCTTAATAGGGGCCTGGTCCTTGACAAGAACCTCATAGTTGCTTAGGTATGTACTTCTAACTGTTGTCCCTAGTCCTTGGGAATTTCTTCTTCACTACCTGTTTCTCAGCCTTAAGACATTTTTTTCCTCCTAGTATTTTTTTTTATTAGCCCCTAATCTAAAATTACCCATGTTCTCAATGATATCATTTTGGAAAACAGTCACAAGTTAAAAAAGTCTAATGATTGCACCCAAAGTGTGCTGTGTGGGTTTGTAAAAAAAAAGTAAAAAAAAAGTTTCTTGTTTTTTCTTGGTTTCTTGTAATTTTAATTAGAAATGGTAACTTAATTATAGTCATTGTGATCATATACACCATGCCGTTTACTACGTGTATTATTCCATTTGCTGTGATAAAAACAAATGCTTAATTCCTGGTGTGGAAAAATGTGCTGTAGATCTTAGAAGCAGAACTAGGATTTTGAAGCTGGCTGGCTGTGCTTGAATAACCCAGCTGAAAAAATTCTCTCTCTCATTCTTGGGATGGCAGGTATGTCTCGCGAAAAAAATTCCTCTTAATTTTATAATCTTCTTCTGCTCAGTAACAAGATAGCAATATTCCTCCCCTTCTCTTAGCACTAATTGGCTGCAATTCTATACTAATGTATTTCTAAGGTCCCAAATGCACCTTTTAAATGTTCATTGCTGTTTAGTGAAACCTGTGTCAAACAGCTCAAGGAACTGCTTTCTTAAAGGATATGGGGTTTTAATGCAATTGGCTAAAAATGTGGAAAAAAAGCTTATGGCTAAAACATAACTACTAGAGATCAGCAGTTTTATTCTTTGTAAGATTCTAAGGACCGGATCAATTCCGAAGTTCTTCACGAAAATCAGAAAGAATTCCAAATTGACATGTATATAATGAAGAGCAGAAATCAGCTCTTCAATTAGAAACAATTTTGTTTCTAAAAAAACTAAAAAGAAATTTGTAATAAAACATGTTCTTTTCCCCTTTTTTTAAAGAAAGGACCATGTTTCACTGAGATAATAAAATTTGCCTTAAACATGTATGAAATTAAAATTTTCATTCAGTGAGTGCTGCTCAGGCTCTGAACACCGGAAAAATCCCATATTTAACCTGAAGCACTTGCATAAGAAAATCTCAGCAATAAATCTTAGCTGCCTGATATCTTAGTATAAAAATGTAATACTATATCTGTGCAAAGTATAGTGCTTCATTTGGAACTAATCCTGGACAACATCACACAATGCCAAAATGCTGATCAGGTGATGAAGACAATGGATAATTACAAAATGACCTAAGATCTGTGAGATACCCTAGGTGATTTCCCAGGGCAGTGTTGCTTGTTTTATGAAGATGGTATTTGCTAAAGATTTCTATATGCATATGTATTTCCTCTTATCCTTTCAAGCCCTTAGGATCATAATCCTTTCAAGCCCAAAGGATCATAATCCTTTGGGTTTTCTTTTGTTTTGGCTTTTGCTCTCCTCTTGTCACGTCTCAGCTGAAGCAGGATGATAAAATAAACTTTGGATGCATGCAATGCTGATTCCGTTCTTTTATTCAAGACGGTCTTGCTGGCTTTGTACAATGTAAGTGAAACATCCTCTGCCTGACCTCCAGAGACCTTTCTGACGTCTTGCACACTCTTCCCTGATTTTGTGTACTCTCTGTATTTAATAGTATCTGTTTCACTGCCCAGCACTATTTCCTTCTCTTTACTGATCTCCTTCTTCTATTTGTTTCTTCCTTCCTTTCTGGTTGTTATAAACCCCCTCATTTCCTCTGGGAAATAGCAGCTGCTTGAGTTAGGTAATTAACTGATGCACACAAGATCAAAGGGCTGAAGATGGGTCTGGAATCTGAAAGTTCATTCAATTGCATTGTATAAATGACTCCTGGAAACTTCCCGAATCAAAACATTGAGGTAGTTGCCTCATGCTATTTTTTCATTACACTCAGGCATGTACTTTTAAAAAATTCCAGATATTGACACAAAACACCCAAATACTTGAGCAACGAGGGGAAGATGACTCCAGCACAACTTATGGTGGGGACAGTGCTGGATGGAAGACACGACATTTTCTATGTGAACTTTATGCCAATGGGAGAACTATGGCTAACAGCCAATTACATTCTAACCAAGGCATTGACTCTTTAACTGAGGCCATGTCTCTTCTTCTTGCCCCAGAAAATATCACTACATTTTTTGGACTGAAAATGATGGATAGCAGAATTTCAAAAGCTTGTGTTTACGTGTGTGGTTTATTCTGCTGAGCCCCGCAAAGATCATCTGTGTTGAAGTTCAGGGAAGGTTTTCAGGGCAGTCCTTCATGTGCAAAACCACTCCAGTGACATTTTTGTCATCATTCAGTGTAGCTCTAATTGTGGCTTAGGGTAACAGAGGCTTGAGTCATGGACAAGACAACTGTAACTGAACTGTATATCCTTTTTCTGTCATCACCCCTGCAAAGCTGAGCTCTTCCCACCATTTATTTCATTTTTAATGCTGATTATCCACGTTTTAAGCTATAAAATTCATCCTTGACTAATAATACTGATAGAGAAAAGACTATATTTAATACACTTCTTTGGTTGAAACATTAGACACTGGCATTCAGCTTCCAGGGAGAAATAAAAACAAAACAGTGTTGGAATCATTTGTGACAAAGCAGGAAATGGCTTGGGCATGCTTTCTTACTCTTGTCCTCAAACATGATTATGTTCTTCTGCTGATTGGATATTGACTCATCGGCATTAGGATTAGACCTTGCGATGAATAAATTATGAGGAAAAAAGTATATTGCTGTCCAAGAATATTCAGACATACTGGATACTGCTTTCTGGGGATGCTCAAACTGTGTTAGCGGTGGTTTCCGACTCATGTAAGGCATTGCCATAAGGCAGGAGTACTGTCCCTCTGACTTTTTGTGTTCTGCACTGTTACTGCTATGTTCTTGTTAGTGCAAAGCTATTGGAAAAGTTATAGCACCACATGAAGCAGTCACTGAAATGATCGGTATAATGATAAATAATTTAGGGAAGAGACAGAGGAATTTGGGGAAGAAGGTGAAAGAATGCTGTATAGAAAATCGACATGAATTGAAAATTTCTTTTAATAGTAAAACGTTTCTGCTCAGGTGTATTCTTGGGGTAGTGGCATTCCAAAGTTAGCATATGCATAAGCTTACTCGGGGTGTAAGGATGTTGACAGTGAATCCTTATTGCTATTTCTGTCCCTGGGAGCAGTTTGGCTCAGCCATATGTGACTATGTATAGGGACCAGATATATACCCAATGGCTTTGGGGGCTGAAGCCTGCCATGATACCTCCTCACTGATCATTTCTGTCAGTTGCAGGAATAACCATTTTGTCCTTTAGAGAAGGCTATGAGAAGGGCACTGGAGGGTTGGATGCTTTCAGGTGTCTTTGCCCTGCAGCTTCACTTAAGACAGGGCAGCTTGAGCAGCAAATGGGAGTCCCACCTTTAAGAGATACCCCAAGCTCTGCAGGCAAACCCAGACATGCAGCACCATGGACCCTTGCCCAGAAAACTCTGTGTAGGCGGTACAGTGTCTTGGCTTAAACCCAGGTAAAAACCCACATTAATTTTTTCAATGAGAACTGTCAGAATGGCCATTTGGCATGGGAAAGTGGCCCCACTGAGGGCAGTGGCGAGGAAGGAATTGCACATGCGGTCTGTTCTTTGCAGTAACTGAGTGGCAGCAGGCACCCTATGAAGTTTACAGCTGCTGCCTCTAAATCTTGCTTGGGTTTCCTTGTGGTTCTACTCTGGGGCTCTTCCTACAAGTAGTACTGACCCCTCTGAGGGTGCAAGGGGTCCATTCATGCAGGCACACAGAGGGAGAAAGGAACCACCTCCGGTACCACGAGGTAGTGGCATCGTGCTACAGCCTGGATCACAGCTAACATTGTCCAAGAGGGAGCTGGATTTGTGGCCACATCTACCCATCACCTGCCTTGGGAGGAAGCAGTCTGTCCCCACTGATTTTAATCATGAAGGAAAGAGAGCCTTTAGTATTCTTCTTCTGTGCCCTAGAGCCCTGGTGGAGAGGCCAGAAATATCATCTGGCCCTCAACACTTGCCCAAGCAAATTGAATCTATTTATTACTGCCAAAATGTGTACTTTCTGTTTTGTTTACATTTGGAGAATTGTGGTCTTAGACAAATTGCCATCGCTTCCAAGTAAAATACTCTGTTCCTTGTTATTGCTTTCAAACTTCAAAGATAGACTGAGGGGCTGAAAGTGTCAATATGTTATTAATTCTACAGTGGCAAGTTCCTGGCACCAGTCATTCAGATGAAGAGCTGTGATAAAGTGAAGCAGTTTAAAATTACAGCAAGTTCAAGGTAGATACAGTACCTCATTCATGGTATCTTCAGGCGAAATACTGAGATGAAATTGGTGAACTTTGATTGATTGTTTGTTAATCACACCAACGGACCAAGTTAACGAAATCACCTGCCCTTGCAAGATAGTGCGCAGCCATTCATTTCTATCCTGTCATTCATGCAATTTGTGCAAGAAATAGCTTTTAAAAAAATGAATTAAAATTGATGCAAGTGGCACGTAGTGCAGATGCAGCTCATGTGAATTCCAGCAATACCCATTTCGCAGGGGCAAGGGAGACAAATGCACTTTCATTTTTCCCCCAATCATATTTGATGAAGATGAACTAGACTAGAGTACGATTACAGACAGAAAAATAGCTCTGAAGGAAGGGTATCACCTTGCCTTGCATATCAGCCCCAAGGAATGCTGAAATGTAGTTGCTCATGTCCATGGAAGAAAGAAAGAAAGATATTCCTGCCATTACCCCACAGTGCCAGCACAGCGGTGAAGCAGCAGGCATCAAAGATTGGCTTTGTGCGTCCTTCCTCATATGTTATACTGAAGTCTTTTTACATATACTGGCATTTCTGCACCTCTTTTCACACCAACTTAGTGTGAAAAATCCATGTTGCAGAGCCTAGCTGGAGCACTGTGATTTTTCTGTTTTTTTCCATGTAGTTACCTTCCATCTTTCACTTTCACTGTCATGAGCTTCCAGTTCATTTCAGCAGCCTCTGAGTGCTCTTCTGTGACCAGCTGAGCCACTCTGGTGCTTTGCTGCTGCCTGGGATGAGAGCCTTGCTTCCCACAGCTTCACCATCTACCCCTTTCTTGTACTGGCCGTGCTGCTTTTTGGCGCTCCCACGAGCCTGTTTAATCCACAGAAATGGCAGAAGACTCCAGGGTTTCCTTCATGGCGTAGTTTTGTGCTCTTTTGATGTTCACACACAGTGCTTGCTCTCACTGAGCAGGCAGCGCTGAGGGGGGAGGTGGCCAGAAGAGTCAGGGAGACCTTACCTGCTCACCCACCTCACCTGACTTCATCTGACTCAAATGAAGTCAGTTCGGTCCATTTGATGCATGACCTGTGGAACAGTGCCCAAGCAAGGTGCAGAGATGGACGCAAAGTGAGACACTGCATCGCTCTGGCAGTGCCTTTCGCAGTGATGGGTTGGACCCCTTCCTGAAACTGTCCTTATCTCCTTCTCTGAGCAGCAGGAAAATACAAGTAATAAGTCTTTTTATGTGTATTTGAGGAAAAGTGTGGGGCTACCTGTATCTCTACAACTAAGATAACCATGCATGATGCTGAGGAGAGCGAGGGTGGGACCTGGGAAGGTGAAGAGCTGCAGGTGGAGGGCAGCCCTCTCTCCTGTGGAACATCGCTGAGGACATGGAGGAGTCCTATGCAACAGACAGTCCTGAGAATAGCTGAATGTATGTTGAGAGTCCATGTTGAATTTGCAGTGCTGGCAGCACAGAAAGCATATTTTGATTTGCAAATGGCTGCATTTTATATGTAAATTACTGAAAAAGATAAATACGGAACCCCACAAAGTCGCTTTTAGTTAACGTCAGAATGTAATCCAATTTTAATGAATACACCCTAAACTTTTAAAGAGCTTTCACTTAATTGGAAAAATGTTTATTTGCTGCGTTCATCTTTCTTTTTCTTAACGAATATTTGAGATGCATTTGGAATATATTGCATAACACCAATAAAAACTTTACTAGCAATATGTCTGGGTTTGTGTGTATTTGAGTAAGTTTACTTTCCTATTTTTATACCAGATTGTAATGCAGGAACTCTATTATCCATCATGCAGCCTGCAAAATAGGCAACAATTAAATGACTCTCTGGGACTAATTAAAAATTATTCTTGCTTTTCACTCCTTACTTTCACATAGGGTAACTTGGAAGTTGTACATCAAAATCTTAGACATGCTTCTTGTCCTTTTATACCTTCCACCTGATCCGTGAGAATTGCCAGCTCCCTGCAGATACTTTTAGGTGGGAAAATTTCCCTCCTCTTCGCAAGACCATTGGGCCAGTGTGTGTCTCTTTGTAAAGGGAGATAGTCCTCTCCCTCTCCAGTAGAGCAGAAGCTCAGGTAGGCTTTCCAGAAGGTGATTTCCAGAAGACGACCGCAGTGTATAGGACTTTGGCTGTGTAATGGGGCTGGACACACTGGGAAATTGCTGGGACAGGGTGGTTTCCAACATGTTGAGAGGGCAGAGGTGCAAAGGGCGGGAGATTGTAGCAGAGACTGGTATTTGGATAGTTACTTATTATGTAGTGAAATGCTAGAGCTTTGGTAATGGCAGAGGATTTCTGTTTTGAAACAATCATAGATAAAAGGATGCACTACTTAGGTTTTTGTATGGCCATGCTTCTAATTTAAATGGCAGGAGATGAAAACACAGAGGTTAAACATATTCTTACTCTCTCTTCGCCGTCCTCCCTTGCCTTAGCATTAGGCGGTTTTATTTTCCTGACAGTATTTTTAAATTAATTCCTCAATATGGAAAAAACGCTTTTCTTCTCAGACTTTAAGAAAGCCTCTAGAATTAAATCACAAAGTGTTAGAGCTGTGTGATACGTCAGGTTCATGTTGAAATAAGGTTTTATTTTTGCACATAAAGGAGGGGATATCATTCTCCAGATCAAAAGACTTTGTTATCCATTCATAACACCCAGTTTGGGTTTTATGAGGTTTCTAATTTTTGTATGATATGAATGACATAATAAAACAATAACGAAACCAATTTCAATCAAACTTACACCGTTGGAAAGAAATAGAGGCATAGGAGGATGTTTCAATTTAATTTAATTCTAATTTTAGCAGGAATAATTGAAGTGTTCTTTTATCGAGATCTCTATTACCACAGAAATTTTAAGTGAATATATTTTCTGTCTACATCTGCCTGTCAAATTCAATTATTTTTTTTTTTAATTCAGAAATATTGTGGATTTATGGCACTCTAAATTCCTGTGGACAAGTAAGCTATGATTAGGTAGGCAAGAAATTACCTTCCCTGCCAAATGAAATTGTCTTTCATGTTAATTACAGAAAATAATACCTACTGTTGCAATAAAGATCAAAATTTCAAAAAGAAAAGGTGAATACTTTTAGTCATTAATAAATGGAAATGTATTTGACTGTTAGCAACAGCTTGCTCCAGCAAGCTTTCTCTGGGACTATTCTGGCTCCCTGAAACAAACACTGACACCTCCAACAACAGATAAACTGACTCAGAGACATTGGGTTTATTGAACTGTGGACTGGTATAATGAATTGTACGAATCATTGGGGAAAAAATTGGTTTGCATCCTCTCACTCCCCCAGATGGTCCTGAGTACTGTTTCTCAGTGTGTAATGAAGTCTTAAACCATAGACTATATATACTTCTCTGTTTTTCCATGTTTTTGCTGAATGTGTATTATCCGTGTGTACTAAATGCATATTATACCAGTCCTTTTGTTCTTACCTGGGATGTATCCTTTCTAATTTTGGTTTTTCCTATAAACTTTTAACATGTTTGAGGAGAAAATTAGAAGACAGAATTGTGTGAAGAGAAAAACCTGCTTATGTATCTGGGAAAGGATCACAATTAGGAGCTGCCACCCATTTTGGTCTGAATATCCATTAATTTGTCAACTAGAAAGGGACCTTTTCAAAAATTTGTATCTGTTCTTCAGCTGAAGAACATTTTTGAGTGTTTAGCTTAAAGGCATGCAAAGGTTGAAGGGGTAATGCAAGTTAAGGCCATATAAAGCTATTTTGAATATTCGTTTTGTGCACCACCTTTGATGAACTGTCTTGAATGAGCATCTCTCGAATGTAGCGACTTCCAAGTGCCCAGACATTGCAGAATGGGAAAACTGAAATGTACTTACTAACTGCTCCTATTGCTGAAATAGTAGTGTACAGCACGTGTAAAAGCAGGATCTGACAAAGGCCTTGTATTTTTCTGGCATGCAGAGAGGTTTTCATCTTATGCAGGCTTTCTTTTTTTTTTTTTTTCTTTAAAGGGCAACACCTGGCTCTTGAAACCAAAAGCGTGAGGAAAATTAGAACATGGAATTTTGTGAATAGCAGAAACTGCAAATTTATCTGGCAAAGGATAGTGATTAGGAGGCACCACACAAATGCACAAGACACGATCAAGTAGTGCTATGTGAACTCAAGTAGGCATTTTAATCTCTCTAAAGCATGCTATGAAAGAGTTCCTTTATGAACTAATCGGGTGGGGTTTTATATCCTTCATATTACATTTAATTATAAAATAAATATGTATTTCCTATTTCTGATAAACTGTTGAAACAACATACCCAAATGCATGGAGAGGTTAAATCACCTGCTTCCTGAAGAAGTCAGTAGCACTTGGGCACTTTTTGAGAATTTAAAGATTATAACATGATATTAGCAATTTCTTCTTTTTTCTTTTTATATGATTC
>JAOXJM010000001.1:41494622-41507591 GCA_026413425.1 Tringa solitaria
TTTTAACTTCTCATTCCCACAAGAAAGGTGCTTATTCTAGATTTTACCAATGCGTTGTTTAAAATTGTTTGTGTTTATACAGGTGCTAATTAAAGTTTTTCATCTGTTGTCAGTCATAGCCATTCCTCTCTTGATTGCTGGTGAGAGCAGCTCTGTTGGAGCATGCATGCTGGACAGTGTTGAGCCCTAAATGTGAAAGGAACAGGGTGCTCTGGCGATCATATCTTTCATACATGTTTCTTGGCAAAGGCTGTAATTGGATGCCCGGTCTAGCTGTGCTACAAATATCTGAGTAACTAAATAATGATTCTGCAATATGATGCTATATCAGATTAATACAGTATCCATATCTTATCGCACATTTAGTGTTTCATGTTGTGGCCTGACTGACTCTGATATCAATGATGGCCTATATTTTCATTGTTTGGTTTTTTGGGTTTTTTTACAGCTTTCACTTGCAACCTTATAACCTCTTCAAGCTGTATTGTCTCAGATAAATCAGTTGTCTGGAATATTTTTACAGCCTAGTTTATGCCTGGTCAATTCCTGAATAGAAAAGTTCTCACTTGCTCAGTTCTGTTTTGCATTTACCTCAGTAAATGCTATTTGATGACTAAAACATCAGCAGCCAGTAAAAGGGGAGAAAAAAAAACCCAAACCCCTCTCAACCCACAGAATTTTCCAAAGGTGGTACAGAAAACAAGGATGGCAAATTGCCCACCAGACTTTGCTTATAAAGCAGGTTGTCTTTATTTTCGTGTTTAGCCATTATAACCACGTTTCTATGTTTTCTGTATGAATCATCTCTGATATTTGGACTCCAGAGTTAGCAAGGTGAACTTATGCTATACCTCCATAATGGTGGGCTGAGGGAGACAGGGTGCTGAAAAGACCCTAATTTCTCAGAAATAATATAGTAATTACTTTTATGGTGACTTTATGCCTCCAGAGTCTTTGTCATACTCTCTGATGGGGGGACAGTGATATTGACCATATGGGATACCTGTTCTGCCTGATGAGTTACAGTACTGAGGACGGAATATGTGGAGGACAGCTTCATAGTCAGATCTTCTTGTTAAGGTGATACGTATCTCTATGGTATTGGTTATAATGTTTTAATTTGTTAGGGCAAACAATGTCTGAGACTTTGAGTAGTGTTGCTTGCAAGCTATGGATTTGGACATATGAGTGATGGGTTGCACGTTTCCTTTGTGCCTTTTTTATAACCACCGATGCTGAAAGGCAGTCCACAAAGATAAGATACAAGCTTTCAGTTCAAAAAGTGTTCTGAATGAAAGCTCTGTTTTTTGCAGTCCATCTCTGTTGTGCACTGGATGGCATAGTGCATGAACATACAAGGTAACAGTTATTTCTGCTAATCTCATCAAATACACTCCTTCTGCACCCTGTCCTTAAGAGAATATTGATCATAACTTTCTGTTGTTCTTGGTTACATTAGAGCCATCCACACGGGCACTTTTTGGGTGTCTTTCAGTACAACTAGACTTGGGCAAAGTTAGGCTTTTTCAATACCCATCTCTCCCAGTCAGTCATGACAGCAGGGAAAAGCTAAAGCCACATAGTTATATATGAACATTGGAGCCCAGATGTCCCAGATGAGTCACAAAGAAACTCTCCGAGATGGTTCACCAAAAATACTATCTTTACTTTCTCAGGTTCCAAGAAACTTCAATCTATGCAGAACTTATAAAACAGTATTAAAATTCAGCACAGCATAGGAGAATTACATCATGTCACACATGCTTTCAAAAATATCATCTTGTTGATGGTGTTCCAGTAACAGTATTTAATTGTGCATTTTTTCACAGTTTTTCAAGATGTTTGGTGGAATTTTATATATAACAAGAAAGCTAAAGCCTTTTATACTCTGTGTGCTGCAGGAGGTAGACTGCAGCCCAAGGACCTGGGAGAGGACAAAGCATTTCATTTTGCCCTGAAAACTTTATCTGCTTTATTTTAATTGGCACAGCTGTGTCCAATCTCCATTTCCCTGCCTTTCTTTGAAACCCTCTGGATGGTAGAAAACGTTTCAGGTTGGAAGTGTTGCCCCTCGGAGCCAGACAGCACTTCAGCTGGTATCCGCAATGGCTAAAATTACCACTTTTGAACGGAGGATACTGCTGCAGGTACAGATTTTCCCTGGCAAGAGACAGGTTTTATACAGTGGGAATTTGTTGCAATTTTAACTCTTCAAATATCTCTGGGTCACTGGAGTAGGATCTTTCAGTAACTGATTTCTGACATAGAGGGGAGAACCAATATGTTCTTTGTTGGTCCCAATGCAGGGCAGAAAAAAGTTGAGACCAAGGCTTGGCATTGGCAGATGTGTGCTAGCAGGAAATCTTCAGGAAGAGGGTTTTGGCTGGTGAAGTTTGGCAGGATAAGAGCCTCTTTTTGCTATCTCAGTTGGTGTGAAAAGACGATTCATGCTTGGGAATCTGTCCCCATGTCTTTTTCTGCATGTGTAGTCACAGAGCAGGTGGCATATAGATTGTATCATATAGAGATCAACACATGTGAATTAGAATGAACTTAAATACAGGGTGACTTAAGATGGAGGTGACGTGTACCACAGTCTCGGGAAAGGGTATTGCTTCTTGTGGTTCTGATCTGCATGCTGTCACCCTATTCCCAAACACACATGCACCCTTCTCCTCTGGCTTGGGAAACAATTAAGCCATTGACTCTGGTATATTTGGAAAAGATTATAAACTCATATGAACCAGGACTTCTGTTTCATGGCACTTGCCTTGATTTGGAATGTAGATACGTTCTGAACATCTACTGGTTTGAACAGCAGATATGTTCTTCTGTTCCCTTATTAAATTACCTAATGCTTCATGCATCAAAAAAATAAGATAGCTGTGAAGAGCAGAAGATAGGCCTTTTGATCTGGGACCTGTGTTGATTGCCTAAATATGGCAAAGTCCATATTTAGCATTTGTCTGTGTTAGTGTTTGAGCTTGGATTGTGGATACATTTTTGAAATTAGTGTTTCTGTTTTGGTTTATAAAGCAGCATTGGACCACTCCAGGATGAAACTAAACCAGATGAAGTGCTCCAACCGCCAGTGTGTATCCATGGAGTTATTTAGAAACAGAAATACCAGACAGGAGTTATTTAGAAATAGCCACCTTCCCACACACTGTCTGTGTACTGTGAATGTCATGTCCTCAACAGCAGCGTTTCACACCACAAATCTGCTTGGGCTTCGCTGCTTCCTGATACAGCCTTAAAGCTCTGCTGGCAGGAACAAGCATGGGTGCTCTGACTCAGGGCACCAGAGCGGAGGGGGGGGTCTCACCTAGGAGATGGTTCCACTTTGAGGTCTAAACTAATAAAACATGCTTCTTGTAGAGGTAGAGGGCTTGCTTTGTGATCAGTGGAGCAGATAATCAGAGAGTATCTACAAAGTCTCCGTTTATTACAGTATGTCTGTATCAAAAGCATCTTGTGAAAGCCATCAGCTAAGGTCAGCTGCTTATAGCTGTGCTTTGGCAAATTAGAAATCTCTTTGCCTCAAAACTGCTTTATGCAAGTATGTTCCTATATAGTAGTAAAATAACACTAACAATGTTAATAATCATGAAAAAGAAGTGCTTTTAAGACCTGTGGCTTGCAGTGCTTCTGTTCCTCTTCTCTCTGTTTCAGAGAAAAAGCTTGGTGTTAAATACTTGGCTAATTTAGGCCTACAGGTCTGAAAACTTGGCACGGCTTTATTGTGTGCTCAGGTAGATAATAATTCAGTTTTAAGCTTGCACAGCTGTTCTGAGCCCATTTTCTTTTCATTACGCTTGTGCATATCGCATTTGAGTTCATCTTTCCATGCATAAGTCTGACTCACCAGTGTGTCATGAAAAATTGTGTGTGCATGCTGCTCTTGCTCTTTCTCTTTGTGTACTTAAATACATACTTATCAAGGGAGAGCAATGATGGTAACAGATCCCTGAGTTGGTCAACTTTTGTACAGTTGTAGGAAATCTGACTCTTTAGTGAACTTGCAAAATTGCACTTTTTGGTCCCTCTTTCTACTGGCATGTGTCTTGAGCGAAAAATGGGGTGTGTGTTCCTCTTGCCACCATTGTTAAGAACTACTGTGATTAACAAACCAAGCTCTTATTATTATCCTCATCACTACTTCTAAAATGCTGGGGCCATTGATCTCCTGCCTCTGAGGAGGTCTCTGTGCAGTTGAGAGGAGGTCAGCTTTGGACCAGCCACGCTGCTGTAACTCCACAGCCCCAGCTCCTGCAGTGACCCCTGCCCGTCTTTCATTCCCCAGTGCCTCTGCTGACATAAAACAGAGCAGAAGCGTGAAAATGCTCAGATAAGTTCTGAAGACTTTCTGGCGCACCCATGCATTGCTCATACCTCCAACCATGCCTGCTGTTAATCCGGGGAGCTGCTGTCGAGCTGTGCTGTCACCCGTGTGAGTGCCAGCTGAACGAGGTGCGTGCAGCCTGCCAGGGTGGGCAGGGCAGGGGAAGAGGAGCTTGTTCATGCTGCCTTCTCCTCCTCTTGCCTTGGTACTGCTCTAGTCTGCACTCCAACCAGTGGCAAACCCTTGATCCTCACTGGGTTTCCTAGGCTCTCTGAAAGTACTATTTTGACTACTAATGTAGAAATAACATTGATCAATTCAAAGCCCTACCCCTTTTTCTACTACAGAAGGATAATTCTTTCCATAATTGTGCATTACTTATGCTTTTCTGCCCGGTAATGGATTTTTTTGTAAAAAATATTGTTCATTGCTACCGCATTTAACCCCTCTATTCTGTCACCCATTCTACTTGTCATGTTAAAATGTGTTTATTGAATCTTGTCTCAACTTGCACTTTAAGTGCTGTAAACCCAGTCCCTCGTTAACTCCACAAAATCTTGATCAGATTGGAACCTTTGTCTATTACTGCAATGAAAATATTAAACAGTAATTTCCTCCTGAGATAGCAATAGACATAACATTACTGCGACTCTCAAACTGCTTATCAAATAGAAAATTTATTTTAACACCTGTAGCTGAAATGAAGTGAAATATTCAGTGGCTGCTGTGCTACTGTTTCCATGAAGGAACTAAAACTGCAAATGTATACAAAGCCAGTGACAATGCTTAGTATAAATGTTTATTCAAACTTTATGAAAGGGTGAGGGGAAATATTATTCTGCTGTATAGCTTGATATTGGCATTTTTTTTTATAAAGAAGTGATTTTTTTCTCAGGATTTTTTGAGGAAACTATCAAGCCCTCTATGCATGTTTCAGCTGTGGGTGTTAAAAGACATGATGATACTTCCCTCCCTCTCTCGCTCCTCTGCAAGAATTTGATTCTTCGACTTTTGTCAGTGCAGGAAAGCTAAAAGCTGTCTGCAGTGCTGTTGGATTATTCCCAAACTAGCTTCTTCCATGAAAGATGTTATTTTAAAATATGTTATGGCCTCTCACCAGTGTTAAAATATCTTTTGAAACTAGAGTCATAACTCTTCCTTTACTAGCAAAGACACCGATGACGCTTCAAGCTTGCAGTCTTGCTCAGGTCTAAGGAACTAACTCATTGTGTCCAGTGGAAGCAGTCCAATAGGAAAGTCATTGAACAGTTGTGCTTCACGATTACTCACCTATTTCAGACAGTTATGCATCGTCTGCAACAGCTCTTAACTTTAATTCTCCTGTGGTATGGAAATGCACAATTTAAATACTATTATAGTTTGATTCATGCTTTCCCTGTCATATTATAGAATAGTATTTATGGTGCTATGGCAAGAATCGCTTTTATGAGTATCCTTTGCTCTGGCTGTGTCTCAGTGTTTAATCACTCTACCGTGAGCAATATCCTTGAAAGGGTAACAGGATGTGAACATCCTGGTTCATGAAGAACATATGCAACAAGATTATTAAACAATTAGTCTCCATAGATCATGTTTTCTTGGTGTATTAATAAGTTTCAAGTGCTTGGGGAGGTAATAGATTTATTGGAATAGAAGCGTGGAACCTATGCCTTTAATAACAAGCTAACATGTTTAGTGAATACAATTAATTTCTTTGTCTTCTGCCATGATCTGTGAACTGGAATGATTGACAGTTAAGTTCTCTGGAATGACAGAATCATAGAATCATTTAGGTTGGAAAAGACCTTTAAGATAATCAAGTCCAACTGTTAACCTACACTGCTAAGTTCATCACTAAACCACATCTTACACGTCTTGTAAATACCACCAGGGATGGTGACTCAACCGCTTCCCTGGGCAGCCTGTTCCAATGCTTGACAGGCCTTTCCATGAAGAAATTTTTCCTAATATCCAATCTAAACCTCTTTTGATGCAACTTGAGGCCGATTCCTCTTGTCCTATCACTTGTTACTTGCGAAAAGAGACAGACCCCCACCTCTCAACAACCTCCTTTCAGAGAGTTGTAGAGAATGAGTGATAAGGTCTCCCTTCAGCTGCCTTTTCTTCAGGGTGAACAGCCTCTGTACTCTCAAACACTCCTGTTAAGACTTGTGCTCTAGACCCTTCATCAGCTTTGTTGTCTTTCTTTGGACACACTGCAGCACTTCAATGTCATTCTTTTAGTGAGGGGCCCAAAACCGAATGCAGTATTCAAGATGTGGCCTCACCAGTGCTGAGTACAGAGGGACAATCACTTTGTTAGTCTTGCTATTTCTGATATAAGCCAGGGTGCTGTTGGCCTTCCTGGCCACTTGGGCACACTGCTGAGTTGTATTCAGCCAGCTGTTGGCCAACACCCCCAGATCCATTTCTGCTGGGCAGTTTTCCCTCCGCTCTTCCCCAAGCCTGTAGTGCTGCAAGGGGTTGTTGTGACCCATGTGCAGGACCTGGCACTTGGCCTTGCTGAACCTCATACCATTGTCCTCAGCCAGCCTGTCCAGATCCCTCTATAGAGCCTTCCTACCCTCAAGCAGATTAAGGTTCCTGCCCAACTTGGTGTTGTCTGCAAACTTACTGACGGTGCATTTGATCCCCTCATCAGGATCATTAATAAAGATGTTAAACAGAACTGGCCCCAATTTAATGGTGGGACCTTACTCAATCAAAAGCTCTTATTTGTGTCAAAGCAAAATTTACCAAGAAGTCAAGTTATTTGAGATTTCAGTAATTTTTCTCCAAACTTAACAACCAATAAAAAAAATTGCCATTTATTCCAATGGTAGCTTGGTAATGGTGGATTGCACTTAGTAAAGGAACAGTTGCAGTAATTTTTTCCTTCCTTCCCTGCTTCCCCCTTACATATAAGTAGCTGAATGATGTTCTTTCTGTATCCTTCAGAGCTTTCCAAGGGAAAAGAGCTCAGAAATAGACTAGGTCTATGAGCAACATTGCACCCTCCTTCTGAAATACTCAGTGTTTCATAACTGTAAAGAATGACAAGCGTCTTACATCTATTTTTCAAAAAGGTTTAAGTTGGGTAGCTTTATTGGGAAATAGTATTAAAATTCCATTATTCTAAAATGGTCAAAGTTCAGCTATCATTAATTGTCATAGACCTTAAGTGAACAATTCTAATCTAGAGATCTATATCAATGTATCATTTATTATTAAAGATAATTGTTTGTTTAATTATTCACGGCACTGTCATGGATTGATTTCTCTGTGGTCCGGGGCTAGAATTTCACTCAAACTTTAAAATAAATTAGAGAAATGTTTTGTACAATTTTTCTATTTGCAGTAACTGAAAAAGTAACTTATTTTTCCCTTAAAGCATTCTTGTTTGTGTTTATCAATAGCAGTCTAAATCTCAAATATAAAGAACACAATCATTCCTATTTATGGATTGATTCTGAAGTTTTAAGTTGACATATTGCCTGGTATTAAAAGATAATTAAAGGAATATTACAGGACTTTGAATTAACTTGTGCATTTACTGCTTCTAAAGAATAATATTAAGATAATTTGACAGCCGTGGTAAATGTAGACTGAGGGGAAAAGTTGATGTATATTGAAGATGTGAATCCTGCCCTCTCCTCCAGTCGTTTGTCTGTTAACATATGTCTGAGGCTGTACTGTCTATCTGCAACTCTTCTGGTATCAGACACCAAGCGTTGAGAACTATGCTGCTTTAAAGTGTAGTATATTGGCTATCACTGAATTTAATGCAGAGAAATAGGGATGGCAAGAGACATGACCATATGACCACCATGTCCCCACACATGATCAGATTAAGTTGCTCCCCACCAGTGTTTGGAGGCTTTTTGAACAGATCAGGAATGACAGCATTTCTTCTGTTCACTTAGGACACTTTATCTGCTTTTATTCTTACTCCTAGAAGAAATTGCTGAAGCTCCCATGTGTTCATGGACTGTGTCTGTTCGCTTTTCTGTTTTTAAGTATCCTTTTTAATTTAGTGTTTCCTCATGAATCCTGTTTTCTAGACCTCTGAATATCTTCATGGTCATAAACTGAGCTTGCTTTGGAAGGTGCAGTGATATGTAAAGCTGGGCACTGAAGAGAGGAAGATTTCTTCACATCTTGCATATCTTTTGTGTTGCAAAGCACTGGCTAGCTTCTCTCAACTTGTTACGGGCTCTGCATTTAATAAGTAGCCTATCCCTACCAATATGAAAGAGGAATTGAGCAGTGTGATAGCTAGGATGGATTCTTATAATACTCTGTAGGTGATGGTGTTCCTTACACAGCCTTGACTGAAGAGATACATGACCACAGCAGTCCAAAGTATGCTTTTGTGCTATACCTGTCTAGCTTTTCCTCAATTTACACCTTCCTGAACTAAGGTCATATCTGAACTCTATTTGATACTGAATTTTAATTAATGAGCTAATCTAAAACATTTTTTGACCTATTTTAGACTTTTAACATATGCTATATCATGTGTAACTCTGTGTATTTGTTCTGGAAAAAGTACTTTTTTGGTGGGGATTTTTTATTTTACAAACTTTTGTTTGCTAATTAAATTTTATTTGACACTTCATGTCTCATTTTTATTAGAGACTGTTATTTTTCTATTTACCTTTCTAGATCATTCATAATTTTACAGAATTTTATGTCACTTTTGTTGGCTTCTCTCCCACGCTCAGACTGGACAGTTCTACTGTCTAATCCTTCTAATACAAAAGTCTTCTCTCAATTTGTGTACTCTCTACCCCTCCATTTCTAGTCTGAGGCTTTTGTGATGGTAGCTAAAGACACCAGAACTCCATGTAGAATTCAAGCTAGGAGCATGTGACACATATATAATTGCATGATGAAGTTTTCTCTTTTGTTGTAATCCTTCCTAATGTTCTGTGTTGTCCTTTGGACAGCTATCAGACCGAGTACCATCTGTGGGGGCTTTTGTTGTGTGGTTTTTTGTTTTTTGTTTTTAACTGGAACATTTGATGGTGAATCTAAGCTACTGTTCCTAAATGGCAATAACAAATTTAGAATCTATTATTGCCTGTTGATAGCCAAATCCACTCTTGGTTATTTGCCTTACTTTGGCATTTGAATTTCACTTGACATTTTATTGCCCAGTTGATCAGAACTATGAGATTTATTTTTTTTGTTAGTTCTTCATACTTTTAGTTTTTTGAGAATTATTCAGGATTACTGAACGTACTTTTCAGTCATATTCCTTCTGTCTTTAAGCACGTATTAATCTGTAAGTTGATCTTTCCTAATATTTCAACATATCTATGTTTTTTCAGAGCTTTTGATATGGAATCTTGCTGGTTTTGTGACTTCCATCCTGCTTCTGGATTAAAGGCATTTTGTAAACCCATGGGATCACCTTATGTTTGCATGCTAGCTAATTTCCTTTGGAGTTGTTAATATATTTTTGGTCTGTTATCAATTGTCTTACTAAAGCCCTATTAACCCTTCTCCTGTATATCATGGGGATTCATTTATTTAATGATGCTATTCTTTACTGTAATTTACAGCACCGAAGATAATTTAAGTGATAGATTGTAGAAATGGAATATTGCATGATAGTTATGACAATACTTTGTCAATTTCACATAAGAACCCTTTCAAATCTCTTGGGTGAACACCATCTGGTCTTGGCAATTTGTTACTGTTTTTTATTGATCTATTCTACAGCTACTCTACTGATGCTAATTTAAGACAGTCTCTCATTCTTCATAAAAGAAAGATTTAGTGTGGGATCATTCAAAAATCTCCTGGTGGGAAAAAAAAAGGTCTTGTAGCCATTATGCTGTCTGTTGTTGGCCATACAAGCTCCCTTGTAGTTTACTCATTCATTTGTTGTATTTGAGGAAAAACTATTATTGCTGATCTGCCCTTAGCAAATACTTCTAAAAATTCTTTAGTAATAAATCTTATTATTTTATGTTTAAGTTGCCAAAATTACAAGGTGCATTTGACTTCTCTGACCAGTAGCTGACTTCCGCTATCTTACCAAACTGGCAAACAAGGTGATTACTTTGTAGGGTTTTTTGGTACATCTGTTGGGTTGGTTGGTTGTGGGGTTTTGTTTTTTCTCCTTCCAGACCCTTATCTTTGATCCTTCCTTTTGTTATGGAACATGGGCACAAGAACTGGCCTGTCCCCAGCACTTCTGGACAGCTCATGTAGATGTGTTGTGAGGTACCACCTCTGCACCCAGCAGGGCACACCACGGTACAAGTTTCACTGGCATCACTGACCCATGTGTCCACTTGCCTGGGATTTACATGTTAGAGGGCAGATAGCTTCAAGTACCATGTGTAGTATAGTAAGCCAGCAAACGTGTGAGCCTGCTGGGCTTGTATTCATTGGCGTTGGCTTCTGCCGGTAGATTTTGAAGTTCTTGCTGCTTTTTATCTGTTTGTTCATTCCCCCTCCATTTCTCTTCTATCCCTCTATGGATGTGTGGTTTTCTTTGGGTTTTTGCTCGGTTAGAGGTGGTGGCCCAATTTTATGTGTTCACTTGGGAAAGTGTTGGCATATAAGGTACTTGGATTCTGAATGCTAACAAAAAGTAAGGCTTTATTATGTGAACTTGGTTTTTTTTTTTTTTTTTAAAGCACTACATTCTTGATAGTTGTTTTGTTGCTTTATCAGACAGCTTTGAGGAAGGAAGTAAGAATTCAGTGTGTATAAATGTTTAGATAAGTAGGAAGAAATTAGAGTGGTCAGTTACCTTGGGGGTTCACAGCTTTCCTGTCATTACAAAACCACCCAAAACTCTTTTCTAAGGGTGTGTGTGCAAGTGTTGTTGGATGCTTTGAGAATATTGGATGATGCTTGGAAAAGTGAGGAGTGAAAACATGAGGATCAATACTTCTGTAAGTATGAGCAGGATATTGTTATTTGCAATTCAAATTACATTAAATATTTAAGCATGATTCCTTTGTGATGTGGACCTACCTGAGCGTACTTCCTTTTTTGCTTACAGTTCTAATATTTTGCCTCCTGACACCTTTCTCTTATGAAAATCTGACACTTTTGAGACATGCAGCAGCTTTTCAGTTGTTATTACTTTAAGTATCTTTCTCTAATTAGAGAAGGAGGCAGGACTGTGTGAAATCAGAAAGATGTGCATAAAAACTTTTATGTGTTCTGCTAATGACTTTCAACACTTTAAAAAACCCAACAAAACAAACAAAAACCAAGAACTAAAAGACCCCAAACAACAAAGAACCCTATTTAAAAATATATATGTATTTGTAGACAGACAGTATAGAGTAGGTTCTCAACTGATGCAAGCTGTCACAACCCTATTAAAGTCAAAAGACTTGCTACAGTTTGTGCAAGGTGAGGCTTTGTATGTGTCTTGAACTGTGGGGAAGCTTGTTACTTTCTGAGCATGGCTTGGGCAATGAGGGCTCTCGTCCCACCACTGTCACAGGCTGACTGAAGGGGAGCAGGGCTGTGGTGGGTTATTGTGGGGTTGCAGAGAAGTCCTGTTGAGGCCAGGTTACATGCCTGCAGTCCTTGGGGAACTGAGTTGCCAAGCTCATAGGAGGTCTTTGAGCATGCATGAAGTGAGACTTTCAGGAGCCCAGCTCTTGGTACTCACTGCAGATTTTCAGAGATGTGACAGGCGTCGTCCAGACAGCAGAGCAGCCTCCTTGCTGTTTTGAAGCCTCAAACAGCCATTCCCAGCTTGGTGCTGTTGTTGGCTATGTGTCTACTGGGGATCTCCACCCCATTCGTGGGATGTAGGCTGCTCACCCATGCATGCAAGTTTCGTGCCAAAAGTCTGTCTTGTCCTGTCTGAAGAGTGTCCAGCCTGGAGTGACTGGGATGTAACACATCTCACAATGTGTTTCTGGTTATCCCCCATCCTGGCTGCTCCTCAGGCTTTTCTCATCTCCCCTCCTCCTCAGGGTGCCTTCTTCCATCCAGCATCTGACCAGCTGGTGGGATGATGCTCTGGGGCCCTGGGGAAAGGAACGGGTGTGGATGGGCTCTGCAGGCAAAGGAGTCTCCCTGGTTGGCAGAGGTGCTCGGGGAACCAGAGGGAGTCTTCCTAAGATGCACGGAACGCTCCCCTCCCTGCTCTAATGGATTAAAAATGCTAAGGCTCCTCAGCCAAACCACTGCCAGCTCACTTGTTTGCTTTTAGCGTGGGTTAAGTAGTGGAATTATTAAATGAGAAATGGCTGGATCTCTCTATTAAAACAGTCCACGTAAAATGAATGCATCCTAAAGTAGGAGCCCTGGGTAGAATATTTCAGTTGAAATGGTTCAGATTGTCAAAGATATAATTGACCACAACTAGTCTTATAACACATGGTACAATTAATTGCAAGTGATACTTGCAGCCTCACCTATGTGTATATAAAGATATCTCTGAATGCTTTTTAAAAGAATAATAGTGTATTACTACTCCATAACTGCATAACTCTTCATTCTAGAGGCTCAAATAACCTTGTATTCCTGGATAAATGACTCTTCAAAGCCCTTGTGAGCTGGATAACTATTCAGTTAATTTTATGACATATAGAAGTTGGCTGTCTTTTCATCATCTGGCTGAATATGTGACTACAGAATAG
>JAOXJM010000001.1:41515117-41530279 GCA_026413425.1 Tringa solitaria
GATGGCAACTTGGGTGTTTTTTGGTTTTTGTTTTTTTTTTTTTTTTAATATTCACTTTTTTGGTAATGATCTTAAAACAAGAGTCACTAATGGATGAATAATTTCCAAATAATGGAAAATGAGAACACGTAACCGTAACAGAACAAAATGCATGCAGGTCTTCTAGCTCAGCAGTCTGACAAAAGCACAGGGTAGGAGGAGAGGAGCAGTCTTTTGGATGGCAAAATATGATTATTTTCTTGCTCCTGGGAGTGGAAATAAATTAAAAGATTAGATTAGAACCCGTAAATTAAAAATTGCGGTTATAGCAAATGTGAAATGCTTTTAAGATAAGGGTCCAGTTGGAGGAGTAATGCAGCACGCCCTTCCCACCAGCACCAGGATTGCCAAAGCAGGGCATTGGGAGGCAGAGCAGGGGTTTCCTGAGCTCTCCTGGTAGGCAAAAGCACCACTCATGGCCAGTGTCTCCTCCTACACGGTGCAGTGAGAGCTCCCCCTCCTGTTTTCAGTGTTACCTGACCTTCTAGATAGCATCGATAACATCCATTAGCGTTTTAAAAATCCGTGAGGAGCTATGAATCCTGCGGGTAACAGGGCTGTGCAGCTGAGAAAGGGAGAGAGTGACCCTATTGGCACGTTGTGCCTTTGGGCGCTTGGGTCACCAAAGCAGGTGCTTGAGCTGAGTAAATACGAGACCAGCAGTGACACTCGGTGGAGCAGTTTATTGTTAGTTTTTGTACAGCTGTGCAATTCCTGTGGCCAGGAGGGAAGTTCTTTATGCTTTATAACCGGAGAGCCTCTGCTTTTTTCAGGCTCCTTGCATTTTCAAGACTTCAACAGTCAACTCGGTAGAGTCAATCACTGTCTGTGTACTAAGCCCTGCCAAGGAGATCTGATAAAGAACTGTGGGGAAAGGGATGATATGGTGATAGGAAGAAAATCGGGAAGTTTGCAAGACGAGGTATTATGTCTGTCTGCTTGTATCTCAAACCTTTCAGTGGCAATTGCATTCAAGCATTCCTGTTGTATTAGTCAGAAAATATGATTGAGGTTTATTCTAGCTTCATGGTTTTTATGCCAGATACAGTACCTGATAAATTTACGGTATTACAGGTAAGGTGATACTTTATCTAGTGTAAAGCAGCTGTACAAGTTGAACTGTCAGAATTGTTTAAGCTTAGATTGGAACAGTGATTTGTGTCATGTAGTCCCCATGGTTTGGGTCCAGACATTAAAGCTGGATTTTCTATCCTGTTAATTCATAGTTTGGGAACAGCCATGACAGAAAATAGGCAACTTAAACTTGCAGGCTGAGCCAGTGTTCTTCACACCTTTGCAACTCAATTTTTTGGTAGGCTAAGAAGTTGGATAGTCCTCATCTAGTGCGCAGTGCATCTATCATGAAGATATTTTCATTAACTGTAGAAATTATTCTTTCATGCTAATAATCCACAATTCATGTACTAATTTGCCCCCTTCACCTGTAGAAATATAATTCTATAAAGAAGTAGCAGTTAGACACACATCCATGCAGCCAGCTTCAACCTTATGTTTTTATCCAGATCTGTGGCTCCTCAACAGAAATCGGGAAAAGCAATATTGAAGTTGTGAATGCTAAATAAGGTCTAAAATGTCCATGATTTCTGTGAGTTATTATTGGAAATAGATATCTGAGAAACTGTTTTCTTAATTGACCGTGGTAAGTAGACTGCAACAGTCTGAGAAAGCAGCACACCAACAAGGCTTGTTACCTAAGGTGGAAACTGGTTTGTTGTCAGTATGTAAGTGAATTTGCTACAGGATTCTTCATTCAAGTGACATAATCGCCTTAATGCTTCTAGAGTCAGCTTGGGATATCTTCTTTAGAGCTGCTCTTCATGCAAAGTGGATCACCCGTTACTATCCACACTTAGAAAAATATTTGAATAACAGTTGTTTGCTGCCTTGTGACAGGTTTCCCTCCTCTTGATTTATTTTTGGGCACAGCCTCAATCTGTTTCTGCTTGAACAGTGCAATAGAATTAATTCCATAAATAACTTAGCACTTTTGTGTAGCATATCTAGCAGACAATTTTTTTATTTATTTTATTTTTTATTGGTGGATGTATTCTACTGTCAGTTGACACTGGGGTTTTTTGTGTGGCTTTTGAGTGAAGCCACCATAATCTGATGTTAATTTAAATGTCAAATAAAGAATGCACCTATGGGAGTCAAGGATCCTACCCAAGCTAATTATTCACTAGGGGGTCTACATTCTATGTTAATGAGGTAAAACATGCAAAAGACCAAATAGCTGAACATCAAAGCCGCTATAAGTGAACATGCAAGAGATTTAAAAGTAAAAAAGCCCTGTACAGCACTTTTTCAGTATGTGTAGATAAAAAGGGAGGTACTTAGATGGCTTAAAGCAATAATAAAATATGAATTCAGAGCCCTAAATGTCAGTGTAGTGAGGAGAGACTTGAGCTATCCACAAATCAGGACTCTGCACGTAGCACAACTATAAAACTGATGGAGGTATGCAAATGTGGAGGTGCAATGTAGTATTAACAATTTCCAAAGAGGGATAGGTCAGTCTTATGAACGGGTATAAAATTTAGACAACCTTGATGTACGCTATGGAAACCTGCAAAAAACCTGCTATTGCCATCCTCATTTTCGTTTGAGTATTTGGCTTGGCAGTTTTTTTGGATCACCACCATAACAAGGACTGTGCATCTTTCATCTGCATAAACTGGTAAGTTAAATGCTGCTGTTGACTGTTCCGCAGGTTGACTTTACTCTGGTCCTGCACGCGTGTCTGCCACCTTGCAGTCACACTGACCTGATGTGTTAGGTAAGGGCAGCAATTCCCTGGTGGTCTTGAGCAAAGTCTGCTGAAAGCAGGAGCTAGGGGAGCTGTGCTGACAATCTGCATGTTTGAGTGAAATCCTTGGGTTTGGGTGGGGTTTTTTGTGCGGGTGGGTAGTTTGGGTTGGTTTTTTTTGTTTAATTGTTTTTTGTTGCTCTTAGTTTTGAGGTTTGCTACGATTTGAAAGCTATAGAGTTGGCAAAGAGGGACCATATCTAGACTGTTTCTTATAATGCCAACAAAGAGTATGTTTTGTAATGGTGAACAAGAGCAGGCAGTTATTGAGATTTTTTTGTGAAAGCCTCTCTGAGATCAACAGAACTGGTATGGGGGTGTTTATGTTCCTCTAGTGTTTTATATGACCTGTAGACCATTACAGAACTAAGTGTTTAGTGAGCACTGAGCAATTCTCTGTTTACTGCAATGGTACTGATAAGATTGTGAAACTGGCCATTGCAAAGCATTGTAGAGCATCGAAAAGGCCCCTCCAGAATGGCTGACACCTCCTATAAATCTAAAGAAATAATAAAAGTAGAAAATGTGTGTTGTGCCCAGAATACACAGACAATAACAATTCACCTGGGAAATACCTTCTGACTGATTCACTGATTGGTAAATGGCTGATGAGATCTGAGAATAGTCAGGAAACAGTGGTGCAGAAAAGGAGGAGTTTTTCTTCTTTGAACTTTTAAATATTTGCCCTTTAGGACCAGTTAGTAGACTTCTCATGAATCAGAAGTGGATTCTTTGTTTGTTTTGTAAAAAAGCAACAGAAAAAGAACGTTTATTTTTGTTTTATTATGAAAATTCCCTTCCCTATTATATTAGTCTTTACAGTAAAGTGTATTACCTTTGTTATATATATACTTATATAAAAGTTCCCATTCTACACTATAATGTAATGAGGTAGTAGAATTTTACTGGGGACTCTGGTATTGTTCATGGTTAAGAAAAACAACCTAAAAGACAGCCCAGGCCTGGAAAATAAGGACTTTGCTTCCTGGAAGCTTAGAGCTGTCCATGAAGGATAAAGGATACACCTGGGCAACCAAGATAAGACCAGCATCCTCGCCTTGCTAAGACATCTTTGAAACCCTCCCAGTGTTGTCTGGCATCACAGATAAGTAACTATAGCAAGGCTGACTCAAGGGACATCTGGATCAACAGACAGTATCAATAATGCTGCAGAAATGTGGTTGCTTTGCAAAGTTTTACTATGATTAGTAATTGGTAGTGTGGGTGCTAATGATTAGTCAAATCATGCTGTACCTGAACATTTGAAGGATATGAAACCCCTGTGTAAGACCCCAATTTGGCTGGGACACCTCATGCACATGAATAAACATTTACTCTTGTAATTCTATACTTTAAGTCCTAACCACTCTCCTCAGTTGGCATGGGCCAGTTGTGAATTTTCGCGACAGTTTCCACTTATCTCACCCTATACTTCTTCTCACCGTGTCGTTTCTTATGTCTTTCAGTGCCTGGTTTTCTCACACTGATTCTATTTTCCTCTCTATTTCTTCTTCATTGCTGCTTTTAAGAAAAATTGAAAAAAAAAATTCTACATGGCATTCTCCTTTCATAGTCTCCAGTGACTTCTAATCCTTCTTTTCCCTTCAACTCTTTCTTAATCACTTCTTTCTTTGCTTTCTCATATATTTTAAAATATTCTTGGTCTTCCTCCTTCTTCCTGCTTTCTTCCTTGTCAAGATGTTCACCTCTTCTCTCTAGATCCAATATTCCCAGTCCCCTCTCTATGGACTCTTTATTTTGCCTTTCTTCCCTGCAGTTACAATTTTCCAATATGCTTCCACATGCATCTAAGAGAGGGGAAAAAAAATAATATTCAATTCTCTTAGTGCTGATTATGAACCCTCAGGCACCAATCCTCTCCATCCTTCTCGTAGCAGGTGCTTTGTGCCTGCACATAAAGTTGCACTGAGCAACAGGGATAGCTAATAATATTCCTGTGCACATTCTGATTCAAACAGTAAATCAGATATGTATTGAGGATTTCAGGGTTGAGAGGGATAATATTATGCTCCTTTTTCCACCTCCTACCTTGAAATAATGTCTAACCTTTCTGGCCTCCTCTGGTAATGTGATCTTGAATAAATAGAAACAAAGGAAAAAGGGGTTAGAAGAGGGAGCAAGGTTGGATAGATATTACACAAAAGAATGAAAAAATCCTGTTGTTTGCTACTGAGACAATACTGGATCCATGATTAGTTTCAGTGTTTTTCTGGCCATGTGAGCTGCTGTGAATGAGCCAGACTTTCAGATGTTTCACATGCATATAGTATATTTTGCATGATTGTGATTTCTAGTTGTACTTAGCTATATATACACATCCTTTCAATGATTTATCAACCTTGCAATCCAGTGAAAGAAGAAAGGTTTTGTTTTCCTTTTTACATGATTATATTTTATTCTCTGTGTTTGCATGGTCTAAATCTCTCTGTTCATTTTGCATTATCTGTCTCAAGAATCTGAAAATCATGAGAGCCTCAAAGTTAGGCTGTTAAATCAAAATCTGTGATTTTTATTCTGAACTTCTAGGCACCAATATTTGTGCAATTAGTTGTCTCAGAATGATGAGCAGACCAGAAGCATAAACAGCTTCAAGTGGGTTTAGGAATACTAACAGAAGTTTACAGCAGATACTGACACTCTGATTCAAATGTAACCCTAGTTTTGAAGGTCTCACTAAGTTGAAGGCTGCTTGAAGCTGGAAGGGGGTGTTGGATTGCCTTATACTTGCACTAATCTGTATGCTGTGAACAATTGCTATTGGATTTTGCCCCTCAAACAAGGCAGACTGTGAATGTTGATGAACTCTTCTTCAACCATTGCCCAGATGACACATGTAGCATGTCTGGTAATTAACATGTATTGACAAAACCATGTTTATAGGCTACAAGTTGGTGTAGGAGTTTTCCCTTCCATGTCTGTAGTTTTCTGAGTCTCTATGAGATTGGCTAAAACACATCACAGATCTTGGGATTTGGAAAAAAACATTGGGTTGGCAGCACTAGGTAATGTATGGTGAGTCTGACATTTCTTGAAATATGGTTGGTTTTCTAAAAATACAGGCTTTCCGTTCCATGGCAGTGCTGGATGGCATGAGCTAGAGGTTGCACAGGAGGTTCTCATGTGCCTCAGCCTGCTGTTCAAGCTGATGGGAAAACAGTGTGTGCTTGTATTGATTGCAACATGCTTTCCCTCTTTCACAGATGGAATTTTGTATTCAGAGCTTCTGTGAGGTGAGCTTTCTACGTAGCTACAGTTGTTTGAAATACTAAGATGTGTGTTTTGGTGTGGGTTTTTTGTTTATTTTTTTTTAACACTGGTTCTCTGTAAGCGTTGTGTTGCCTGATGTTGATCATGCTTGTTTCCTAGTGCCTTTGAAGAAAGGCGAGGGTCCTCAGACCTTCTGGAGTGGTAGATCTTTTCTTATTGGCCCCAGCATGCCGAACTCCAGCTCTTCAGCCTCGCTTAGCAGCAAAGGAAGTGTGAGGTGGTCTGTAGCATGTGAGCCATCAGGGTTGCTGCCTGGGGTCCTTAACAATCCCATTTGGGTCCCATTACAGAGCTCTTACATGCAGGCTTCAGCTGAGTTGAGCACGCTGTCACCTCTAAGGATATGTTTAAATTGCCAGGACTGTGTGCTCTGGTACTGACCTGGAGTGAGGGTAACACCTCCCGCAATGTAGTGGTCCAGGGATGTGATGTAGCCCCTGAGAGGATCTGTCACAGCCTCTGCTATGATTAGTTGATGCTGTGAAGCATGAAATAGCATTTGCTTTCTGTGCTGCAGGTATCAGATAGTGTGTCCTTCTTATTGCTCCAGTGGTGTGACAAACAACTGTATTTCATAAACTGGCATTTTCAAAGAGGTCCTGCTTGTTGAACGGAAGCCAATTAACATAAAGTTTAACCAGCAACAGCATATGAAACTCTAAAGCTAATTAATTTTAATGGTGAAAAAACAGCTTAAGAATGATTTGGTGTCTGGAGCACTAATATATCACATGCTTTAGTTTCATTTTTTTGCAGCCCTGCTTACCCTAGAGAATATAAGATTTTGACCTTTATTTAAAATGAGATTACTTAAAGGTGATCATTAGTTGAACGCAGTTTATCTGAGGGATATAGTTAGAAAACCATCTTTCTGGTAATGTGGGAAGAACTGAGGGTCTGTAATAGTTGGAAGATGCACCTATAAACAAATAAGAAGAAAAAGTAATGAAATCTGGTTTTCAGTTGATTGATTTTAGCAGAAGTGTATTTTAATGGGCTAAGAAGAAATAGGAGATTGTCTCAAATTCTGGAAAACAAATTATTGCAATGAGCTTACTTTGCAGGATACAAAATCTTGGACCAGATCCTTACCACTGAGCGAACTTTCAAAAACTAATTTGTGGGATTCTATCGCTATGGTTTGAATGATGCTCAGCACTTGTTTCCCTGCCTTCTTGGAAAATGTTATTTTGAATTAAAAATTTCTTACTTGTTTTTGCCTAGGCTATGAGTCCATTAAGTGAGGCCATGAGTCCATTTCATCAGCAACCAACCATATCTGTTTCTGGAACATGTAATTACCTGTTGTCAAATACAGGTAACATACAACAACTTGAGTATCTAATATAGGCACTGCACGTACTTGGCTTTGGAAGAAGACTACATAGAAGTCCCATAACAATAAAATCTGATGATCTATTCATATAAAATAATCCATTTATGTAGGTTGTGTTGGATTCAGATTTTGTCAGTTGCTTTCTCTGCTAATTTTCTGTCAGCTTTACTCAGGTTTCTCCTAGAGCGAGTCAATTATATAAGTTAAAGTGAATATTCACCAAATTATTTACCTTTAATATTAAAAGTAATGTACAGTACAATAACTTATTACATTTTTGTAGCTTAAATCCTTCCCAGTTTTCCTTTTTATATGGTATAAGGCTCGTCGAGATGATTACATTAATAATACATTACTATAAAAATTAAAGTGCATCACAGAGAACATGCTAATAGGTTTCATTGATTTAAACTTGTAAATGGGTGCTAGCAATCAGAAGCCAGGTGCAAGTCTGACTTCAAATGAACTGATAGTGATAACAGTGCCAGAATCATTGGCAAGATTTATAGCTCTGGTGTTGGGGGGGGAAGGTTAAGTATAATGAAGTTACTTAGAATTAAACTTAAAGAAAAATGTGAAGTGCATGTACTGGACTTTTGCAGAGATGCTTATTTTTGCTGTTATGAATTTAAACCTCAGTTTAGTAGTTTCACACTCTCCAATTTAATTTATCTTTGAATTATTTTCATATTTTAAGATTTAAAAATAGTTGTGGGGTAAGATTAGTCTTTTCCTATGTGGATGGTGGAAATAATTTTCTTAAGAATGAATTTACATTTCAAGGCATCAGAAAAACAGTGAATATTTAGCACTACTTAAATGCAGTACTCTGCTGTTAGGTATTGTTAGCCTTCCTACTTCCAGTTGCAGACAACGCTACCATTCTCTAAAAGTTGGGTAAAAATTGTAATAACCTTCATCTTTTCAAAGAAAAGAGAACAATCAACAGAAAACCTGATAGTCATTGATACGGAAAGATTATTTTGTTTAATTAACAAATAGGAATGTATTGTGCTTCGTAGAGATCTGGAGACATGTTCTTACCTGGGTCTCTCTGCGTTTTGATTTACAGGTCCACTTTAAGGTAATGTCACTTGAAAGTGACTTTGAACTTTCTAATGCGCATAATGTGCTGTTAAAACTTGGTCTTGGAGACAAACTTTAAGTCAGTGATTGTTGAATCTTCGTATGTGAAGTTTACTGCTGCATATCAGATTTCTTTAAGATTTTGCACCTGTCCAGAGTGGACTGCATTGTTTTGTGTATGAAGAGTGGAAGCTTGTGATTTGAAAATGAGGATATCATTAAGTGTTTTCTGGTCACTTCAGATAGTATGACTCGGATACTTTTTTTGTTATTTTGTCTTCTCTTGCAGACCTCTCCTACAACTTTAGTATTGTATCAACATGTTTAAGAAGCCCGGTCTTTGTTTATGGTAACCCTTGTTTTGTATTTATTTTCATAGTGTTTTTTTTAAATATTTTTATTTTGTTCCTGTCTCTGTCTTTGTACAGCCCTTCAGAAAGCTTATCTGGAATCTCTGCAGGATGCGGGGGAATATTGATATCTTAAGTGTACAGACCTGAAGATACGAGTGTAGGCTTGTGGAAAATCACAGAGGAAACTGGTATCAGATCTGGAAATTGAATCCAGATTTTAGCACATAACTGTAACAATATACATCAGCTGGCTACTATCCATGTCCTTATTTCCTGCAAATTTAAATTTTAGGCAGGGTGCATTGGAGATACTGGGCAAGATCAGACTATTGAGATTCTTGTGGCTTTTTGTAGAGAACTTTAAGTCTATAATATACCACTCTTCCTTTTTACAAGAGATAGTTTGAATCTGTGTGAAGGTTTACCCTGTGAACTTGCCAAGTAGCTGAACCAGATGTGCCTTGCTATGCAGAGATAAAGCAAGAACCTCTTTGAAGAAAAAGAGAGGGGGAAAAAACTGAAAATAGAGAATCCAGCAAAAGTAAATATGGGAATGGGCACATTAAATATGTCTTGAAATACGGTGGTTCATTAATTACTTGTCTGTTTTTTAGCTAGGGCATGGAAAATGATGGGGAGTGGGAAAAGACAGGCCTTGCACGTGGGACTCAGTCAGCATGGGACTTCATTGTTTATTTTATGTACTGGAGTGTGGACATTCCCAGGGTCAAATCCATGTGTGCTGCTTTTTAGGTAGTGCACTAACAGTGACAAATTACTGGGCACTGTCCCTTGCTGGTGGGAGAGAGCTGCTGCTCAGCCGTCCACCCTGCCCTCACACCTGATATGTGCTCCTGCAGATTGTCAGCACACATGTAGGCTTAAAAACTGTAAGAACAGCCTGTGCATGTTCTGCTGCTGCCAGAAGATTGTTTGTGGTATTTTTGTGTCACTTGGGTTCTACTATTTTAAATTATTTTTTTTTTTTCCTCTGTGGGTGTGTGCTTCGGAAACATCCAATAGACATCTAATACAGTGTGTATTGTAAGCTTGGTAATCATTTATAGATTTAACTACCCTGTAAAATTTGACAAAAGAATAAATGCAAATGACTTGGCTTGGCCGCCTGCTTAACTCAGGGCTTTGTGAGCTGTCTGGGAGGCTGTATGCATGGGAGGGGGAGAGAATTGCAGATTGATGGTAAAGAGGATGGGTCTTTAAAAACTGGAAATGAATGTCAGGACAATATATTAACTCAAGCCTTAGTTAAATCATTCACTGGTAAAGGAATAAGTCTCTATTAAAGTGTCATGGGCTATGTAGCTGTTTAATTCCTTTGTTTGCTGCCTCGCCTATGGTGGGGGTGCAGGGAAGAAGGCAGCTGCCTGTTTGCTTTGTCCTGCCTGCTGCGTGCTGGGTTCAATGAAGTCTGTGGAAGGAGGGTGACAGTTTGTTCCCAAGGGGGGAAAAGTGAACTTGCAGGAAGATAGTAATTCCTGGGAACAGCAAGGAGGAAACACTGGGGAGGACTATCTATGTGGCCCCTTTGGGTCTTGAGAGTGTTGGGGCTGGGGGGGAAGAAGCATTAGAGAAGGTGAAGGCATGAACTAAAGGCTCCTTTCGGAAAAGGCCATCAGAGCAGGGTGGAGATGGGTTTGCAAGTCTCTCTTACTGTTATCCTGCCTTACCCACCAGAGAGGAGTTGCCCCGGTTTTAAAAGGTCCTAGTTTATATTCTAATAAAACCCAGCACAGGAGACTCGAAGCCCTTTTCATTTTCTTTGGGGTGCTGAATGTAAGAAAAAATGTAGTCCAGGTTGTCTGAAAGGTTGTGATCAGCCAAGGACCATTTGGGCAAAGATTCCTTATTTTTGAGATCTGAGTGCATCGAGCCAACATATTCCATCTAGTTCAAGTCAGTCCCAAAACGCTGTACATGGTAGTGACATAAGTATTTATAGGTACCCTACGTTATTAGTGAAAAGTTGATTCAAATCATGTTGTAGTGCTGCATCACTTATTTCTCTAGAAACGCACTTAAAATTCAGATCAGGATGCAATGTTTTCTTTTTCTTAATCTTGCCCTGGAATGGATTTTCTGGTATTTTTTTTTTTATTTTTTACCGAAGAGGTTTGACTAAACAGGAAAGAATAAAAGGTGTTTGAGAGTTCATATTAGAAAGCTGTGTGTAGGGAGAGATAAGCTGAGGTTTGAAAAAATACAACAGTTAATTACACTTGAGGAGGTGGTGGTGGTAGACTATAGAGGGCTGATGTGTTTACCTGCAGTCTCCTGTTCTCTTGTCTACAATACACAAGGGAAAGAAAACAGGAAAAATGTTCCATGAGCATCTTTTTTTTTTTTCTTCACCTCCCTCAGAAGCATGTCTGATTAATTTCTAATACGGTAGTGGTGGTCGCATTATAAATGCTTCACGTGTATCACTTGTCCTTTTTGCCTACTGATGTTCAAATAAGAATTGGTAACTCAGTCATTTTTTATTATTTATTTTTACACAAAACGTTCATTGAAAGGAAGTTCAAAAACATGAACGCTAGTCATGAATTCATTATTATCAGATTATTCTCTTGTGCATTCTGTTTATGGCACTGACAGCACTGAATAACATTACTGGCCTTCTTAAGCAGCACCATATTATTATTATTATTGCCTAGTGTATTTAATTGTAATGTTCATTACAGGTTTTATGAGGTGTGGATTAAAGGTAAAAATCTCTGGAGTTGAGCTGCCAATAACCATGCTGTGGGTTTCAATTATAGAATAATTCTTCCAATTATTCTGCTTAATTTTGGGAAGCAAAGGTCAGAGGAATAAATTTTCTTTGTGTGAATAAACACTGGGGAAATTAGTGAGGACCTAAGTATTATCATATAAGACGACAATCTATTCTGTCAATCTAGATACTTGCAGGTCACAATGATGGAATATCTCCATGCAGTTTTATTAGCAATGATGCTGGTAGTCAGACATTTTAAGAGAGCCCCTGAAAACGCTCCCTGTGAGGATGGCTGCTCTGGTAAAGCCACTGCGGTATCCATAGGCTTTGCTGTGAACAGAGATAGGTCAACCCTAAGCAGTTTGGTGAATTTCATCCTGTTTTAATTTAATAGTATGGGAAAGACTAGAGAAGTGAATTTTATAGATGTGTGAAAGCTCCTACAGCTCCCTTGCTGTCTCCTGTGTAAGACTGCATCAATGGTGGTCAGCTCTCTGCCTTGATTTAGCAATAAAAATATTTTCCTACTCTAAAAGATGGGGAGGATTTGTTGATACTTTTAGATTTCTCCAGAGCCTCTGAGGAATAGCTACAATATAGGAATAGCACAAAATATTACTAATGGGAAAGTACTTCTTTGGGTATTTGGTGATCTTCCTGTGTTTCTGCTTCAATTAAATGCTAAACAATTCTGTAGATATTGGAAATTGCAAGTTGCAAGTACACAGGCATTAACCACATATTAAATGTAATATGTAGAGGGCAGCGATGACATCAGAGTCTTCAGGTGCTCTCTTTAGATACTGTTGTTCAGTTCCTCGGGAGCTAGATGCAGCTGTTGGCCACCAGCATGTCTGAGCCTGGAGCAATTGGCCCAGGGAGCTTGGGGTGCCCTCAGAGGCCTTTGAAACATGACTTGGCTGGACCTGAGCAGCCTGGTCAGACTTTGAAGCCAGCTTTGCTTTGTGCAAGGAGCTGGACTAGATGGCCTTCAGAGGTCCTTTCCAATCTAAGTCCTTTTACAATCCTATGACTTTCCTAAAATGTGCTTTCCCCCATTTCTGCCTGCCCTCCGTTCTGTGTTTCTTACCCTGTTTCCTTTGCTGAGAAAGTTTGCGCATCAGAACCACCAGACGGTAACTAAAAGTGTAACTCTCCACTGTCTCAATTAGTCTTGCTGTGAATGCTGTCTCAGCGTTGTGAACACGTATGTGGAGATGTTCATAATGGCTAATGGAATACAGCTGAGTGAAAATACATGATGTTATATAAAGACTGATACTTGAGAACATGGGAAAGGATAAGAAAAGATAAAAGGCATCCAGTTTTTCAGAAGAAAAGCTGTAATGGAGATCTGTCAAGAGGAGACCTTTGGGTGGGAAATGAAGAACAGTTTTATTCCTGTGTATAAATAGAATTCAGAGCTCCCAGACACAGTGAAATAAAAAAGCAAAGAGATTTGTCACTTGGATTTAAAGGAAATGTGGGAGATTTATGTCCCTACACTAAAAAAATCTCATGTATATAAGCCAGCCAACCATTTTAGTTTTGTCAAATGAGAGGGGAGTAATTACTCATTCTGGTTGATGTTCTATAAAGGAATGTGCTTATTCAAACTAGATGCATCTGATAGAAAATGAAAAGCTTTTTCTTTTTTTTTGCCTTTATAAAAATCTGGTTCCTTTCTCTATGGTGACATTTAAAAGGAAGAAAAAAAAAAAGTAGTAAAGATCATCCTAAAAATAACCCCCAAACGAAAAACCTTCTCTGCAGAGGAAAAAAAAAAGTAATTAATTTTAACTTGTTTAACATAATAAAAAAACAAACAACCAGGGAATAAGAGTTGTAAGTGAAACCTCACTATAGAGTTGCAAGATCAAATGATTTGGGATATGCTGTGGATCACCAACAAATTGAGATGGAGATCTTAATCTTTGGGAAGCATTATTTTAATTTTCCTTTGAGTTATTTAAACGTGAATCCATTTACACTTACCTTGTATAGGGAAAAGGTTTTATGAGAATCTTAGGACGGGCTTGCTCCCAGAAGCAGAGGTGATGGCTGGACTCTGACAGGTGCTCTAATTGTAGGTGGGGCCAGAGCTGGAGTTTGAACAACCTGGTGAAGAACAGGGAAGGGAATTTTTAAATGCAAGACTGGTTTCCTTTATTTTTCGGAAATTTTAATGGGACCTTGCCAATCCTTAGGTTTTTCTTGCTGGTCATGGTCACTGGACATCTCACTTGTGCAGAGTTTGTTGGAAGGGAAAGGCTGCTGTTGCCAAACTTAAGCATAGGAGCATATTAGTCTTAAATTTGTGTGTTTATGGGTTCTCCTATTACTTTCAGAGCCTCTACACAGTACTGCTGAAGCATAATTTTCATAGTTTTAGGAATTTTACGTAACTACTTTGTGTCTGAAGAGCCCGTTCTAGCTAGCTTTCCTAGCAAATTATCTGTGTAGTGATTATGATTTTTGTGTCATGTAAGAGTTTTTAGAAAGATGATTGCTCTTCACCAAAATACTGTATTTTTTTTCCTTCTGCTTATACTTCAAAATTTAAATATGCGGAAATGGGTATTTTTCAGCATTTTGTGGAAGTGATTCTTTTATGCCTTTCTTTCCTCATTGAGGTGATGACATCCATTATATATGTAACCAGAGACTGGCTATTACTGCACATCATCAGGGCATTATGTCGTGTTGTAAATATTACCCATCCCTCATGATTGTGGCTAAGTTCAGATTGTGTCTCTTTCTTCTATGCTACTTGAGCGTGGGTCTTGTGCAAGTGAAATCTGAGAATCAGAAAATAAATAGTCCTGAAACTGTTTATAGGCATCAAACAAGTTGGTAATAACTGTATTTTATATCTAACATGTATTAAGGGGTCCTCATCGTGCGTGAGGTTAGTTATGCTTTAGTGTAGCCAGGACAAGGCCCATTGCCATCTCATGCATATATGAAACCATAATGAGATTAGTGGGGAATTGGGTTAAAAGAGTGAACATCTTCAATTTGAAGGAGACATGTAAGGCTTCCTGTGGCAGTGTGAAGCTCTAAATGAGAACCGTTTTAGTGATCCCTGTGATTGGGGAAAGGAAAGGAGAAGGGGGGACAGGGAGGGGTAAACATCTGTGAGGGACTTTTAAAAATCTCTTACTGGATTCTCTAAATAAATCCCATTGTGTCTACAGAAGTAATTTTATCAACGAGTTCCAATGTGTTTTCTGACAGGATGTGTTTGAAAAGTGGAAACACACTTTTATGCTTTTAAAAGTCATGCTGAATTTATGTTAAAATATAATTTTTTTTAATGACAATGGCATTCTTGAAATAGTGTGTTTCTCAAACTACTTTTGCACTTTTTCTAGTAATAATTTTGTGCAATTTTTAAAAGTACTGAAGTTTCTTACTGTTGTGAAATACAAAATAAATACATACAAGCTAATAATTTTACAATTACCATCTTTGAAACTCTATAATAAATGTGTAA
>JAOXJM010000001.1:41555650-41570647 GCA_026413425.1 Tringa solitaria
ACTTCAGTCACTAGCACCTAAAATGGCTGGTTTTCCTTCTTCCTGTGACCTTAACATTCTTAATCAAATTAAGTTTTCCAGGATGGTTTTGTCAAATTCATCTAGATGTTGGATTCTCCAGGATGTTTATCTTCAGTAGGCTGTTTGGGAAAACACCATTTGCTGTAATGTCAAATATTAAACACTTTGAGAAGAGTAATTCATAACGTTAGAAGTCTTCAAGGAGTAAAAGTATAAATATGCCATAGTCCAGGCTGGTAGCATGGGCTTTTGAAGGACAGACGCTGTGGGGAGGGTATGGAAAGACAATACAGTATGAACAACTTGCCTCACACAGAGTCTTTGAGCTATAGGGTGGATGCATATGCTCTTCTGTAGCTGAGGTTAGGCTGAGCTTTGAAGGACTTTCTGATATAGCTCATCATCAACTGAAAACGAAGTTATTTTAGGTATTTTTCTAAAGAAGGCTATTGACTATATCAAGGAAAAAAATATCACTGTGACAGGAAAATATATGTGGCATTGGAAGAAACTCATCTTTTTCTATGGGTACTTGGTTTTGGAATCTTTTTTCTGCTGAGATGGCCTCTAATTCTCTGTTTTCAGTACGTGAATGAGGACCATGAGAAGCTCTACCAGATGTGTGGTGTTTTTCTGTTTCCTGAAGCATGGGGAGACTGATTGCCAGACAGGACATCACTGATTAACTCCAGATGTACCGCGACAGTAGCACTGTGTGCTTGGGTGTACAAATCAAATGCACATCATTAAATAGTGGCAGTAGCAGTATGATGATGGGAAAAGGAATGTCTGTGTTTTAATATGATCAGTCCTGTGCTAATATAGTACACGGTATGACCTGGTACAAGACTATTATAAAGCAGTTCAAGCAGTAACTCAAACTAAAAACCGATGGGTGAAGATTTCAGCATTTTTCTTCTGAACATTTCTTGAATGGTATCCTATCCTCAGGTGTATGCATTAACACAGAAAATAGTGCTGAGTCTTTACATATGTTTAGGGCTTTAAAAATATGTGTTTATGGATATTCAGCAAGCATACCTGCATGATGAAAATAAAATGGCTTACAGGGGAGTTGGATGACACCAGAGAGTTTCCAAGTCAAAAAGAAAAGCTGGAAAAGTAATCTGTTCTGTACAGGTGAATAGGGCTCTGGTGATGAAATAATGCGGAAGTGTGGAGCAGAGCAAAGAATGGGAAACACTTGCTTTTCAGAGACAGACTGCAACTCATGAAGTCAGGGTTGATTAGTTTTCCGTGCAGCAATGACATGACTCTCAAATCATTATAATAGTGTATTTTCTCACCTTTTCTGAAGCATGGGATCCTAAATTTGCAATAGAAAACACTAGTCAAAAAATCACAGTTTTCCAGTATCTATGATTCTCTTCATTTCATATGTTTTGGTGCACTCTTTACTTCACTGTCAAAAGCTGTATTATCTTATTTTCCCTTCAGTGATTTGTGTTTCTTTCGGCTTCCTTTAGATGTTAACTCTTTTGTCAGTTCTGCTTCCTTTGCTGTCTTTAGAGCTGAAAACTTAGTAATCCAGAGAAGGTGTTATTAATTAACCTAGTCTTTTTCAAGATAACCTATAGAATCTAAAAGCAACAATGCAAACTTCATGGTCATTGATGTACTAATTCAGAATTTTAAACGTAATTGTAACTCAGACTTAGTGGCCTTCTGCTAGTAAGAACTTTATAATAATTCAGCAAATGATGGATCATTTGATTAAGTAGAAACCAAGGGCAGCTACGTTAAAAAGGTACTTCTAAAGGTGGTAAAAGAAAGGATGCCCAGTAGTAAAGACTTGGAGCTTTTGGTTTGACGTGTTTTACTGTAACTAATTTTTCCTCTTTTTTTTTTTTTTTGGTATGCTGTATTGCTAGATGGCTCTGTTCTTGTTCTTTTATTTCTGCTGGTATAGCTTGTTTGCTTTCTTCTCTTGGGAAGCTTCTGATGTACTGAAGTTTTATTTAGCCATTGCAGCATGCTTTGATGCACTTCCTTCAGCATTAGATACCGAAACCTTTCTAATCTTAAACTACTTGTGTCCTGTCTATTTTCACTGCAGAGTACTCCAAAAATAGTCCAGTGCAAGTATATTTACAGTAATGCTATCTTATTTTTGTAGTCAGAGGTTAGCATTTTTTAGGTTTCATTCTTCATATTTCAGTAATTAAAAATGACTCGTGTATCCTTAGTCACCAATATTCAGTTTAGTCATCATTAAGTTAGTCATTACAATTTATCACCTAAAGAAATATAGTACGTAGAGACTTCTACTCTGCAATATATATTTCAGATGTACAGCATTACATACCATAGCATATGGTTAGTTGCAAGCCCAGTTCTGCTCTGCTTCCAAGAGGTGAGTGTTCCCTGAGGATTTTTTGTAGCTCTATCTCATCTCCAGCCAGGGCATGATTTGGAGAGAATTTTTCACAAAACCGAACTTCTGGCTAGACTATACCTTTACTTTCTAGTTCCACAGCTGATAAGCAGGCTTTTTTGAATTGCATGGAGTTGACTGTAAGTTAAAACAGCCTCTAAACTGCTTTAATTTTCAGTAAAGATCTGTTGTGGCCAATGCACTGAGTGTAAATGTGATTTCTACCTCTGCTTGTGCTGGACTAGATTGGAAGATTTAGTCTCCAATTTAGGGATGCCAGAATTTTGAGCATCTGTTTTGAAGTGACCATAGTTTTGAAAAGGCCACATTCAGTGTCGTGAACTGGCCCGCATGGTGGGGTTGTTTTGAGCCAATTTCTGAACTTCCAGTGTAACTCCATGAAACACAGATTGTCAAGTACAACAGTGCTACTGACTGAATATAAAGACAAATTAAGCCAACTATTATGGTGCTCAGAAAACATCTGCTAAAGAAAATCAACAGTAAAGATAAAACAATTGAGTTCTCTCTTCACTTGACCCAACTGTTAAAGAGCTATCATAGTGACCTGTCCATTAGTAGCCAATTTATGAGTCTTTCAAAAAACAATTTTCTGAGGCTTTAGTAATAACTTTCAGACAGCTTTCTAATCTCCCTTTACCTATTTATTTTCCAGCAGATATTATATTATAAAATCCATTTGACATTTGATGGCCTGGCTGGAGTGCAGGAGTGCATCACATAGGTTTTGTCCCTGTGGCTGAGTTTCAGCAAGAAGAACTAAGTGGAATATAAACCTCATAGGTCGGCCTCTTCAGTTTGCACCTGTCATGATCACAGGGTGGATTGAATGCCAACAGACAATATGAAAAGAAGGCATAATAAATGGGTTACAGCATTGTCAGGTTACCCATTGTCAGTGGGTCTACAGATTGTGATGCAGAATGGTAAACTCTCGGTAGTTTGCAACAGTCTGGAATACAATTGTTCTCTTTTAATAGAAGCGTAACATAATACAGGCATTGCAAAATTTTCGTTAATAAAAAACACCCAACTGTAGGGGTGCGAGATTTATGGGTTTGCTAATATTATGTACTAGAAATATAGCATAGTGATAAAATGACTTTATGGAAGAGAAAGAAGCTGTAAAAAAGGTGATGAATAGGCACTGTGTGTGTTAGTTCATTTGCTTGTTTTTCATTGTTCATGAGAAAACTATAGAGACAGTTTGAATCATCTAATCTTTCATTTTAGTAATTTTACCTCAGTTTACTAGTAGTCTTAATCTTACCAGTAGAAAATTCACCCTGGAAGGTAAAGCCATAGGATGCACAGCTGATTAGGCCGTGAACAGATTAGTTGGCTCACATATGCAGGAAATAAATTGCATTTGTCCAATGAGGTCATTAAAGGAAGCAGCATAAGGGAGTTTGGTGGCAAAACAGGGGAAGGCTAGCTTGAGATGAAACCAAAGAAATGGACTTGTTGAAAGAAAGTAATTATGCATATGTGGATATTTGTTCCTTTAACTAGTACTTTCTAGATTTGGAAACTTTTTTTCAGTCTAGTGCATGAAGTTTCTCTGGCTTACGTTTCTTTTTGCTAAATTCTGGGTTTGAGGAAAGGCAGCATGATATCAGGTTGGTGGACTACTTTATATGCGTGGATTTATTGTTGCTTGATGTGATTGAATGTAGCAGTACTGAAATACCAAAATAAGGGTACTGTCTTGATCCAAAGCCCACTGAGATCAACAGGAAAAAAAATAAATCACAGAATTATCAGCTTTTGGTCAGGCCAGAAAACTTCCCCTTGTAAGCCTGAAATCCAGATATTTTTCCACTGACCTAGTGCTAATAGATCTGTCATTACAATATCTCAACTCCAATTACAGGGGTTGTTGGAAGTATTATTGCTCTGTTTCTTCTGTCTGTGTTATTATCTTATGTCAATTGTGGTGTAATCCCCATCCTCATGTGCTGTCTAGTAAACTATGGTGATCTATGTGATGTGGGTTAATTGAAGGGAGAGGAAGTCCTGCGAATCAGTGGTAATAAGCATTAGCAGATTATAATGTTTTATTGGCTCCTCATTACACAAGCTTTGAAATCTGAGGAAGACTTTCTTCCAAAGGTGGGGGGGCTGGGAAGGAGGATCTGCATTTCATATCAGCTGCTGTACCAAGCTACCCTCAGGCTAGCATATTTGCTCTTTCATTTTTTAGCACGTGTTTGGTATCTCTCCATCTTAAAATCTGGTTAATTTATTTTTGTGTTGTAGCACTATTAATTTTTGCCTTTTGGAATAGTTTGAATGCCAGGTGTTTAGAAGTAAGGCAATGAGAGCCTGGTTTTAATTTGGGTAAAAACTCTTACTGTTGGGGGATGCTGAAAGAAAGGACATCATGTAAAAGAATTAGGATGCATCATTTTTAGCAACTGACATGTATCTTAATAACCCTTTGCTCTAATTGGCATTTTAATTAAAGATGACATTTTAATTGGTTATTTTACCAATTTAACTTGGTTATTAGCATAAGTTACTCCTTTCATTACTGATAATTCATCTATGCAATCTCCATAACCCTACTAGGTACTTTCAAGTAGTATTTTGCTGTTCTGAAGAGTCTGAAATCCTGTTTTGTTGCTCTTCCAGTGCACTTCCTGGTGTATACACTAATGTCTACTATTTTAAAAAGTAGGCTTATTATATCACAGTATCAGAGATGAATAAGAAAAAATGTCTTAATAGCAAATAATTATAAATTAATTATCAATGTTGGTACATTAAGCCTTTTAAATGCAAACCAGATGTGCAATATTACTTACAGTCTGCCTGTCATGTATTGTTTGGCTATGCAATTTCCAGACACTTGAAATACAGTCTTACGATTTTTACTTCATTATTCTTAACCTATCCTGGTTTTGTGTTAGATCTTAATTTCATATTTTGAATTTTACATGAAGGAAAACAAAAAAAATACTGCTATGTCTGAAGTTACCCTTCTACAAAGTAAGAGAGTGCCAAATATTCACAGGGAACAAAGAAAACACAAGTACTGTACACAACCTTCAAAAAAAACCCCCAAACAACCAAAACACAAGGATGGGGCAAAGGTATATGCTTAATGAGGTTTAATAAAACTGAGAATTTTGTTTTCCCTTTGGAAAAAAAGAGCCTTGGGTTCATTAGGAAAGCTAGAATCTTCAAAGCAGCCCACAGGAGCCTAGATGGGGCCTTGAATGGGGCTTTGAAAATCCAAGCTTAAGAAAACTTACCCTCAGCAGCTTTAAGTTCTCCATTATTATATTTTGCTCTTTAGGAAGCTGTCACATTGTGCCACAGAGGATAGAAGTGTGGGTGAAATGATTGTCTCTATTCTTTAAATGCTTCACAGGAGCCTTTTGAGAGCTAATTAATATTAACCACTTGAAAATTGCCTGGTGAAAGGCACAATACAAATGGAATATATGGGAAAAGTTCTTTATCATGAAAGCAGCGAGCTATTTTTAAATACTTGTGCAAAAGAGGGCTCCTCTGAGGTGCCAGATTGACAGCGCTGCCTGATCTGTTACCCACAGAACATATGCACCGTGGGCAGTAGTACTGCAAGTTATCCTGACAGTGTTTCTGCCCAGTCCTAGATGGCTTGCCTCCAGCTTCCACTCGCCTCTTGGCTCTGCTAAAACTGCCAGTTAATACTTGCTTTTGTGACGGTAGCTTTTTTACTGTGGATAGTTGCCTGCTGTGAACAGGATGGAGAGTATCTTTCTCCGTTTCATTTTTCATCCTGCACTAATGAGGAACATGGTGTTAAATGGTTTGTCCAGCTCAACAACAATTTTGACATACAGGAAAGAACAAGCTCACAAATCAAGGTGATGAAACGTGAATCTCATGGTCACCACCATTAATTCTTTCACCATTTCACGTAGAGACAGAAAATTGTGTTCCTGCTAGTGCAAATGGCTGCTAAGATGCTTCTTAGCTTGATTATAGAAGCTGGAACAGAAAGTGATTTGCTTATAAAACATTGACAATGTTTTGATTATGTATTATTCTTGACGATATGCAGAGAAATGTCGCTGTAGGTATGTAATGAAAACAATTTCAGATGATAGATTATAATATGGATCTCTGTATTTTGATGTTATTATGCTACTAACATCTGTAGTAAACTGTACAGATAAGTTATCTTTGCTACTGCTATTTATATGAAGCAGTCATGAAAATGGGCTCTGTTTATTTTTTCAACTCATTTCATTAAAGGGTAAGATGAAAAAGGGATGAGAGAGAGGAGTCATGACATTTTTTTGTTTGCTCTTACAAAGGAATAATCATGTTCAGGGTAAGCAAGTGCATTCATAACACAGAGATCCTGGTGGTTTAACCAGATTTTTAAAAATTGCTTTAAATATAACTTTTGGTTTTTTTCACTTGTGACTAGCAGTTGCTTTCATGGCTCGTGAGAAGAGTGCCTGATATTGCTCTCACGGATTTTCTTGGTGTATCAACTCAGACAAAGAAAAAGCAGAAAATAACTGTTCCAGCAAAAGTATTGATGTTTTTCTTGGGTGTCCAGCACTGCACTGGGGTGCTAACAGCATCTTATGCAGTATAGCTAAACCTTGAGCAAATTAATACCCAAATTAATGGCTATCTTGTAGCAATATGAATCAGTTCCTCCAGGCTGTAAATACTAGAGTGCAATTTGAATTTGCCAAGAAGTTATTCATAGAGATATCTAGTTGAGGTGATTGGGGCTGGCTTTTTTGTGACTATTTGTTTACAGCATGGAGGACTATGTTTTATTGCTTACAGAATTTGCTTTACCCATCCCTTTCTCGAGCTCTTATGGAACACAGAGCCTTTTCTTTCTTCAGTTACGTTAACTGACCAGGTAATGAATTTTCATGATGATTCTTGTGCAAAAGACTGTTCTGCTTCCTTTTATCTCGGAATGCTATGTGCGCAAATGTGTAGTTGCTGAGTTGTTAGGCTGTTTTGCTTTCTGCTCTTGTTTTGGAGAAAGCTTCTGTAGAAATTCTTCTGTAACCTCAAATATTTCACAGCTTTCCCTTTTATTTCTGTCCTCAAGGGTTTGATATTAGAGATCTACCTTCTATTGGAGGATGTCTGTGCAAAATAGTCTTGTGGCCAATCAATGCTACTCCTAATCTGGCAGGATAAAGCCGTGTATTCCCTTCCACTCCAGGGGTCTGCCTTAGCTGCCTCTGCAACTCCCCACCACCTGCCAAGAAAAGACCAGGCTTGGCTCTGTGACACAGTGGTATGGGGAATTAGGCAGTGGGCTGCCAGGCTAGTAAAGGCAAAGATGCTCAAATTAAATTGAGATGTTCTCAGTCTGTTTTGCTGAGAAATAGGAGAAAGGTCTCTTTGTGCGAACTGCAGTATCTGAGCTAGCTTGGTAAGCTGCGTGGTGAGACTTGTTTCTGATGACAGCAGGCATCTAACATGCTGTAGGTTTAACACTCTCAGGCAGCGTGCTTTCCTCCTGGTATTGGTTTCTGGGAAGGATGAGCTGTCACCATTCTTGATGTGTGTAGAGAACAGAGGTCTCCCGAGATAAGGTTGTTCATTATGCTTCCTGTAGAACCATTAAATTTCTATCAGTGCAATATGATCCACTCCTTGGGTAGAGACATTGTTTTCTGAACCTTTTCTTCTAGTGCTAGTCTCCACTTCTGATTTTTTTTAATTGTTATTTTTTTAATATTTCAATCTATAAACAGGGAGAATGTAGAAATATGTAAGTAGTAATAACATGGTATTTTTATGCAGAATCTCACAGTGACAAGATGAAAAACTATGCATTCTTACTGCATTATCCGGTATGTATAAGCCTTTGTAAAATGAGACATCATTCATGTGTTGCTTTGTATAAATTTGCTGGATTTTGGATGCAGTGCTCTATTTTTAAAAGCACATCACTATTGTGCCAGTATTTCAAGGTGGTTGTTATTATTTTATGGCAATAAATGTAACAATCTTTATATGGATTGAGGTTGTTTAGGCTGTTTCATCTAAACAACTAAAAGTTGGTTTTAGATATGGAAAAGCAAATAAAAACATTGATATATTATTTACCTGATACCTGTGGGCATGCTATGTAGTACTGGTCATTGAATTTGTGAGTTTGTAAAAAAAGCATGGAGTATTTTTGTGCATAACAACAATATTCTGTGTATATTGGTTATATTTTTAGATGCAGTAATATGTTCAGAATTACCATTTTACTCTGAAATGTTATTGGCTGACAAAAATTAATAGGACTGGGACATTTATAGCGTGAAAGTTTTTAATTGTAGATAATTATATAATGCAGTTAGTTGCAGAAAGTTCTTTAGATAGATATTGTTTCTGTGACAGAGTATATAGTATATTTTACAGAACTGTTTATATCTTCTTTTTGCCAGTCTGAGCATCTGGTGAACAAATTAATTAAATTTAAGCATATAATTTCAGAAACCAGATTTTCTTAAAATACATACTCACCCAGCTGCTAAATATCTCAGAGTTTTTTCACACATGCTTTGTGATTAATAGTAAGTTAATGGTAAATTCAGGTTATTATACACCTGAGATACAGTTATTATCCAGCTAAACACTCTTCATAGTCCTTAATAGACTCGGTCCGTGTGTGTTTGATCGCATGAAGTAATTGTGCTTATTTTGTCAATGTGGATGATCTCTGACCTTCACATTTGTTTATCTTTTGAATGATACATGTTCTGCATGGTGATTACCAGTCACGTCTGGGAGACTGACAATATTTAGATGTAAATACAGCAGTGCAAGCAGTGCACGTTTGTGGTCTAATTCAGCAGTGTGTTTGTGACATGAGTCATGTTTTAATAATTGGGAGGGCAAATTACATGACAGCTGTCTCAACAGAGAAAATAAGAATTGTTTGCATTGTTAATTAGCATTTCTTTTTTCTTTAATTACTGGATGTTTCAAACATACTTAGTTAATTTTTTGGCACTTTTCGAAGGTCTGGAACATGTATTTGTTTAAAAAGAGGAACATATCCACTGGTAAGCTTTCAAACTGGGTGAGCTTTAGATCAGTGTTATATGTGTAGCCATTACAAGAGGAAAGGGAGATTTAGCAGTATAATTCTCTGGGTTATTGGACTCCTTGAAGAAAGGCTGTTAAGGGTAATATTTGTTGCTCTGTACATGTTAATGCTTATATTTCTAAATATTTTTATAGGCTTAGGGATAAGCTATAGTAATTTCTTAATTTGAAACTTCTATAATGGCAATGCAAGGAAAAGCTGTTCCTGATACTTTTAAGGGAGGATTAAAACATTATTTCTAGAATGCTGAACATGAGCAAAGTCAATTTATAATCTGAAATAGCCGGACTACAGACTGTGTAAATGTAGTTCTTGAAATCCAGTCTCATGCCCAGGTCTTGATCAGACTTGTGTTGTCTAGGCGTTATGGGCAAGATAAAGTTTTCATCGGTGATATGGAGATCTTCTGCTACTCCTTTTCATAGGGTGACTTTCACCCTAAAATAGTCTCTGATGCAAATGAAAATAGTTGCACTAGTGAGGCAAGAAACAGTGTCCTTTTAAAAGTTATTTTACCTTTTAAGAATGATCTAACAAATTCACGTTTCAAATTTGGCAATACCCTTTTCAGGGAAAGTAGTACTTTCTAAATAATAGATCCTATAACTAACTTGGAGGAAGGTGGATGAACAACAAGCGGCAATTGACTGTTACAGCTTCGCTTTCAAGATCTGAGGAAAATCTGTGGTACTATATGTTTTCATGATGTTAAGAAGTGATTAGAAATGAAGAAAAAAGTAAAAAGTGCTGCAGGTAACCTAAATGTAATTTCTGCAGTAAAGAGTAGAAGATATTACAAATGGTATTATAAAACATATTGCAAACAGAGCCTTGGATTTAAATTTCTTTCATCTCTCTGTGAGACAAAGAATCGCAGAACCTGTAAGTATAAACAGAGGATGTGAGTGAGGAGAAGAATTGTAGCTTGGTCAGTGGTCCATATTACTGAGATACAAGGAGTGGTATCTACACAGCTATAAGTCTTAGGATCATCACAGTTATTATTGCTATCTTTCAGGCAGGTAACTTCTGTGATGCAAAAAGGAGAAGATCTTCACAGTGTCATGTTACAGAAATAGGACAAGCTAAGTCTATGAAGAAAAAACTGTGTCAAATTCTCATTTCTGCATATTAAGAGGCAAAACAACCCTCAAAACTGTTTCCAGGGTTTAAAAAAAATAGCAAAGGTCCCTTTTTTAGCCTTCACAGGTTTATTATTGATTTGATCAGCTATACAATGCTAATATAAATAAATAAAAAACAGGCTATGGTTTGGAGTACTTAAGAGGTGTATTTGTGCCTTTCATGCCAAAAAGGAATTGGATAAGTTTTTGTGAGACTCTTGAAAAACTCTTTGCCAAGTTAAAATTCAACTTTTAAGAGGAGTAGCTCTCTGTGAAGGGATTGTTGTTGACAACTTTGTTGTGAACGGAGCACATGCATAGCTCCCCTAGTAGCTCACTTAGTGAAGCAACCAAAACTTTCAGCTGTGACAAACTAGAAAAGGTCAGGTGTTCCTGCAGTAAGAGACACCACCCTCCACTTTGAATGAAGAGATGGTGATGACGGGTAGATTATTTGTATGGAATTATTTCAGTAGGATGATCAGATGTATTAGTGTGTTTAGGCTTCTTATTTTTTCTTCTTTTTTTTTTTTAATGGACTTCTAACATTGGGCTTTGAATGTATCAACCTCACATATTCTGCCCCTTAAGAAGTGGTGTCTGAAGGAAGATTCCACTCACCTGATTTCACATATCAGTCATCAAAGGTTTGTGTGTTACATAGTCACCATGTTGTCTTTCTGCAGTCAATGGAAAGAAGTAGGATTTTTAGGTCGTGATTCATCTGAGCTAATTTGGATGTGAAGAATCGCATTCTAAAAAAGCCTCTTTGCTTCCTCAAGCTACAGAGAGACCACTGAGCCATTAGCTCAGATTGTGCATTTCTGTTTGTTCAGATGAATCCCACCCAAGACAGTCTCACAGACACTGGGTACTTTGTTATTCCTGAAGATGCAAATCTGTTTGCAGGTGGAGTGGGACATTGCACTTTGAGTACCTTACTGTTTTTAGACATATTTTGGGATGTTCAAGAGTGGACATATGCTCTGTTCTAAGTAGACACAGACATATACTTTCCATACTGACAAGGAGTTAATACGTAGTTGGTGGTAATCGTATGCCAGGCAGCTATATAATTTTTTTAGGATTATTTCCTATGTGTGACCTCAAACCCTCTGTAGGGTTTTTCAGTATTTTTTTTTTCAGTAACACTTAGGACTGTCTAGATGTTTTTGTGTTTCTAGTCCAATGGTATTTTTAGTTAAAGCTCTTTTAAGGTAACTTTTGAATGGACTTTCAGTTTTTAGGTTCTTAGGAGTAATTGACAAAGTGCTTAGACGTCTTGAAATGCAGCTGTGCATTTAGTATTCTCAAGGTCCACGTAAGTTTTACTCAAGTATCCTAAATAAGAGTTTGTTTAGATATGCTAACAGAAGAAACTTTTGAATGTGTGCAAAACTGTGAGGATATAATCAATACATAAAAATATATGGAGTGACTAGTTGTCTGTGTTGGCAAAGATTGAGAGAAGATGCTTGAAGTATGTAAAATCAAGCTTAAAATTTAACTTGATATACCTAGCTTTTAAGAAGCCTCATAGAGCATTCAGATCTACTGGAATGTTTGATATTCTCCAGTGAGAAACACTGTGATCTGTGTCACTTGGGAATTTAAAGTAATGCCAGAATAAAGCATTAGAAAATATGCTGTACTAATTTATTCTGCACTGGCAGATCAGGAAGTGAATTTACCTAGAAGGTCTTTCCCAGCTCACATTTAAACAACTTCATGATCCTGTGATTGTGAAGACGAATAAACTTGCACTGTTAAAGGTCATCTTTTTAGTTCATGCTTAAGATGCATAAGCTCTGGTGCTTTTTGTCTTCAAATATTTGAAAATATATATACTGTCACTTGACTCTTTCTATAAAAAATTCTTGTAATCCTTTTGCATTCCTCTTTTTTTTTTTTCTCCCACCCTGCCTCCTTCCCTCTCAAACAGCTGTCTCATTTGCTCAGCTATCTCTTTGCTCTGCAGTCTCTAGGAGCTGTTTGTTGTCTCAGCCGCATATTTGTTTGAATCAATTGAATTAATTGCAAGAGACTAGTCTGGACATGAATAGAATATTGAGGCACCAGGCATAGTCAAGCATTGCTTGCAACATTTAATCAGCACCCGTATGTAATTTCTTGGGATAACCATGGGGTTCACCTGAAAAGGCTGCACTAAACAAATACTGAAAGAATTAAATGACAACTTTTGAAGCACCCGTGAAATTGTCAGAGACGTGTTCTGTGGAGATAGAGCAAAAAATCATACCTATCTCTTGTAACAGGCATAGAGTTAAAAATGTTCTCAAAAAGCAGGTGGCTCTTTGATCCAATGGAGTTATTTAGCAAGTCATGGTCAACCAAGAGAGGCTGTGAGATTTAATGGTATTTTTAAGATTTAAGGATTGAGATTTATCAAAGTGGGGAGTGTAACTCCTCATTTTCAGTAAGGTAGGGGAGGTGGGTTTAACCGTTTCATGTAAGAATAACTGGTGAATCTTCAGTATGCTGTTTCTATGTCTGAATGCATAAATTGCTCAAAACAGTGATATATGTAAAACTTCAGTCTGTGCTCCTGTTTCTCTTACTTGTATCCTATGAACAAGAGAGAACAGATGCCCCCTTGGACAGCATTGCCATTTGTGGAGTAGTAGCAAAGTTTTAATACATGTGGCTTATCAAGAAATACCAGATATATTACTCTCCATAGATCTACCAAATATCTAGGTATTTCTCAAAGCACATTGCCTTTTTCTTCCTGGAAATTTTGTAAAGTGGATAAAAATAAGTATTTAGTAATTTGACTGGGATTTCCGGTGTCTGGACAATCTGGTTAGAGCAATAGCTGTAGATGGCTACAAGTCCCAGAAGAACGCCCGCTGCTCAGGCACAGGTCAGCTGCATCTTTTGTTAGCCTGCAAATCTAAACTGAAAAGCAACAGAAAGGAAGGCTTAATAGCTCCCTAGGAAACAAAATTTCAAAGGTATGCAAGTGCTCTACTATTTTCGATTAGCCTTTGTCTTTCTCATGAGCCTCATAAATTTCCCTCTCCCATTTGAAACAGTCTCCTTATGTAAGAAAACTATTTAAGTTCCACATAGGTGTGCTTGGTTTTTTTTGATTAAATTGTATTTTCTTGCCCACTCTTTCCATAGTATGCCTACAATATGAGAGTATGCTTTCTATCTTCCCCTTCATTTCCAGTTCAGTGCCGTCGTTTTTTTTTCCTTATATCCTATCTGGATTGTTGTTAGGTTCTGCAGAGTATGTATCTTTCTTTTTTTTCAAGGAAGGTCTGTTATTTGTAAGACTGCCTGTACAGCAATACTACAGACAGATATGGTTCCCAATTCCTATTGGTTCCCAAACATTATAAATGTTACAATTACACCATATTGTTTTCATGAGGAGACATCATACCTACTTCAACAGTACAGAGGAACATTCAAAACAACTTTGGGCAGAAATGGAGAAATATCCCACTGAAATTAGAAGTGGAATAGAAATAGCTATTCAAGCTGGAATTTGTCCAGCACAGCACCTCTGCAGAAGTGCTGTAAGATGGATTTAAATGTAGAAATTTTATGTTTCACTCAAAAGATTGCATATGTAGGAGGGCAGTGTAGGGTAAGATAACCAAATTTCATTTAGGTCTGATGCTCAGTTATGTATCCTGGCACAGAGTATGCAACAAAACCATCCTCCCTTGCATCAAATTCTTAGGAGAAACTGTAGTAAAAGAGTGGACTGGCCTGTCTCTCCAAAATATGCTTTGTATTCCCCTTCTTATGCTTTCTTTATCTCTGATGCTCAGTGGCCAAAAAATTGGATGATGGAAGAGAGAATGCATTCCTGTCTGGTACTAGGTCCAAGTTTGAAATAAAATTGACACGTAATAGCAGCTCTAAATTCTGTGCATAGCATTCAGCCTGTTTGATGGAGGTTGCTATGGAAGATAAAAATGGTTTGAGAAAGCCAAAAGGATTTGACTTGCTGTACTAGTTATAGCAATGGTTTCTGAGAATATCAGGATCTAGAACAGTCTCCTTAAATATGTATATATAAAATTATTATTTTTAATTTTGCTTGCTAAATCACTCTGTGAACCAGTATTAAGTTGGGCATTCAGTCTGACGATGTAGAGGCAATCAGAATCCAGCTATGCAAGAATGTAAGTATTAGATTCTCCTTTATTCTTTTCTTTAATGTGTACAAATCTGAAAGTAAATGTTTTAATTTGTATCATCTAGAGCCAGGAACAATGCAAACAATTGTAATTCTATCCTCACTGATAATGTGATGACTCCCAACATAGCATTCTGTGCTGAAGAGGCATTTTGCCCTATGAAGAAATGCAGAGGAT
>JAOXJM010000001.1:41598193-41619570 GCA_026413425.1 Tringa solitaria
TATAATACTGGCCAAATAAATAATTAAAAATATTACAAAGATTCCAATTGAACATTAGCAGGTTTGTGATAATAATTTATTATCTTATTGTTATCTGTGTACATATATATGCACTTAGATTTGTGTGTGCATATGTACATCGATGTAGTATTTCTTTCTTGTGTACTGCAGTAAGATGTAGAAGTCAGTCAAAGTCTTTGAGCTTAAGTGTGCTTCCACTGGTGGTGGGTGTGCTTCATACAGTACGATCTTTTTTGATTTAATTTAAATGCACTCTCTGGAAACAATTCTATCAGGCCTCAAAAATAAATACATGCATATAAAGAACAAGAATTGACAGGAAGAGAGACATTTGGAAGGCACTGAAGGAGAATGACTCAATTTGCTTATGCATTACTGCTATTCTGCTCCTGTTTTTTTAATGACTTTCGAGCAGGTAGCTGATACAGCGGGAAATTCATATGGCTGTATCACATTAGGCCCATTCAAAATGTACTCATAAAATTCATAAATATGATAAGATAAGACTCCAGAATTATGCCATTCAGACAGTATACTGTATTTTAATAAACATGCAAATAGGATTAGAGATGTTTAGGATTATTACTGTTTAGCATCCGTAAGTTGCTGTAAATAGCGGGAGCATCCTTAGCTGTTACGAGGTTGTCAGACCATCTCATACTGCCTCAAGTCATGTGGGAAAGGCCATCCTGGCATGAATCTCAGTCTTGTCTGTGATGCTCCTCCGGCTGTCTCTGTGATGGAATGAGGATGGGGATCCCATGTACTAAAACATCTGTAAATTATCTTACTCTGTATTAGAAGTAATTGGACAATTTCTTCCACCCAGTTGGGGTCTATCTCTGAAATGCTTCTGGCCATGCTCTTGTATGAGTAGCTATAACAGACCAGGAGGAGGGCACCCTGCAAGTTTTATCACACTTGACAGTGAACAAAAAGGATATCATTGGCTAAGATGTTTCTGAGAAAGTTACAACAATTTTGTACTTACTTTAACTGTTCAACTGACATGTTTTGGGTTTGAGCCTATGTTCCTGCATGTGCTTATGGCCAGACACCATTCAGACACAAATTCAGTGACTTGCCTCAGTAAAAAATCCAAAAGTGCAACAGAAAACTGAGTTAATGTGTAAATGTGTCCACTCTACAACAAAACTGTGAGACATCAGTTATGCCCTCTCTTCCTAAGGTCTCCACTATAAAGAAATCCATCTTGCAACCTGTTCTAAAAGGTAGCAAATCAAATTTTAGACACCGGATCCAGTAAAGGGGTAGATTGTAAAGATGTTGGGTTTGCAAGAAAATTCTGTGGAGAATTTTCTTTGGCTTTAACTGAGAATTGTTCAGTTCCAGCAGTAAAGATTGGGAAGAGAATTAGAAAGGGGCTAAGGAGCCCTAAACCAAGGGATACTTTGTAGCTAATCCTTATGCCTTTGAACTCCAGATATGAATCCTCAAGTAAAATGGGTTATTTTGTTCCAGCCTTGGTTTCCAAATAATTGTAAGCATTGTAGGAAATGGATTGTGCCGGTGTAAGATGCACTCTGGATCATGGTCGCTTTTCTCTGAAAAAATGGTTGCAATCAAGGAGCAAGAGGTAAAAATCGTAACTCTCTAACTGGCCTCTTAGTGTTCGAGGAAGATCTAATCAAACCAGCATAGAAGTGCCATACTTTCTAGAACAGCTGATATGATACGTTTATGTACTGAGTCTTTTCTTAGACTGGAAAAAAATATTTTTTTGGTATAAGTTGCTCTATTTAAGATTCTTTTAGGTTTTTGTTCCAAGTAATTTACAAAAGTAAAGGAACCTTTATATATATTTATTCTAAACAGGGGTTTGGCAGATTCTTGTCCTGGGTGGATGAGAGAATTTTTCTGAGTCAGAGACAGCTTTGGACAGTATAGCTAAATCTAAGCGTTGCTGTTTAAATACTAAACATAACTAATTTTTCATTATCAAGTGCCAAATATGCATGCAAGCCTATGAAGTGTTGTAAAATGTATTCATCATCTGGATCAGTGTATGATTTCATATACATTACTTATAGCACAATCAGCTTAAACAAATGGGATTTCTACATCAGGATTCAGCAATTTCAGTTACTTTTGAACTTTCTAATATTTCTAAATGGTTACCTTTGATTCCATTGTTCTTTTGGTTGATCTTGCCTCATGTTTGTTCTGCCTATTTAGGTAGAAGTTCTCACATTCTTCATTCCTTTTCCCTCTCTTCCTGTACCTGCACCACTGTATTTCACTGTTTATGCTGTGAGAAGTGTTGCTGAAGTTCATGAGTTGGGCCTGAGCAAGTTATGTTGTGCCAGACTCTTTTGTTGCTGCTGTAGCAAGGCACTACAGTTTGCTGTCAGCACTGTGCGCCCCAGCGAAACCAAGAACTTTACACACTCAGATTTCATGATGTTCAGCTGTTATGGACAGTGTCACCTATCGATGCTGGCAGCTCATGGATGCCTGTAGCCACGCACACAGTTGTGCTGTGGTCAGTGGCACCAGATTCCCTGTGTTTTCCCAGCCAGCTTTCTGAAGGCATAGCTACATTATTGTTTTTGTTTACGGTTTGATCTGGCAAGATAGAGCTCTGGATTAGCATGGCACTGTGCCTGTGTGATTATATCCTGCAGGTACTATTAGGCTCCTAAATGCCATCTGGCAGTGCGAAGAGGCCAAATTATATCAGAGCATCCAGACAATGAAAGGGAAACGTTTTCATAGTAAACTTGCTTCACCTGGTTTTGTGTGCCTTGTACGCCGACACCAAATAGACTGTCTAACGTGAATGTAAGCATAGTGAGCTGCTTGGCTGGCTGATGTAGCCTTTAGCTTAAGATTTTCTGAATTCTGTGATGATATTCACGATGCAATGTTGCAGTTACATGGATTTATGCATTTAATTCCTAATTATTTTTTTAAAATACTGCCTGCCTGAAAACCTGAATCCTCCAGTGTCTACTAAAGCTGGTATGTTAAGATTCATCTAAAACCTGAGCTATGGCATGTGCTTTTTGAAGTCTTTGAACTGAATATAGCTTTAGTTTGAGCTCTGTCTACTTCAGAGGGAAAGGAAACACTTTCCTATTCTGTTCACAGACAGCCTGTGCTGGAGGGCTGCTGCCTCTCTTCTCACAATGACTGCAGCAGCTAATCATGTGTAATCCTTGTGTTACTGCTCACAAAGAAAATCTGTGGGCACTGGAAAAGCATAAATTGGTGGATATAGACGTTTTGCATGGGTAGATGCTTGCATTTTATTTTATTTTATAAGCCATATCTTTTTGGATCCGCCGTTATTCTGCTTTTTATGTCGCAGATGTCATTATTTCATTTGTACTGTCTTGCTCTTGTGGGTTCCTAAAGCACATAACTTGTAATGCTTGATGAGATACAATGCTTTTTCTTTTTCCTTAATGAGATGCAAATATTTTGGGTGATTTTTCAGTTTAATACTTTAGGATAACAGGCTACACTGTTATAAACTGTTCAATAATAGAGATGTTATATGTCTGGGTCTTCCAGACATGTCTCTTCTTCCCCTTATGGAAATACTGTTCCTGGATATGTCTTTGCTGGGCTGCCAAACATCTGGAAACCTTGGACAAATAGCCATTACAAATGGATTGACTGATTTATTTGTTGCAGTGAATCCAACGTATCAGGGTTTGTCAGAGTTGCTGTGTGTATGAGTTATGCAATGCGTGTTTCCACCTTTATACCCAGCATTTGCCAGACAGAATTTTGAGTCCTACTGAGTGTGATGGATTGCACTTTAACTTATAATATCAAGAATCTGGATGGTTTTATGCTCCTAAGCAAATGTGGCTACGATTTTTCAAGGTTTTCAGATTGTGATTTAGATAAGATTGCTTGTTTCCATAATTGTATTCCAAATTGGGCAGGTCACTTCTTTTTTTTCTTATTGCTTGATAATTTAGCTGGCTGATGGTATCAAAACACTAGCTATGAGCTGGCATTTAGACATACAACTCTGCTCCCTGCAGAAAACATAAAATAGGTTTTCTCACAAAGATACAAGGAATTTGGATTGGGAAGGGGTGTGGGAGGGGTTGTGGTGGTGTGTGTGGGTTTTTTTATTGTTTTTAAACTGCTTCGTTCTGGCTTTGAGTTTTAGTGTGTCCTTTGCTCTTGCATAGAGTCAGGTTTGTCAGGAGTGTCCTGTGAATTCCAACTAGCTTGTTAAAGCATTCAGATCTCTCTCTGAGACATATATTAATGGAAAGTTACTTAGATCCTGTACCAAAAATCTGAGACTATATATATTCAGAATAAATATTATGGTTTAGTGTTGTGGACGTGAACAATAAAGGCTCCTCTGTGCATGCAGATGTGTACATGTGCACATCTTGTACTTCAAGAGAAAGATGGGAGTGCTGCCAGCCTGTAGTTCATTATTGCTGGAGTCTATGAATACTTCAGTAAGTCCAATAGGTCTAATTTCTCTCCTCCACTAAATCTGTCAATTGCCTTTATAATCACAGGTATTTTTTAAATTCAGGTTTTAATGTGATTTTGGGTTTTAACAAAGGGTAGCAGAATGGCGATTAAATCTTTCTACCCTCTTCTCTTTGAAGGAGTTAAAAGTTGATGGCTTTTCTGTCCTACAAGCCCTCTTATGCCAATTTAGGATTTAAATTTTCACCTCTTCTACTGACAACGTTAGGTCAAGCATGTTTCTACCCTATAATTACAGACATAAAACAATTCTTGGGAGGATTTAGAGTGTAGCTGAGAGTCTGTTTAAGTTCAAAGTTCCTTTTGCCAAAAGCAGACTTCACTGAATATGGGTTTTCTATTATCTAAGTGAAATTAAGGCAGAGGTGAAGATTGTTTGAGCTTTAGTCTAAATCACATAGAATATTTTTGACAGGCAAACAGAGTACTTTTAAATGACAGAAGAGTTACGTTTGCTCTCTTGAAAGATTTTTACCAACCTCTTTCAATAAGCTGAGCTATTCCTCAGCTTGCATGTAGAAGTCTTGATGGACACTCCCTGTATTTTTTTGAAAGTAGATGCTTTAAATATGTCTTTAATTGTACCTCATCTGTAAGGATGACCTTTTCTTCCAGATCAGCTTTTTACAATGTTTATCTCCATCTTTGTCACAGCCAGACTGGATTATGATGTCATAGCCTGAGTTTAGCAACATTTAAAGGCCATTCAGAAATTCTGTTAATAAAGAATGTCATTTTTCTTGTTTAATTATGTCTCGTATAGATCTGTGCTCTGTAGGTAATGTAGCTGATAATTCATTTACAGCATTTTGAATTTCCTAGTAAAAGAGGGAGAAATCAGGTCTGCTGAGTTTCATGATAACAGCAACTAAAACCACTGAAAATAAAATAAAATGAGAAGTACACTTGGCATGTATTTATTTACAATTGAGTCTGCTATTCTGGGTAACAAATGAGGTTGGATAAGGAAGATAAAGCAAACCCACAAATTTAAAACATATGTAAAATAGCTGCAAGAGTATTCTGTACATAATTTATATTTAAACATGAAATGAAGATGTGGAGTGAGGTCAAAAATGAAAAGGAAAAAGTTTAGGGTCTTTTCTGCATGTATTATGGTTAGTCTGAAACCTGGATAGTTTTTCCATGACTAATTGAAAATTGACTATATTTCACATCTGTTTTGGCTTAACTAAAATATGCCAACTACTACTTGCACACAGCGCACAAGTTATTTGTATCTTGTTCAAATTGTCTTTTACCTGTGCCATATTTGTTACATTCTGCAGATTGGAGTCCGGGCCCATGTTCTTTCTCCTTTTCTTTAGCTGTTATGCATAACCAAAATGATTGGTTTAACTTCCATCTTTGATCCATACTCCTAATTTTGACTACTATAGTTTTAGTATCTGTTATAAGGCAGTAAAGCAATTCTGGTTTTCCTGTTAAGGCTATTTTTGCAGTAAAAACAGACAGTTATGAACACAGGTAAGGAAATCTGATCATCCTTAATTTGCATTACCAGGCAGATGATGCAAGTTGGTTTTATTAATTTACTCCTGTCTGTTTAAAAACATTTATTGTCCACTTATACTTTAGATACTGCAAATAATGGAAGACTGAAAGGTAAAAGATCTTGAAGACTTAGACTAGGATTTTTTGTGTTATACTGTTGACGTGATCTATTTTGATTTGTGCTTTTCAGATGCTTCAGTCACAGTCACAATAAATTGTGGTGTTATTTGCTGTTCAGCCAAGATGTACTCTATTTGTAATACAAAATTCAAACTTTTCTGAAGTTAGTCTTCAGAATATACAGAGTAAAGATGAGATTTAAAAAACAAAACAAATAAATAAAATGAACAGTTCTGGAGATATTTTAGGGTGTGAATTCCAGTTCCATTTTAGAAAGAGCCTTATGCTTCATATGAAGCTTCAAAATTTGCAGAAAAGAAGTGATCCACAAGTGCTGCCTGTGCTAGGGGAAGAGGCATACTACTGCGTTTTGCAGTGCGGATGCTGTCCTTGGGATGGTTTGTGGTGGAGGTGGAAGAATTATTGACTGTTTAGGGATGATATCATGGGTTTCCAACTGCTGAGTCCAATTAAAACTGTAATTGCTCTACCTAAATGTTTCTTGCTGAGACGGTTGTTCTTTTATGTGTATTAATCAACTTCAGTACTTAATTGTATTCATGACTTTCCTGGACTTTGATATCATTATCTGGTATTCTGTCAAGTTGTGGTAGCTTCTTTGCTTACTGAACTTCATGTGCTAGAAACAGTCCTATCTCTGCTTGCTAGGGAACATGTCCATGCAGGCATATACATGTCTGTGACTTCAAGCTAACTCTGTGGGGGAAATGTGAAGGAGCTGTCTAAATTAATATTCTTTCAGCTACTGTTGTATCTCAGATAAAATGTTTCTGAAAAGGTCTGGAGGAAGGAGGCGGGGGGAGATTCAGACTCTAATTGCCTTTGCTATGTCTTTAAGGTGCAAAATCAGCATCTGTACTCCAAATCCACTTCAAAGGAAAGAGAACTACTGCAGTTCACTGCTTTGTTACAGTTAGGAAAGAAAAAAAGGGAATCTCAGTGTAGCAGCAAAAATTAGGAGAAGATGGGTGGTCTATTGTTTTGGTCTTCGGTTCTCCTGTGCTTTCAGATTGACCACAGACAGACCCACCATGTCCAGACCATGTACCTTTCTCTACCAAACCTCACCATCCTGGGCAAGGCTCGGGAGTGCTTAAGCCTGGGGTGGGCAGGCAACGTTCCAATGAACAACACCTGAACAGTCTGGCTGTATCACAGGCTGAAATCAGCATTAGGGCAAGAAAGAGGAGAGGCAGAGACCTTATTCTTCCCCACCATCTTTGCAACGTGGCATGACTCTGTGGGTGACTGAAATGTGCAGTCCTGTACACCCAGAAGTACATCAGTGTCCTTCTCAGTTTGGGTGAAAAGAGCCTTACGCACGTTTGCTTCTCCTCACGTAAGGTTTTGGCTCAGGCCCATCTTCCTGTTCTAACTGTGCTGTACTTCATCACCTCTGGGATCTCTGAAGTGGTCTCTGTTCCCTCTATAATCCAGAGTCTTGTTCAAAACACACAGTGAAGAAAGATGAGGATGCAAGCAAGATTCAGCATCTGTGTGTAAAATATAAGGAACTTTCAGATGTAAACAGCTGTGCCATAGTTCGAGTTTCTACAGTACACAGAAATTGTCGATCATCCATCAGACATGAAAACTACATTAATATTAAAGTTCTTCATAGATCAGAAAAGTAGAAATAAAAAAAAAAAACTCGCAAAACTTTAGTTCTTCATTTTTACTCTTGATGCCAGGCTGTGGCTTTGATTTCATTCTGACTTCATTGGAATTATTAATGTGCCTCTGTTATGTTGCATGTAGAGCTTAGGTGATACCTTATATGAGGGCAGCCCTGCATTTTTAGCAGTGATTTTGGCAGTATGTTTTAACTCTGTCCCAGATAAACAATACTATAGAAAACTATTAATTTCCTCAACCGGCTACCAGCAAACCGCAACACTGGCATTTGATCTTAGCACTTACAGACATAAAATCTCTTTTAATATAAGATTGAATCCCCTAGAAATTATTGTTCTGCACATTGCTTAATCCATTTGATCTTGGGCAAAGACTGTAGAGCTGCTATTTTCAGATTCTAGAAATAAATCTAGATAGCTTAACATCCCTGAATTTGGGAAGTGCTACCTAAAGAATTGCTGAGTTTTAAGAAAAATAAGATTTTTATTGGGCAATCTCTAAATTTATCAACTACTGTTCTACGACATTGCAGCCAACGTCCCCACATGCAGATCTCTTTTCTGAAGGGTTCAGTCAGAAGCCCAGAAGGGAGTGAGCTGACAGTTATTAATCTTTAGAAATTTAAAACATGTTTTCTGCTTTTATTTAAAACTAACCCTTTATGTTTCCATAACAAATCTGTGCACTCGGTCTGTAGTTACTTCTAAATGAAGCTTTTGTAAAGTTTATGTTGTGGGGCCTTTCTGATGTTGCCTCAGTGGAAAGAAGCAGAAATCAATTTGTATACAGTGTGTTTCCAGCTGTATACACTACATAAAGAGAAAAAAAAATTCTTTTTAAGGAAACAGGGTTTCACCCAAGGCACTTTCTCCCATCCGGCAGTAAATTTAGATGTTCAGAAGTACAGTTGAAGGTGACTACTTCTCTGTTTGGGAAGTTCAGACCATTTGGAAACTCAGACAACATCACACTGGTGCAAAAATCAATGCAAATACGTTTTGATTTAGCCAACTCCATATGCAGTACTACAAGTATGACTTCTCTGTAGCTAAAATTGCTCTGACTGATGAGAATGGAGCAATTTATTTATTTATTTTCCTCAGGGATCCTTCCTCAGTGAGATTAGATGCTCAAGGAAATTGATTTTTAGTTCTCTTAATAATGCAGGGAACAGTTTTGTGGAAAGCCAAGGTTATTCACAGTCGTGGAACTTGCCAGGAGGAATTCCAGCATGGAAACTGGACCACACCACCAGCTGAAATAGCACAAGAGAAAAGACCATTTTGCAAGTGACAGCTGGAAGAAATCCAGGAGGCAGTGTCAACAGCTGTCTTCAGTTGTCCCAGTACTTTATTTCATCCATATTTCAGGGTAGGACTTGTGTCTCTTAGTTTGAGAAAAAATGGCTATTTGTAGGAATCCTATAGCTGGATGCTTTTGGATCCTAGGGAAAATGATAGAGAGTACATTTTTGGCAAGGCTTTTGATGCTTCACAGCACCACAATGTTCTTGTGTGAGGGTGTTTGTGGTCTGATGGACCAAAAAATTGGCTTGGATTATTGGGTCCAGAGAACAAGGTTAGTGGCTCATACTTTGCTTGGAGGCCAGTAGCAAGTGGAATACTACAGGGGTCTATTCTTGTTGTATTCAATATCTTCATCCATGACTTGGAGAAGGAAAGGAAGTGCTTGTTCTTAAGGTTTGCACCAAATTGCTGAGGGGACAAGTCAATACAGTCAAAGACAGAGCTGCAATCCAGGGGGACCTAAACAGGCTGAAGGGATGGGCCCACAAGAGCTTTATGAAATTCAGCAAAGACAAATGCAAAGTCTTGCTCCCGAGAAGGAACAACTGCCAGCAAAGACAATGGCTGAGGACTGCCTCTCTGGGGAGCAGCTCTGTGGAAAAAACACTGGGGCTGTGATAGGTACCAAGGCGCATGGGCCAGCAGTATCTGCAGGCAGCAAAAGCGGCCAATGGACTCCTCAGGTGTGTGAACAGGCACATAACCTAGACCAAATGAAGTGATTGTCTGCTGTACTCAGCACTCTGTATATCCCATCTAATTTGTTGCTTTTGATTTTGGGCCCCACTGTACAGGAAAGATAAAAATAAACTCCAGTGAGTTCAGCAGAAGGCTGAACTGATGGTTGATGCTGAACCACTTACCCTGTGATGAGGCCAAGGGGATAGGCCTTGTTCAGTCTGGAGAAGGAATGACTTTGGGAGGACTTAACAGCAGTCCCTTAGCCCCTACCAGGAGGCCATCAAGAAGATGGAACCGCATGCTTTGTCACTTGTTTTCCCACCATGTTTAACAGGAGTAAATTGAGAAAGAGGAGTTGCACTGATGCAAGGAAAAGCTGTTTTGTCATGAGGACAGTACAAGTACTGGAAGAGATGGCAAGCAGTGCAGGCAGTCCTTGGAGATTTTCCAGACCCATTTGGGAACAGCCCTGAGCAACCTGATATGATCAGTCCCTTCTTGGAGAAGGAGATTGGACTGGAGCTCTCTTGAGGTCTCTTCCAGACTGAATTATTCTGTGATTATCCAGAGGGGGCACTTTATAGAACAAATGGAACAGCTGTGTCCTGTTCTTACCATTTAAAAAAAAATAAAAGAAGAGGGGAAAAAAAAAAAAGAAAGAAAACAAAAACCCCAACCAAAATGCCCTCACAAAAATTCCCTATGGAAAGGCAGGGGCATGAATAGACCTATACATCCGCAAGAAAGAATGAAGAGCCCATTCCCCCTCAAGGATAGTTCTCCATCCTGTTGCCAGCCATGCAAAATGAGAAACATACATAAAAGAGCTCTGTTTGCAGCATCTGAAGAAACTCTTAACAGGGGGTTCTCCCTCACCCTACTAACTATTCCACAGGCATATCCCTCACTCTGCATGGAGGGTTTTTTTTTCCCTTTGGTTTGGACTCTTGTTTTACTTTTTTTAATAACTTTGATCACTACCATTTGATCTGACAAGAGCTCCCCCAGGGTCTTTTCCAGGACCATGATAATGTATTAATGTCAGCCCTAAGGAAGAAGGAAATTAATGTGTGTGTATATGTGTATATCTGTATATATTTCCTGATTGGGGCTCTGCAAAGGGGGGAACAAGGGACAGGATGTAGTTACTGCAGACTCCTGCATCTGTGAAGAAAGGAGTGCTAGGGAAGTCAGTCACAGGCACTAAGGATACATATGCAGTGTCATCTCATTGCAAAAGAATGTTAAATGAAGATGACCATAAGAAAAGACAAACGATGCCACATAAACCAAGATTCAGCTCTTTTTGAAGCATATTGGGAATGCTGATCTTGTATGCAGTCATGTGTTATTGAAACAGAATTCCCATGCAGCCCTCCTTGGTCTTCCTGCCACCCCTTGTGCAGCTTAAAGCATTGCATCTGTTGGCAAGGTCAGGGTCCCATCATCTGTACTTGTGGAGTAGTAAATTCAAACCTGGGAGATCCATTTATTAGTGAATGAGGAAAAGTAATTTGTCCGGCAGAAGCTAGCTGCACATAGTGGAGCTGCGGTGATACAGGTGATAAGGAATTTACATTGCAGGGGCAGAGTACCAGTTAAGGAGAGAGCAATGTATGCAGTGATTTCTGCAGTGGGGAGCATTCATTTTTTAAAGTTGCATCTTTATCTTGACGATGACAGTTAAGAGACACATGCATTAGTATTGTGGAAGGGGTATGATCAGACTTCTCAAATTAGAAGCCAAAAAAACCCCCAAGCACTTCTTGCTTGGATAGAACAAAATTCCTCATCATTCGTTCCTCAGCTATTTGATGAACATAAGTACCTACACAATGGATTGCAATGCAATCTGCACCTGGAATTTTCCTCATTTCATCATAAGTCATTTTCATAGTTTCTTGCCATATGGCAATGACAATAGAGTACCTTGTGGCCTTCTCCAGTTATCAGCACTGAGAATACAAATTGATGGATGATCTCTGTCAATGCTGCTTTCAGGCTCTTCCTATTGCCATGTACATTTTCTGCCTGTGTACATTTTCCACCGATCTCCAGCAGCACACAGAAGATAGTGAGAATGAAACTCACGCTTTCAGGCCTTTTCATGTTTTTAGGGAGAGTTGCTATTGCCAAATCCATTCAAAATAAAGTGACTACTACTTTACAAACCCTAAAAAGAAATTAACCAGTAAGATTTTTTTTTCTTGACTTGAAGCAATGTCTGACTTCCCCTAGCTCTCAGTGTGAAAGCCAAAATGGTCTTGTTTTTACAATAGAGTATTAAAATGATCAAAGATGTAGTACAGTGCTATCTGCTAAATATTTCTGTGGTATCTATCCAAGTTCCAGCTTTCCAGTCTCACAGAGAACAACCTTTCAACCTCTGTTATTGTTCTCCCTGCCTTATTCCGGTGACAGATCTGGTGACAGTATTAATCTCTTGCAACTGCTCTCTGATAGCACCAACTCCAGTCAGATGAGATTGTACAACTGGGAATTTTTCACAGACTAGGTCCAGTGTTATGCCATCACTTCAACAAAATAGATCCAGCTGTAGATGAAGGTCACTTCCCAAGATAAGTTTAATGCATATTTTTCTTTTTGTTAGGCAGAAATTCTCTATCTAGAAGTAGTCGATACCAAAGTGAAAAGGTCATGTCTCCTGAATGAGATCCTACAAACTGGTTCTTAGTCACTTAGATAAATCCATCAAAATCTCATATAGGTCCCCTGATACTGACCCATATGCACTGTTTGTGGCAGACACCCTTACTTTTCCTTCTTAGTAGCATTTTTGGTACCTCATTGGGACTCTAATTTTGTCTTCCATTTGGGAAATGCACAGCTAGTCAAGTCGCATTGTAACAGTTCTCTAGACCATAGCCCGGTGAATGGTGCGTTGTACCTGAATTTACCTCTTTGAGTAGTAAAGCCAACTGATACGACCTACTCCTGTATTAAGAGTTGATACCCAAGTAATTTATTTGGTTGAGCAAATTAGTTTTCTATACTGCAACAGGAGACAATTCTCTGAAACGGATTACTATGAACTGGGAACATCACAGTATTTCCCAAACAGCGAAAAAATTCTTTCAACTAAAAGAAATTTTATATACATAAGTAATTTTGATTTGCCACTGATAGACTGATTGCTGTCCCCAAGGCTATAGGAGACCAATGAGTCCTCTGTAATTTATATCTGGAGTTGTAACTTGAGGAAAGAATTTTTAGGTATTCACATATAAATATTGCCATTCTGTCTGTATGTAAACTTCAAAAATCTCCATTTTTTAAAAAACCCTCAAAACAAATAAAAGATTTTTTTTTTACTGCTGTCACTTTTTTTTAAATTATGAATAATTTTTGTGTTTATCTGGATTGCTGTGATATTTACCTTACAAATACATCATTATCCACAAACCCTTAATCAGAACATGAAAAGATCATTTTATCTCCTGTACTACTTTTTGTGCTGTATTTCCCAAGGCTTCTATTGATTTATTTTTTTTTAATGCAAATAACTTAAAAGGATTTAATTTTAGTTGTTGCAAAACTATTACCTTTAGTTTAAAGGGTTTCAATTGTTATTTTTCTTGAATGCTATATTTATTCTAGTTAATGATTTTCCTATGTTTAAAATTAATTAGTTATGTGTGGTTAGAAATATTAAAAGGTCTTTAGTAGATATTATTGTTTAAAAAAATATTATTAGGGTTATACTAGGACTGTGTGCAAATTTTCAAACTGTCAACTACTTTTTGATGAAATTTTTAACATATGTGTTTCAGATATACTGATTTTTTTCATGATAGCCTTCCACAAACACTCTTGTGAACAAATGTGTTGATAATAATAGTAATTACCATTAAGTAGTCTGAGGATAAAGGCTGTGAATATATACGTAATAATATGGCGATGTGGATTTTTAAATTTTCTTTTTTGAAAATATATCAATTTTCATAGACCTCTAAGACAACCGGTCACATCCTGCAGCCATATGGAGAAGCGTATAATGGCTGAATTGCAGGGTGATGTTTTATAACTGCTGGTGTAACTGGTTTTAATGATATGAGTACATTATAAAGTTGTATGGAAAGCTTTCATTGCTCCTGCACAAGGATCACATTTCTTAACCAATTTATGTTCCACTAACTATGGGATATTTTCAGATGAGTGCTCCCCTTTGCCTTTTCAGCTAGATCTAATTCTCTCAAATTATACCATTGTTCTTCAGAATCCTCATTTCTTCAGGGTAAGAAAGCGTGGTCTTCATGTAGGACATGAGAGAGTTTTAAAACTGTTCACTTATGTTTGCATAGTCTGAATATTACAAAATACAACTCTACTGCGGTTTTCAGTATTTCATTTTTTTTCTGGGTGATTTATGCCTGAAATAAGATATTCCCTTGCAGTAAGCAATGGCATTAAAGTGTGTTCTGCTATATTGAGAAAATCCTTATAGAGCTTATTTCTTCTCATGTACCCGAATCATCAGTCTATACCCCTGTCTAGCATTGAGGGCCTCTGAATCTCCTACAGGCTAAGGAAACATGGTGGTTGCTGGAAGCTACAGGCCGAAGCCACATGGTGTGCAAACAGGATGCTGTCCTGTGCAAACAGCCGAAGGAGCAATTACAGTTGCGCTGGTAAATGGGGGGCACGAACACAACACATAGGGACGATGACCCAGCATCAGCTGCTGCCGTTGGCAGTCAGCGTGTCAGCTCTCCGCACAGCCTGTGCCAAGCGTGAACCCATGGGGTGTGCTCTGCTGCCCCAGGTAGAAGGATGGTTTTCTGCAGGACAGAAGTGATAGCAGTGGTTACTGAAAGCTCTCACATCTGAGGTTGCCTCAAGTGTGCATGCTTCTTTTGATAACCACTCAGTCGATATGAATATCAACATTCAGCCTTTTTGGATGAGGCACCAGGGACAGGCAAACTCCAGTCTAGAGCTACAGATGCTTGGGGCTGTGTCCAAAGCCGATGAAAGCTGGTCCCTGAGATTGACATTCTCTAGTAGATGACTGGGGTAGGAGAAGAGCACCTGAGGTGGGACTAATGTGGGAGAGAAGCAAACAACCCAATCTTCTTCCCCTTTCCCCTAATACTAAGGGTTTTACCTGTGTAGAAGAATCATAGAATCATAGAACAGTTTTGGTTGGAAGGAACCTTAAAGATCATCTTGTTCCACCCGCCTGCCATGGGCTGGGACACCACCCACTAGATCAGGTTGCTTTGTACTAGCTCTCTTTGTTTCATCCCTTATCCATAGTGCAAATGTGGATAAAAAGGGAAGGTAACAGCAAGGTATCTAAGATAATACAACAGATGTCCTTCTTCTTTAGAAATACTGTTGTTTAATGATCGCAAATAACCTAAGGCCTTATTTTTATGTCTGACTCTGAAAACAGCACACACTGGTACAGTGCTCTGTGATAAAATTCTTAGGGTACTGGCTGGTTCTGGATTTGCAGTCAAGAGTATGACCAGCAAAACTGCCAGTGGCAGTTCTGGGGCACCACAACTCGTTGAGTGTGACCATCCAGACATGGACAAGTGCAGAAATGCAGCTTTTCCAGCATTATCAATCAGGCAATCTGGTGTAAGGGACAGGTGAGATTCCCAGTGCAAAGATCCCATTGCAGGCAGAGGTGGTGGTGCTGCTCCCCCAGTCTGCTACAGCAGCAAGGCAGCCTTTCAGCTGCTGAGTCAGAGCTCTGGGGCAGACTTTCTCTATCCTAGTTGAAGGCTGGAAATCTAAGGTACAATTGCTTTCTGCCACTCCAATTACAATAGTTGCTTTGGGAGGAAGGTGCTGCTTTTGTACTTCAAGTTTGGAGTCAAGGCTGCAAGAATCCCAGTCTTTGTGCTCCATGGTGTTTGTCCTCCCCTTTACTGTCCCCTACTCGAACTTTTGCTCCTAAACATCCTTCTTTGAAACAGAGCTTGAAAGGTCCTACCCTAAACTACACAGCTCTTGCAGGGAGCTTTGTCCTGTGCTCTGTATACATTCAGGGACAACTTTCTCAGAACATCTGGGGAGAAAAAATACAGGGGACATTTTTTAAATAACAAAAGCTCTCCAAATACCAGTTCAATCTGAGCATTTGCATCCTTGGTGAATCATCTGTCCCTCCTATTCCTTCAAGACTATGACTTTTATTTTTGTAGAAGCATTTTGTCTTCATTTGTGAGCCATTTCTGTTCCCCTGTGTTTAGAGGCTTTGACAATATCAGTGGGGCTCACTGTTGTTTCAAAGGCAGCATCTTAAGGCAAACGGCATCTTACTGTTTCTGAAGAGCGAGTTACTGTGCTATCTGTAACTACTGTTTACTTTCCTGTATAAATGCAGTTCATCTCATTTTGAAATGACCCCATGTCTCCATACAACAATCTCCTTGACAGGAACCAAATGCATAGCACATGTGGGATTTATGGATTCCTACAGAGCAGGACCACATCCCTCAAACAAACAACCCCAACCCTCACTGATTATAAGCAAGGAAAGGCTGCAAATTCAACTGTCTCTGCTTCTTGTTACTGCATTCATCTTCTGCTAAGTATACTATACCACTGAGAAACTGTAAGAGCTTAAATAGGTTTGCAGCTGACCTTTTGATCCTAGAGAGGCACTTTATTTTTTTTTATACTTCTTATCCTTGGTTATGAAAGTCAAATGTGGATATAATAGGACAACCTCAAAACTTTTAGGAAACCTCTGGGACACAGCATTAGTGCAGATATTTGCTCCTGCATTAGAAAAGCTATCACTCTCTTTTGCTTATCTTTATCATATTGTTTGTGCTCCATGAAATATGGTATTTACTGGAAATTTTGTTTTAAGTTGTGGATGTGTTAGGTCCTGGTCCTATTGTTGGTCCGGGAAGGGTTTGTAATGACTCCAAGGGTAAGATTATGACAATTTTACAGGAAGAGAGCTTTGAGAAATCCTGTTTTTCTGTTGGGTTCTCACAATATGTCACTCAAACTCCTGTTGTGTCTTGTGTTGCGTGTGATGATAATGATGGTTTTAGAGAGAGGATAACAAGTTCTTTCCTTTTTTTCCTGTAGGTTCATTGACTCTAACACAGAGGTAAAATTGCTTTCTGCATCTTTCATTCCACAATCTTTCCACTGGTAGTATTTAACCTTTTCTTAGTAGTTAGAGATTCAATTCTCAGGATATGTAGTTGCTGGAATATAAGTATACTGTGAGCATGTGCTTGTTCTATGCACATTTGTCTGCCTGTAGCGCTGATAAGTACCCTTCAATTCATTGGGTTTTTAGTTATGTAAATAAAAGTACACATGGCTGTAAAGGATGGTGACCGCTACACACATCCAATGTTGTGGCACAGTAGTATGTGTATTTTGGCACAAAACTGTCCATGATGTTTGTGTAAAGTAGGAGAATAAGTGGGTTTGGTGTTGCTTACTTAGTGATTCCATTTGTTTCCCTCAAGATTGAATGTATTATATCATCTGAACATGGGATTTTCAGAAGTGCTTGCATTGGTGTAAACTTTGCACCTTTCAGAATACTAGCTGTGATTTTAAAAACTATTCATGTTGTTTGATATTGTTTAATGTTTTAAACTTCAGGGAAAAAAAAGAGATGCTTGTTCATTGGACCTATTCTAGCCCGTTCTCCCAAGGGAGAGGCAGTTCTGTAGAAAGTAAGGTATTTTTCTGCTAACTTTTAAGCCCATTTGAATCTGACAAAAAAACTTATTAATACAAGTCTGTTTCCCACTATGCTACCCCAAAGATTAAAAACCAGTTGTCACTTAACTGTGGTTCTTCCTTTGCTGCTTTTGGCTTTTGAATAGACACTTACAGCATCTATTACACTTCTGTTATCCTAGAATAAATTTTGGGGGACCTGGATGCTCTCAGATGTGTCCTAGTTTTTAGCAACTGTTGAGAAAGTAAGGACTGAATGTTGTTTGGTCTCAAATAAGGAATGCCTTGTTTTCAACCAGATGGCTTGAAGTCACCCCTGCTTCAAGCCCTGTTGAGGTAAAATGCAAAAAAAAGTTGAGGCTGGCTGTTCATTTTTGGGGTTTTTTTAAGGACATCAAAACAGCTAATCATTTTAAAATATTTGATGTAGATCCAGAGAAATGAAAGAAAATAGCCTTTATGAGTCCATAGTATCCTAAGATCACCTAAAGATGGCACTTTAGGCATTGCTTTTGTTTCAAATGAGCATGAGAAGACAATGAAAAGTCCATCTGATCTATGCTAGTTGTGGGAGAACAGGTAGTACCTGATTTGATGTAAACCCTGCTCGTACAAAGTTGTGAGTCCAGACTCAGTTTTAATGAGTGTCAGTGGCTAGATCAAAAGGGAATTTGGAGATTATACAGGCACAAATCTGGTTTGGAGGATATTCTTCCTCTCCCCTCCTCCTGTAAATGAAGTCCTAACCACTGTGTGTCACTATTTTTTCTTTCACAGTGCAATTTTTATTCAAACAAAGAGAGATATTCACGGAAATTTAGCTGAGACAAACTGACAGTAAATTTGGTCAGAATACCCTCAAGTGGCAGTTGATTAATAAATTTCATTTATAGCTATACCATCATTTTCTAGCCAACTGCACTCTTTAAATGGAGTTTTTTTAAAAATAAAATATTTAATGAAGATTTATGAAGACAGTTCTTAAATTGTTTGGTAACGATTTATGAGCAGCAGAAAATGCAGTATAAAAAAACATTTCCTTGTGTAAATAACTATGCTTCTCTGTGTTTAGCAAGAAGATTGCTATCAGTGATTTTTCTCTTAAAGTAAGTGTTTAGATAATTTATTTTATGCAGGCTGTCTGGATTTGATAGATAGCAGCTGCATGACAATTTCTCAAAAGTGTGATAGGAGGTCTGTCCTAGCTGGGATGTTTGCTTTGGGAATAAGTTTTGGGAGGTCACTATGAAGAAGGATTTTATAAATCATGTGTAAGTTACTGTGGTTTTGGTGAAACTCTGGTAAATATTTGGACATGCTCTGTGATTTAGTAAAATCATTTGTGTGAGAAAAACATATATTTGTGCAATTAGAGAAAAAAAAAAACAACAGTATGCTTTACCACTGGTCATATGTTGGGGGAGAAAAAGCATGAAAACTATACAAGCTGGTAGCTAATTTAAGACCATTGGTTTCAGAGCAGTAAATCTGAATGCAGCATCTCTAAAAGATGAGAATACAATAATTTTTTGTGATTTTTCATATAAGTAATGAGATAAAGGTATCTTCAATTTTATGAAGGGAATGAAGTGTAGAATATAGCTCTACACTGAGAGGTTGTTACATTGAGGGAGAAACAAGGCACTCTGCACCTTTATTTTAATTTATTTCTTGCTTGTTTACAGAATGTTGCTTATGTTCTGCATTAGAATTCAATTCAAATCATCTGTCTTTCTCAGTGGCTGTGGCTTAATCATTAAAGACACATTAGAACAGCAACCAACTATTATAATTTGCCTGAGGAAGGAGTCTGCAATGAAGAGTGTTTAGAGCCAAAAACTGTCTCCACTGACATCATGGGAATTGAAGTCTAGGCTAGAAAATGCCACTGATCGAAGGTCATGTAATAGAGATTACTTATCTGAAACGTAGTCCTTAAATCTCCTTTAATTCCCCAGCCAGCTTTAGAACTGCAAATTACATTATTTTGCTTTAAAATCTGAAGAAAAATGTTTCCTGCAAGCCTGCAGATAAAAATTTTGGGTTAGGAAAAAAGCACAGCTGCAGCTAAGCTCTGCTTAATAAACCCAACAATTCCTGATCAGATGGAAAATCATCTTTGGATACACAGATGTGTGTGTGTGTGTGTATATATATACATATATATATATATATATACAGAACTCAACTTGATATGAATGTTTAGGAAATTGGATACTTGGGAAAGTTGGGAAATGTGTTAATCGCTGACTACCTGATCATGTTTCTGGTTTGTTGATTTTTTTCCTCCCAGCCTTTCAAGATATAGCCAATAAAACTATTTTCTCTTTCTCTCACACCCTGCACTTATCAACATCCACACTTTATGCTATCTAGAAGCTTATTATTTAATTACAATATATAAAGAGTGTAATAGTGCACCAAAATGAGGCTATTCTTCATCAACTTTCTAATTCAATTCAGAATTCTCATTTCGGTCTCTTGAGACTGTTTTAAGAGTAGGAGTCTGTAATGGGAGGAAAAACAATTCCATGCACACGAGAGGCCAATCTGCTTGCTGGAATAGCATTGGCTGTAAAGTTAGGTGAAGACTGCACTTAAGGGTCAACTTCAAATGTTTGTCTTTGGATTTGTGCCTCTATTATCATCCCTAAGCACCTGAAAAGCAAACTTAGGATATAATCATGCAGATTTGTAATTTTAAAGATGTGCTATATGTTCAGGTTTTGAGTACTTTGATGATAGGCCCTTCAAAAATTCTTTTAATAATCACATCTTAATTTTCTGTTGAGACAGAAGGCAGGTTACACTACTATGCCTTCTTAAGCTATAAGACATACATAAGACATATTGGTCACTGGCAGTTTCAGTGGATGGCAGTCTGTTCTTTCACACTGTTTTAGATAAAAAAAGGGTGCTGCTGTACTCAGCATCTGTGAAAATAGGGACAGTTTCAAATTATCTGCTGACGCATTGAAAGTGGGTAAAAAAGCAGGTCTCCAGGCACCAGGAGGTTAAAGGGGAGTCAAATCAATGGTGGAAGGTGGAGAGTTTAAATGTGAACAGATCTTTTTTTTCCTCTTAACAGATTAACTTAAAACGAATCTTGCAGATTCTAAATTATGCATGGAATAAATAAGATGAAAAATAACAGAGATCATAAGATCATGACTTTCTCAATATTTAATTTTTGAATATCAGTCCACCTGTATTCTGGTTGTGTCCCTTTAAATGCAAGGGATGTTATTAGGGCACTCTGACCTTCTAAGAAGGGAAAGCAAGTGCTTTATAAAGGGTTTTGGCAATAACACTGACAGTGTATTTTGCTGCAATAGAGAATATTATCTGTTGCAACCCAGGTAGATGCTTTGTGTTCTTTTTGGCTATTTGAGCTTCATGATGTGAAGGTAATCTTAATTTCATATTGAAAGCAGAATTGAGACACATGGTTTTTTCACCCTATTAATTGTGTCTGATGCAGCCTACTGTTGAACTCAGGACTGTAGTTTCCTGATGTCATTATAATCTTGTCAATGTTGTTTGCAAATGCATAAGTCATACGGGCTTTGCTCAGTGACGTATTCTGAATTACTTTTAGTATGAGATCAGGCAATAGTCATTTTAGTTGGTTTTTATTCCACCTTTGTAGAAAGTCACAAATCCATTCATTAGCTAAACTAAACACTGAAAAGATACCGTATACAAAAGGCGAAAATACCATTTGCTTGGTGATAATTACTAGTGTTCATTTTCTCACTTAAGTGATAGGGCACATCACACCGTTGCCATAGCAACCCCGATTCTGTCCCATTAACTGCCTAATGTGAATTTATGAATGCAAGTTTCAACGTGTGGAAAGCAGCTCAAAATAGGGAGTGATTCATCATGTACAACACA
>JAOXJM010000001.1:41623415-41641808 GCA_026413425.1 Tringa solitaria
TATTGGCTTATTTGGAGTGTGAAATATTGGAGTTTAATCCCAGAACACAGATGGACATTCAAAATATTTCAAAGGTTACCAAAGATATTAAAGGGAAACCCACTATTTATTATACAAAGAAAACGTATCCCATTACTGCTAACTGGGTGGCCTTCTGCAATGTGTTGACCTCGTAGCTAACATCTTGACTGCAGACAGTTTATAATGCAGCAACACAAGGAGTTGTTGAAAGTATATCGGGAGTTGAAAAGGTAAGAAGGGAAGGAAGTAGGGCACGTTGTAAGAAATGCCAGAGAATTTCCTGTATTTCAGTTACTGGAAATATTGTGGAGTTGGTTAACAAGAATGCCTACTATGGATATACACTTGATGTGGCTTTTATTTATTTTTAATTATTAAAATTGACATGAGGAAAAATTAAGTTTTAAGGTTTAGAGACTGGCAAATGAATTGATTCGTTGTAAAGAGTGCATTTTCTGCTAAATGCTGCTGTATACGTATATGCAATTTGAAAGCTCATGAAAGGTATTGCAGTTGACTAACAAACATTTAGGAGATGATTTATGGCGTATGGGAAACTTGACAGGAGATTTCCTACATGACTTGCATAATTAAGAATTTGAAGCTTAATGTTTGGGGCCCAGAGTTAGTAATAACTTAAGTATGCTTAAGTCTCAAGTACTTAATACAATCTAAATCAATATTTAGTCTTTATCTTAAAGAAAAAAAAGAATTAGAGAAAGTAAATGTGGACATATTTATTGCAAATACTCTTAATGGTAGAATGACACATATCACTCATTCCCATTCCATTTTCTTACTGAAATCAAAAAAATTCCTTACACTTATAGAATTTTATGTGGATTGTTTTCTTACCCATTGCTCTACATACCATAGTCATTTTTTTCAGTAGGGGCTAAACTAGATTCCTCCACAAACCAGCACAATAAAAAACATGACGGCTTTTGTGGACTGTTCTCTTCAGTCAGTGTGTTCAATGGATTTAGGTCATCTTTGGGAAACGGTAACAATGCCTTGCAAAATGGCTGTTATTTTTCATAAAAAATATTCCAGATTACCTTAATGTCCATCAAGAACATTTGCAACTTTCAGCAACTTTAAATGGAGTGTTTCTCTGTCATTTAATAGCAAATTATGTTTCTTCTGCTCTTGAGCAAGGTATTTTCTATTATCCATAAAAATGGCTGAAGATACCCTACAGTTAATTGTAAGCATTTTAAAACTACCTGCTGTAAATGTTCCACTTGCTGGTATGCAGGGGAATGAGGAGAGCAAGTGAGTGGAAGCAAGACAGGAAAATACAGAGATTGAGATGGGGAGGTAGGATAAGACAGCAAGGAACTGGATGTTTGGTCTGAGCAAAAGTTTCAAAAAACCCTTTTCACTTAATTCAGCAAACTCAAAATTATATTTAAGGACTAATCCTGAAGGTTTTTATATGAAGTAGCAATAATGACAGCCAAACAAATACCTACTCTGAGGAATGCTAAATCTGAAGCCTAAGACTTGGTGAACATGAGGCTGCAAAGGGGGAAAGCACCAAGTGATTAGCACTGCAGCTGTGAAACTGTATGAACACCTCCTCCATCAGCCAGCTCTCACAGTTCTCCCCTGGCAGCACTTTCCATTTGCATCTGGGTTTAGAGCTGCCTAGTTAATGGGACTACTTGATTTTAAAATCACAGAGCAAGTTCACAGCTGTTCACATGTGTTCATTTCTTCTGAAACTTCTTCTGTAAGCCTTTGATGCTAACATGATACTCTTATGAGAGATTTGTGTGGCAACAGAAGTCCCTTATTTTCAGGTTCAAACTGAAATGTGAGAGGAGCCTGAACTTTTTTTAAAAAAAAATCAAAATCAATGTACTAGGAAGTAGCCATGTGTTCTACAGATAATTATCTTTATTGAAAAGATTGTACGGCAATTTTAAATTACAATTAGTAAATAAAAGCTTTCCATAGATAATGGGTTTCCTTTGATAAACCAAGGAGAACCTTTGTCTTGCTGCTTTTTCAGCTTTTGTCAAGCATATTTGTGTAGTATAGTGTAACATTGACCAAGATCTCCTTAGGGGTTTATTCAGCTAGTGACCGTTAATTGAAAAACTCATTTCAGATAATCCCTGTGAGTGAAATTAATCTCTTGGTTTCGATGAAGTCATACACGACCGATTTCATTAAGAAAATATATTTTACATTTATTTTTAAATGTCAGGTTTGGATACTTTTTTTTCCATTAGATATTATGACATTACATTCTTGATACTTTAAAAAAGAATACTATTTTTGCGTCTTTAAAATAAAAGCAGAATCTAATTCTTTGTGGTCTTTCTGCATCACAAGCTTTGCAAAGACTGTAAGTGCCCTTACTTATTTTCTGTCCCAGCAAAACCATTCCTAAAACTAATTGACATAGTTCTCAATCTGTTTTAATCAGTGTAAATTATGTTTTTTCAGTAATAAATATTTAGAGTTAAATCTAGAGAGGCATCTTGAACAACTCCAGCATAGGAAAAGAGGAGGGTAGCTAGGATGCTCCCTCTAAAATCTCTAGGGACAGCTGGTATCGTGGAGCAGTTCACAGTCATGTAATTATTTTGTCAAAATGAGCAGCAGCACTTTTTTCTTCTCCTGTCATGTTGTTAAAGGTTTTAAATGCTGTTCTTGTATGCTTACTCCAGTACTCCAGTACTGTATGCATGGATTTAGTCTTTGGCGTGGTGTCAGAGGACTGCTCTTTGGTACCTTGCAGGTGAGACACCAACAAAATTCACTCTTTTAGGACTATGTGTTGTATATAAACCAGTAGCATTCTAGTTGTCGTACAGTTTTTATGTAAAATCATATGTTTACACATATATTGTTATATTAAAAGATCATTGTTAAATAGCATTATCAAATAGCCAGATGTTAGAAAGATAACAGAGCAGCAGATTCCTCTAAAATTAATTGCATAGGCTTCCATTCACCAAGCTGTGCTCTCTGAGAACCTGGTTGCACACTCTTTCCCACAGTGTCCTGTATCACCCAAGGCACAGAATGAAATTACTACTTTTCTTGTGACTTGTTCTTTGATATTTATCATTACAGCATCTGAATATTTGCCCTTGCAACCTGTCTTCAAAATACTCTAGTGAGGGGATGGAGTTTTTTGTTTCTTTGTAATGTTTTATGGATAAGTACCTGAGGGTCTCTAAGGTCAGTGTTTGCTAATTTTAGAAGTCCAATTGGAGATGCTATGCCCCTCGTTTTTCCTCATATTTAGTGTTATATCAGACTTGATACTTTCAGAGCATAGACCTCATTGTATTCCACTGCAGCTGTGCCAGCTCAGGGCTTCTGCAGACCAGACCTTAGGGTATGGTGAAAAAGAGGAAGATGCAATTAGTGAACACATGTGAAGGTTTATCTTACATGACTTCCAGCATATAGGATTTTTGTGGCACAAAAAGGAATAAAAGCTGGTTTTCCACACAACCCTGAACTCCTGTAACCATGACACTCTATTTTCTCTTCCTGCAACCACTTTATTCTCTATCAGCTTCCAATTTAGTCATCAGATGATGCCAGGGAATGTGAAAATCAGGTTATCTCAGAGCACATGTATGCTGTGCACTTCAATGTACATTCAGCAATTTCCATCCTGTCTTGGTACTTGCTTTTCTTGGAGCTCAGGCAAACATTTTGTGTAATATTTGGATCTATCAAGGCATGCGGCTGCTCAGTGAGAATGGGACCTTGGGGAATGTTACCAGCAATGTCAAATTTTTTTCTAGTGTACAAAACCTGATTTATCTCATTGACTTTGAATAACAGATTTGGGGAAATTTTCACACAGAAAACAAAAAAAGTGCCAGCTTTTATATTCATGCTCAAAATTATAAATGCTATGGAGATCTTTCCCTAAATGAGATTTTTATTTTTTTTTCCTAAATGAGTTGTCAAATTATTCTAATTGGGGAAAACAACACTCATTTAATGCAAAAACTAGTGAGGAAATTTTCAAGACAAACAGTTTAATTTTGGCAAAAGTACAAACTACTCAAATACAGATTTTCTCATAAAATTCAGCCACCACTACTACTCTGTGCTGCCATTCCCATGGTTTGTATCAAGTTCAAGTTCAACCACAAACTCCCATCAGCAAGATTGTATAAGAATAAAGGATTTATGAAGCCAGTTTGGGTCATTTCAACCAGATGTTATATTGGCATAAATGTCGTGCTGTGCCCTTTGAATCGGAAACAGAATGATCAATCCACAATCAGGTCCTTGAATCAGAAACAGAATGATCAATCCACAAGCAGGTCCTCAGTGGCGGTTGCTGCTGCCTGCACAGAAGCATCTGGTATCAGAGTTTCCACCTGAGTTGAAGTATTAGTATGTATCAATGTGGTCACAGGATACAGGGATGATATGATTTGACACTGTACACTGTCAGCATGATTTTTAGATAAAATTGTGTAGATACTGTCCTTTTAATTTCATTATGCTCTTGGAGAGAAGAGGCTGAATAGGAGTGGACACTATGGTCTCTCTGGAAATATTTTATCTGTACATATGTTGCAATAAGAGGCAGTTTTGCTTATGTATAAACATGTTATGAACACCTAGCAAGGAAGATTTGGACCAGAGGCAGGAGGAAAATTTAATAAATTATCAAGTAGATTACTGTTGTCAGTGATATACATCAGACTTACCTAAGGTTTGCCTTCAATAACTTCAAGGCTTGTTAAAATGTTGAACTGAAGTAACTTTCTCCATGGATGAACAGATGAAGTGACTGAAATGCTACTGGCTCGTAATTGTTTTGGTTATGTGGGGAATAAGGAAGACCCCTCATTTCCTTTCGCTGCAGAAGGTTGTTGCACTCCCAACTTGCTAGTGCTGAGAAGACAATATAGGCCCCTAGTCAGTAAACCTAATTAGAGAGCTGTTCTGCTCCCCTATCAACTGCAACTGCGAGAGGCAATAGCATTAGTCTGTGGCCTGCTGAATGCAGGCAATGTTTGTGCCGTTTCAAGCCATAATGCGTTTTTGCTGATAACATATTCGTAGCAATTATCCTTTTCTCCATCAATTTTGTGGGTGTCTAGAGCTTTGGAATATTAGCATTTCTTTATGTCTGTCACTGTTAAAAACATTTTAAGGAAATATAGCATGCCAGCCTTTGGTTTATATGCAGCTGATTGCAAATTCACTGTCACTATGTAGGCCGCTTGTGCTGGCAATACAAATGCTCCTACAATGCTAAATATAATGTAGGTGTGTGTATAAGTTTTTCAGCATTAAGGATGGAATTAAAATGTTGCGAACTCCCTCCTACGGTTTGTTTTTGGAAACCTGAGGTAGAAGTGCAGTCTTAGAGTAACAGCGCACGGGTGACTGCTGTTGAAAATCGTGATGTTTATAATTTTGACTTCAGAAATAACAGGTAACATTCACCTCATTTTCTAAAAAAACCCACCACATCAAACAAACAAAAAAAGAAAGCCCAGCACAAAACCCCCCAAACAGACAAAAATCAACCCCCAAAAAAGCCTAATAAAATCATTGGTTTATACACTTTTTAACTTTCCTTTAGTACTAACAGATTATTTTTTTTAAATTGTACAACATTGTTGATGCAGCAAAAATATATTCTTACAAAATGAGACAAAGGAGAAAATACAATTTCCTCTCCTACTATTAGTTGTTCTAAGCTCTTCTTGGTGCAAATATTATAAAGAAGTTTTTTTGCAAGTGAGATGATAAATTCTTTTCTTTCTATTATTTGATTCAGCGTGTTCTTTACTGAAGTGACAGAAACTAGTATTTACAGAGCTAATTCAATTAAGTAATAAGTCCTTCTTAGTGGATTAGAGAAATGCAGAATTTCTTTTATTTCAGAGGAAATAAAAAGAAAATAAAATGCTCTTAGTGTCATAAGTAATGTATAAGCCAAAGACAATTTTATAGCACAATTTTATGTAATTATAATATCTATATGTAATTTCACTACAAGCAGCAAAAATCAGTTTTTTCTTCTAAAGATTGTTTTCATAGTAGCAAAGTCCATTTCCTTGAGCTAACAGAGGACCAGCTTTGGTAATAAGGTGCCCCCAGAGGTTCCTCCCTTACAGCAGGCAAGACTGCAGCTGTGCTAAATTTGCTTTGGTTTTTCTCCTATGGTAGAAACGTATTAGTAGCTATAAGCAGTTAGGCATTAAAAAGTAAAACTAAAAATGTGACACTGCAGAATTGATTTTTACCTGCTAATGCTTCCCTCTGGTAATTTGTTCTTAAACAAATACTTTTGAGAAAAATACACATTATGTTTACAATCAACACATAGATTACAGTTTAAAATCTTGTTAATTTGACATTATTGGTATTGGTTATCAGTACTAATGAAAAAATGGTATCACTAGCCGTTCTGTTCTCCTTAATTAAACCTGGTTCTTGTATGCAATTGATTTTTATAGATGCATCAGATACATCAGTGGACTTTTTATTGCATGGCGGTGAACAGTTCTCTTGAACCTTGAGTTACTTCAGGCTTATGATATTATTTTTGAACTTAGGTGGAAACATAGCTAACCTAAGCTTAGTTGTGTAAAAGTTAGGTTTCTAGTCTGTATTTGTTGTCTCGCATCTCTGCATGGCAAACACAGAAAGATGGGAACCCTCAGGGGGTGAGTCACTCCACCTCCCTCTTTCCATTAATTATACAAAAAGCTTGAGTATGGATGCTAAATTTTTAGGGGGCTGAAATTTGATAAAATGATGCTGTCATTAGTGATGGGCTCTCCATATTGATATTTTCTGCTTTTCCTACTCAGCCTGACTAAACACTGAGCAGCAGTAACACGGTTTGCTTTATCTTTCCAGAACAGGCTGCTTCCCATGATGATTTCAGGGCAGTCAAACAGAGCAGCTCTCGAGTTCAGTTTTCAAGCTTTCTTGTGATGCTGAATCTTCTTTCGAATTTTGCTTGGTCTGTTTTGGCTTGTGTAGCAGAGCTGATGAGATAGGCTGTGATGGTTTATAGTCTGCACTTTTCCTCTTTCTGTATTAAGAATCAATGTGAACACCATAAAAAAAAAAAAAAAAGAGAAGAAAAAAGATGCTGCGGGTTATTAAAATGATTTTAAACAACTCTGTTTACTCATGAAGAGCAAGACGATAGTGCCTCAGGAATCTAAATTTTTCATTAAATTTTTGATGGAAAATAATACTTAGGTTCAGGCAGATTTACTTGAGAGTGCTGATTATAATAAGTAAGCTTGCTGCTTTGCTGTTGTATCTCACAGTAGATTGAAGGCTATTTTTATACTGTTTTACCCATTGCAAAGTTTGTTAGCAAGATAACTGCACAATTTTAAGGAACTAAGTGATGACTGTATTAAAATACAGGACCAAGCTTATTTTTAGGGAAATGGGCTTTACCTTTCTTTTCCCCCTATTCTTGGTTCAAAATGTTACTCAACAGTGTATGGTGGCTCTTGCTGAACAGAGAGCACGTTCCACACTAGTCAGTCAGACTCCAAAAGGGGGAAGCTTTACGGTGTCCTAATAATTGAGAAGTTTGAGAGTTTTTCTAATGAGCATGTCTTCTGAAAAATCAATAGTGAGACCGAAGTTCTTTCTGAGAAAATATTCCTCTTGCTCTGTAGGAGGGGACAACTCGACTCCCTGAAAAGGCACCGTGTCTCAAGTAGTTGATGGGAGTTTTCCGAGTACTGCCTGGTGGTACTTCTGCCTCCTATCTGGGATGCTGAGAGCAATCCCTGAAGGTAACACTGCCACCTTGGGCTCCAGCACAGTAAAAGCACAAGGGGGAGGTTCTGCCAAGAAGATAGTTTTTTAACACTGGAGAGCTGCTTGTTACCTTAGGGCAGGGAGGCACAAACCCTGATGTTTCTTCACAAGCGCAGATATTTAGCCCTTCTCACAGACCATTAAACTATGACTCATTACAATGAGAGTTTCTTGCTCTTACTTTAATGGTTTCTTCTGGATACTTAGAGTGGCTTTAAGAAGTCCTTGATGGATGCTTACAAAGAAGATCTAACAGCTGTTTTATTTCCAGTCTCTTTGTAATTTAATTGAGACTTCTTTTTTCCCTTGGACCATCTATAATCTCATGTTTTACTGGTTAAAAAAATATATCTTTCTTCCTGTAACACAGAGGTAGCTTGTTTGCCTTCAGTTTGCATGAATAGATGTTACTCATGGCACATGGTAAGTGTGTAGGCAGAGATTTGTAATTGCAAAGCAGAACCTGATGCTTTCTAAAAGTTTCACCATGGAAAAAAATATCTTTTTTTGAGATCAATTGTCCAACGTATACTTTTGGTGATATATTTCTATGTTCATCCCCTAGAGTATAAAGAAAAAAGCAAGCTAGCACATCAAGATTCCAGGATTGTGTATTTATATATTTTTATATATTTTGAATTATGTCTCATGAAACTACTCCTATAGCTAAGGGTACACCTGCTATATCTTTCATTATTAAGAATATATGAGGAAAAGTAAGGATAAGCACCTCCCTCTTACCATGCCACACCCACTCACCCCCTGCCATGTAGTAGGAAGGTGTGCATCTGCTCAACTCCATGTTGAAGATGTTGAAACATCAAATCAACTTCACTAGAAAATTCCTCTACATTTTGCACATGTATTGTCTTACTACTTGCTGCTTGCACTGTTCTGGTTGTGATTTGTAGCTGTGAATGGTCAAGGACAAAAGATGAGCTGTCTGCAGGGGAAAGTAACTGAGGGGGGGGGCACCTGATGCAGTTGGGGAAAAGAAAGAAGATTTTAAAGGTCAGATATCTAATTAAAGATACTAATTGGCTCTAAAAAAGGGGCACAAGAAGAACCACTTCTTGTCTGCATAGTAAGGCATTGTCTTCAACTGCTCTAGGAAAAAAGAACATAAATTCATTCCTTTCATAAAGTAAGTACAGTTTTATTTAAAAGGGAATATGCATAGGTTCTGTATTTAGTTAAATCATACTCATAATCTATATCCATGTTCTACAGAAATAAATAATACAATATGAATAGTATAAAAAAAATCCTCCTGCACAAATCCTATGAAATCTATTTGATAAGTTGATTATGCCTAATTGCATGCTTGTAAAGAAAGTGAGCTTCATGTTTGTCGCTAGTGTGATATAATAAGAATGTGTATCAGAAATGAGAGATCTTAAAACTGTTGTAAAGAAATAGTAAGTAGTAACAATGGATTAAGAAAAAGATAACCATTTGTTGTTGTTCTGTATTTTGGGACAATTAAGAGACAAATGCTGAATTAGTAATGGGGAGATTTGACTGATGGCTTGTAAAGCACTCACGAGGGAGTTAATAAACCATTAACATGCTGTTCATTTTTCTTATGCTGGTCATCTTTTCACTTGAGTGCCCGAGACAGTCTGTCCCTACGTCACTTAAATAAGCTGTATGTTTTATTAATTCTCCTAAAGAACAGACATTATGGCTATTCACATATGTACAAAGAGTGGTGACATTTAAAGAGTTTTTTATGATGATGGAGATGTTTAGTCACATTTATGTGATTAGGCGGATACTAGAAGATATCCATCCTATAGCTTGAGACAGGTTATGTTCATGTGTGGATTAACAAGTTGCAACTGTTATTTTAATTGGCTTCACTTACCTTATTTATATGAGATCACTGCAGAATTCTTACTTATTTTTACTATTTTAGTGGAGATTGATCTAGGGTTATGGTGGCTGATTTTGTTTACCAAATGGAAGAATTACCTTCCTGCCCAAACATCTCAGTATAATCTAGATCCTGCATGTTACCTCAAAGTTAATCTTGTGCCCACTGCTTCAAAAAATGGTTAGCTATATTACAAGAACTAATCCTCTCTCCTTTGAAAAGCTGCTGTAAACTGGCTTTGAGCATGGCTTTGCTTTGCAGATAAAGGGAAAAGAATGCTCCCCAATGCTGTCTGCAGCAAGGAAATCTCTTGGGTAGCTGCTATTATACTCCAGGAGCTCCTGCACCCCTTGCTGTGGCCGCCGGTCAGCCAGAAATGCTTACATCTAGTTTCAGCAAGGCATTTAATTGTGTGCTTCACATCAAATTCAGAAAGACTTATACACATACTTAACTTCAACACTTGCTTGCCATTATAGGGAAGAGCGGTTTGCTCAATTGGGATTACAGGAAGGAAAGACAGATTATCCTGGTGAGGTAGATATCCATGGATGCCTGCGTTATACCAACATCAAAGGGATCTTTTTTTCAGCTCAGAAGCACTCAGATCAAAACCGCAATGATTCCTTTGCAATGATGTGCTTAGCAGAGGAAAGAAAGCAAACTCTTGCCTCTTTCTAGAAACAGCCCTTATCTATCAGGAGAAGGGACGGCAGTTTGGAGTTGCCTTTCTTCCCCCACTCATATCCCTCCATAGAGTGGCTGCACTGAGAAGTCATCTTTCCCATATTGTCATGTCTCTTTCCCCTTAACGTTGCCAAAGACAAGTGGGAAGAGTTATGTCTGTGAGGGCAGGCTGTAGTGACCTGCTGGTCTTGCTGTACAAATTTCTGTTCTTCTCCCAGAAAATATCAAGTCTCAACACTGTTCCTGGGTGCCTCTCTCCAGTGTGACAACTTCCCAGGTGCTCAGCCAGTACCTGTTCATTTCTGTGCTTGACATTTTTAGGATAGAGACTTCTGCTTCATTCATTAACACAGAATTCAAATTAACAGCAGCCAACCTGCATTGACTTACAGTCTGGTGTTGCTTCAGCTCAACTGCCACATTTTCCCTTGGCATCTTGCAGAGATATTGCTTTAGTGGGCTCCCTGCAGAGCATAGGAGACCATAGCCGTATTGATTTCTGACAAGGTATTTCGTTAAAGGCTCCAAGAACAGATGAGGTATAAAGGATGCAGGACAGATCTGCTGGTGGATTAACAGTTAGGATGGAAGCATATGGTCATTTTTTTATGATAGACACAGGCCTCCAGCTGATTCCTTTAAGGATCTATGCTGATCATGTGCAAATTAGGTCCATAAAAGGGAATTAACATTCACGTGACAGAAGTCTGTATGTGGTACAGCTTTATACACTGAGACATTGCTGTTAACTTATTTGCTTCTTTTTATTTGCTATTAGTGTAGGTGGAACATTTGAACGCATCAGGTGTATTCTTACTAGGCAATAATGTTAGCCTCTCTGGCCTGTAAATGTCCTTTATCGGTATTAATTCTGTTGAAGCCTGGAAAAGCCTTATATTCTCTGATTAGAGAGCTTATGCGTCAGAATTCAAATGTAAGTGACAGTCCATGTTTTAATGGCCGGTTCTTCAAAAATGATACCCGGTCTAACACCTTTCTGTCTGGATCACTGTGTGTTACTACATATAGATCTCAGGAGCAAATTGTCCTTTTGTTTTGCAGTGCTGCGAGGAGTAGGTTTGAAACCTGGACAATCTGGCACCAGCAATTTGGAAGGAATTGGGAGAAATCCATCAATGATGATTAAAGATTTAGTTTTCATGAAGACATATTAAAAACTAATTATGTAGAATTTGTCTAAGTGATGAAATAACATTATGCCTCTGCGGAGTTATTCTCCCAGGAGAAAGCTGAGAATTGCTAATTAAGAAATGAGGATCAATTTCTATTCCTCAAAAAAACCCACCTCAAATCCTGTGTACTAAACCATTGCTTTGCTAGTGTACAGGAATTGCGTGCTAGAGGGCAGTATGATTTGTAGCAGGCAGGGTCCTTGTCTACATTACTTTGTATAATCAACTTAATATTACTTAATTTATAGTTGTACTCTCATGCCAGTTGCTGTTTCACACTTCTCTCACAAATTCTGAAAGTTAAATTCATGGTAGATTAGCCAATCAGTCTGTACTGTGATTGCCTACTGCACACTTCAGGCACCAAATGACTAGACACTCAATTTAGTAGAGTTTTAAGCAATCAGTTGAAAAGTAGAAGCTGTAGTCCCTCAAACCTTGCAACTCTCAATCAGGAGGAAAAAAAAAAAAAAAAAAGAATTACTCTGTGCAGTTGTTTAACACCTCCAGCATAACAGGGCTTGATTCTGATTAGGTGACTACACCTCCAGAATAATAGGGCTTGATTCCGATTAGATGTCTGGGCATTCAGATAGATGTATAGAGTGCTTGTGCTGGTTTTTTTTGGTGGATTAGCCCAAGTACATAGGATCTTGAAAATAATAGTGTAACCACAAGCCCAGTAAATAACAGAAAGATTTTTGGTTTTAACAGAAAGAGCCTATAGATTTTGCTTTTACAAACCAAGCTCATTTTTTTTTTCCCCAATGACATCCTGTGTCCTGAATCCAGGGCTCTTTCAACCTTCAAATTAAGTTTATGATGGAGCAGTTCTCCACTGGTATTTCAAGATATACCTGTGGCCCCAATCAGCACATAAGTAGTTTTTTCTGTCCTACTTAATCAAAACTGAAGTCCTTAAGTTTGTTTTAATTTCTAAGAACTTTTCTGGTTTGGTTTTCAGCATGGATGGGTTGTATTGTAATATCTCAAAGCCATGGAAAAACTTGCACGGTTCTCCCTGTATGAAAAATTATTCCGCTTCCATGCTCACGCAGATCCACTTCCCAAGGGATAGCTCCTTTTAGTGTTTATATTACAGTGTTGATCACAAGCCCTGGTCAGGATCAGGGACCTGTTGGATTTTTTGGTTTTGTTTTGGTTTTTTTAAGAGGATATCTTGAGGAATATGGCAAATGAAAGATAAGTGATGAAAATAGGTAATTAAGGTGTCTTTGCTGATGCAAAATTTGGCGAAAATAAAGAAACCTCAGGTTTGGAAACGTAGTGTCTTACCCTATTGATAACAGCTGCCGTTGAAAATGAAGAGAGCACATCTCTCTGTGAAGTAAGAAAGATTTACAAGTTTACTCTCTGGGTTGTATTACATCCAGCCATCCTCCTCCAATGGTTGTATTAGGAATGTGTGTCTTTATTTCTTCTTTTGAAACTTGTTATATGTGAAGAACCTTCTGTAAGAAACTGATAATCAAACAGCATGGCGAAGTAAAAATCTAAACATTTTAAACATAAACAAATCTAAACAAAAAATGATTTAAAAATGGAAAAATGCAGTGAGGAAAGGACACAGTAATAAGCTTCCTAGCTGTTTTACAAGCATTTTCAGAGGCATATTGGAGTAGCCTAACTCCTGCCTCTACATACCAAATTCCCTTTTGAGTGCTGCATAGATGCCCATGAAAACAGGCATGACTGAAAAACAATAGACAATGAAGAGCTATAAAGGGAGCATGGAACAATCCAGTTTTTACTAGTTAAGTGAGTTAAAGCATGAAAGAGGGAGCTGAAACTATAATAAGGTGAAAGACGTGCATGAAATAGCAAAGTATATTTTAGAATGCTAACAGTGATGAGTGAACTAAATATTTGAATAGTTTAAACAGCAAAAGAAATAACCTTTAAAAATCCTTCTGTTCAACATAGTTTGCTGTGATTTTTTTTTTCACTCTGACGAAGGTAATCCACTCAGCAAGTGCTCACCAAATTGCAGTTAAAATCATGTCAAAGACCATTTAAATAAAAAGCTTGAGTCATGATGTTTTTGACACTTTTTCCTATGGAAATGCTGTGAGATACTTTGAATTTTGGATTTTCGGGCTGTCATGATAGTCATTCATGCTCTGGAAATTCATTAATTATATCCTCAAATTCTATAATGCTTCAGAAAGAGGGTTTGTTGCAAGCTCTGGAAATTATTTTGGCAATATAAAGTTATAAAAAAAACAGCATCCAGTGATTTGAATTAGCATTGTTGAAGAAAGATGAATCAAAAATCATAAATCGCACCTAAAAACTTGCTTCCCTTTGGCCTCTTATGATTTTCCAAAGACAAAGAAGCAACCTCCACCAAGCCAAACAATCCACTCACACTGACTAAACACCTGATTACAACCTTAATATCTAATTCACTTTGTGAGAGAGGGAGAAACTAAGAAATAGCCTGGTTTCTAAATCTTCAGATCTCCAGATGAGTGCTTAGCTGTCACTGTGAGCTGTATCTTAAATAGATAGGGAGGACTTGATCTATGTACAGTGTCTGCTTTGTATGATAAAAGAGATCATTTGACCTAGCTAGAACGTATTCCTGAGCCACAGAAGATGAATATTGTTTTAATGGCCATCAAATTAAAAAATGTAATACAAGTGATGTGAAAAGTATTATTGTCTTTGCTGTAAGTAAGCTCTCAGTATCATTACATCAGCTGGCTTTACTTAAAAAAGAAGAGAATACTCTGAAGATAAGGTCACAACAACAGTGAGAGAATTTTCAGGTCCAACACCTGATTATAGAGATCATAACTACAGCATTTGAAGGCTTAGCAGTGCAGACTAATGAAAGGCTCTTCTTCAGTGACTTAAAACACTAAATAGCAGGAATGCCAAGTGGAAGTTTTGTGCAGTGCTTGTTGTGTCCGCCAGAAAAGTCACTATGTGGAGTTTAGGATAAAATAATTTAGTTTTTTATGTGATATATTTAAAAAACTTGGAGATTTGCATAAACTTTCCTCTGACCATCTCTACGGATGATATTCTCTCTTGTATGGGAAAACTGGCACTGGGAAGTTCCTGACTTTTCTGCTGCCTTGTTCTGGGGACATGTCTTCCCCCCCTTTTCAGGACCAACAGCAGATTCTTTAAAGAAAGATGTAGAGGTGTGGTGCCTCTCAGTCACTTTCAGCCCTCACAGACCTTTAAGTATACCAACCTTGAGTCAGTCTTTCTCAGCTCAAATTAATTTGATAGAGATATAGTCCCTAAACATAGGGAACCCCAATACAAATGGATTTCATTTGTTCAAGCTTGTATAGGTGACTTGTGAGATGTCATTGTACTCTATATTGGTGCTGCTTAGACTATGTCTTACCCTAGCTGATTCAGAATTGTTTGTATTTCACCACAATACATGGGGGGGACATTGTATCCTCGTGTGCCTTGGTCATCAAAGAACTACATTGATAGGATGTGCTTGACAGACGTAGAAATAAGGGTTAGATGTGTTAGATCTGTTTAACTTGTGGTTAATTTTAAATGCTTGCTTTCTCTGAAGAATTTGCTTTTTTATCATGTACCCACCGTATTTTACTTTCACAGTTCACCTCTGCTGGATATTGGTAACTCTGTATTTATATTTTTGTGCCCTTTATTTTCCCCATTGGTCATTCTGTCCCCTTATATTTAAGAAGAAAACAACTCCAACAACTCAGAACCTAACTACAGGCACCATATTGGAATGTTTAAAATGTGACAGAGCTTCTGGGAACTAGCTTATTTTTGTCTCCCTCCTCCATTCATTAATTTCTATAACAAAACTTAATTTGGTAGTTTTTTCTTTTCCCTTTCTTCTTATATCCTGCCCCAATGTCAGCCATGATTTACCATCACGATAGGTCCTTCTCCTCAGATGTGGGCTGATGGTCAATGGTCACCATGTTCACTTTGAAATATAAGACTGGAAAAATGAATTCTAGCTGGCCAGTGGATAGATTGTGCTAAGAATTTCAACTGTCCTAATAATTTCTCTTTTTGCACTTAAAGGGCTTAACTCAACTTCTTCTACTGCAAAAGCCTGGGCAGTCTCTCACTATTGCCTGGTGCCATAACATGAAAGAGAGGAGATAATGTGTGTGATATTTTTATCAGTGTTCTTGATTAGGCCTTTATTCAGACTAGAAACTAACAGTGCTGAATGTTGTAGCAGCAGAAAGTGGGGTACTTGAAAATCAAGATAGTAAGACTTTTTTTGTTTGTTTGTTGTATATCTGCAGTTGTAAAGTAGAAATTAGTGGAGAGTTCTTTTTAATTGTATCTTTAGATTATAGATGTGACTGTAGAGAAACTGTTCCTCCTAAACATGGATAATTGGCATAAAATGTTCTGTCCAAACCCATTGTTCTAACATGAAAACTCTCAGTGAGGCATTGTTGCTGTCATGTCTTTCCTTTTATGAAGAGTGGCTTGATTAATTGATAAACGTGTAACTAAATTTTTGGAGAGTCAGCTGTATGTCTTCCTAGCTTTACTTTTCTTCTCTTTGGGTGATAATTTACACCTTAAGAGGCTGAGACATTTTTGTTGAATTAAACTCATTTACAACATTACAGTGATTCAAATACAACCCCCTGAACAGAGCAGTGCTTTGCTTTGCTTTGCCAGTGCCTGCATTTTTGTGTTCTACAGTGAGTGCTCAGCCAGGCTGCCTGCTTTCCTTTTCCTAAGAAGTAATTTAGTATTTGTATTCCACAATATATTTTTGATCTTTTATCTACAGTCAGTGTTAACCAATATGAATTAACCAAGGGAGGAGAAAAAAATAACAGGTGGCTCTTCAGACCCTGCAGGTGCTAGAAGTGTAGTTTTTGTATGACCTTTCCACATACTCCAAAGGCCCTGTGCAGGTACACACGTAAGAACACAAGTAGGTGGCCATCTATTCCAGTGATGACAAAGCAGAGGTGAGAAAGAACTTTGTAGGCCAGAAGTATTTATTTTGTTCTGGTAATAATTGTTTTCTTTTTAAACCTGGTGAGGCTCATGTATCTCATTCTCCTAACAGTTTAGTGGGGACTGGGGGAGATTATCTGGGGGCTATGGCAGAAAGCATTTTTGCTATAAGAGTCAGGTGAAGTGAGGTTTTATTATCTTCAGTTTTTAGTCTAATCTGTAGAACAGTACTTGGATTAAGTGCAGAACTATACAAAGTCTTGAAAACTGTAAATAAATAACAGAAAAATTAGCTGATAGAATTTCAATGAACAGCTATTGGCCTAATAAATATCACTTAGAACACCCGCTGATTTCCTTATCTAAGACCAAATAACTGCTTAAGTTCTATGGGTTTTTGAAATTATTTCTCATGAAAATATATAGTCATATTTTGATTCACAATAGATGCATATGTGCATATGAAGAAATTATACATAGGTTATACATTCATATCTTGTGCTTTCCCAGTTACTGTGGTTAATGTGGATAAAACTAAAACACCAATTCACAGTGAAAAATATTAACCTAGGTAATGTGTTGATAACATCTTTTGGTACAGTGATGCACACATTCACATGCCAAATCAGAGTCAAATTGGGATTGCAGGAGAGTTGAAATAGAAGACAGGAATCCCATCCGAAAATGAGAGTGTTGTGGGTTGCTGTGGAAGATCCATAACCAAAAGAAATAGGTGAAAAGGCTCAAGACAAGCAGAGCCAAGAGCAGGAACGGTGTTCCAGGCTATAGATACTGGACAGGGCTTCTAAAGGAAAGAAGAACTTAGGAGACACAGCACCAAAATGTAGATAAAAATAATGTAATCTCCCATGCTCTTTCCTTCATGCAATCAATATAGCATGAGTCTAATTGAGACTAAGCATAAGTCAACAGTCTTTTCTTCCAGCCTCTAATTTAGCTAGCAAACCACTATCCCACTCGTCACAGCTTTTGCAGTTCTCATCTTGTGTGCCTAGACTCTCACTGCATGATCTTATTGAATAACTGCTTACCACTTTTTCAGAGTATCAGAAAAGAAAATGAAAATTGAAAATTTCAAGTCTAAATATGAGTTTTAACCCTTTTGTTAACTGATTTTATTTTTTTTAATGGAACATGTGAAGTTTTATCTTCAAGTTAGGTTAAGAACAGGTTACAAGCAATCAAAAATGGCTTTTGCCTTTTCTCTCATATAAGTTATTCTTTGGTGGTGTTCTTTTTCTCTAGCCTATTATTGTTCTTTATATTCCATTCCTGTTGTTCTTTTGAAAAATGTAATGTTTTTCCCTTGAAAAGTAAAATATGGTGATAGACATTTTCACTCTAAAATGTGTGGCAGTGCTAGAAACATGTCATTTGCTGTGTACTGGTCGCTAACAAGTAGTATTGATTGACTTGGAGGGAATTATCATTTAATTTATAGATGCAAATGCTGTAGTTTGACCTGATGACTATAAAATTCTGAGTCAAGTGTCACACATGTTACTAATGAGATAAAATGCCCCACAGGTAGACTTTGATGATAGTCACAATTTAATATGCTCTTGCAAATTAATTCTTAGACTGTGGAGTAATTAACTTGTCAATGTATAAGTCTTTACGTTTACTGCTTAGAGTATTATCTGGAATTATGAAATAAAATTCTGTTATCTTAGGGCAGGAATTCTGCGTATTGGTGGCATTGTCTAGATGGATTCAACATTTTATGTCTTTGAACTACAACATTGTGAGGTCACAAATGAATTCAACATCTCAAGAGCAAGTTCAGGTTTAAAAAAGGAATAAACTGCTAAAGTTAAGAAATTTAGTAGCATA
>JAOXJM010000001.1:41673434-41683990 GCA_026413425.1 Tringa solitaria
TATGCCGTTACTTTCACAGAGTCAGAGGAGGCCTAGCTGAAATGTAAAACTACAGGACACAAAATTGGTTCGGTTTTACTTCAAACCGGGACACCAAGGCTTTTGAAAAATCTTTTGACCCTTTTTTTCTCCTGAGGTATTCCAAACTATTTAGGAGTTGTTACATTTCTTTCTGTCCTGCTTTTTTGCGACAGCAGCAAAAGAGAACTTTGATGTATGAATGTTCACTGCACTGTACAAAAATGTTATGAAATATCTCATTTATTTCTGCTTCCTAGAGTACGAGGATCTTACTCAGCCTGTTTCATACCAAAATATACTATTACTCATATGTTCAGTTGAGACCTATGGTCTCAGCTAATATGAATAATAGTTCCCGTACCAGAAGGATACAGAGCTACTGTCACAAGCAAGTTTTTAAGGGGTTTGTAATGTATCTCTATTTCATTTGGTAGCTGTGTATGTTATTTAATTGCATTTTTCTTTTTCACTCAACAGTAAAATATATTTAGTGTTATTTCTGCATGTGAGGGTGAATGGGAAGGCATGATTTGTTTGTGTCTCAAAAAACATGTTGATGAAGTTACTTTAGCTATATATGTGCTATATACAGTTGAATCCTACCTGCTTTTGTTTACACCTTTTCAGAATCAGCATGAATTTTCAGCGTTTTTGCGAAATGTATCACTGGATAAGTAGGAGTTTATTTAAAAGAGAGTCCTAACTCAAATATACAGAAATATTTTTCACAGCACTTTGTAGTTTGGCTCTAAATTTAGCAAAGTGAGAAAAATCTTCCAAATTAGTAGACTCTTGTTAGTAGCTTTGAGTTTACTGGGGTAGAGAAGGGCACAGAGATTGTAAATAAGGATCAAGCATTTTATAATTCTTGCATTCTTTGAAACAGAAACATCAGCTAGGTCTTTAAAGTGTTCATTCTCCCACCAGAACACATCCAGTATACACTTTTAAAGTATTGTTCAATGACAAAATTCCAAATTAACCTGCTTAGGTTTTTTGGTTGGTTGGTTGTGTTTGTTTGGTTGTTGTTGGTTTTTTTTTTTTAATTTCCTGTGCAGGAAAGGAAGGCTCAGGAGTCATCTCCTGAAAGGAAAAGTAACATTACTGGACACGTAGGGGGCTGACTCATGAGGAATTAGTTGTGAAAGTAATATTTATTACTCTTTCCATTCAAATACATAATATCCTTCTGTCCCTAAAGAAGCATTACTGTGCTCATATCAGAGCTGTGAAAAACTGTTGTGTTTTTGCCCATGAGCCATTGCAATTCATTGCCCCCTGTCATTTATGGTTCAACTGCTGCACCTCCCTGTGAACTAGGGTTGGTGAGATGCAGGTACACATTTGTTTCTGCCAGTTTGCCCACAGGTGTGATAACCACTGGCAAAGGGATGAGGAGGACAAGAAAAAGGTAACAGGGGTTATATATTTGGGAATACATAAAAAGAAATTACTACAAGATCTGGTAGGGCTTTCAGAGGTGTAAAGGCTGTCAGAGATGAGGCAGGATGTGTTGCTGCTTGACTGTTTCACTTCTCCTAATCCAGTATGTGGTACTGACTTTCTTCATCTTACTATTGAATTTGGTGTGATAACACTCCTTCCAGGCAAATGAGTAGTAGTGTTTATAAATGGCACCTTATATGCAAAACAAACCAGGAAGAAAATTTTCCAGCAGAAAAATAAGAAAAGTGAAAGTAGAAATAGATTTTTTAAAATTCTCTTGAAAAAGTATTCCTTTATAATTGTTGTTACCTTCCTAAGAAGAAACTCAGTATCTGACATACTTGGAGCTTATTAGGAATTTTCCCTTCTCTCACTCTCTTGCTCTTTCCCTCTTTCTCTTTTTTTGTTTTCTTTCTTCTGTCCTTTCTTTCTCTTCCTTTCTTCCTCTCTCATCTTCCATCTTCTTCTTCCTTCTTTCTTTGATTCCTCCGTTCCCTCTCTCCCTTCTTTCCTCCCTCCCTTTCTCACTCACTTCTTATAAATAGTCTAATCATTCAATCTAAAATGCCTATTGCATCCCAAGGCCAGCCATTTTCCTACTATTCACAAAGCAGTCAGCTATTCCGTGACATCAACTATTTTAAATGATCCTTCTGCTTGATTATTTGGTTGGTTATTTAGGGGTAATATTGGAAATATTAGACTTCTTTGAGAATATAAATCATATACTGCAAGACAGATGGAAGTTTGCCTTGTCCAAAAATATAAAATATATGACTCATTTTTATCTTTGGTTTTCCACTGTAAAGAATGGGTGTCAGCTTCCTGTGTAATTTTGATTTGTTTATCCAGCAGTTTTGTTTGTCCATGCAGTTTTCTCTTTGCCAGTTGTGGTCTATATTTGGTTTTCATAAAAGGTATGTTTTCTTTGAGGCTATCTTTTTTTTACCACTGCCAAAGCCACAAGTGATGCACCATTACTTGGACTTTTGTTCTTAATTTAAACTTGGCATAATGCCTCCCTCTGGTGTAAAACACAAAACAAAATCCACTCTGACATAAAAGCTAGGAGGTAACTCCTTCGTTTGAGATTGAGCATGGGTTCTGTACATGGAGTGAGTTTTCTGCTTTTCCTGCATGCGGAAGGGGAGAGATAAGGGATGAGGCTAGAATATTTATCTGATGGTAGAATATTTACTGGGGTCAGTCCATCTTACTCTGGGGTGTCTGTCATCAGGAGTATAAAAGTTAAAAGTTGGGGAAGCAGCAGTTTATTTTGAAGAGGGTGTTCCATCAGAGAGGAGTACATACCCTTTCATACTGTTTTTCCTAATCTGAGTGACTTTGTTGTCTTTAAGCAACCTGGAAATACGTGAAAGTACAAAAAACTTAGTTCCGGTTGCTAAAATATGATCGCATGTGAGTCTGCCCAGTTGCAATGGTAATAACAAGTCTGATATAAAATACTCATTAGATTTAGATGACAGCAGTTGAGGAGGTTTCTTTTCCTCTTTTTCCTCTTTCCTCTTTCCTTCCTTCGAAGAACAAACTTGAAATGCCAAACCAGTGTGAAGCATAACAGGTTTGCAAGAGTGAATCACACAGAACTGACAGACTCGGAAGCACAAAAGCTCCCAGTGTTTTACCTTGTGTTGTAAATATAATTTATTTATTTATTCATCCTGGAGAGAAAGGAAGTTAATACATAGTATTTTACCTTATTCAGTCTTAGCCAATGATACCCAAAGCAGTCTGTAAAGAAAACATACAAAATTTTTGTGAATGAAACTCTGAGCTTACTTACCTTCTGTGGGCCATGGGGACCTGTTATCTGGTGATGGTTGTGTAGTCTGTTTGCAATGGGTGTCACTGCAATCTCAGACAGTATCTGCTAGAGTTCCTCTGACAACAGGCTGAGAAAGCAGCATCTTTTGGCTTTTAGCAGACCTTCACTATTGAAGCCAGTATGAGTAGTTCATTGACCATTCATTGTGTTGTAGAGTATTACAAGCTAGTCATTGGTCTCCTAGCTTTCTCTTTCTTCCTTTTATTTAATCATTTTTGTCCTGGGGGAAATAGCAACAAGTTACAGACAGCACAAGGCTGGTTTTTTACCTTGTATTTTCTTAATGGCACGGGGGTAAGTTGCCACGTTTGAGCTCTTTATCGGTATCTGTGTCTCAGCATGAATGAGAGAAGTAGGGTGTGGAGAACAGAAGAGGCTTGAGTTCTGCAGTCCATGCTGTTTGGTCGTAGAGTTTTCCCTTCCTTTACTTTCCTGGACCTCAAGTGGAAAATGTTGCTATTTCTGCCTTCAGACAGGGGTGAAAAAAGCACAGAGATCATACCTTTTTATTTGTTAGAGCAGCTCAGTTCAGATGGTAATGAATAGCTTCTGCTTGGGATTTAAGGCAGATGATTCTGTGTTCTGTAAATAAAAAAGAAATTTCAATCAAACAATTTGAACAACTAATCTAACCCCTCCTAACAGGTAGATCAAGTATTCTGCTGTTTAGCTTTGACGTGTAAATGTGGGTCTCCAGGTGTCTCTGTATTCTTACTGTTCTGATGTTTGATGATGAAGACCTCATTCCTACTGACACTTTGAACTGGTGCTTTTCTAAAATTTTCAAAGCAGAACACATAAGAGATCCTAGTGGTAGCTGCAACAAATTTAATGTCTGGACCTGAGTATAACAGCAGGATTGGATTGGTTGGGAAAGCAAAACTTCATTTTGTATTGTACTAATTGTTTCCTATTTTTATCAAAATTTTCAGTGAGCTGTGGTCTGCACTATGCATAAAGGAAACAGCTTTCCCACTTAAGTAAGAACACAGCTAAGTAGTGCTTAGGACATGCAGGGTATGATTTTCCAGTGTTTGGATTGGGGTGATAAAAAATACAGGCATGCCGTTCAAAATTCTCATTTCCTTGCACCGCAACTGAGAGGATCGTTCCTGAAAAGCCTGAGGAAAGAGACCCAGAAGGCAGCACCCTGTTAATTATAACTCTGGCTCTGGAAGTCTCACATTTGGTATCAGTAATTTCTGTTGCTTTGGGGTTTTCATCTCTAAAAGCCATGTTTTGTTGCCTGCATCACAAAACACTGAAATGGCTAATTTTTTTAATGATACCCAGCAATAAAAGAGTACTAACACAAAATGTTATTATTTTAATGTTAAGATAGAGAGTGACATATATGAAATAGTAACTTAGATTTTTTTTCCTAACAAAAAGGCCCAAAATGGTTTGTCACTTTGATTTCTTCAGGATTACCATATATAGTTCATTGCAACAATTACATATAAGCCATGGCTGTGTAGGATAACTTGTTAAATCATTTCCTTTTTTTGACATATCTGTTTCTGTAAGATTTCCATATATGACCAAATAGCAGATTTATGATAGCCATATTATATTGCTGTCATTTCCATCATCACTTAGAAGAATAAGAAAATGGAATTTTGCTTAACAAAGGATCAATTAAAAAAATAAAGAGGATAAGACTTTAAGCACAAGTCAGATGATGCTGAAGTCAAGTGAACTCCCCAATGTATTAGTTGTCTGCTTTGTTGCTCTTGAGTTCCTTGATTTTTTTTTTTTTCTCTTAATCCCATCCAGGATGATCTTCAGTGATATAAAATGAACTATTGTTTTTATGCTGTTCTCAAGGCTTAGTTGCAGAACAGGAGTGCAGCTGTGATGGCCTTGGCCATAGACTCTTTTTTTCGCTGAGACACATTCCTTTCTTCTTGCCTGCATCACTGGGCTCTCATCCAAAATCAACTAGATTGTGTTTATATTGTGTCCTCCTTTGCTTTAGCCTTCATTAGGATCCTGTCATGCTCAGCCCTCACACTATGTCACATTCATTATGGTGACTTCTTTATTCCCCTTTCCCCAGATTTCGTCGTGAGAACTGTGTCACATGACTTTGTGCTGAACACATTTAACATTTTTTTTATTAGAAAAAGGACAGACGGATGGTTCCAGGGATAGTATCACAAGATCAAAATGTCTTCATCAGCCAAAATTCTTAATGCTCTCAGTAATTTTAGCCTCAGCTTGATTTTCTAAGAATGCTCAAGTTCTCTGTCAATCAGAATTTCTAAAAGATCTAAAGCATCACATGCTGGACTGTCATCAGAGACTTTTCTTTCTGATTGCTCTGTGCCATTTTCCATTCTCTTACATTTGCTCTTGCAATCCCTTGGTTCAGTGTTCAGATTAAGCCATTTGTTTCTTACTCTCAGCATTCTTGCTGAGCGTATGTGGTTGCTAATGCAAAAGCTGTTTACTAGCACAGAAAATTAGTGAATACAAATCTACAGGCAGTTACATCCTCAGATGCCCTTGAAAACATTCTGAGGCACTTTATCCTTACAATGAAAGATAATTTCTGAAAGAATTGCACAAAACTTTCTCATCAATTTGTCAAGGTGTGAAATTTGTGCCGATGTCTGTTGTTGCAAAAAATGTTTAGTCTCACTTTCATAAAATCTTGGCTCTTTCTTATATGATTCACTTTTAAATGAATATTGCAGTTCTGTTTTTTAATACTGTGAAAACTAAATGTTTTCTATATGCAAGCTGGAGAAAACAAAACTGCTGAAACTTACTAGAAGAAATGCATATAATTTGCACAGCCCTACCATTTGATAAGGGAACGATTATGTGCAGGGGATTGAATTGAGAGTTTGATCCTGTCCTTCTCTTTCTGATCCCCTTTCCTCTTTTCTATTCCCTTTCCTTTTGATCAAATAAAAACTACTGAAATACGTTGGAATCTAAGTCTCCCTAGAGTATTGGGTCATATGTTGCTGTTAAACCATGAAAACCAATGATATGCTGAAGGGATATGAGGATCTCCCTGAGGCCCCTTGTTACAATTTTGTTTTCAGTGTTTATCAGCATGATTTATTTGTCTGCAGTTCTCCATCCCTAGATGCTGCAAGTATCCTTTCCACAGCTGACATGTCTCTTGGCTCATAAAATTTTCTCTAAATGAAAAATATTGCAGATCTGGCCACACTAAACAGCAGGAAAAGAATTTCACAGTAGAGGTTATCCATAAACAAGTTATCCACCACGTCTTCCATCAAGTAACACAAACTGAGCAGTGCATTATCCTATCTACATATTCTGTGTGTTTTGTCAGCAACATATAAACACAGCCAAATGCAACTTAATGAACTATCTCTTTTATATTTTTAGTTGGGAAAAAAAATATTTCTTCTAGTCTCTTGCCAATGATAAATCACAAAACATGGGAGAATTTTTGTTTTGGTTTGGGTTTTTTTTTTGTGTAGGGACAGAAAAGCGTTTAATGTTGAAATTTCAGTGACACATTATGGCAAGTGTATTTGCTAGAGGTTTTTCTAATATATATGACTCTACACATATATCTCTCTTTTTTATAAGAAGCTTGAGATACTGTTTAAGTCCCAACGTTTGTATCAGGTTATAAGGTTTTAAGTATGAAGCACACTGAGTTCGCCTGAAGGTTTTTGCAACTAGAGTGAAGATTTTTAAAAGCACAAATAGCAGGTAGGTACATATAATTGTGTAAAAGCCTCTTGTGGAAATTGTGTGCGGTGTATTCTGTCTAGATGATCCAACCGCTTCAAGACAGTTGTTCGACTGTATTTGTGCAAACTCAACTGCATAATTTAGAGAAATGTGATCGATGCAAACTCAATCTGTGTATCAACACTAAGAAATTTTAATGGAGGGTTCACATGACGTTTTAAAATGACAATTGGACAAAGTAGCATATAATTTAGTGAAGAGCCTGATCTGGTCGGCAGTACTATTCCTGGTCCATTACTATGACCCCTATGTTGCTGCATTAGTTTCACTAACAAACAGAATGAAATTTCACGTTCTCTTGGATACAATTCCACCTCTCCTTTTAGCATGACTTCTGTTTCCCAATTCAGCTGTACATGATGATGCAGTCACCTGTTAAAGAAGGCTTTTAGAACTTCTAAACTGACATCCTTGGGAGGGTTTGGAAGGTGGAAAATAAAGAGAGAGACAATGAAGGGGCTAAAACTTGAATGAGACATTTTGGAAAACAAAGTGTCAAATCCCTTGAAAATTTGTCCTGGGCACCAATTTACACAAGCTGCTATAAAATATTCTGTTGGGGAAGCATCTGGCTGTAAGGTTCTTACTTTATTAAATACAGACTTCTATTAAATATTGCACTTAAATTTTTTCTTGATAATTGCATGGAAGGCACAAAGCTAGACCATCCTTCCTGTCTTCCCATCAGAGTTCTCCTACTGGACCTACTGGCCATAGCATGTGTTCACAAGGTGAAACATCCATCACAGAGTAAGGAAGGTTCAGACTCAGAGTAGGAAATAACAGGAAGTTCCTATCTGCTAGACTTAAGCTTTACCCATGGGATTATAGCTACCTGTAGAGGCCCGTTTGTAATAGGTGTTACTTGATTTAAACTTCAGCAATATTCAGGAGTTTACATTAATTCCCTTTTGCGCATAAACAGTGCTCAGAGCCCTCTGCATCCGTACATACACATATACACACATTTTTGTTATTTTAATGTGCATGGAGTAGCAAAAATTTCCAGGAAATTCCCAGCTGAGAAATGACTTCAAGCTGCAGATCATTCTTCTGATCTTTCATCTTCTCATGAATTTTAAACCTGCAGGAGATGCATTCTGATACAGCTGAGGGCACAGAAGTAATTATAGGTTTTCTTTGCTTTGGACACACTTATTTCTCTGGGGGTTGCTTTGTAAACGTGGAGTGTAAGAACCGCCTAAATAAACCAGGTGTCAGAAATTGATTCACACAATCGTTTTTATAGTGAACTGAGCAGCAGAGCCTTCTAGACTCTTGAACTCTGTTAAAGCCATAAGGATTCTCCTGTGTAAAATTAGGATATAAGGTATTTAGCATTTAAAAATCTTTTTTTTTTTTTTCATGAAGTTAGGCCCAAGCATTGCAGGGTAAGTTCATGTGTCTTAGGAAAATTGTTGTTTTGACTAACTGTGATTATGATGTAGATGATTAAAACATTTATTTTTCACTTTACCTACTCTGTTGCTCAGCAGTCATTAATTAGATGTTTAGGTAGAGTTTTTCATTAATGGACAATTGCTGAAGTTCTACCCTAAACTCTAGCAGTGCTTAGCATTGTAATTGTGAAAGAAAAAAAGAATTTATGGGCTGTGCCAGAAGACTCCATCGTTCCTATCCCATGAGATAGCTGCTGTCTTATCAAAAACCAGTATCTTGCATTTTAAGCATAAATGGCTTATCTTATTAATCAAGAATGAAGATGATCTTTGTGCATTTTGGACAATGCTATACTTACATATGTATAAAGATTTATCCTGCTGCTTTTGAGAGCAGTGGGACCATCACTTGGAATTGGAAAAGTAATTCAGGGTCCTTTTGACTCTTTCCTGGATATTATTTCCATTATTACCTGTAAAAGAAAGAACCTTGATGTTAAATACTACTTCACAGAGATGATGTCTCAGGTTGAAATAAATAGCTAGAAAATGCTAAAAGGCAGACAAAACAATTTTCACTTGTTTTATAGTTTGAATGGGAGTTTTAGAGGAGAGGACTTTCTTGCCAAAAGCAGACTGCTGGGAACAGAGCTAATAGGGTGAGTGGGTGGGCAGGACAGGAACTGTTTTTCAGGATACATTTTTAAATTTCCAGTCTACTCCTCTGAAAGAAGGCTCCGATCCTTCAATTGCATGCTGTTTTTCTCACTATAGGGTAGCAACAATCATCCCGAAACGTATAACATCAAACTGATGGATGATGCTGCTTTTCAAGAGGACTAACATAGCAGCACCCAATTACAGCACACTTAAAAGCATTTTCATTTCTTGGTTATTAAAACCTACCTAGGATTCCAATACTGTTGGCAAAAATTTCCCAGTGTAATTACCATTTGGTTCAGTTTCTTTGGCAGAAACACCACTGGACCCCAGTGTAGATCTGGTGTGGTACCATCTTGATGCAGCCTGTGTTGGCTGTGTGTTTGTGACATCTATTGATGAAAAGTTGTTGAAACTCGAAGGAGGGAAATTGTGTGTGTATCAGAGCAGTTTAAAACATTTTACTGTTTCTCTAGGGACAGTGGTGCTATTGGCAATTTTGCTTTTTTGAAGTGTTTTGCTTCTTAAGCAGGACGCATGTGATATGAAGTAGTAGGCTCTTTAAAATTACCTTCTGAAATAGTTATATGTAAATATAGGGAGTAGATTCTGCTCTCCATGTTGGACAGTGCTGGTATTAGACTTTCTTAGAAGTACCGTAAAAACTATAAAGGGATGCTGATTTTCTGAACTCTTACTTTCTACTAAAGGGTCTAATGAGTCCACAATATTTTTCCTTATTACAAAAGTAATTGTGTAGTGCATTCAGAAAGCTTTAACCCTAGAAGTTGGACATCAAGTATTACTGTACTATTAGAAACCTTATTATTATTTCAGAAGGAGTAGCACAATATTATTGTAAATTATGCATGGGAATTACAAAATTTCTTGGTGACTGGTGTTACAAATCTGATTGAGAGCCCAAACTGTTGAGATGGTTTGAATATCTCATCTTAAATGAAATACAGAAACCAGCAATGATCCTGTGGTAAAGATCATGACATAAACTTCAGAGCTTTGAAATTTCTGGCTCTGCTGTAGAGTGTCATGTTTGATTTTGGGGAAACAATTTTATCTGTGCTCAAATTCCACACCTCTAAAGTGGGAATAGCACTGCAAAAACAAGCAATGTTGATAAATCAATTGGGTTCTAAAAACAGTTTGTGTATTGAATGTAGTATATAAATAAAAAAATTAAAAGTCTTATCAAAAAATACAGTACAAAGATATCTCATTATCTCTGTTTTTAAAATCGGTCTTGACATAATGCTGCTGTATGTTGGCTTTAATTTGTTGGGGTTTTTTAAAACCTCCTTGGCACATACAGAGTGCTTGATTGCCAAGAACAATCAGTTTATAGAGAAGTGAATGGCTTCCAGAACTGTGAATATCAAATGATGTCTTAAACATTTTCAGTAAGAACATATTGGTAGTTATGT
>JAOXJM010000001.1:41684052-41698551 GCA_026413425.1 Tringa solitaria
CTCCTCTTCCTTAGTTCTTTCCCTCTTTAAAGATCAAATCAAGTTCTCATTAGTTGGAACATTAGTGCAACTATTTTCAACAACTTCAAGTGGAGGTCAGGGAACACCCTAAGTTAAAAAAATATGCTAAATTGCAAATATGAAATCACAGATTGTACTTAATTGTTTGGAAAAATCAATAAAATGTATTAAACTTTCAGAAATCCCTACATGCTAGATCCTCACAATTGTCAGGGCCTTCTGCTTCCCTCCCTTCAATCGCAGTTACATGCCATAATGTTTTTGAGAATTTGGGTTTCATTAATGTATATAAAGTCCCAATTTACAAATCAAGGCTAGAGTTTCAAGGTGTCTAATCAAGCAAATAAGTATTAATGGAATTTTTCTTTGAAAGTCAGTACACAGGCACTGTTGAAGCTACCCTTAAGCACTTACCAGCATATTAGGCAAGAAATGCCTTCAAAAATTAGACACAAGTGACTTCAAAACTAGGCTAAATCCAAATGTTCAAAATTACTGAGTCGACTCACTCCTGTTTATATCAGTGGGAGTTAGGTGCTTAAGTACCTTCAAAGATTTGGTCATTGGGATGTTAGGGCACTTTACACTTCTGAGTCTGCATCAATGTCCCTGCCATCTAATTATCCATCCCTGAGAATGGACGCATGCTTCATCCTGTGTATATTCAATGGATTCCTATGGGATAAATTTTAAACTGCATTTAAATTGTGAGCTTCCAGTATTTTTTTTTTTTTTGTGGAAATTAAATGCCAAATTATATTTGAAACCTTTATCAAATTGTTGTTCTGTTTCAAGCTGGATTGTAGCATCTCAGAGATAAATGAGCTATGCAGGTAACTGAGTGTAGTAGTTAAGGTATTGGGAGTGGACAAGCTGTGGCAACACCAAGTTGTACAAGAGATCTAAATGCCAAATACGTTAACCCATAAAAGGATCACTGGAACACTGAAGGCCGCCACAGAATTTTTTGAAGAGAAGATTTCAGTGCCTTCAAACACTTTGTTTCTTGTATTTGCATAGTGATGAATGTGATGTAACTATCAAAGTATGAAGTAGAATGACTCCGGTTTTACATCATTGTAAATGGGAATATAATTGTTTGTCACTCCTGGGGTAGCTAAAGGATGAGCTGAATCAATATTCTGGCTAAAAGGAAAAACAGTGGACATACAGTATCTGTAATCACATCACTGAGGGTACATTAACAAGCTAAAATTGTCAGGATTTCTACTGAAAAACTAGAAATGTGAAGAGGAAGCTATTACTATACCATTATGGAAAAATATTAGGTGTTCTGAACAAAGATCCTTCTATTTCAGGAACCAAAAAGGCCCTCAACACCACAGGAAGGACTTAAGATCAAAAGTAATACTAAAAAAGAAGGAATTGGTATTGTTCCAGAACTTCTTACTAAGGAAAAAAATTATATAAAAAGCTATTTACATAAAACATGAAGTCCTGCCTTGCTTAAGACGATATAAATCTTGTAGAGGGTCTTGATTCTCTATATATTTATGCATAAGCTTAACTTAATGCAAGTGAAGAGTCTCATTGGGTTTAATGGATTTGCAAGTGGGTTTTGGGCTGGTAGAGTATGCACACTTTAACTATGAGGTAGAAGAAATTCATGTTCTTGGAAAAGAGCTAATCAAAGCAATATCAAGAAATTCTCTGGAGAATCACTGGGACTATGTATGTGAGTGAGTGTACAAAGACTTGTAGGATAAGGATGTGGAAAAGTAAATGATGTGGCTCTCCAGTATCTCTATGTAAACTCAATTTTTATATGAAGTTTTTTGTTTTTCTTGGCCCTTCACAAATCCTTGCTTTGTTTTTCATAGGTTTTTGAGTGTATTTATTTTGGTTTTAGGGGCAGTAGTTGAAAGTGGGGAAAAATGTAATTGTCTTTTCTTTTTTGCTTAACATTTTAAGTATACAAAATAAAACCCATAATTATTCAGTTGGCTAATTGCATATTTTTTCTGGCTCGTTGTTATCGATGGACAATAATTTGTTGTCATACATGGTCTGTTGGGAAAGACATTTCGTTTAGTCCAGTGGTGATAGAACAGATGGGAAACTCTGAATTACTGAGTTATTTCTGAGCACGTTTCTTGACTGGCTTAAAGCTTCCATGCTTGTTTCTCCACTCTGTAGAACGGCAAATAATACTCCTTGGGTAAAATCAGTGAGAAGTTGTCTTTCAGTAGAGCTGGGTTTTACACCTGAGGTTTGTCTTACAGTGGATTTGTGGCAACAATCTCAGTATGCTTAAACAGCCTTCTTTTTAAATGGAAACCGTGATATTGTTTTTGTATATTAATTAGGATATCTATTGTTCAGAGAACTTTATACTTGGAAAATTTTATGTGACAGTGTGTAATTGTTGCAGATGAGGGATTTTCATTCTGTGGTCTGTGGTTTCTTGAGGTGGCCTCCCATATGCTGCACACTGGTTGAAGCAGTACTTCCAGGTGGTCCATACAGAGGCCTTCCTTGCTAGCAAAGTAACAGTGTTCAAATCTCTTGTGGCTCTGTTCATAATGCTTTAAATTCTAAAAACATTTGGGGAAATTACAGTTTTAAGTATGAGTATTTCTTTGCTCTCCATTAGATTCTTCAATATTAGGACTATTGCAATGGAGTTAACTGTAGTCATGTGTTTTTTTGGAAAAGTCAGAAGAGGATGAAGATAGAAGTGGTCGGTCTGTAAGCGATGATGTGTGTGCTAAAGTAAAATCCCATAACCAGGAAATAGAAAGTAAAACATTATGGATACAAGAAAGAAAGATGGGTCATAACCATGAAGTGGCACTCCACATTAACACAAGTGTATTTTCATCTGTCACCTCTCACACCATTCTAATACTATTTTTGATGCAACCAAAAAGTTTCCAAGGAAAAATGTGCATTGGAATTGAGTGGCTCCTTGACAAGTGGCTCCAGGATATCTCTTTCTTAAAAAATGATCTGCAACGTGACCACAGTTGAAAAGCAGTATTACACGTTATATGTGGCTGGACGTTGAGTTCAATTTAAATAAGAAAAAAAGGCCACCAATTAAAAATATGGGGGAAAGACAGAGACTTGGCTAGATCTCAGTCTGTTAGTGGTCTCAGGTGATCCCGTAATGCAAGAGCATGAGAACTATGGATCAATTCCATCCCTTGAAAGTTGACAAGCAATTCTTCATCTTGCTTTACTAGTTTTTTGGGTCTAAGAACAGGAGGGCTTGAGGGTCTCTGTGCCTCTTATTTCATGTTTTGAAGGCTTAAGTGGGACCTAAGTAGAGACTACATCTTCCACTGACCTTCTGTGCTAGAGTGAATTTCATCCTAAATGCCTGTTTTGGAATGAACAGCTTTTATTTCCTTAAGTAAAAACAAAATTGCTTCTGATTTGTTGAAACCCAATAAAAGCATCCAAAACCATTCAATTCTGTTTGTTTTGGGTTCTGAAGAAAGCCTTCCTCCCAGTTGGGTTCATACTGCAATTTATTTTATGAGGACTTTTACATTAGGGAGAAGAGAGGGGATGTGGAAGGGGGAGATAACTATGTTAATTCAGAAGCAGCTCTTTTTAGGAAAGAGTTGAGAGCTCCTTTTTCCATAATTAGCACAGTTTTTAAACTGCTGACAGGGCTGTGCTGCTGCTTGTTATGAATAAAAGCTGGACATGGGCAAAGTTTGGTTGAAATCTTGCCAGGAGGGTTTTGAAAGCAGAACTATATTTTATGTTCAAATGTTATATTTTTATCTTAATTTTCTGTCCCTCTTGACTACTATTATGAGATTAAGGTTAGATGGATAAAGTCATTTGAGAAGCTGGGTTAAAGTTAAATTGCTTGAGTCAGTTCAAACAACCAGAAACAAAGCTGCATTCTTCCTGGGTTTTAAGGATTACTGTTGATGGCTAAAACGGTCTTTTGTGACATTGAGATTAAGCAACGTTAAATGATAGCACGCGGTCTTGATTCTCCTCATTCAACTCAAGTACTTCTCTTTCCTACCAGCTGCTACTATCATCGGTTCATTGTTTTCAGGTTGGCTTTAAGAATGTCCTCTCATAAAAGAAACCTCAGATTGATCCTTCTGGCATTTTGGTGGTATCAAGATATCTAATAATTTAATCAGTGTCATAATAGAGAATGTTTTTCTCTAGTCTGGCTAAACATGCTAATAAACAGAAATGCTGTAACAGTATGATGCTGCTGTCAGTCAGGGTTGGCATATGGTGGTACGGGGATGATGTGTGCATGATTTTTATTTGAATGCTAGTGGCAGTAGCAACAAGGCACCTAGCAGTCTTTAAAGCTCTTTGCTCTACATCTTCTTGTCACTTACCTGCAATTTGAGGACTGAGATAATTTGCTTTTTGTTCTGTAAAGGCATGTTTATGTTTAATCAATAATTGCCACTATCATTGTTCAGTCAATATTATGTATTTTTGTTCCTATTTAAGTCATAAAGGTAGAAAAATTTATTGCTATGTCATGAGCAAAATGCATGGGAGATGTGGAAGACTTGACTGAATACCTAAGAAAATAAGGCAGTACTTCCACACAGAAGTATCCTCTAGTCTTCCCATCGTTTTAGTGGAAGTGTATCTGGTGGGTGAAGTTATAATAAAAAATTCACATGCAGATAGAAGTGCAAGAGACACTTTGTCATCCCTGTGTGTCATCTCTGCAGACACCTCCTACGAGTGGAATACCTAGGAGATGCAAGCAAGAGGAACCCTTCCACCAGTGCCAAGCAAAGTGGTGTCCATGAGGAAACTGAAACACTCTTAGTGACCAGAAAGTGAACACTGAGGAACATGTTTCTCAGCTAGAATAAAAAGAATATTAGGACAACGTAAGGACCGTAGCAGTGCTTCAGTAGTTAGGATTTCAATCCTTTTGAAATTAATGGTGATTTTGTCACTAACTCATTTAGTGCAAGGATTTAAACCCAAAAGTAGGTAGGCCTGGTTGCTTATTTCTTAGCAGCAGGAGCTAGTGGGGAGCTGTTTTTTCCTGAATGGCCAAGTGCAGTCTGGTGGGAAGCTGCAGAAGGGGGAAGAGATGAGCAGTGATGTGTGCAAGCTTTGGGGATGTCCAAGAGAAAACCACACAAAGTTACCCACTGGCCTGCTTTTTTGCCAGGCTTGGGGAATATGCCTGCGTGAGCCCTGGGCTCAGTTCACAGGAGTACGCCACAGCTCTCTTCACTATTGAGTAGTCAAACCCTAGGAATTATGTCTAACGATTGAAGCAGCATAGGTTCATATGTAAAATATAAAGCTGCAGTAGAGGAGGATGCAATTTGTTCAAAATCATAGCAGGGGTGTCTGAGCTTCAGCAGGAATTTTGGCCTCTCAGGGCACAGCTCACATTGCTGATCTTCACTGCAGCAGAAACATGGACTTCTGGCGTTTTGATTTGTTGTTTTGCTCTTGTTAGTCTATCCCAAAAGTATTTCCAGGTCAATATGGGACATTGCTGATGAGGGTCAAAATCCTGAACTTCTTGACGTCAAGAAGGGTTTTACTGGTGTCACTGATTCTGGGACTTCTGTCCAAAAGATGTCTTGATTGCTTATATAGAGATAACATAGAAATGCGCTGAGGCAAAAACCCTAGCTGAGAGAAGAAAATGCGGGGAACTAAGTGCTTTAAGGTTTTTGTATTGTTTATCTGTTTCCATAACTATTTTTCCCCTCCAACTGTGTTTTCTTATTTTGGGGTCTGTGTTTTCGTTCTTTCCCCCTTCATTGCTTTTGACAACCTTTTTTCTAGCTCTCTCGTTTTGTGTATATGGGAGCAATACTGTTTCATTGCCAATTGTATATTTTAGTCCAGATGACATACATTTTCTTCCTATATACTTTCTGAGATTCTGAGGACAGATGTCACAAGCAGTTATTTGCAGCGGTTAGCTTAGGCAAGTCCTTAGAGCTATGTCCCCTATGTGTTATGCACAGCAGAGCCTCAGTGTATGCTCTTAATTGTCCTTTAGTAGGTCATCTGTCTAAAACCTGGGAGAACTGTATTCTTGGCTATCTTTGGAATGAAAGAATTTATTTCATCTATGTAACACAGAGACAATTTAAAGGGAATGCTCTTTGAAATGGTTTTATTTCACTGTAAATCTTGCCAAATGAAATACAGTTTTGTACATTTGGGCAGTGCATCAACAGAAACGTAGTTCAAACAATGAAGATAATTTCTTTAATATTTTGAGGTTGCCTATACTAAGCAGTATTCTGGGTGAAGGGTAAACATTTTAATGGGAACAATTTATTCATATGTATCCCAAATCTTTGCTGCAACTGTTGTTAAGCTTTCCAAACTGCCATCTTTCATCTTCTCCCAGATCATAAAATAAACGCTTTATTTCTGTATTAGTTGTTCAGTATCTGAGAAATTTCAATGGCGATATCACGAAATGGAAACACTCTCAGGGATTAGTGTACTTCCTTATGTCTAGCAGCTGTCAGTCTGAGCAAAACCCCAAATATAGCATCTTCTTTATTTTTTGATAGAAATGCTTTTCTCAATGGCCTTTACACTCCTAATCAGGAAAATGTCACCAAAATCTTCCTCCTTTTTTTTTTTTTTGCTTTTTCTTTGGTTTGTTTTTATTTTGTGTTTTGTTTTGGTTTTTGTTGCTTTCCAGGTGCAACTGACAGTGTTCAAGAATCTCAAGACAGGTTTCTGCTTCAAAGAAACTGGCTAGATGAGATGCAGTACAAAAGTAACACTATTGCAGATTAGCCTGTGCATTTTTTGAGTCAACTATCTTCTCCTACAGGCACTAAGAAGTCAGTAACAACCATCAGTGGGAGTAGGCATGATTAATGGGGTTAGAGGATGTCATTCAGAGTGGCAGGTTATCAAGCTTTACTAAGTCTGCTTCTAGCAATATATGAAGTGCCATGTCCAATTGCAGGTGTTGGGGGAGGGAATTTTTTGTCTCTAACAATAGCTAGCATTACAGTTTTATGGGTAGTTTTTTAGTTTTTCTTGGTATTTCTACACAGATTCTATGGTGCTTTGCTTAGTGTTGGTTGATTAATAATGAAAGTTACTTTCTAGAGTGAATGAGTTAGGAATGGATAGCCTATAACAGGATCATAGTATAGTTTGGGTTGGAAGGTATCTATAAAGGTCATCTAGCCCAAACCCTTCTGCAATGAGCAGGGACATCTTCCACTGGATCAGGTTACTCACATCCCCATCCAATCTGACCTTGAATGTTTCCAGGGATGGGGCATCTACCACCTCTCTGGGCAACCTCTTCCAGTGTTTCACCACCCTCACTGTAAAAAATTTCTTCCTTATATCTGGTCTGAATCTGCCTTCTTTTACTTTAAAACCGTCACCCCTCATCCAATTCACAGGATGCCCTACTAAAAAGTCTGTCCCCATCATTCTTATAAGTCCCTTTTAAGTATTGAAAGGCTGCAATAAGGTCCCCTTGGAGCCTCAAGAGGTGTGGGGAGAGAGGCTGCCAGTGAGGACCGAGGCAAAAAAGTTGTGATTACTAAATGAATATTCAGAAGTATCTTTTAATGCTAATCTGAGTTTAAAAAAAAAAAATTGAATTTTTTGGCTTGTATCTATATGTTGGTCTGGGGACTGCAAATTTTGATTTGGAAATGTCAACATGCATTCTGATTTTTGTAATGGAAGCATCGTATATCACTGCAAAGACAGCAAAATGTTTCCTGTTCCTTTGCGGATCCAAAGGCTTGCCTTTAGCCCTGTACTGTAGTGCTCTAATTTGTAAGGGAGCTTGTCAGAGGGCAAAACACTCTTGTCTTCAAGCCAGAGTCCCAGAAAGAATACAGTTTGCGTGGTATGATTAGAAGAATAGGTGAAATTTAGCTTTCTACAGCTGGGATAAGACACTGTTTCCTTACGAGGAACATACACACTGCACTGGTACCAGCAGCATTGCTGTGTCCAGCCTTCACAGCGGCTGTTTTGCTGCCTCCCCCCACCTTCCAAATCACTTGATCTCACCAGCTGCCTCTTCTGCCCATGCATGATTGTGGCACTGATGCACGTGGCTCTGTGTGCTGTGTCGCAGGAGGTGGAACGCAGTAGCAAGCCCTACCTCGTTTGAAAACAGCAGTTCAATGTACTTCACTCACTGCAATAATGGGCTTGGGAAGCGGAGCTTGGTGGGATCTCAGAGAGGTTTGAAGCAGGACGTTGAGGTCTCATTTCAGTGCATTAGAGCTGAGCCAGAGTAAAACAACAACAATATTTTCTTTCCATTTAATTGCGGCATACTTTTCTAAGTCATCTAAGCTGCACTGTTCCATGGAAAATTGAAATTTTGGGGGAACATACCCTCCGGAAGGCATTCGGACAGAGTACTTCCAACTGGAAAAATTTTTGGCATGTCCCTGAATTCTGTATCTCAATAGGAAAATAGTGGAAAAAGAAGTATTTTTGTAGCAGGACTAAACTCCTGTATTAATTCTAAAATAGAAAATTTCATTTTATTTTCATTCTGCCATGTTGCAATTGATCTAACTTGTCTTCCTAGAAGAATAGAAAGCTAAAATGAAAAAAATAAATATAAAAAATTGGAAGTTGTTCAATATTCCATTAATAGTCTTGGCTGAGGAGAAAATTAAAGAACAATACAGTAGTAATAAATTATCCCAAGAGTGGCTAAAACTTATGTATATGCTTATGGAAAATCAGGGACATAACTATGGTAGTTCTGATTGAAGAGAATTAATTATTTACTGGTTTTCCATCAGGGCCAGGGTACTGCGGGAAAGACAGAAGTTCACATACTTGGAGAGAGGAAGGACATAGTTTATAGAGTCTAAGAAATATTTGTGACAGTATGAATTTATGAGCTCTTATTCCTAAAAAGGGACTTAAGTGAGACATAAGAAGTACACAAGTCTTGTGCCAGCACTCTGCATAGGGGTGAATTTAATCCAGAATGAATAAGGCTCTTTTACTTATTTTGTTTATTTTCTGCAGTCACTCTGCCCAATTCCTAACAGTGTCTTTTTCAGAAGGTGTTTTCGAACAGAAGTGCACCACCTTTAAATCAAATACTGAGGGTAGATTTTATAGGAAATTGAATATATTACTTAAATTTAAATCAACGTGTTGCTTGTATGGATTAGTCAAATATTAAGAAATCCTCTGTTAATTTTTAAATGCTATAGTTTAGAACAAGTGCTTAACATGTATGAACTAAGCCACATGAAAAAAGAAATATTTGGTAATAATTGGAACAGAATTAGATTTTCTTCCCTGTCAGCTGTGTAGTTTGTGGTGCAGCACCTGATAATAACTGGCTTTATTTGTTTTATGAGAGCATTTTGTAAGTGTGATATCCTGTTCAGTGCAACTTGTGGCTGCAGATTCTGCCACTGTTTCCCCATTAACCTTATTTGTGAACTGTGATTTCAGCTTGCTGAACTGTCAATTTAACCAGTTAAACATTTTATGTATCAGATTTATAAATGTTAAAGAGTTTCTTTTTAATACAACAACTGCTATAAATGGTGTTAACATGGCTAAATTTTCTTTTAATATTGATTTTTTTTTTAATGCTTCCTTACTAATTTAGAACCTGTGGAAAACATCTATGTTGTCTGGAGATAATTTGCCTTTTCATCAATATGTTTTTTTAGGTCTAGTGTAAGTAAAGTACTTACTAGTGTAAGTAAAGTACTAAGGACCTAGGAGGCAAGTTTGGATTTGTGTGTTTGAAATAATTTATTCATTATTATTATCAAGAGAAATATAATGGCCTTCAGTAATACAGTTGGATCACAATATATTTGTTTTTCTGTTTTTTTCTTTTTGGATTTTTCTTGTGTTGAGCTGAACAATTACTGGTTTTAATTACTTATCTTTGCGTGTATGTTTGCATGAATAGACATGAATGTGTGCATTTGTAATTTGTCTTTCTTTTCAAATATAATTTAATGGTAGAGATGCTTTCCTAAAGATAGATGTTAAAAAAATTTTTCTTCTATTGAAAGCTACCTAGCATTGGAATTCTCCAATGTACCAGTAGGTGCAAAGACTGCAAATCTTTGTAATGTAGGTCTTGTTTTAATTATGGCATCAGACATTTATTAATAATTCAGTCAATACTAAGATTAATTCTTCAGTAGATAGATGCTTAAAGCCAGATTCAGACATAGTCTCAATATATGCAATTTGTACAGATTGCAGGGGAAAAAAAATTATAGTAATATTAAAACAGTCTTATTCTGTACATATGCAAGCAATCTTACTGCTGAACTCTGAAGATCAAGTCTGTAATTTTAAAAGGAAACTCATACAGGAGGTGGAGGTATACATTTTTTATTATTTTTTTCTCCAAATACCAAAAAACATCTTGACTTTATGGAAGTTAGAAACCTTACTGCAAACATTTATCTAAGAAATGGTAAACTTTGCCTCAAGTGTTTTTTCAAAGGAAGTTATTTTCATCCTGCAAGGATACCATACGTTTAAAAAAGCACAAACAGCTGTTTGTCAGGGAGACTGTATTGAGAAAGATGGTTTGTGGCATTAAGAAACTCTTAGCTTTGGGGCTACTTCCAACTCACCTCAACGCAAAAAGTAGTCCAAGTCTTTTGCTTTCTTTCTGTACTTTACAAATAATACCTAAAATGTCAGCATGTGCGTATGAAACATGCACTTGTCCTCAGGCACCTTCATGGAGATTGAAATGGCCCTGAAAAAGCCATGAACTTTGGCCATTAGACTATCACATGTAGGTAATAAATAAGAAAGCACAGCTGTAGTCTTGTAATGGGTTCTTTTTGCAATTCTTTATGCTTTTAAAGAAAGCTGTGCAATGCTTCTTACGGTGACTTCACAGCTGAGACCCTGTCTGTGATGCATGTGATGCAACCCCTTACACTTTAAATTGGAGGTCTCTTAAACTGTGTTACTTTGAAACAGTCTCTCTTTCTCTGTTGTCAGTGTGGTTTTCGGGCTCATGTAATGGCCAGTTTAATGACACAGCTGGAGTAATGTTTCAAAAGGTGCTGTCTTGCTCAGCCATGCTAATCTGTCTGCCAAAGTTTATGGCCAAGTTATAAACCTCTGGACTAGGAGTTTAAAACAAAAACCACTGATAAGTCCTTAACTCCAATGGCCTCTGTGCCATTCCATGGGCAGCTGTGCCACAGTGCTGCTCAGCACCGTGTTTTACGCATCAGGGTAGTTACCCATCAGTGTTCACACACAGCACCATTTCCCCTTGGGGATTTTACATCGAAGTTGGTGTTGGAAATAAAGTTCTTAGATAAGTACAACCTGAAGTAAAGAGAAGTAATATGTGTGTTACCCTCAGAGCAGAATAAAATTTTGTTGCTGAAATGCTAGGTTTCACACTAGGACAACAAAAGATGTATAATTACATAAACTCATGAACAATCTCAGTGTCAATTCTCTCTCCTTCTTCCCCCCATCACTCCCATCTCTGACATCTCTTAAAAAACCCTGTGAATTATCTCTCATCAGACTGTGTAAATGCACAACTTTTTTCTCATAAAGAAAAAAACCATAATTTGACAGATTTGATGGCATTTGGAGGAAACTAGAGACATCGCAGGGGACAACATTTAGTCAGGTAGTGACCCACTCAGTGCAATAATGGTGATGCTTCTCAGCTACCTCAGTGTTTCACAGGAATCCCCAAAAGATTTGTCAATAGCCTGAGAGACTTTTTCTGATAAACTCCATAGATCAAAGGGGAATGTCTTCTTTTCTATGTAACTATACTCTCTCTCTAAAGAAAGCCTACAGAGACAGGTGTAAGGCTGCAATGGTACTCGTGGTGTCTGTCTCCTCTTCCTTCAATTGCACAGGGTAACCTGGTGGGACTCAGAACCCCTTGGAGGTGGTGGGGAGGTGCTCTGCTACTAGGAATCAACCCCATACCCTTAACAAGGGGGAGGAAGGCGGACTCGTAGCAGACAGCGATCAAGTCCCTCCCTGTACAGCCGGCAGGAAGATGAATTGGCCACAGAATCACATCGATTACACATCATGTTTTTCACACATTTTAATATGCGTTTGGGTTGGGTCCAAGTAAAGCATCTGAAACAGTGCTGTTAATACACAGTATTTCCTGGCGTTGCTGGATTAACAGGCCTTTGTGGGCTGGTGTCTCAATCTGCATGAAGAGTACTGTGCCCTTTGAAGGCATTTGGAGGAGGAGAAGGTATCATCAAGAGGCCTTCGTTCCTCCAGCAGCACACTCCTACCCTCAAGTCGCCTGGGGCCAGACTTCAGCCAGCTCAAAGCATACAGAAACTGGGGCCAGACAAATCAAAGCAGACAGTGAAGTGTCAGCCTGGGTTCCTTTTTAACATATTTTCATTTGTTACAGCTTTCATTTTTTCCCTTTTGCTTCCACAATAACTGACATCTGCAGCCTTGGTGTTTTTCAGCTGTTTTTTTTCCATGAGATCTCATCAAGATGTTGAGTGCCCAACACTTGATTCTTTTCAAATTCTGAATTCAAAATTTTCCTTTGTCAGAAGGAAAGTGATGCTTTCAGCCACTGATATTTCAGCTTTCATTGATGAAAGGAGAGCTTCTGGATTGTAGGGAGATGTGGTATCTTTTACTGTAAGAGCTGATACAGCTGAAGGAAAAGGCAAGCTTTCAGGCACACAACTCCAGTCAAAGACGAGCTTGTGAGAAAGACTTTTACTCACTGCTTGATCCCCATTAAATAAAATGTGGATGAGTAGAAGGTAGGAAAATCTCTGAGCAGCGGCAGCCACTAGGTGTTTTGCAGTATTTTAATACAGGAAAGTTATTTCAGCCCAAACTTCCCACTTTTTAACAGATGACATGAAAAGTGGTAGTCTTACTGTGTTCTCTTGGAAAACAGCTCATCTCCCTTCCACTTTTTTTCTACAAACTTGCCGGTAAACATTTATGTAAAAACAATAAAATGTTTTGATAATATATGTGTTGTTTTAGATTATTGGAGAGACGCATCTAGAGAGAGATGTGCAAATGGCATGTTTATGGTGGCTATCTTTGACATTTAGAAAACCAGCCTCCTCAGGCAAATATCTACCATGCATGAGCAGATTGGTCTTGCCATCAGTTGATAAAACTACCACTGAGTCCTGGGATGGAAGTCAGCCCTGTAGCAGCTCTAGCCATGCTAGAAATACTCAAAAATCTCATTAAATCAGAAGTAGCCATTCCCTGAATCACTACAGTTCTTCTCTGTCTTCAAAGCTGGCACTGGATATTGTTCCTTCCCTGTCTTCCTCCAGTCATCTAGGCCAATGAGTAACCAATTCGGGGTATTCCTTACCTTGGTGATAGGATTAAGAACAGAAAATATGTATTTTTGAGGGGAGGAACTCCTGTCTTTGTTTACATTCTGTGGTAGTTTGGGAAAATATTTCAATAGCCCAGCTCTACCTGTGTTATATCAATTGCCTTTTTGTCTTACTGTTATAAAACAGAGGCTGGATTTGTGTTCAGAAAGATCTGCACTGTCAGGATTATTTCTGCCTGAGAAATATGCTACGTGCACACCTAACTTCAATCCCTGTCCTTTATTTTTAGATTTGCTGATTTGCTTTATAGTTGTTTCCCTTTTAAAACTGAGGTTACCTGACTCATTAGATGATGTGAACATTTTGTGGATATCTGGTCTGGATTTCTGAGTCAAATAATCTCCAGTAATTGTAACTGAACTATGGTTTCTAAGGAAAAGATTTAGCGTTACCTAAGAAATTTCCAGTGATGAAGAAATTGCCCCAACCACTGTTTGTTACACTGCTTTATTGGTTAATTATTCTGAAAAATCAGAAATATGCATCTAATTTCTAGTAGGGCTCCAGCTTTCAGCCCTCCCTCGCTTTCTTTCCATTTTGCAACACAGCTGTCTACAGAAGAGCTTGTGCAGTAGTTGCAGTAGCTCACTAAACTGAGTTATGTTGTGATAAATCTGGCCTAGGGAAAAGGATTTTTCTCCTCTATGTGGATTAATCTGATTACAGCATGCATATAACAGGTGGAGAACTCCATCTCCTATTTTTTTTTCTATGTTAGAAAAAGAAAATAAATAAATCTACTCGATGTATTTATTTAGGAGTGATAAAAATAATGACACTAAGGAAAAAAGAAGTAGTTTGCTTAGGTTCATTATATGTTGGAAATGGCACTTATGATGATCTAGAGTTTAATATTGGGAAAAAATGGCCTATTTTTGAGATTCATTTTGCTTTGATCTCTTACTTCCTAGGGATTTTCCACAGCTTCTGTGTCGTAAAAGCTGCTTTTCCTGTCTGACCTTAGTAGAAGTCATATACCAGGCTGTTTTCCTGGGCATGTTTAGTTTGGAGAAGAGGAGGCTGAGGGGGGACTTCATTGCCCTCTACAACTACCTGAAAGGAGGTTGTAATGAGGTGGGTGTTGGCCTCTTCTCCCAAGGGAATAATGACAGGACCAGAGGAAATG
>JAOXJM010000001.1:41705875-41740006 GCA_026413425.1 Tringa solitaria
CACAGTCCCAGGAGTATAAAACATTTGGTTTCAACATAGATAATGAAAATAAACAAACAGAAAATCTAAGTTCACCAAACTGCCAGTGGCATGGGGACTTTTTTTAGGCAGAATGCAGGTTTTGGGGTGTTTGTCCTGGTTCTGACTGGTTCCAGTTTAATTCTGTCTTCTGCAAGACATGATCTGAAGCCACATCTTCCATTCTTCACAAAAAGTTATGGGCTATCCTGGAGTCAGATTAGGCAATTTAATCTGCCCTTAAAAAAAATTTAGAAGTCCTTGGAAAAAAAAAGCTTGGTTTTGTTTAAAAATGGATCAATTCAATTCATAAACAGGATTGACACTGCTAAGGGGCAGAGGGCTGTGATGCGGAAGTGGGAATGATGTCTGGGGCAGGAGGACAAAGGTATGAATAGTTTAATTCAGGGTTTCTGTGACATTCTTTGTAACTTGAAACCATAACATTGAGTGTCTGAAATCCGGTCATATCTAAGGGAGGCTCTCAGTATGGTCAGTGGAAGGAAATAAGCATCTCAGGAGGTTGATTAGTCTCATCCTCGAACGAGACTCTAGTTTTTCTCTGTTGAGCATAATTACAGCTGGGGATGGCTTGGTCAGACTTAGATCTTAGATCATTCATGAGATGAATCCCTGCTTGTACATGTCCTAGAACAGGCGAAATCCCTTCTGCTCCTTTAATACTTTTACTCCCTGGAGTGATTCCTTTCTCTCAGTAGAGACCGGGTCTTAACTGGGACTTCTCAAACATTCCCTTGCGATGTTCAATTGTCTCTCCAGTCCTACACTCTCCCTACTTAAATTAAATAACTATTCCATGGGCTAATGTTGGTCAAACAGTTGAAGAAGTAGACAGGCTTCAAATTGCAGGCTCAATGGTTTTTCAATGTTATTCTTCCACTGAGACGTCAAGCATCTTTTGCAGGAAGGGCAGCTGTCTGGGAAGTAATTCAATAGGTTTGCTTTGGGCAAGTTTAGACATGTGTTCTAACATAATACAAAATGTAGTTCATAATTTGATAGAGACATGTTCCTTTCTGTAACAGATACAACAGACAGATGGGGGAGCACAAGTTTCAAGAGAGACGATTATGGTTCATTTGCAAAACGTGTGTTACACAACAGCTGCTTGCCAACATCAGCTATTCTTCTTTTGCCCTACAGCTGTGCAAATCTATTTTAAAATTTTTGAATTGTTTTAGAGAGAAAAAAAATATTTTGTTTGATCTAGTATGTTTTAAATGCTTTTTTGTTTTTACATCCCGAAGTAAAACATCTGGAATGTTTCGAAATAAAACACTTTCAAAATTAAGAGTTAAATATTTGGAAGAAATGTAGTGAAGACATAAGTTTTTCAGTCCTTTTTTGGCTGTAATTAATCAATAAAATTGATCACTGGCTGATTTAAAATGTAATTTAAACAGGTCAATTTGAAAGAAGAATATTGAAAGGGTACACAGTATTTTAGAGATAAAAAGTAGAAGTAAAAGTACTTCTAAAATAAAGAAAGAATAATTTGTTGTTAGTAGTTTTCAGGCTGAAATGTAGATTTTCTAAATATATTTTATCTAGTTTTTATTTGTTGCCATCTTTTTCCTCATATTTTTAAAATTTCTCTTTGTCTAGTCCCACTCCAAATTAAAAACTATGATGGTTGTATGGCTTCAAAGTTGGAGGAATATCTAAATTAATTTCCCAATGAAATCGCCATTGCCTGAAATGTAACTGTCCATACCTTTACAGTTTTTTATTAGGTGCTCAATATGTATTGTATTGCCCAGTAGATAACAATCTAACTTACTCTGCTGTTATAAGTGGAAAGTTTATTCCTTCTATGACAATTTTTCTGGCATTCTTGGAGAACCAACTAACAAAAATACATTATAGTAGTAGTTTTTAATTGTTTCAGACCCTTCCTGGAAATGTGGGATGATTTAATATTTCATGCGGTTTCCTTTCCTGCTTTTGTGCTTCAAAGGATAGTGAACAAATTAGCAAAAACCTCAGAGCCAGCTACTGTCCTATATCTGCGCAACTCCCACCAGCTTCAACTTGCAAGCTTCTCTTAATGGCTTGAAATGGATATTTCTTTATAGCCTGCATCTTATGATTGAACTCCTGATGGCAATGAGAACTGAGTGTGTGGTAGAGCTGCAGGGTCAAACCCTTAGGAAGCACATTATGCTACTGTATGTCTGAAGGCTACTTGTGTGCCTTGGCTTATTTCACTATAATTGAACTCATGTATTTCAATCTATACCTCATCATCTTTGACTTACTGTGAGAAAGAAAATTAAAAATAGCTCATGTCCAGTAATTTATGCGTACATCTAACGAACTCTGTAGACACACTGATTGTTTCAAAGTAGAGTGTGCTACAAGCAGAAAAAATATCTGGTGACTTTTAGTTCTCTTTATGAGCAGCTTGTTAATATAACTTTGGATTTAGTGTAGAATCTTTACAGTAAAAAAAATAGGGCAAGTAAGGAATTTTTTAAAAGGGGAAAGAAAACCAAGTATTAATTTCAATCTGGGCACATAATAGTTATAGGGTACATTTTCAAATCTATATAATTAAAGGCTTTAGAAGGATTAGAAGGCAGCTTAAGTCATAGGATTTTTAACTGAACTGCAGTCATGGGCTATGTATAATAATATGGATTTTTTCCTACATTGATCAGCTGGAGGACAGTAGAATGGACAATGATGAAACTGTCGTAGAATCCAAGTAATGACTCATAAATGCCCCTTACTGTAAGCATAAGAATACAGGAGTACTGTTTGCTTGTTCAATACATAGGTATATAAATAAAATGATCATGAAAATAATGAATGGCCAGGCTCTCATAACATTTTTGACATAGATAGATGGATGGACGGATAGATGAATAGAGAGATAATCTACCCTCTTGTGTTTCCTAGGAATAGATACTTTGAGTATCCGCTCTGGTCCGTCTGCATTCTACTGGCTGAAAGATCATAATCACTCACAATCATTTTCTTTGCATCATAGTTGTGATCGCTTACTGGTCTCCTCCTGTTTCATAGTTCTGATGTCTTCTAACAGGCTGGTGTATTACGTGGTGGTGAGGAATCACCAGGAATATCCGGATAACGTCTCACCGCCTATGGAGGAGGACAGACTCTTTTTTTGTTCTCTGTACAACTTTTTGGATCCTAGTCTGTGGCTATGACTTATCTACTGCAGAAACACATAAGAAAAGAGTATTCACATTTGCTACTTCTTTCAACTGCCATTTTAGCACAGTCCTATCTATAGAAAATCAATAGCCATAAGAAGGTTTCTAACAGACTCCTACCTTTAGGGTCAAAACTCTGGGGCATGGGAGGTGGAAATTAGAAGACATTTGGGAATAGAAGTTTTGCTCATATTGTGAGTGTCATGGCAAAAACCCCAATGGCTTCTCTCAGTGACATTTAGGAAAGGAGAAAACTAACATGTTTATATAGATTTAAAATAATTTAGAAAGCGTCTGAGGTTTTCAGATTTTAAATCCTTTCTTGATTTCTCAGTTTGGCACTTTAAATATGACTTTCACAGATTTAGTTCTAGGCAACGAATCTCAGCCTTTACAAAACCCAGTGCCATTCAAATGTCAAATGATGTCTTTCCATGCACAGACAAGTTTTTATTTCAACTTGGCTGCTAGTAGAATAAGAGAATTTGAATAAATAAATTTTTAAAACCAACCTTGATCATTTTTTTTAATCGGTTCAGAAGAGCTTCTGCTTAAGCCAAATTTGTTTCAAAGAGTTCACAGAAGTGATGCTGGATAGTTTGGCCTGCCAATTTAGGCATATCTCATAATGGTCCTAAAGTTTCTACTATCCCCACTAATTTCTACATTTTCTTTGAACTGATTTACATGAATGAATAATATAATCCCAGCCTCAGAGTCCTTGAGTGAGAACTATTGAGCACATGTGGCTATTGAAGTCTATGGAAAGTTTTCTGTCTGTGGAAAGATTTTTGTGGAAATTGGGCTTGGTTCTTGGGTTCCCTGAGACCACTGCAATTAGGCATGGATTTTTCCTCTCGCTTTCATTGAGATCAGTGAGAATTGATTACTCTGAAACCTTTACAATTCTAGCCTTTCAACAGACCAGCTTGAAGCCATGTTAAGGAATAGTTTGTAAGATTTTGCTTTCATTTGTACTATGTAAATCCAGATGTAATTAGCGAGAACTTCAGGTGACCTAAGCTGAAGTCTGAAATGACTGGGGATATTCACACCAAGCTGAGGGTATGATCCAAAAGGTACAGTGCTAAGGTTTGATTCACTTTAACTCTGTTTCCTGTTGGGAAAATCTCCTGTTGAATGTTTTTATTTTTTTTTAATTGAAACCAACTGTCTTTCATCAAAGGCGGGGGGAAAGTGTGGGACTTGAAATCCCAGATCAAAGAAAAGCAATTCTCTAATCCCAGTTGGACAATGTAGAAATTTCTGAGCTCCAGGTACTTTGGTGTTATGTGGACAAAGATCGTTGGTAGAAGTCACTAGCTTGCACTTCTATCACCCTGCTGGCTTCTGAGGACAGCAAACAAAGGTGGATTTATCAGCAAAAATAAAACCTACTGGGATAAATTTTTAAACAGAAGTTATAACGTAAGAAGGATTCATATTTTCTTAAATCTAACAAATTGTTGGCATATAAGATAAACAATAAAATATTTTTTTCTCTGCTCGAGAAAACTTCACTGGAATTAATTAAATTTATACCAGGGATAAAATTTACCCAAAGCATAGAAAGTATACTTTATTGATATGATTTTCATTTGTAATGAGTTGAATGATTACAAAACAGTTGTGTAAATTTTAAAAACAGATTTAGAGAACTTTTTGAGCTGCCTAATAATCTAACTCATAGCAGTCTAGAAATTAATAAAATAATAAAAAAGAAAAGTTCTGCAGACTTGAAAAAGAGCTGGACAGTCATGCCTGCTGCCTGTGTCAGCACTGAAAAATGCTTCTTCTGTATTGTTCTTAAAGATTTTCTCTCAAAAAAAATTTTCTCTTGATATTTACATTCTCAGTAGTTACATTTTTCCTTGATTTGAAAGTAAAATATTTCCAAATATGATTTCTGTTGATAATTCCAAGTATTTTTGATTTCAAGTGGTAGGATAGCCTAAAGGAAGAAAAGACGGTTAGGGTAAAGAACTGGAATGTTCGCAACTGTGTTGCAGTATAGAAATCTTAAACAGTGTAATATTTATGAGCAACCAAGAGGCTACATTCTGCTCTCAATTACTCTGGCATAAATCTAGAATTACTCATTGGAAGTTCAAAGTTTTTGCTGCAGATTTACACCCATATAATGAGGAACAGAGTTCAGTTCTGTAAGGGTGGGAAAACCAATTTGGCCAGAATATAAGTAGCACGGAACTCAAACTCTAATCACAGAAGGAAACCTTTTCCAGGTCAGATAGCAAACTTCATGTTGCGTATCTCTTTTTATCTTCTTCTTCTTTAGCTAATATATTGAAGCAAGCATACAGTACTGTTCCTTGCAGTAACATCTCATAACATTAGGCATTGGGCTGCTTCAGTTTTATCACGTAAGGCAGAATGAAATTGCTCAGATATGGTAGAGTCAAAGAGCTCCACAAAAGGCCAAAAGGAATCAGGGCAATAGAAGCAGAAGTTGCTGGATTATAGTTTGAGGGAATAAAGTGTAGGGACTTACAAAGAGCAGTGAGAGGGCTCAGGGAACCACAGGAGGACAGTAAGAGGGAAAAGAGAGTCAGAATCAAAATCCCATATTTTGGGAATCTGGGAAAGGGACAGGTTTTTCCTAAATTAAAGTAGGTTTCAGAAAAGACTAGAATCTTTTGACAGTTTGTCAGAGTGGATTTTTGAGAACTCTGCTAGTTGCTCAGGTGGTTTATACTGAAGAAATTGTAATGCTGTGCTATAATGATTTCTGAAAAGAAAAAAAAATACTGCCTGCACATCTTGTTCTTATTCTCTCACTGGGTGCAGGGAAGAGAATGGAATGAAAAATAAGACTTTCAAAAAGAGTAAAAGAAAACAATAAAGGAATAATGTGTGGAATCTAATTATGCCTTTTCTAATTGTAGAGAATGAGACTGTACCAGCATGTCTTGGACTCACCTGACAGAAGTAGATGGAATTATGCAGTTTTGTAGTGGTCAAAAATCTTTTTGGGTCTATCACCAAAGTTACTGAACTGCTGGCAGTGGTGGTACATGAGTTTGTAATGAAGACATTTTCTGTAAATAGTGGTCTTGGATTTTGTCACCAGTGAAGGTGTGCGTGCCACTGCTGACATTTTCACTAGTGACTGTAAAGATAGTGTTTGCTGATTTTTAGCTAACGGTCTCTATTTAGCTGGATGATCCAGCTAAACAACCAGTTTAGACTCCCTTCTGGTTTTGATAAAACTCTGCTTTCTTCATAGCTCATCCTAGGGTTATTGTAGGTGGAACAAAATTGTTTTGGCTTTCTGTTTTATTTTTTAATTTGTGAATGCTGATGTTGCTTTTATGGCTGCCATATGCTTGTTACATATGTCAGCTTTAAAAGCCCCACTGATGGATGAAAGCTGGGAGAGGAGTTTTATCATTTGTCTCCCATCTAGCACTTTTCTTGCACTGGAAGGTAAGTCCAATATAATAAATAATCATAGCCTCCTTTTTTTTTTTAAACATGCCACATCTGTAAGGTAATATTTCTCCCCAGAATGCTGAGAAGCAGGAAGGAAGCATCTAACATCTGCAGGATTTGAAGTTATTTTTGACAGCTGTGTGCTATTGAGTGTTTCTTTTTTTTTTTTTTTGTGAAAGATAAAACAACCCAGGTGAATTGCTCAAAGGGCATTAATGACTGTCAGACATGTTAAACATGTACTCTTGTGTACATAAAGATACACACAAAAGATAGAATCATGCATCTATAGACTGAGTAGTGGTGAGAAAATATAGTTTGCTGACCTGAAAAGCTGTTATTATAATGTGCTATTAGATTTCTGGTAAGATGGTACCAGGTGTAGTATAGGTGGGAGGTGTTTGGTAATGAGAAACAGCAGTTCATCCTTGACACCTATTGATCAAAAAACTGGAAGGTTTGGTCTAGTGACATACAGAATCCATTTCAGCAGTTGGTCCAGAGCACGCTCTGATCACAGCAGAATGGAGAAAGGCACAAGCTCTCAAGGCTAACTGTAGGAAATGTTCACATATGGCCAACAGGAGATAGAGGCGGATGGTTGAGGCTTTTGATATGTGCGTTAGGCCAATTTTTATCTGAAAGCAAAGAGCACCCACTTACAGCTAAATTGTACATGGTCAAGGTTTTTCATGCATTAACACACAAGTCCTGCCTGCTTAATATTTTGCAGCTAGAGATGAGTGACCATCTCTGCCAGAGCTCCAAGCTGGCCAAGCATAAGCCAAGGGTAGGAAATCACAGTGACTGTGGTAAGCCCTGGTGAAGAAACGCTGCTACAAAATATGGGCTCCGTATAGTGTTATCATAAATCCTCAATCATAGCAGGCAAATAGCACAAAGACATAGATAGAAAGAGCATGTCTGCTTATCAATACAAAACAAAAATCCTAGTGTGACTTCAAGGTACTTTGCAATATCTGTTCTTCACCTGAGAACTTGAGATCCAAAAAGGCGGTACTGGTCAGAGGAAGGATCCATCACTCAGTATCCTGCTTCTGACCACTGGCAGTAGAAGATGTGCAAAGAAAATTTATGGAAATGGGGCTTATAGAATCATAAAATCATTTAGATTGGAAAAGATCCTAAAGATCATTGAGTCCGATTGTAGGCCTAACACTGCCGTACGCTGTAATGCTTCCTGCAGTATAACTGTCCAGTATCAGAGTAAGGTAAATGCCAGATTTTCCAATGGGAATTTTGGCAGGGAAGATGATGTAATGGTAAGTCTTCACCAAGAGCTACAATTTTTGTCCATACTTTATGTTGCATCATTGTTTGCCATAGAAAATTTTGCCTTTAAAAAGCCTGTTGGTATCTCCTGAACTAGTGCAAATTGCAGGAAATGTAGGATAAATATGAAATATTGGTGTGGTTAAAGAAAATGAAAATAATGTGGGTATTCTAGAAAGGCTTACTTGATAACAAAATTAGTTACAATGACTATCTGTAAAGACCCACAGGAAACCAAATACATGGCTTGGATCATTCACCTATACTGATAAGCACTGAGGAATAACAGGCAATATTACACAAAAGTTGTGACTTAGATCAAGGTACTGGGAAGCAGATGGGTAGAGGTGGCATAGTAGCACAGTAGGTATTATAAATTGTGGGTGATGCAAGCCAGCATTGAATGACTACAGTTTCAAAGCAAAAAGGAAGCAGACAGTAGATTGTGAGTCAAAAGTGCTCCTCCAGCTGCAATGCAGCTCACACTTGTTTAAGGTCAGATATCAAAGCTAGTCCCTGAAAATCTATCCATCTTTGTTTTCATTAAGTATTCTTTAAGTATTAATGTAGTCTTTTTTTTTTTTTTTTTTAAACACCTATTGCTAACCTTTCACTCCTAACCTTTTTCATGATTATTAGAAAAATTGTTCTTCACTGCTGTATATATACCCTTTTGGCAGAGCAGTTTCTTCGTATCTCCCAAACTCTCTGTGCAGTAATTTCCATTGACTGCAGGGGTATCTGCTGGTGATAGCAAAGCTGATTGACTTCAAAGTCTCTTACTGTTGTTGCCGCACTTGGCCAAGAGTCTGCTCATGACTGTAGCAGATGTTTCTAAGCAGGTTTTTTTTTTTTTTTAGTAGACCAATGGGAACCTTATGGAGCAGTTTTTCACTACAATCCTGAAGTGGATGCCAGCAATAGCTATGATTTTGAAAGCCTCTATCAGATCCACAGTGCTCGTAAGAGGAAAGTTTCCCTTTCCAGCAGATGAAAGCATAGGTTTGCCTCTCTGCCAGCTACCTGATGACGGATAATCAGCAGATTCCTGTTTAGTCTCAGTTTCTTTATCTTAATGGGTTATTTTTTACAGTTTGTTAGAAAATTTCATAGTAAGTTTATTCTCTGAAGAAATTTTGGATGAAAGTTCTGAACAGTTCACACTTTTGTTATCAGGAGTCAGAACAGCTATGATTAACCCAGAAATATTGCCAATTTCTTTCTCATCTAATTAAGACCTCTGAATCTCTCCTTAGAATCATAAACTATTCCATCAGGATTTTAGGGTGTATGTGCATTGGGAGAATTTTATTCTAGGGGGGTTTGTGTTGAGAACAGTAGTGACTGGAGAGGGTATCTGAGGACTCTTTATTGGGGTGAACAAAAGATAAATTAAACCTTTGTCAAAATTTCTAATGGAGCAAAGCTGCTTCCATAAATAACATTAATGAAAACAGGCCGGGAATTCTGTTCCTTACCACTTCCACTAAAAGTAATGTTATCACTTAAGAACTTAATCATACATTCTAGAAATGTCTGTATTTGTAGTGTTTACCTTAGACATTTCTCCAGTAACTCTAGAGAGAGCTGGAACACTCTTAAATGCCCTGAGAAGTGAGGGAAATGCTCCTTTGGCAATGCCGCACTGAAGTCATGTACCGGGGATGTATCCTAAGACAGAAATATATAGGGCAAGAAGGAGTTGAAATCAGTAACTCACTGTGGCCCACCAAAGGTGATACAAAGCCAGAAATCCTTTCAGAGACAGAAAGCCAGATGGAGAAAAGAGCAGAAATGCAAGAGGGAGAAGGTACCTGCCAGTGGCCAGACGGATGCTGGAGAAGCCCATGTGCCTGTTATGGCACACTGCACCCTGGAGAGGGTCTGTAAATGAGAAACTGAGTAAACAAGGAAGAAAGGAAAGAAAAGCTGGTGCTTTGATTCTTAGGATGAGTATAATCTTTCAGACTAGTTTATACAGATTGAAATAACTGGCGGGTTTTCCTTGTTAGCTGCAGTTTACAGCAGCTTTGAGAGTCTTCAGCATTTGTTGTTTGGTTCATTGGCTTAGAAAGGAAAAAATGGTTATCCAGTTTTTTTTTTCTTTTCCACCTCCCAAAGAGGAAAGCCGATGCTTTCATTAAGATTTACCAGCTGGCTGTATGGTCTAGTCAGTAGGTCAGTATGTAAATACTTACATAGTGTGTTCAGTTGGTGTTAGTCCTTTCTTATCCTTACAAAATTTTTGTTTATACTTCCCAATCCTATAGTATTTAAGATTAATTCCTTTGAGCCAAATACTTCATGATTAAATACAGTGCGTAACAAAGAGAAATAATTATAATTTTGAACCCACACAGATGTATAAACCAAAAAAATCCCTACTCGAGGAAGAGCGTAATGAGGCTCCATATAGACTTGGGAAGGCTATTTAGCCTTATGGTTCCACTTGACTATATTTTAATGTTTTAAATTATTATTTTTAATAAAATAATTTTTATTATATTTTATACACTTCACAAGGAGGTATGGTACTAAATTATGCATAAAGTTTTGAAACCATCTCATGAAAGATGCTGCAAATGTGTGGCATAAATAAAAATCACAAAAGATCTGGACACTTCTGTCAGTTAATGCTTTCAAAACCATAAAGTCCTGGCTCAGCTTTGAAGGGCCAAATTGTTCAGAGGATAAAACGATATCCTTATTTAAAAGTTGTCCTCTTTGAAAAACTTCCCCAAACATTCAGCCAAAGCAGAAGGATTTCCTTTAGGAAGCCGGATGCACCTTTTTCTGTGACTGTAACTGGGTTTTGGATTATATATCTTTGGGAATTCCAATCTGTTAAGAAAAACAATAGCAGCTTACTCAGTAGCATTACATACTTGCAGATAGGATTGGATACTTGTTACGTGTCTTACCTCGAGACTAATTGCTTCTCCTGACTTTTGTACTAACACAAATAATGTCAGTAGAATTACACTGTGAAAATGTCAGAGCTGAGTAATTTGTTTTATCATTATCTGACAGATTGAACATATTTTGTTACGCCTAAGAGTCACGCAGCGTGCTTCTTACTTGTATTCTAAAAGCTTAAACCTGGTTTACCTGGGTTCATTAAATAAATCATAAAAGCTGTTTCAGGTACCTTCAACATTCTGGTACCGTTAGTTGCTTTTTCAAGAGCTCTGTGTCCCCAGCTGGGGAAAACTTCCCGCTCAAGCTGAAATCAGTGCGCACAAAATTGTGTGATTGTGTTGGCGCATTCGAGCTGGTTCAGAAGTTGGCCTGGCTCACATAAGCGATAATCACAGCTGTTCCACCAGTGGGATGGAGTAGGGAAACAGCTCAGAACAGACCTCTGCAGTCTCTGCACCCCTGACATTTCCTGTTTGACCCTGGACACATGCAACAGCTTCCTCGTCGAAGATCATAGACCAGAAGGAGCAAACAAATCTCTTGGCTCCACTTTTGAGGCAGGTGTCCCCTCTCTTGATATTTCCTGTGGTCTGGGAGACACTGCCAACTGTCTGTTCAGTTCATGCGAGCAGTTTGTCTGAGGGCTGGGGGTACAGAAGGGGAGCAGCCTTCATGGGACTCCTTCTGGTATCAGATGCAATGAAGGAAGGGAAATTTATGCAGGGGTGGTGTTCAGTGAACAGTTATTCCTGTTAAGCCTTGAGAACAGAAATTCACCTTAGCATTAAAACTTACAGATACCTGTTTTATGAGATGGCTTGGATTTAAGGTGTGTTTAGTCTTGTTCTATAAATATTACAGCTTTTTCTGGGATGTGGGGATTATTATACTGAATGCATACATACTGTCTTACTTTGAGGTACAGATCATCCATCTGATTCATATTTCTGTAAAAACATTGGTAGCTTGATGGTTTCAGAGTCTGCTTTATAGGCAGATTGACATAATTTTTAATCAGTATTAGCTGAAGAAATGGTCCTGCTTTCAACATTTCTCTGGAACTGCCACTAGTATTGCAAGACTACTGAGAATTGTATTTTGACCTTTGCTCTGTTTTGCCATTTTTTGGTGTCTCTTTCCACTTTTATTTCCTTATCCACAGCTCAGTTGTCTTCTAAATTACTCGTAAGTCTCTAACTTTTCCTGCACTACTCCATCATTTCCCTTATATCAGAGCTTCAGTCATGATCTGTGTTCATGCTCCTGCATCCTGAATCTGGATGATGTCTCCTACCTGCCTGGCTTATGAATGTCTAAGCTGAGAAATGTCTAAGTGGGTAAATTCAAAACCTACAGGTTGTCTCTGTCTACTGTGTTTAGCCTGACCTGTTTCTTTGCAGTCCCTTTCTAGATATGTCTCTTCATGTAACCAATTGAAGATATGCGTCCCTTGTTTCTGTCAGCCATATCTTTTTACTCACTACTTTCTCTATCCTGCCTTTTGTCCCTTTTGTGGTGCCAGGCACTTTGGTGTTGTCTTTGATTTCATGTAACCCCAGCCACTGCTTGCAATGTCTCCACCCTGGTTTCTCACAGATATGCCTTCTTTCTGTTTGGACACTATTCACACATATCTGAATAATCCTCATTCTTTTTTTGGATTCTCCCTGGCAGCCCTGCTTGTTGGTCACTTAGCTCCCCACCCCAGAGCTACTGAGGACAATCCCACCAAACTTACATTGCCGGTGTGATGCCTAACAAGGTGCCCTTCTTTGCAGCTTTCAGCCCCATCCTTTCCCCACAATTATGTCCTGTTCCTCCCTTTACAGAATCCTTGTGGGCCCAGACACCTTTTGCCTGTGTTGCCATCCGCTGCTTGTTCAGCTCCACCACTGGCACCTGCATCTGGTGCCAGTTTGTGCATGATGTCCACAGAGGCATTATCCTGTGCTTTCCTGTTTGCATAGAAAACACTACTGAAGCTCAGCTGTTAAATATTCTTTTCCCCTGATATCCTTCATAAAACCCACATTCATCATGAGGTACATAAAAGCCTTTCAAGCGAAAAATGTAGCTAAGTGATTTCTAAGGATAGCAGATGTTTGTTTATTCATCTTTTGTTTAGAATTAGAATGATAAGAAAAAAAAACAAACCAAAAAAAGGAAGACCAGACTTTAACCAGGCTTGTAAGCGCATTCTTACCTATGGAGTATTGTTATTTTTTTCCTCCATTACCTTTCCCGATTCCTCCAAGTAATCTTGTAGATTCTTCTTTACGTCTTCAGTAGAACAGAAGCATTTCTGGGTTATATCATGGTAAAAATTCTAGCTAAATGGTGTTCTGAAGGTGATGACCCTGGCCTGGTACTAGCTTAAAAGTCGTAATATAATTAGTAATCATTTTGAAAGAGTGACACCAGCTTCACATCATTGTTTCCAAACCCTGTTGGTTATGTTTTACAGATGACTTTCGCCTAGTAAGTTTGCTTACTTATTACTTTTAGGGTTTCTGTGCTGGGAAAATGGGTTGCAAAGGAGACTGTGGGTATCATGACCTCATCATTCATATTCAAAAGAAGAACAGCAAGATTACCATAATGCATTACTTTGTAAAATTATAACCCTGAGAAGTAATAAGACTCAATTACTTTTTTTTGGCAAAGCCCTTTTTAAGAAAGTATCTGTCTCATGACTAGGTCATTCTTTGTCTTGATCATTGGTTAGCAGTCCTCATGAGGATTTTTCATCTCCTCAAACCTTGCAATAGATAAATCCCTCTTTTCCTGTGGTCCGCTACAGCCTTTGCATATGTGCACTTTCTAAAGCGTTAACTGTTAACAGTTGTGCCTAAGAAACCCGAATTCCTTACACAGCCACAGTGCTTTATGATGCTGCAGAACAAATGCGGACCGCACAAGGAGCTTTCTTCCCCTTTACTCTGCAGAAGACCTGAAAGGTCATACTGAACAAGAATGTTCCACTCATTGGAGCAGAGTGGTGGATCCTGTGGGCTGAACTTGTCTAAAATGCAGAGCAGTTACCTCTGTGCAATCTTGCATAAAGCCCATTGCAGCTACTGTTAATGGTGGCAAAACCAAAGAGAAGATAAGTAGAGGATGCTGAAATGGCTTTGCTGATCCTCCATACACACACTTCAAAAACTCGGGAGATTCCTAAACCTCCTACAAACTACAAACAAGAATAAGATAGTTTATAGGTCAATACAGAGTTGATTTTTTAACTACTGTGTGAGTGTGATCTTTGTAAATGAAAGATATAGTACAGTGTATTACAGTTTTATTCTGCAAAATGAGTTCAAAGGGTGATTTGAGAGGATCCATTTAGTCTCCTCATTTAATCTGTTTTCTTTTCAATGCTTTTTCTAACTTTTGCTATCCTTAATTTGAGAACTTAAAAGTCCAGAAGGATCTTTTTTTCCCTTGGGCTTACATCTATAGTAGTAGGAGTACATATTATTCAGGGATAACATGTTAATATATAGACATGTTAATACCATGTAGTGGCAGAATAGGATTCAGGTCATCCTGTCTCTCTATGTTTTATTTTGGAAGAGATGTGGAGCATTTTTGTCCATAATGCTGGGTGATAAAATCCCACAGGAGTTTAATGGTGTGGCATTTCTGCATTTTTTTTCCTTATATCAAAGTTTAAAATTGTTCCCCTGCTATAGGCTCTCAAAGGAATTTACAATTGTCCTTTTAAGTAAGCATTTATGCTGCTCAGCAATTTGGACTGTCCATCGTAACTCATTTTATAGCCTGCTCTGCTGCCTATCTGTCTTGTATTTCCATGTACAAGGATTTGAGGTTGCCAGCAGGAATATTTCTATGAGCAACAAGCAGAAATGATGCGTTGGACATGGACTTCGTGGAGCTTTAAATGTGTTTAGAAAGGGAAGTGTTAACATTGAATAGATGACGTTAGCACCACCACCAAGAAAGAAAGAAAAAAAAAAAAAAGCCTCTGAAAAGCTGTATTGACTAAATCTTTTAACAATGCTCATGATTTTCCTATATCCTGCTCTGTGTTTTTGTATGGATTTTTCATAGCACAGACAGACATTATCCACACTGTGATTCAGCGTCTGTTCCTAGCCACGCTCTTGCACGATTTTAACCTGATTTCACGGGAGGAACAGGGAACGAAACACCGTAGCTCATGGTTGTCAGCAGTGAAAAATAGCCAGGAATCAGACAAACAGCTTCATTGCTGAGATTATTTCCGGGATAAAAACTCTTCCAACAGCTGTTTGCTTTGGCCACTACTCAGGTCCTTTTTTTTTTAAAAAAAAAAAAAATCAGAAAAAAAAAAAAAAGGTTTGTGTTTTTTTTTTTTTTTAAAGATGTGGGCTGGTTATTTATGTAGTCAGGAAGAGGTCTCTGCTTCCAGTGTTGTGGTATCAGAGCTGTTTTGACAGTTGGAGTACGGGGAGGTTTCATCTCTTCTCTCCCTCCCTTTCTCCTATCCTTCATTCACTTAAGACACAGACCTGGAATGCTGTAGGAAGAAGAGAAAGTGAATTTATGAGTTCTTTAATCCCAGACAGGCAGCTCTGTGGCAGTTACCTTCAAGAAAAGTTCACGCCCCAAAGGAGTGTTTAGTCTTACAGAGCCACTGACTCACTGAGCAGCGAGTGTGAGTGGCTGCGAGGGAGAAGGGGAGAGATGAAGGAAAAGTTTTGCTTCCTTGTGAAACTCGTAATAAGATTGTTTTAAGAAGTTTTTGAAAAGATGACTGCTACTTTTATTTAAAGTATTTGTTCTGGAATTGCTGAAGCTGGAGTCTACCAGACTGAGGTCAGGAGCATTTTCTTTGGCAGAAAGAAGATACTTTTATAGAAGCCATGCCTGTACTTGGGGTTGCCTCCAAGCTAAGACAGCCAGCTGTAGGGTCAAAGCCTGTTCACACTGCCCTCCCGATACCCAACCTCGGCCCTGCCGGCTCACAGCAGTACTCACCAAAGTCTTTGGAGCTTACTGGGGCGGAGAGCTCGATGCTTTCTTGTCAGCTTACCTTAAAGTCAACCTGTGATTTTGGAGAGAGGAGAGCACTTCAAGGAAAAACCCAGGAGATCGAAGATAGCAAGGTTAGTTGTAAATTTTACCTGTGGATCTCAGTTCTCAGAAAATGTGGATTTGCTCAGACAAAATTCTGATAGAAACCTACTGCATGCAGAACTTGAGAGTAACTGGATAAATAATAGACTTTTGCTGACATCAGTGAACTTGCATAGCAGCCTTGGAAATTTGTTTTGCTCAGTGTTTGTGCTTGAATAAATGTTCTGTTTTTAAATGTTAGTGTTAAATGCTTCACAGATGCATTTTGATAAGGATCAGTAGAATCATAAGTAGAGAAAAATCATCCCGGAACCCAGTAAGCAGAGCAATAACATGACAGCACTTTGAAAAAAATAATAATAAATCTTGGCTGCTTCATGTTTTATTATGAAATTTAAAAAGAGCTCTCACGCCCACACCTATTCCCAGAGGGAGGCTCTTTTAAAATAAAAACAAGTAATTGATTTTCTTTTCACTTTTCAAATGATCTGGCTACTCTTGCTGCAGAACTGCTGAACCAGAAAAACAGCTTCTCAGTAAAAGTACCTGTGTTTTTCTCTTCTGCAAAATAGCTTCTTCCTAGCCCCATCTAGCTCTGATTCATTGTAATTTTTTTTTTTTAAAAGTTTGTCTGAAGTACAATGCCATGATATTTTTGAGACTGCTTAAGGTGGTTTTTTTTTTTTGTAAGGGTGTTCTTTTTGAGTCTTAATTAAAAAAATTCTGCTTGATTTCTGCTAGTCCTTCTGCTGTAGTTGAAAACATTTTTCATGCTTTGAACACTTCTTGTCAGTAGTATATATTCCTGTAGATCTTTCAGTCAGTACATTACATATGTGGTTTAAAAGCTTAAGCAAGCAGTGTTATGTGAGGTTACTTTCCCTTGCTTTTCTAGTACTTTTAGTTTGTGGAACTGATTACCACACTAGGATTAAACATTTATTTGTAGTCGCCTCGTATTTAGTTTGAGGACACTTGAGTGTTGTCAGAGTTGTTAAAGTGACATGATACACATAATATATGTACTTGGTTTTCCTTTGTTTTTAGTTACTGGGTTAATTCAGTATTGGTGAAGAAAGTTGGTTTTGTGGTTAAAGCACAGGGTTGGGTTTCTGAACATTTGGTTTCCTTTTTAATCCCTGCCACATATTTTCCCATGAGATTTTGGTCATGTCACTTAATTTTTCCCTTAGAGTTTTTTGTATCACCTCTCCCTGCCTTCCAAAGATGATGCATTGGTGGTCTTAGACATGCTATATAGAAATATAAAGAAGGAGCAGTCTGTTCATCTCTTGATTACCAGAAGTGATGAACAGCTATTTTCTATGACATGAGTCTGACATGAAGATAATAATACAACTTTTCAACACAAAGTGATTCCCACTTGCTTATTTTCAATAGAAAATATTCAAGTTTCCTCTTTAATGGATATTGCATGAACAGTAAATTAGGTTTACAAGTACTATTTTCAGAAAAAAAAGAATACAATTACATTGCCTACTGAGAGCTGTTTCTTGATTCTTGAAAAAAGTGTGGAGAAAGATATAAAGCGTCTTGCCTTCAGTGTTTAAACCACGTGGGAACTGCTAGTCATTAGCATGAGACTTAATGGGGAGTCATATCCTTCCAAAGCATCTGGTCCTGAGCACTGCTGAAGTACAAGTGAGTACAGTGGCAGGCTAGATGGACCCAAATTGCGATCCCAATTTGGTGTTTCATGTTTCATGAGTTTGGCAATACTTGTAATCTTAGAGACTGTTTTTTAAATTTAAAAAAAAAGCAAACCAAAGCAACTTCCAAAAACCAGCCTACTAGCCATTAGATATCTCTCTATTTCTGTTCCCAGTGGAGGCAGCTGAGCACTTTTAAAGGATGATGCCTAAAGAGTAAGGCCAGTGTGTGCACATAATGGTCTGAGAACCTCCCCTGATCACCTGGGCTTACAGAAAAGTTCAGCATTCAAGAATTTACTTGTTTCTGCAGCCTTTCTGTACTCTCCCCTTACAAGTCCCGCATTCCCGGTAAAGCCTAGTGGCAGCCCTTTGCCCAATTTTCTTGCAGACACACTTTTTTGGAAGAATGGTCTTTTATTCACCTTTTAAGCAAGTTTCCTGAATTATTTCTTTTTTTTGCCAAAGAAGTTTGGGTTATAAGATGGGTGGTTATGATGAAGAGGTTATTTTTAGGCTTTTCTTACTAGTAAACTTCAAAGTATCAGCCTACAAGTATTGAAAGTTATTTTCCTTCATCAGAGATGGAGATCCATGCCACCCTCTTTCCCAATGCCTGGTAGCCTCAGCGGTATGTCCAGGTTATCTGAGCAGTAGTTCTAAATTTGAGGGAGTTTTAGGGTTAATGTCTCTTCAGGTTTGCTGAGCAGATGCAAGTTCTGCTTTACAGATTGTGTTGTTCCAGAGCTTGATCATTTGTGAGTGCTGTTTCCAATAGACCTTTCGTTGATTTCTTTGGTTAGCAAACATATTAATCAAACATGTGATATTCCTATGTGGCTCTGTGGTATACAATGCTGTACATTTGGAATGTTTCCAGTATAACAGTGATCAGATAAAAGGTCTTTCAATCAAAATGTAATGAATACTTAGTCTGAGTTTCCAACTTTTTTACAATCTGCCTATTTAGTATACTACTTGTATGCTTACTTTATATCATTGGATATGAGACAGCACTGATTTTTGAGGGAAGAATTGTGGGTATTTGTCTGCAAAAGACAATGGAACATATGAATTAATCATCTGATTAACTTTTGCCCTTTGCTGCTGGATTGCAACATTTGCATTGCTTTCTTTGGTATTTTACATATGCTGCTCTGTGGGTCACCAGCTTTCTCATCCTGTCTGGAAGGCACTTGGATTGACACATGTAGTCACTGTGACATATCCTGTTGCTATCTATAAGTGCTAAGGATTCCAAGATAAATTTGGATTATACATGTCAATACAGCAGGTCATTGCCACCCAGCTGTTTCCTCTATGGCCGTCAGTCTCACCACACCTGATTGTTTGAGACTTTTGACACTTGTCTTGGCTTTCTCACACAACTGCATTGCCAAGGCTGGTTAAGAATACAGCTGCAAATATCAGTTCTCTTTTCCCTAGGCGTCTCTTCCATATCACACGACTTTGCAGCACTTGCGCATGTGTTCTTGGTGTTTTTTTTTTTGTGGACATGATGCAGTTGGAAGTTTAATAAAAGTGATGTTATTATTTTAATAAAAACTGTGGTAGGATAAGTGATTATGTTCAACTTTTTTCTTAATTGGGTAGAATGTAGTTAAACCTAGGAAAGCAAATAATAAGTTGCTACTGATTTAAATTAGTCTGTATGTAGTTTATTCAACTACACTTTTGTTCATACTTTTCATAATTTGTGCTTTGGTGCCTAGGTCACACACAGGTCCATCTATTTTCTTGCTAAACTCACTAATGTCTAAACAGACTGCATGAACAGTTATGATGTGAATAGTCATGCAAAATATTTGAACGCAAGCATTCAGAGCACATTCTTTTTCCCTGAGTATCATATAGACAAAAGTTTATTCCTATATATGTACACAGGAAAGGAATCCAGCTGCTGGATTCATGAGGTGAAATGCTGGCTGTCTTTGGAGCAGATGGAGTTTTGCTGTTCAGCTGGACCTAGTGTGTTTTTATGCAAACCCACATCTGAAAACACCAATATCTTTCTTAACATTTTTCTGACTCTGGGTAAAGTATAATTTATCTTTCTGTGCCACTGTTTTTATACTGTATTAATGTGACCAAAATTATCAGATCATGCTAGGCTGCCTTGTGATACTGTTCTTGTTGTAGGACGTGCTATTAATCAGTAACAAAATGAAAAAATATTAAGCAATATTGTAGAAAGGTAAATGAAGCAATGGCTTAAAAGTAAAAGAACAAAGAAAGAGGGTTTTTTTGCAAAACCAACTTATTTTACTCACTGTATGATAACTCTGCACTATATTGACATGAAGCAAAGTGCCAATAGTGTTTTACTGCAGATCACCATAATTGATTTTAGCTGCCCTCACACATTTGATGGAGTAGTTGCCAGGGCACTGCCACAAATCCTCTCTGGCACAAAGCTGGGCAGCTGCTGGGAGTCAGCACCCCTGCTAGGCCCTCTGGTCTTCCAGCCTGGCTGTCCCGGGCTCCTCCTGGTAGTGGTCCCAGGGTGTTCCTCCCATCATCAAACTTTCCTCTTTCAAGAGCACTGCACCATCATTTATGCTTGCAAACTGAATTTTCTCTGAGCTGAATCTGACATATTAATTGTAGTGTTTTAGTTATATGACTTGAATGATAAGATTTTAGCCTTCTTCCCAAGTTAATTTATTCCTTTACTGTCATGTTATATCTTTTGGGGTTTTTTTTCCTCTTTGTCCATGATATCTGTCTGCTGCTGTCTGCTTTATCTTCTTCTTCCTTCCTGTTGGCAGACATCTTTACAGGCTTCTGCATATGACTTATTTTTCTCTATCCACTAATCAAGCCTTCCTGTCATGACTGTAGCATTTTTCATTTCACTGTTCATTACTGGAAAGTACTAGTCAGGCTCTAAACTGATCCAGTACACATCTGTAAACCTAAAACTTTTCTAGGTACTACAGTTTGGGGGGGGTTATATTATGATTCTTGTAGTATGGAGATACTGTTATCCAGAGGATGCATGGACAGAAATTTATGATCTCCCTTAGAGGGGCCCAGCCCCACTGGGTTCATCATTAAACAACCTAATTTTGATGCAGGAAGATCTCAGGGGAAGTTAGGAAATGGATCTGCTGCAGGGCCTTTTAGAAGAAAAATACAAAGAATATGATATATCCAGCTGATGAAAGAGACACGACTGGCTGGTTCTGTAAGATCACAGAAATCTAGGGAGTCAGGCTGGGGAAGCACTTTGTGAATCAACAGAACAAAGAAGAATAGCTATTTTCTACCTGGGGAACCTGGCCAACAAAGAATGGGATATGAAACACTTAGTTGTACCAAGTGAATGTCATTAAAGTAATTTAAAATAAATGTCAGTTTCACAAAACAAAACTGAATACTTTTATATAATTAGGCAAAACCACATAATGCTGCTGTTAAAGTGACTCTTGACATCCATTTCATTTGGTGTTGAACTATTACATCTCAGTCTTGGTCTGAGGTCTTCCAGTGTCATTCAGTCAGCCTGATTGCAGTAGGACATTGGAATGAACATGGAAACCTCCCATTTTTCCCTCATCAATTGTCAGCAGTTTGTTGGTGATGTGGTAACTCCTGCCCGTCACCAGACTTGGAGGACAGCTAGGCTCCTCCATCCAGACAGATCTCAAGAAAAATATTTTTGCTTTCCGTACATGGGTGGAGCTCCTGCTCACGCCAACGGGAGTACTGTGCACATTGGAAAACCAGATGTGTGCCATGAATGGCTTCCATATCTCTGTCTTTCCTCAGCTGACCCTTCCACACCATTTTCTTGGATTCTGTGTGACCCTTTCCCACCATTCCCTAACTCTCCCAAGCAGAGCATCTGTTGCAATCCCACATTTCTTTGACCTCTCAATTTCTTGGATACCTTTTTGTCCGGTCTCTCAGGGCCAAGCTCCACCAAGTTTTTTTGACATACTGAATCTAGGGAACATAAATAAATGAGTTTATTTCCCCATTTTGTCATACTCTTCCTTTTCTCAGTGCTTGTGCATTGGAGATGTCTGTCTTGTGGGTTGGCGAGAAAAGAGGCTGCTCATTGTGTCGAGTGTTTCATTTACAGCACTACGGCCAAGGCAACAAAAAGGGCAGCAGAAGCAGCCAGAGACCGCCCATCTTCTCCCCATAGTGACCGCTAGTGATGGGAAGCCAGCATTGTTTCAAAAGCACTGAACTAGCTGCCAGAAATTTCAGTCGGCACTGCTGACACCTGGGACTATGTGTGTTTAAAATTCACACAGCCCCAGTGAAGCCAGGAGAGTTGGCAGGAGTTCAGATTGTCAGCAATTTCAGCTTCTTGCCTTGTGCTCTGAATTATTTCTTTATCAAACAGATAACAGCGTCTTTAATGTGCTTTATGTATCCAGCACCATCTGTCTGCGCCACATTAGAACTGATTTAAGAGCCTCATGCTGTATGAGCTTGGAAGCAAATTCGCTGTTACACATTTATTTTTTAATCATCTGTACCAACCACATTTTCATATTGTTGAGATAAATGCTCAGTAACACAACATGTAACTCTCAAAGCTTTTGTATTTGTCAGCAAATTGTATTGAGTGTAGGCTAAAAGATGCTTTTTGTTTGTAATTTGGATCATGGATAGGAGAATATTTACCAACCTGAGCATAAAAACTCTGTTTTACCTCAAACCAGGACATTTTCTACTGCTGTTGTTTCATTTCTCTCACAAAGTAAGAATATAGAACACAATTTCTTTCATATTATGTTGTGTGTTGTGAGCTGGTGTTAGGCATCAGCAGAAGACAATTGCTCTTAACTCTTTTGTATTGCATCTGTGCCTAGGGAAGCAGCTTGGGGATTCCCTGACCAAACAACTTTTCATTATAAAATTCTCTTTCCTTGAAAATAGGAGTATGCCTGAGTGTGGATTCCCATATGTGTGAAAACCAGCAGAGCTCCAAAACCTGAAGCAGTCCAGCAACATTTGCTTGGTGCAACACCAGAGCTTATAAGTGCAGCCTCTTGGGGTAATCTCTTCTCCATGACCATAAATGGAGATAAGTGGTCTCCATCTCTAGATAAAAATAATGGGCTTATATTATACCCCAGGAGGTTTTAGTTAGGCTTTAGTAAAACTTCCCAGCAGTAACAGCAGATAAACAGAGGAATGCTTTGCATGCAGAAGGTATACTATCTCCATAACTGGAGAATTTAAAAAACCAAGCATGTATACACCTGCCATTCTTAGCACTACTAGCACTGATCCTTCCTCATGCAAAAGTCTTGATGGCCATCCTGATGGTCTCCTCATCGTCTTTTCTCATTTGTTGATTCAGCTGAGTGCAGGTCTGTGGTAAGGATACCGTGCTATTCTGGGAACCTAAGCTGACAGCCCTGCAGCCCACAGTGCCATAGGGATGTGAGGGCTCCCTTTGGAAGCAGCTTTGCTACTTTAGAAAATATGCCATGGTACAGTATGGGTGTTTCCAGAGGCATTTCCCTGAAGTATTGCAATTCCAGTTGTTTCCCGAAAGCACAGGCAGGGTATCATTGGAGACCAGCCAGCTAGTTGCTTGCTTGGAAACGCTCATTTCTTTGGCATGTAGGATATCAGTACTTCAGTCCCCTCATGGCTCAGGATCTGGTGAGACAGTGGTGTGACTCTCAGGGACTCAGTTCTTTGCTCAATAACAAGGAACATAGAAGCCCTGTGAACCCAGTTCAGTTTAGGGCTCTGAGATCCTTTGAAATTCCATTCAGGAGCACTGCAGTCAAATTTTTCAGCTGGCTGCATTTTGTAGGTGCTGTTCAGCCTGCTCCCTAGAAGACACGAGCATCCCAATACACCCAGCAGAGTGAGGGGTACCACCCAGATTAGGATGTTCAGTTCAGCTGAAACACTTTTCCCTCAGGTAAAAACATAGGAGAATGTCCTTTTTGGGATTTTTTTCTCAGTTTCAACCAGACCTTGAAGCCCTATCATGACAGGTAGTGTGCATGCACACAGGAGATATTAATCGCAGCCCCGCAGAATGTGTGGCTGTATTACATGGAGTGTGGGAGAAAAGGAAAAGTATTATCCCTGCAGTGCAGAGGGAGAGGAGAGATTAAAGGGGAAATGGATGATTTTCCCACACTCAGCCTGGGACTTTGTGGCAGGACTAGGAATTTCAAGTCATATGTATCTTGAGTCCCAGTCTCCACATCATAACCACAAGCCTATCTTTTGTCTTTTCTAGGGGATCAGTTGAAACTTTGAGATAACGGGGTTTTTTTCCTGCTTGCTTCATAAGGACAGTTTTGACTTTTTCTTCATAAAAATGTCAGTGGTTAGCATCAGCGTGGCCCAGCTCTGTGCTGGAAGTGGAATTTTACTCCAGGAGCCACATTCTTTGATTTTGAAGTATCCAATCAATACACATGCTGACATAATTTATTAGAGACACAGAATACGTTGTGCCCCTTGTGGAGCAGTATAACACTCACCAAAAGTTCTGTGTGCAATGCTGTTGATAGGCTTTTCACTTATTAAATAAGATGTGGAAAGTAGAAAAAGTTATGGAATAAAAGCAGGCGCTTTTTTTAAGGGGAGACTACTTTGTTGGTCCTAATTTCTGCCTTTGAATACACCGTCTAGCTTCTTTGTATCAGAAACTCTTGTATTTAGTAAATAATAAGGGCTTCAATGACAAATGAGAATGGCTAGTGCTTTTAACTGTGTTCACTCTGGTCTAGGTCCACTGTCTTTTTTTCTCTAGTACGCTCATTTTTTGAGTGGCATAGGTTTTCTTGCACTTGCATACAGGGCACGCAAAGAGAAGTTCATTTAAAGCAGCTCTCTGTTTCACTTTGACCTGATTCACAGGATGTGGTCTTGGAGGAAGCCCATGCCTTAACAATAGCCTTTTGACAGCGAGGGTGTTTGGGGATTAAGCTGGAAGAGGAGGAAGCGTCTATCTGTTCTCAAACCTACTAGTGGAATATTTTGTGCGAATCTTCACTTGCCCATGATGTTTTTAAGGTCACAAACCTTTCTTTTTTGTTTTTACTGGCAAAAGGATGTTGGCTGAAAGATAACATAACTTATTTAAAATTCAGAAAAGGAATGCAGAGTGTTTTGTCTGGTAAATGCAAAGGGATAATTCCCCCATGTAAATTGTGCAGATTACCAATGGCTCTTGTGTATGTTCTGTGTAAACCACCTTGAGAGAACTTGGAAAATAAGCAAATCAAAGGGAAGCATAATTTTAAAGTGGTTAGGGCTGGACCGTAGTATTTCTGGATATATAAACTGAGAAGGTGCCAGCCACTAAACGTCTGTACTAACTTTGCATAAAACATGAGAGAAGTTAACCAAGTATAATATTAGTATTGTCCTAACCTACTTTCAGCATGACATTTGGACTGACTTATCTTTTTAGTTTTGTTTATTTTCCTGTAAACCCTCCTTTACTGCTGTGACCCTCTGATCATAATACAGTGGAAAACATTTCATCTTTCTATATATCTCTCTCAACAGTAGTTCAAAATATTTTATTCAGGTGAATCAGTGAATTGCAGCAAATTTGAAAAGCTAGAACAAAAATAGATGTTGAGCTCTCTCTTGTGTTTTCCATTTCAAAATTATCTCCCTTTGACAATTTTAACACCTGGCTTTGTACCATGTTGATGCTGTGATAAACTCCAAAAGATTTGGCAGGGAAAACTTCCTGTTGTGCATCAGGATTTGATTTACAGGGCATGTGTAAAACCATCACAGCTTAGTAATCGGAGTGGTCATGCACAGAAAGATGACTTCCTAGCAAGTGTTGTAAAACATTTGACCACTTTCATTAATCAGGAAAGGCTGCATGGCTCATACATGATTTAGGGTGAGTAAGACATAAGTCAGGGTGCAGGACTTTTACTCACCACTACAACAATGGGATTTCCTGGCAACACATCTAAGCAGTAAACAGGCTGTTTGCATTCATTTGGGGACATTTTTTTGGTTTAGTTTGTTTTTTGGTTTTGGGGTGGTTTTTTTGTAAGCTGTCTCTGTAGTGGAAATAAATAGGCATTAAATAAGAATGTGAAATAACAAATAAAAGTTCAAAAGGAGTTTAGAAATTTCCTCAGCTGATCAGTCTGCCTGCTTTAGTCATTGCTGGCCAGCCCAGCAGCCAGAGAAGGAGTGCTGGAAGGAAGAGCTGAAGGAATCTGTTTCTCATGAAGGAGCAGCACAAATCTGAAAGCTTGAGCGCTGCAGGTTCAGATTTGCTTTTGAAATGTAGGGCCTAGCGACTAGCATGGGAAGCCACAATCTAGTTTCACTTCTGGTTTCTATCAAGTACCTCCTAGAACTCAGCTCGTATGTAAGATGGTAATAATGCTGTTATATTTAGAGAAAAGTTGTTTGGTGGCTAATATTATTTAATTTTTTTTTTCCTTTAATACTGAAGACATAATCTAATTAGATACTTTTAAAAACATTACTGAAGTTACTTTGAATGACCTTAGAAAAACTGATTTTTTTTTACCTAATCAGTTAAGAGCTTCCTGTCTGTCAACTTAATAATACATCCATTCTTTGCTCTTGCTTGTAATACGACACAATTAGAAGGCATTTTGTATGCAAGATACACTTTTTCCTGTGGAAATACATGATCCTGACAAAAATAAGAAGAGTATAATGATGTCTTCACTGTTTTCTGTACCTCACTGCAGTATCACACTGAAGACTGATATGGTTCTGTATTATTAGATGAAATCTAAGAAGAAGGTTGCTCTGTAGAGAAGCCCTGTGTAGTAATTAACAGACAAAAAGTCTGTTTATGGCTGATGCCATCTCCAGATGCATTTTTCTGAATACAGTCTAATTTTCAAAACTTTCAGATGCTGGCTGCTCTTGAGCAAGAGCTAGTTTTCTTCAGCTGGATGTCTGGGATGGGTTGGTGGTTGTCTCACCCATGAATGAGAGCAAAGAAGCCCTTCCAATCTAGGACAGCTATATCAGTCAAAGCCTTAAAGAGTTTTGGTTTGTAAGATAACCTATTAGCACAAGAGAAGGGGGAATATAAGAAAAATGTGTGGAAACAAAAACAAGGCTTTCTTCCCAGGGCCCTGCCGTGTCAATGCGGAATTTGTCTGGGTTACTCTGCCTCATTTGTGGACATGATGCAGGGAAGATGTAGAGTCATGAGGGAAGCTGAAAAAGCAAATCAAATGAAGTTTCAGAGAAGGGATAACAGAGTCAGAGTATATTGGGAACTGGTGTGTTGGACTAACGCTGTCATTCAAAAAAATTACTTAAAGGGAATTTGGCAACAGAAAAAGAACATAATACAGGAGACTCAGATCAGCAAAAGAGATACTGGAGAACTCAGACTCCCTAAAAGCAAGGGGATTAAGGAGATATTTGCATCTATGGAAAATTTGATCCCTTTTCTCTTGAACATTAGAGGTGATCTCATTTAATTTGGGAGAAGTTGTAAGATCTCATTGTGAAACACTGATATAAATGCCAACAAAGGCAGAGTGATAGTGGTCACATTTCAGTCCAAAGGGACAAACCTTTCCTTCACTTCCCATTAAAAATTTCAGCTTGGATGACAATAAAATCAGGATTTTCAACAGTAATTTTCACTCAGATGTATACATGTTTTTAAGGATCTCAATGGCGTTTGCACAGAGTAACCTGAGATTCAGAACACGGTTACAATGTATTTTGTCCTAATTGATTAGACAGAAATATTATGTATCTTGATCAAGCCATAAATCAGTGACATACCCAAGAACTAGACTTTTGGAAGGTGAATATTGGTTTCTGCTATATTAACTGTGTAATTCAGTCCCCTTCTTGCAAAACTCTGCATGGATGCAATAGTTAACCTGAACTGAAGACTGAGTGGAGGCTTATTACAATCTATGCACGTTGCTACCATTTCAGAGCAACAAAAGATTTTGCATCTTTTGGAAATGTTTGGGGTATTACTTTATGTAGTTTCTCTACGAGGCAAAGTATAAGGAACTTATTTCCTGAGGAGATGGCTTGTCTGTATGACTTGTGTGGTTCTATCACTGAGTGTGTGATGACACAACTATTTTTTTTAGTGTTGAAACATTTTAACTGAAATATATCAAAGTAGACACTTTGTAACAAGATAAGAAACACTAAGCGCAACAGCTCTCCTCTACAACTACTTTGGTTGACTTAGGCTTTAAGTCTGATTATATTTTAACTAATACTTGATAGAATTCCAGGTGGTGATTTAAGGACTGTGTAAGGCAACATTACTTCACAGTTCTATTTCATTTGTCAGATCAATGCAATGTCTTAATTTGAGTGCGGTTTGTGGTTTTTCTCCTTAACAGTTCTTTAGAGTCTTCAGAAGGGCTATTTAACCAATAACCTTTGTGCTCATCTACTTAACTTTGGGCTGCAGTTGGTTTTAGGATACTTTCAGATGTGTTACAGTATGCCAAGCATTGGTGTGCCCTAATATTTTCAGAGCATCAGGGCACAGATTGGAGTGGAGGTGACTGAAAATGTTAAGATAGCAAATCATCGACTGCATGGGTTATTACAGCTCCTCTAAAGCCAATGTGAGATTTCATTTTTATAGCACAGAGATAATAAACGTAAGTTTAGCTTTTTGGCACCAGTAGTGCAGCCTACATAGACTAAAACCACTGTACATACTTAGTTTATGATGCATATTAGAGATGGATACGTGTGCTCATATACCGGTACTTATTGGCATTTATCTATGTATTTACATAAGTTTAAAGCATACTCAATAAAATATCTTTTAAATATTATGGAAGGTCATTTAGAGACATAAATGAGCTGCATACATTTTTATTGATACATGTACCATATGTCACATACATTACATACGTCTATTAATACGTATTATACATGTGTACTTACATATACATGTCACATGTCATATATGTTATCATATATGTTAACTCTTGTATGAAGAGTTAGAGTAGAAATACTGTTCATGGTAATAAAAGTGAGAGGTACAACACATCTTTTTGCTTTCTGTTACTTGTAGAATTGATTGGTATGTTCAATACCAAAACAGGCAAAAGCAGTAGAAGCACTGATCCCTGTGCCATTCAGAGCATGCATTTCAGTCGGTGCATCCCCAGCACTCTTCACAGCAGCTCAGCAGCCCAAATTCCCAGTGGCAGGTGGGGGACTGGCAGGCAGCTCTGTGGTCTGTCCCTCTGCTGTGTCTCTCCTGGGCTGCTTTGCCTCCCCCGGGTCCTCTGGGGCATGAGCTGCCTCAGCAACACAGAAGAGACTCAGGCAGAGACAGTAAATATAATGTTTAAGTTATTGAGGAGTCAGATTCCAAACAGACTAGAATTTGTAAACCTATATCTGTACTTCTCTGCAGCTCTCTGCTTTTATCATCTCCCTGATGTCCTTTAGGTCTGTTGTTCACTCCATCACTTTAAATACTTCATTATAGAAACACAGCAAAATTAGCCTTCCAAAATCAGAACTCACTGTGTTCTTGTTGAAATTAGTGGGAATTTCTCCATTTACTCACTGGAGTAAGAATATAGTTCTATTTCATTGTGGCTAGACAATTTGTAACCTCTTACATTATCATAAGACAATTTTTCAAGCCATTTCTTCTTCCACAAACCACCATTGTGTTTTTTAAACAAACAGAATACATCCTGTCTTATAGGGTTATGTCTGTTACTTTTCATATTACTCTGTTTTATTGAAGTGTATCTAGGTAGGCACATAAAATGAAACAGTGAATAAACATATTTTGTTGACATTAAAATACAAAATATCTTAGTTTAAATTTTTATGTTTGTTCATTTTTAAATGCTTCATAGACACGTATTTGTCCTTAGAATACTCCAGCCTCTATCAAAACCGAAACTCCATTGAGATATATATGATTAAAATCTCTGTACTCCGATTTCTTCATAACCCAAGAAACCCATCCAGGAGTTGGTTAGTAACCATCAGGCATTGCTACAAAGTCCATAGTTTTTGAAAAATTTAATTAACATCTCTGCCAGCCTTTCTATAGCAAGGTTTTACAGGTAAACTTGGACAGAAACCGCCACTGCTAGTGCTGCTACTTGGGGAAATCAGTTTGTTTGTCAGTAGATGTATTGATGTTCTGTTCCATGTTTGCTTGGGTCACACAGATGATATATCCATTATTTTGTGGGCACCTTAGTGGTTGTGTGCAGAGCTACGGTCTGTGTCAGGGTCCCTGTGACTGTATGGGGAAAGAGATCCTCGTAATGAAATGCAGTGCATTGTAGGTCCAGGACAGAGGCCTCATTTGTGGGAATGTTAGGCTATGAAAGTATCCTGAGCTGTTTTACGCCAGATGACTGGTATTTTCTGACTATCAGGTCATCTGAGACTATAAGTCTATCTGAGACTTTTATTCATGGAAATTATAGATTTAAAGGGGAAAAAAAAAGTTCTTTGTGCACTGAAAACATTCAGAATGAATTGTTTTATGAAAGCCAAGCTTGTTACAGAAAAAATAAAACTCTTCCCATCTCTATTTTTTCTTGTATTCTGTCTGTTTAGATGACCTATGGAATTTAGCTAATTAAAAAATCCCCAAATATTTAGGTTATGCTTGTTGCTGAAGTATTTGGAAATGCAAATTTTTATTATGAGTGATATCATATTGTGTTTTTGAATAAAAATTTAATAACCATGATTGGCATGTCACTGCCTTTAATTTCCTTGTATGGTACAGTATGCAGTTCATGTCCGTTTTATGCACTATACAGCCAAACTTGAGTATGCACAAACAGTATGAGGAAAGGGTAATCAATCTGACTCGTGAAAACTCTGAGGAAATACTGATAAGTAAAACAGCTCATAAATTCTACAGAGAGAATTGTTCACATTCATGGTTCCAAAGATTAAAATTGAGGCTCCTTCTGTCCCACCCGTAAATTACTTTTGGCAGTAGAAATGTGCTCAGTAAAAATCTGCTCACAATCCCTATTGCCAATCCGTATCTGCCTTCTCTGTCTTATTCTACATACCAAAAGAATCCAGTCTGTATAGACCATTGTTCTGAAATGTTGTATTTCTTTAATGAAATCTTTTTGAGTTTAGTAATATTAGGTCCCTATAGCTGAACGCTGCTGTTAAGTTGGGATTAAGTGCGTGTGATAAATATCGTGAATGGAAGATGTGGAGCCCAGGGGACAGGCTGTTTGGGGCTGCTTTTTCCTGTCTGCAAATATCTCAGGACCAATGGAAAATATCAGGAAAGATCAAGAGAGTCCTACCTCTTTTTCCTGCATCATAGATCAGTGAAGTCCAGCATCAACATAAAGTGGGGAGCACAGAACAAAAACTGTTTGAGGAAAAGTTGTTAGTTCTGTCTTCTAATTTTTGCATTTACTGAAAACAGAAGCAGTATTAGCTATAGTTGTCAGACTAGGAAAGGGTGGAGGACTCTGCTGGAGGTTGAGAACAGACAACACACAGGCAAGAAGTTAGTGTCCAGATATTTTCAGAAACCATGTGGAGGGTCTGACCACAGTGGAATTCATCTTATCTCATTACAGCCAGGTAAAAGGTTGGCATATAGCCTGAGCTAGTTGCCTGGGCTTCTTCTAGAGCCAGATGGTAGAGATAAATGCTTCTTGAGGGCAATTTCTTTCACTTTTCTGAGATGTTTATGTAAAGGTAGAATGACTCACCCTCTGCAGGTATGTACATCTATTCCTTAATTAAGGGGAGACAAACCATGTAGTTTAAGTTAACCACCTAATTTTCAGTGTCTAAAATTAGTTGAGATGAATCTTACCCATAGTATAGAACTTTTATTTCGGAAGATATTCTCTTTTCATGTACTTCTTACTCATGTTATCATTATTATTACAGACTGTATGTTTTTGTTCCAAAGTACGTTATTTAAATCTTTTGAGGCTACTTTGAAAGCTAGCACAGACTTATAGCCCTGATAAGGGTGATGGATCTGGGCATGCTTTTATCAGAGGGGCATCCTTTTTTTGATTCTTAAAACAGATAGGTGATGTAAAGTTATGGAAAGTCCCTAAGAAGTGGTGAGGAGGAGTGATGGGCAAGCAAAGATAATTCTAAAATGAGCCAGTTGCATAGGAAATGGAGATATCTCTGTGAAGGAGACATGTTTCATTTTGATAGATTCTCACAGCTTTCTGCTTAGTGCTACAGAGATAGTAGAGATAATAAAATGGATCATTACCCAGAACTACTATAATGAATTAGTTTACTGAATATACATCAGCACTTACTGTGTATATATACACACGTAGGCCTTATATGTACACACAAGGAGAACTATTTAATGAGTTGATGGGCAATCAGTGTACTTGCATATATATCTAAAGTTCTCTACTATCTCAGCAGCATCTCATTACAGATTTGCACCACACTTGCATTCAGCTGCCAGCATTGGGCTCCCTCCTTCTTCAATTGCTGTCACAGCGTTTCTGAAGAGAAGGGTGACATTAATCTAAAAACTGCTCATATACTTAAATAAACAAGATCTGAAAATAAGTAATTCAGACAGTACAAAAATGGGATGTTCATTAAAGTGATCTCAGACTTTCATGGAATGTCACATACATCGTTTTAAGAAAGTTTCTCTTGAGGATTACACGTGAATTTGTTTTCTTCTTGTTAGGAACATTGACATTGCTGTAACAGCCATTGCTTATGGGGAAGGATAGCATTAAGGAACTGTGGTTGCTGCTTAACAACTTGAAAGAAGTAGGCAGGCTTATAGCAAATGACAGGGCTATATGCAGCCTTAATTAAGCTGGATGTATACTCAGCAAAGGGTGCTGCTCATTGTCTGTAGTTGCTGTAATCTCTCTGCTAAATCCCCTCTTAAGCTGTAAACTACTTTGCTTGGCAAACTGTCTTGAAGTAAAGATGTTTGGAAAGCCCTGGATCTGTCACCTTTCTACCCAGTCCACTTATTTTCACTTTGGACATTTTGCTTGCTGTTTTAGCTAGCGGGGATCTGCAGATTGTTCTGAGTATGCCCTGCAGATGTGTGTTGGTGCTGCCGGTTTGGTTGCCACCATTCGTGTTTCAAGCCAGGCAGCCCCAAGAACACAGATGTAGAATCTTATATGAGAGTAAGAAAGGGAAGGCTTCAGGCAAATGAAGACAACATCCTGCAAAACAGAGGGCAACAAGTAGCAAAGTGTTTGGCATCCAAAAATATCAACACTTTCTTGTATCAGTGTCCCAGTGTATGGGAAACAGGCCTATTAAAATGGGTGACTGATTTGGACATCTGCGTTTTTAAAGCCCTTAAAACTTTCAAGTTGGACAATCTAAAATTTGGGCCTGTCAAGTTCACTAGATGCATATGAAAATCTAAATCCCAACCTTTTTTAGGTTTGTGCGAGTTTTTTATAGCGGCTTGCTCTGTAGTTTTTTTCTTCCCATCTGTATAGTTTATTCATTTTCTCTGAAACAGCTACTTTCTAGGTCTGAATGTAACGCAGTAACTTGGTTTATCTCACCAAGGGGACAAACAAGGTATTTTTCTGATTAACTTCCTACAATAGCTGTCATTTTGAGCTCTTCCACAGACAGCAGAGAGAGAGACAAGTCCCTAAACTCAATTCACTCTCAGGAAGTTCTTTTCTCCCAATCATTTATTGAGAGAACCTGTGCTAATTTATTTCCTTAGCTGGCACCTACAGTTACGTGCAATGAATGTGGGGCTTTGTTTTTAAAAGTGGGATTTGCTTCCAACAGCTCACTCATCTCACCTTATTAATTTCTTTTTTAAAAGGATTATTTACACTTCTTTTCAGTGCAATCCAACTACTGCTGAAAGGTCCAATCCGAAATTTTGTATAAAAATCAGTTAAATTAGGAGTATTTTGTACGTCCAAAGAATTTGTGATAGTTCTGAGAGAATTATCTATAAGACTTTTTAACATCAATATTTTTAATAGCTTAGTTGACATGTTGGTCAGTGGAGGATAGTCACCATTTGTACCTGATGTTGTTCCTCTTAGCTTCTTAATCATACAAAACACTATAGATCATCCTGAAGAAAGTGCATAATACTATGTAACTTCTGTCTTGTCTCTCCCATTATGGTAGAAGTGAGAATAAAACAGTTTAACTCAGAGAAACACGAATCACCGAGTTGTTAATGTTTTGTGTTCTTTGGAATCAGTTTTAAACCACAAACGTAATTTAAATTGTAGCAGGCTGAACTCAGTCCTTTTTACAATTCCTCTGAAATGTGTTGGTTGTTCATGTGAAACCAGTGATGTTTTCCACTTCCTGTCCACTGTGGCAGCTGTGGTACAGCTTTTGTATAGCACAGCTTATTCTTAAAGGAATCCTCTTCTTGCATGAAACTTTCTTCTATTGTACTTGTTTTCAGGGTATTTCTTAATGGTTCTTCCAAACTAACTTTTTAAAGCTAAAGAACCTACATTTTTTTACCTTCATGATAATAAATTTGACAATGTCTC
>JAOXJM010000001.1:41740017-41821337 GCA_026413425.1 Tringa solitaria
AGTATACAATTGAGTTAAAAAGAAACTTTTATGTTCTACTATCATATGATTTACCAGCTATGAAATCCAAGTCCTCAAATGAGGATCAGTGATGCTAGATGCTGTGCAAGTGGGAGAGTGATCTAGATTCAGTTCTAAAACAATTGTGATGTGAAAACAGTCTCAAATAAGTGAGGAGAGAGGGAAGCAGCTCACAGATAAATAGAGTTTTTAATCTATGTTTATGTTAGAACATAAATGTTTAAATGTTGAACTTCTTTTGGCCTTGCTGTAGTATGCTAACTCATTTCGTGTCACATACTGCAGCAGGAGTTGCTCTTTGGAAGGGGCAGAAAGAGCCTGATAGACTTTCAGAGCCCTAAGGATGGGATAAAGAAAGCGTGTAGGTTTGGGAGAGGAGTGGATGAGTGAGCAGCGAGGCCTCGCTATTGCTCTGCAGACAGTGGGGCAGTGTTAGCAGTTGGTAGATACGTAAGGGCTGTGTCTGTTTGAGAGAGCTTGAAGCTAAAGGCTAGAAATTTGAACTCGACTCAAGTGAATCAAAGGAAGGACGTTCAGAGAAATGGACAAAAAATTCTTCACAGCTGTCTCTTCTATTTGGCATGCCCTAATTGCTATGATTGTTTTTAATGCAGTGCTTTGATGATTAGGGGAATCTTTTCCAAACAAAGTACACATTGAGGCTGATATTGTAAAGTTATCTGGAACTCTTTGTATGAAAATGGCTGCAACACAAATGCCACAGTCACTGCATTCACTTGCTTGCCCAGGCAGCCAGTAATTCTACTTTCTCATTGAAAGAGAGCTTTTCTTTCTAACTCCACAGGAGGGAAAAAGCAGAGAAAGCAGAAAATTAGTACAAATTCTCTTACCTTATTCTGTCCTGTGTCTTTGAGTTGCTGTGCTTACAATTAGCATGTCCCTCCCAAAGATTTTGCTGAAAACTTTTTAGGCTCAAACCAATATGGGATAATAAAGGGATGGTAAGGGGGATTGTGCAGGGAGGGGGGGTGCAGAACTAAGGAGACAGGAGGGGATCACAGCTACAGAGGACAGGGCTATGCATCCCAGTCCTCAACAGAAAGATTCCCATGCACAGTCTGTGTCATGCAAGTGTGCATAGACACAGTCCAGCAGGGTTTCTAGTAACTCCATCTGCATGTGAGATTTCACCCTTTCTGTATTACTACTTATAGACCTTATGATGTTAATCCTGAAAAATGCAGTGCAGACATTTGAAAAGGAAATTAGAGCTTGAGTCTTATCTGATGGTGTACCAGAGTAACTCCACTCATTTATTGGAGTGTTTTACACTTGTATAACTGACCTAATTAGAATCAGGATCTAACTAAGCAATGAGGTAAGTATAATACCTTTTGCTGAGTCTGCTTCTCCTGTTTCTTAAAAAGCTTATCAAAGGTTGTCTCAGAAAGATGCCTTGAACCATCTATCAAAATTTATCCCTAAATGAAAGAAAAAAGAACTTTTTTCTTTTATGTTTCCATTGGCTGCTGTTTATATAGAATGAAGAAAACTTGATAATATCTTGACAAGTTAAGGAAAGGGGCTATAACATGCAGAGTAATGAAAACTTAACTTATGGTCTACATAACAGCAATGGAATCAGACACTCTGTTCTTCATAGGAGGATCTCATTTCTGACTGCTTATTTATCCTTGCACAGAAGATCCAGATAGTGGTCTCATATCTTCCTCTCTGGACAAGCTAGATGGGGTGGTTTCTGGAGCACATCAGTGAGATGTTGGTTTGGTTGGTGAGGATGATTTGGGAGCAGGACCAGGTGAGTCATCTTCCCTCCCTGCCTTCAGGGGATGAACGTTTTCTTTACCCTGCAATTCCAGGCCTTGTTAAGCCACTCCTGACGAGTAGAACTGTGGTTGGCATGGGCTTCTCCATGGGAGGCTTTGGCTCCAGACCTTTTGGAGGACCAGAGATGCTGTCAGTTAGAGCAGGTTTCTGTTTCTCAGACTAGTGAGAACTTCTCCAGAACTATAATCTGTATTTGTGGTGTCCTTACCATATGGGAAGGTGACTGACTCCAGTCTTTGCAGTGTGAGTCATACCTGACTGGTACATAAGGATGCATTGGTGCTCTTCTAGATACTGCAATAGCAGCATCCGTGGTATGCTGTTTTCAAAAAAGTAATGAGAGCATGGTTTCCATGTACATTTTTAGAATAATGTTTTCAGCTCCAGACTTATCTGAGGATAGTTACACCAGTAGGAGACTGAAATTCTACAAAGCTCACAAAGTATGTCTGATGTTTACAAAGCTAGTCAGCGCCTTTTCCCCATTACTCAATCCTACTACTTCAAAATGTCATGCTCCCTCTAATATTGACAAATTTTCATAAAACATGTTGCCCATGAAAACAGTAGTGGAATCTGGTTTTTTAGCATTTTGTGCCTTTTGGTGATCTGTTGCTCAGATCTAATGTCTAACCAGGGGTGAGCTCCTGCTGCAGTCTTCATTGAATGTCGTCTTTCTTTTTTTTCACCTGGCTGATGTAAATGAATGGAATACAATACCATAAATCTATTTGCATTAGGAAATCAATTTAAAATCTAATGTCAGAGTAGTATATGTGCAAGGAGAAAAAAACACACTCTATTTTACCTTTACTTCATTGTAGACCATCTTGTCTGTATATAGTAGCCAAACTATATTTGGAGATTTATATGTATGATCATATGCATATATATTATACCTATATATAGTCTCCAGCTTTCACAGTTCTGATTTTTATCTATCTTCCTCTCACCTGCTTTGCTATTTGTCAGATTTCCTGAAAATGTCTTTCTAAGTCTTTGTGTATTTTCTTATTTATATGCGTGTCATAAAGTGATTTTTATTTTCGGTGTGGATCTTGAAGATCTTAGACTTTGTTGAGGGAAAACTCACGCTCTAAATTTAGCTAGACTTCAATAAAGCTAAGAAAGTATCTGGCTAGTGGAAGATCAAATATTTTCCAGAGCAGTAACAAGAGAAAACTGTTATCTTCAAAGTTTATATCATTAACCTACGGGCCTCATTTTTTATGTTATATTCGTCCAAATCAATAGAAATTCCTTAAGCAGTCTGAAAACTCTCAGACAGGATAAGTGAGACAGTAAAAAATGGTAGGGAAAGGTGTTTGATTTCTCTTTTCTGTTACCAGGATAAACATTAAATATCAAGTAGGCATTATATTTTGGCTTTTCAAACATATATATATATTTTTGAGTATTCATTATTTTGTCTATACATGGTAAAAGTTGTACATAATGCCAACATGAGCAGTGCTTAGCTAAATAGGCAAAGAACAACTTTTAGGGACAACCATTCAGTTCTGTATCTAGAAATATCAAGTTCTTGTTGCTCAGTTGCACAGTTCCTGTGTTTGAATATGGCGGTATTATGCAAGAAGCTGAAAAAACAAAACAGCATTAACCGTTTGGCATATTTCATAGCAATGCAGTTGGGGAGGAAGAAGAGAATTTAACGGTCAAAATATTAGAAGCAGCTGTGGATACCTCGAGCAGGTTTAAAACTTTAAGAGCAGTGCATATGGCTTTAAAAGCGAACAGGGAGGAGTGCTGGCATTGGCTCATTCAAATTTTGAATGGCGAGGAACATAATATTTCAGTGAGTCTTAGTCAAGCTGTTTTAATTAGCCTACAAAAGAAAAAAAGATCTCATGAACTAAAAACATCTTGCACCGAGTGGGTAAACTTGATCAGTTTAGTCTGAATTATTTGGCTTCAGTCTACATGTCTCATTTGATGTTTGTTGGCCTTTGTACAACTGCAAAAGAGTCATGTAGGAGAGAGGGGTTGGAAGCACTGTAGACTGTTCTTTTCAGAGACATTTGTCCCTCAAATTTGTGTACTTGAGCCAGAGAGTTCAGGGTAACGCTTTGAAAAATAGTGCTTCTTGAAACATAGCCATATTTATCTGGCATGAATTCATATACAGTGGATACAACACTGGCACAATTACAAAAAAGGAACTGATTACAAAAGTGTATGGAGTGGTGGTTTTAATAGGGTCACAGTTTATTAAAGTCATAGCAAGCAGAAAAGGAAAACTCCAGAAAATTTTATCTTATTTCTCCTCCCTCCAACCTTCCTCTTATTTATCTGTTAACCTGTCACTATCTTATTTTATTTTAAATCCAAAGAGGAAAAAAGATAACAATCTGTAAATGTTTCACCTTTATGAGGCTCTTCAGCTGTGAAAAATGTAAAAGTTCATTTGGACAAACAACCGTTCTTATTAGGGCCGTAGTGGTGAAGGCAAGTTCTGGAAGATTAAAATTAATAGTCTGTGAAATTCTATCTGTTGTCCTTCCTTAGAATGGGGTACCTCAGACAGCATTCGCTGCATATGTAAAATCTGGAGATACTCTGAAGGTTACCTAGTAGACCCAGCTTTTCTAGATTTTTAGGGCCTAATTTAAATTATTGCTGAACTGAGGCCGAAGTCCAATATATATATACACGTACACATATGCATCTCTGAGGTAGAAAAGTCTTTGGATGTCTGCAAGTGCACAGAGACTGTCTGACTTGAACTCTTCCTACATTAGCCACCTGCTGCATAAGCTATAGTGCTAGCAAAATACAGTTGCAGAAGCATCCTGTTCTTTTTACTTTCCAGACAGAAAAGCATTGCAGCCAGTTTTTGAAAACTGAGCGGGAAACAGAAAGGAGGCAATAAGAGAAAAAAAATCTCTAGAGATTTGAAGTGTTTTTCCTCGTGGTTGTTTATGGTGCTGTCAAAATGTACAATTGTGCTCTTACAGAATAGATTAGAACTACATTCCTCTAAGCCATTAGAAATATTATTATTTGGACATGGTCCAAAATCCTATTGCAAATTACGGGTGGACCAGTTTTATCAGCTGATCAAAAAAGCAACTGGGTCTGAAATTATTTTAAAGTAAATCTCTCATACTCCAAATCATAAATTAATTCACACTTAATTCTAAAATATAGTTATATGAATTGAAATTTTCTGGTTTTTTATATATTTATTTTTATTTTCTTCTTTTCTCTTCTTTCTGCTGTTTACTCAGTAGAGATTTGGTATTCTTGCAGGTTTTTTTAAACTTGGCTTTCTGTAATTCTTAAGGGGCTTCTCCAGATGTTGAACACTCATTAAAATGAATTCTGTTCCAGTTCAAAAGTCTTTGGAGAAGCACCGAGTAAGGCAACAGTCCATTGATTCCCTCATATTAGACTCAGTGTTGGGTTCATTTCATGGACTTAAGTTCAGCAAGTAAAAATGTGCAGCTGTTAGCTCATTTCTCAACAGTGCTTTTGGCCAAAGAAGACTTTTATGTACTATTGCAATTACTTATAGTTTTTTCGTGGTAAAGACAAAGGATGCTCTTTGCTTCCTTCAATCATTGTTGAGTGAGTCTGATGCACCAATGATGAATTGTTTTTAAATCCACAATGACAAAATTGAGTTTTCTGCCATTGGTGAAAGAGGTTCAAAATAACACGACCAGACTCTGCTGAGTAATTTCAGCCTGTTTAGATTGGCTTGTTTTTATGTTTGGGAGAAGAAAAAAAGAGAACAAGAGTCAACTTTAAAATTCATTTTAAGAGCGGGGTAATCCCACATAAAGTAAGAACACGTTACAATGGAAGGAAGTAAATTCAAGAACACAGAGGTTATATCCTACTTCCTTTGCTTTTTGTACCAGCACATAGTAATTTAATATACTGTGCTAAAGAAGTGGATAGGGGAAATGTCTTTTTTTTTCTTAGGGAAGACAAATAATTATTTTTCAGATTTGATCGCTAACTACAACTGCTTTTTTTTTACCTAATGCGTGCATAGTTAATCAGGTGTGTAATTTTTGCATTACTAGATTGCTCACTCCAGTGAACTGCTTTTTTTTTTAACCCAAATGTTTTTTCCATCTATTAAAATAAAGTGATTCCTATTATCTTGGTAAGATAATGCCAAGGGAATTGACCCTTTTAAAACACTGCATGTTACACAAGCTTCTAGAGTGTAGAGGTAAACATGAATGACAGATTTACAATTAATATTCAGATATTTCAATGCCAATTTTAAGTAATCCCCCTGCAAAAAATTACATATTGTTGACTTGTGTATGAATTTTAATCTTGCTGTTTGATGACCATCAAAAGAAAAAAACCAAACAGTTCATTCTAGAGCTATTTTCATTAAATGGAAATATTAATGGAAAAGGCTTCCTTTTTTCCTAATAATTGAATCTTACCAGGACTACTCCTATGTCTTTACTCACTAATGCATCCATTATCATAACCACTGTAAGCTGGATAGTGCGATAATCAGCATATCTTCTTTGTTAAATCTTTTAGTATGCTAAATCTTATTGCATCAGATATTCTTTACTTTTGGCCTGCTTCCATTGAAACAAGAACCTCTGGATTTTCTTGTTGGGAAAGAATACAAATTCTCTTGACGTAAAATATACAAGATGCTTCTGGCTGGCCAACTACAGGCAGCATTTGAGGACACTTTAAAAGGCCTATTTGGCACAAAGAAAGTTGGGATGTGTACAGAAGAAGAAGAAATTATTGAACTGAAAACACACTTAAAACAACATACAAAGACATTATGGCAAATTAAGACATTTAGCTTTAAGGTAGAAAATGTGGTTTCAAAATAGCTTTCCTATAGCTTACCCCATTTTCATGGTTTACTGGGAAAAGTATTTGATTATTCAGTGAAATCTATGTCAAATTCTTAAGACATTCCTACAAATAAGACCAGTATTCATTAGGCCTGAAAGACTAAACATTTCTCTTCATGAATAAATTACCACAGTGCTAATTACCACTAATCCAAGGGTTCTGATTCATACTTCTTTGCTATCCTGTGGTCACTCCATATGCACATCTTTCATTCTAACATAAACACAAGGAATATTAACCACCAGCTCACTTCAGGGTAACTGGTTCTTGTTCCTGACCTTAATTACAAATACCACTTTGGTTTTACCAGGGCACATGGAGTAGATAGATAATAGAACCACTATTACTGTATGTAACTGCCACTGATATCAAAGGTATTTTTTCAGTGACTTTAGGGGGGCCTGGATTAAAGCAGTTGTGAGATGGGGCACCACATTCAATTAACGCCACACCTGGCATCACTTTGGGCTGAGTATTTTATCTGTGAGAACATCTGTGAGCCATGCATGTCCAAGGACAGAATCTGGTCCTTTACCTCTTTGCCAGAAGGTAAGGATTTGAAAGTCCCAGTGGCCTCACAGTTGTTATTCATTCTAATGAAACTATCCTAGCACTTAGAGAATTTATTTATAACATATATTAAGAGTTGTCTTTTTTCTTCAGAAGGCCGCACATGTGCACAGCAGCAGTCTTACGGTGGTTGGCAGGTATCCTTGCCTCACTCAAGCATCAAACTGTTGTTTTTTTGCCTGAAATTCCTGCACAGGGAAAGATTATACTCATGGTTGCCATCTGGTTGGCCACATTCTTTCGTTTCAGTCAGCAGGGGAAATCTATATCAACTGGATAAGGAAAGTTTTTGAAACTTAATTCGACTGTATTGATTGATGTGTGTAGATCAATGTTTCAAATCATATAAATTTTCCTTAAAAAAGTATACTACTTGACAGAGCATACTACTACCCGCGTTTCAAAACATGTAACATCTTAACAAAACAGACTTGAGCATAAAGAAACTTTTTATAGACCTAGACAGGAGATATAACTCCCTTACAGGCTAATTTTCTTTGAAAACTTTTTTCCCTGCTTTGGACAAGGAATTGTTTTCCAACAAATATAAGGGTATAATCTTCACTCTTGCAATGTCTCTTTTGGTGAAATTCTCCACACTTCAGCAGGGCCTAACACTAAAATATTTGTTCCTCAGCTGTTCTTTGTCAATAGTAAGGGCATGATCAGCACACAGCTTTCATTAGCCAAATGTGTATTCTTTATGGCATCTATTATTCTTCAGCAAATACTATTGAATCCAGTTGTTATGTCATCTTGAAGTCTCTTTCTGTGATTTTACCTCTCAGATTGACTTCGATTTATCAAAAAGCTATTTTAATTTCCTTTCCTGTCAATGTATGGCATCTGCTTCAAGGATACGTTTCAACTTACTGCCGTGGTGTGGAAGCCTGTACATCTCCATGACACTTTATGACACTCCAGCACTCTCACTCTTATGGTGAGAGTGCTGGAGCACATCTTTGCATGCATTACCTCTGTGTGTACATGAAGATGCCAGGAAATACAGGTCTCCATGCATTGAATGGTACTCTGTAAAAGCTGAGTCTGTGAGGGTACTGCAAATTCTGTAAGGTTAATAACTCATAATCCTGCCTTTAAAAGACTTTGGAGCCAAGTCTTTTCCCATTCCTCAGCCAAAGAATAAAACATTATTCCTAAAAAATATTTGCATGCCTTTCTCCTGAACAGAAGGAAAACTTCACAGATATTGCTATTGCAGCAAATTAGAAGGACTGACGGTCTTTGATTCCTATAGTAGTCTTGGGAGGGAGCAGTAATTCAGGTTCTCATTACTTCAGGCTGTTAAAAGATGGCCTGTCTCACCTCACTGCAGATGGGAAGATGGATGACCTTAGCAGACATCAACCCTTTCAGAGTTCCTGTGTGCTTATGACACCATTCCCTCTTCTCTACCACCCACTCACGTCTGTTTAAAGATTTGATATAATTTCATGTATCAGCACAACTCCAGAGACAGCTCAGAGCTTCCCTTCATGGTATCTTGTGAGCAAAAACGAGTTGCTTTGGCACCTTCAGTACTTGCTCCCCACTCAACAGGAAATAAAAGAGGCCTCAATAAAGGTGTTGGCTGCTTTTCTGGTTTTTGTCTGTCACCTACCAAGAGCCTCTGGGGAAGCTGGCATTGATCTTGGGGTGGAAGGGAGTTGTTTGGGTCACTAACCCTAATTTAGACTTTCTAAAGCAGACTTCCTAAAAGGCAGCATGAGGCGTCATTATGTATTATAAACAATACAGCAATGCTGTTTAAAACAAGCAACCTGGTATGCTCCAGGATGAGTCTAGGTGTCTCTCTTTATATGGAGTATTTCCTCTTAAATGAGTAATGTAGTGTTTCAGTTTCATGCTTTTTTTTTTTTTCCTTTACGTGGGAGAGAATATAACACTGACACTTGCAAAAACCCACTGCAAAAACTCAGTGTTGATTTTTTAGATGTCATTTAGCTAACTCATAATCCATTTAAAAAAAATGTGGCAGAGATGAAACATGGCTCAGATATTAAATGGGACAAATAAAAGTATGGTTATTCATTCTGGATTCTAAGTTGCCTTGTTCCAGTTTTGTTTTTTACCACAAATTATACTGGATTATGAGCATTCCTGCTCTTCTTGAATGATTATGGTCTTCATTCTCCTGAGTGGGCAGGTGAAAAAGATGGTGTAATGGACACCAACTGGTTATGCTAAATCTTCCATTAGTATCTATCATTATAGTATTCAGATGTAACAGCTGAAGAATGTATGGGTTTGACCATTTTGGTCAACTAACATTTTCTGGCTGATACGTACCGCTTCTCTCATGCTGCTGTTAGGTATAGGAAAAGGATGCTTATAGACTGGCCTCATCTGCTTGTTTGAGAACTTTACTGCTAGTCCTAGTTATAGGGTTTTATGTAGAAAACCACTTAGGCATGATCTTATTTTTAAAACAGAAAGGCCTGTTTGATTATTACAAGACTGTGCTGATGCCCAAGAAATTTTATCAAGCATCTTCCCAAAACCTTTTTTATCCTCAAAGGTGTTTTATACCTTACAAGTCTTACTGAAGTCAATATCAGGTTCTCTTCAGCACACATGAAAATTGGGAAGGCAGGTAGTGAAGATTAAAATTTTGGATTAGGAACTGCCCTTGACAACACATTCATATATTTTAAAAAGATCAAAAAGTCAGTATCTCTGTAAGAAAGCTTCCTGACATTAAGCAAAATGGTTTTATAAATGCAAGTCTAGGAAATTCCCTGGCAATTACTAAAACTGAGTGGCTCGTTATGGCTTTTAACTACCATATCCTACTGGATATATAGTGCGTGTCATAGTTATCAAGAAAGAGCAACATATTTTTATTTCTAAAATTCAAATGGTGCTGTACTGAGTAACATCTATTTCAAATGTACACTTTGGCCAAATTGTTTCGTGATCAGCCTATAAGCCACACATCCGTCGTACCTGGCATCCACACGTTACTTTGAATATTTACTGAAGTCTGCACAAATTCTGTTCCACCTGCATTTTCTGGATAATGATTAGCCTCCAGTCCTGCTTTTGCAAACACTTAAGCATGGTTTTTATTCTGCTTTTGACTCTTCTTACCCTCAGCTTTGAGCTAGCACAAGTATTTGTGTAGTCATGTAGATAAATAGATCAGAATTCATACACTTATACAAGAAGCTAAATAAAAAATATGATTTAATCTGGATCTGTTCTCTGGTACTGTTCACAGACTTTTGTAACAGGAGATGAAGGGAGGAGTAAGCGGTGGGTGTAGGAAATGGATGCGACTTTTTAACCAGTTGTCAGTTTATATCAATTTAAAACATTCCTTAGGCTAAGAGTCAATAGCCTCAGATTAAAAATAAAAAGATGAAAGATAAATAGGGGAGGCTTTTTATGACTGTATTTATGTCTCTGATGGATAGGAAACTACTTTTTGAAAGTACTGTGGGTAGACTTTAAATTGCTCTAGATTTATCTAGAATCATTAGAAGACGGTGTGCTAATCAATCAGTCTGAAACTGAACAGCTTTGATTTGGAAATTAAGCATTAGATTTATATAAAATAAACACATGGGAGAGGGAAGTCATATATAAGAAGTAAATAAGAAAGGAATTCTACTGATGCAGGATAGTGAACATTGCAAGCTTTTCATAAAATGACTGACAGAAGAAATTACTGCTCTCAAGGGTCAGGAGTTAATTCTATCTGTGCTGATTCACCTATTGGCATAACTGAATGTCCAAAGCCACCTTTGCATGGCCTTTTTCTGGAATAGCATATGTATTTCTATATGCCAATATATATGTACCACACATATTTCTTACATATATACTAGTGACTGGCCTGACCGCCTTTTAGGAAGTAGACAGATAACTTTCTTCCACCTGCAGACTCTATGGAGTCAACCCTATGAAAAGATGTAGCTGTTGCTGCCAATACATCCCAAAAATTATGCCTAAGATTATAAATGGGATGTGGTTGTCTACACAATAAAGTTGAAAGAAGAAAATAATGCAGATGAGAATTACACCCATTATAATTACCTCTGTATCAGAACTACCATCCTATATTCATTTGTGCACACATTCATGGTCATGGAAGCACTTTGGGATGATTAATAACTAAATGGTCTAGATTGTCAATATAAATAATATTTTAATAACAGCAATTATGCCCTCATTCAAAACAATGCAGGTAGTTTGTTTCTTAGAATGTGTTTTTGGGTCTTTTTATGGCCTTTAGAATTGCTGTATGATCATATCTGACACATATGAATGTGAAAATATTCTCAAAGAGTAGGGTGGTGTTATAACCTTCACTTACTGAATTCTCACCCTCTGCCAGTTGCTCACAGAACTGTCATTCTTTTTCTTTGTTTCACCAGAGGCATCCTCTCTGATAACTAATTAATTCCTCTTCCAGCAGCCTCTAAACTTGCTTTAAATGTCTTCTGTCCCTCTAGCCAGTTTCAAACCCACTTGTATGTGGCTCAATTATAATACAGACTTTAAGATTGCATAACTTTTAAAGAAAATTTTCACAAAATAGCCAAGGAGAAAGAGGGGGAAGTGCAGCTTCCTGAAGATTTTCTTCCTGCAGCATGCAAATTGATTATGTGGCTGCAGAGTCCATCCACGAGAGGCAATTTATTTAAGATCGGGTCTTCAAAAGGTAACCCTGAGAGCTAGAATAAGCAGAGCTGATAAACATGAGACTCATAATGTCTCGAATATTAGGCACAAAGATTAAGAAGCTATTTATAGTTTCTTAATACAGATGAGTTATAATGTATGTTTGGGTGTATGATGAATGAAAGCCGCCTGATAACTTTTTTTTTTCCTTTTACAACAAACTGGATTTGGTCCTGTACTAGGTCTCAGATGTTAAGGATAAATTTTTCTCTGGGACTGACATTTAAACTAACAATATTACATTAATACACTTTTGTATTTCCATACCATTTTTTAGGAAGCTATATAGAGAAAGGAGGAATGTTAAATCCTGCTTTAAATAAGAAACATAGTGATGCTTCAAAGGAAAAGCACACACATAGTTGGAAGGAAGGAAATATTTTAGTTGACTGACAATTTCTCTTTTAAATTGGTTTCAAACAGAATGAAAAGCAGGTATGTGCTTTTGTTTGGGAAACATGAAGAGAATTACTTCTAATCATTAAGAACAGGTCAGAAATTTCCTTGGCTAATCAAATTAATCTTTTATTATTATTCATTTTATGAGAGCTGTTAAGCAGATTAATGAAATGAATAATTCTTTTGAACTTTTATTGCTAAATCAAGTTGAGATATCTCCAAAGACAATAGAATTATTATTATTGTTAATATTAGTTTTTAGTATCATCTGACCAGAGATTAGCTCATTTTCTTCTGTTCTACCTCGGGTTTCTCTTTTTATTGTCCATATGATGAAATGCTCAAGAAACTCTCAACTTTTTCAATTAATTTGATTTTTCATCCACTCAGTACCTCTGTTTCTTCCCTCTTGAAATCCTCTGTTGCTTCTGAAACGTTCTCTGGCTATGTTCTCTATCGCATCTCCTCCACCATGTACAGCATCCCTTTCATTTCCTCCTCTCACACCTCCCACCTTCTCCTCCACCTTCATGGTATGCCTGAGTGAGGAAGAAAGATGGAAGCGTGTTTATGGAGATGTGCTTTTGAGGGCCAAAAAGCATTTTTGATTCTGTAAGACCTTTAATATTTCCCTAGCGTGTCAGTCATAAGAGGAGAATTATGCAGTCTTGGCAGTAATTTTAAAAACACAAGAGAGAAAGAAAGAGAGAATATTGTGGACTTTGGCTTACTTGGATTTTTCCTCATTGAGTTTGTTTGGAGGCTCCTGGACCTGTCAGTTGGCATGTGCTACCTTTTTGTCCAACTAACTGAAATTTTCTATTCTACTCTTCATCACAGACAGAAACTGCGTGACAAATACCTTATAAAGTAAAAAAGCTTTCACTTAAAAATTGAACTCTTATGAGCATAAAAGAGTTTTGCACTGCTAAATAATATTTATGGTCTGCAATGTTCATACAAATATAAAGAAGAGGAAGAGGAAATATCATTAAATTATGTATCAACATAATTTTTTGAATGCAGATATTTGTTTAGACTGTGGTAAAAATAAAGCAAAAGTCCTGTGTTAGATTTGAGAACAGAATTTATTTATTCTGTTAGAGGTATGATTAGGAATCATGCAAGGGAGAGAAGAATAGGCTTGAAGAGGAACTGAATAAATTAAAGAGTCAGTCAAATACAGAAGTTTTATTCCAGGAGGTGGAGGAGACAGTACGGAAGGGGAATTAATCCCATTCAGTGGCAAAACAAAGAGAGGTACTGGGAAAAGAAGACATCTGTTGATTAAGGAGAACATAGGTTGGCAAGAGATGAAGTGGTATGACTGAAGAAAAACTTTTTTAACATCGCAGAGGAACATATTTTAAATTTTATCTTGGAATAGAACAGACTGAGGATTGCAATGCATTTTGATCTGAATATGGAAAGATGATGCCAAATTAGGAAAAAAATTAACTTTCTGGAGTGGAATTTAGTATTAAGGAATGAATATATTTTAGATGAACAATGGAAAAGGGTGTATAGTTTCTTTCAGAGCTAGGCACATGGTTGTGAAAGTGAAAAGTGGGCAAGATTCTGGATTTAAGATAAAGAACCCCAGCTGTAGAAGTCAGATATGACTTGAGGGATCTCCTTCATTAACAGTGTTGATTCGCAGTGGCATGATTTCTAGGGGGTGCAACAATGATTTTTGACACATTACACAAACATGAGGTGATCCATCTTGACGTGAGGGAAGTGGAAACACTCATAAGGTAAAGGAGTGTGTTGACTTTAAATAGGGGATTTAAGATTAAGAGCAGCCTTGGAAAAAAGTCTAGAGGTAGAAACAAGGAACTAAGTAGTTAAATCTGAAAGGCACTATATTAACAGTGAGATCACAAATTGGATCACTCTCTAGGGATTTAAGAGAATAATCCAAACAGTTTTACCACACTTTTTAGCCAGTGACAGGCATACTTAAGATTTTCCTCAAAGATTTACTTAAGTGAAAAATTCTGTAACTGTAGATGACTTCAAGCGGTGCCTCGTGGTCGAACAGAATACCTATTTCCCTGTTTTCTTCTTGGGGCTTTCAGGGATTTGCTTTAGTTCACAGAAGGTTTTAGTTCTTTGACTGAGCTCCAAATGCATCTCACAGCATACTGACTACAGTGACTTTAACATGTAGCTATATTTTCTGTTTCTTTCAAGCTATGACAGAGGGAGGACACGTCTAGTTTTTGCTTGATAGTTGAATATTGGGCTTAAATTTTGTACATACACCAAGAAACAGCAGACATGAGTTTTAGAGTTTTCTCAGTCTGAATGCACAGACCCCCATTCCCTTGAAGAGTGCCTGAGCCATGCTGCTGTGGATGGGGATATCCATCAGTGTCTCTGTTGAAATTCATCAGAGCCAGGAGCAGGGGGTACTGGGAACATCCTTCTGATGACATTCAGAAGAAAACTGTCTTTGTTTCTATTCTGTGAGTGAATGAGAATATTTTTTTTTCGGTAGGATCAACCTGTATGAACAAATGTAAGGTAAATTGGATTTTATTAGATTGCTGGATGAGAAAAAGTTAACAAAGGGAAGGGACAAGTCTACCTCCAGGCTGCAACTGCTGACCTGAGCAAGGAGATTGAGATGGCTGCTGCAACTTGCAAAGCATAGACCACGCAGCACATAGCTCCTTCTCACCATAAGGGACTATTAAATGCACAGCTTAGGCAGAGAGTGATTTGGTGACTAATTACAAGGTAAAGAAAACCCATTCACTTTGTATATGCTCCCTACAATATGGAGAGGGGAAATATTTGAATTTACATATAAGTGATATGATCTCCAAATTCCTATGTACTTCTAATAGACATTTCTACAGAGAATAAAACATGTTCCTATCGACTGAATATACTAAAAAAGTCCCCAGCATAACAAATGTGTCTGTGGAAGAATAGGTGCCTGAAAGCCAGATACATGAAATAACAGGATAAGGACACTTAAATATTCCTCCTTGTGAAAGTTGGCTTTGTACAGTAAAAGTGAAGGGGCAGACCACCAATGAACAACTTGAGAAGATTTACAGCAAACATTACTTCTGCAGGATTAGATGACGTGATAGTTTTTATAATACTCTGAACTTTGTAAAAAAGAATAGAAAGGGACAGCTTTCTCTGTGAGAACAGAAATTTCCACAACCAGTCCCTCAGTTTTCTCTTTTGTTTTCCAATAGGGCAAAATGGATTTAATATTAGAAATATGTTCTCTCTGGATCCAATTTCAATCTCAGCCACACTCTTTAAATAAGAGCCTATAATCCAACTGACCGCTCCTGCTAAATTCCCTCTAATATATCTGTAAACCAAAATATGTGTGCAAGCACAGACTGCATGAGCTTAACTAAATTGGCTTGAAACACACATATTTTAGCTAAGCGAGTGCAGGATTTTGTGCAGACAATGTCTGTATCACCTGCCTATGTGTTCTGTTTTGGTTAGGAAATATTGGAATGGAATGTCTGTGAGGGGAGGAGAAAATTCAGTTATAATCAGTTATTAGAGGGTTTTTAATGCAAACCACATTATGAAGGGAATAACTACAATTTTTCCACTGGTGAGTATGAAGGCTACTAAAAATTTGGGACTTTTGAGAAACAAAACCCCTTCTTGCTTGAAAATATTTTTTCCATCTTAATAGGGGAAAAATAAGAAATATCCACAGAGATAAAGAGAAAATCATCTTTGAATGTTTAATGCTATAATTTAAAGCATTTCAAGAAAAAAGAACCAGAATCTGCTCTTGATTATACACAACTTTCAATGAGTCAAAAGGGGGTAGCACATGCAGATCCAAAGGATAGAATTTGGCTCATGGGCATAAGGAAGAGACTTGAGAAATGCAAACTCCATATAACCATCATCATCATTATTGTAATAACACATGTGGTTGAATTTTAGAAAGTGTTTGCAAATGTGGTGACAAATGATAAATAAATTACAACAAGTGACAGAAGATACAACTGAAGAATATTGCTGTTTAGTAACAGGCACAGTGCAGGGCCATCTGCAAATTTGCATGAGGCATATATTTTGAATTTATTTCTTCCAAGATACATGTCATTTGCTGTTGAGGTATTGATAGGGTTTTTATAAATTGGGTATTATAAATATATTTAACTTGTAGGTTAAAATCTCATTTAAAGTTTCAAACTTTGCAATCACTTAAAAATGTGAATTTGTGCACGAAGCACGGTCATTGTATAATCAAAAGAACTGGGAAATCCTTTAAATATGATATCTTTGTAATTCATATTGCACCTGTGTAATTTCTGATGGAGAAGACACTGCTGTGTTTGTGTCTGGTTGTGCTTATGAGGCCTTAAATGACCAAGTGTCCGTGTTGATAATTACCAAGCTATAGTGAACTTGTCTAAGAGCTGTTGGCAGAAGTGTTTTACTTCCTTCCACCTGCAAATGCAGAACACAAGAGAGAGCTAAAATGAAATAAATAGCAGCTGTTCTTTTCCCTGCTTGGCAAGTTGGTCTTATACCAGAAATCTCCATGAGAGTTCAAAGTATCGGAGACAGGAAGATAGGAAGGCGTCATGAGCTGTGTTAACTTGAAATAGTTCATAGAAAGGGTGATGTGAACAGAAGGGCTGTTGATGACTAAAATCTTGCAATCTGTTTTTGTGGCCCTAAGGGGAAATTACGGTAGTTCATCTTCCTAGAATAAGGCTGGATACTTTATAGTAATGTTTTGTAACTAAATACACTGTGTGTCTGTTATTAACTTTTAGAAAACAAAAAGGTCAGATAGGTTGTAAAGAATTATGTTCTACAATTCTTATGAAAAGCAATACTGTCTTGCTTTAAAAACACAGATGCGTCTGTTTAAATGACCTTCCCATAGAAATGCAAAGCTGGACTGTTCCATGAAGCTAAGGTGAAGATTTATAAACTTTTTGTTTTCCCACTGTAATGCAAAAGTTAGTTTTGTTCTTCCAGAAAGCCTGGATTCCTTTTTAATGCAGATATATGTGGAAATTGTCAGCATATGCATATTTAGAATTTCAGACTTGTCACGCAATATTAAAATTTCCTCATCCTGAAAACACCAGAAAGTTATATTAATATTTAAAAGATGTCATCAAGATTCACTGTCCACAAATATATAACATGTCTTCCAGCACTCTATGTTTTATGCTACTTTATAAAACAAAGACAAGATCCTAATTATAAATATTCTATAGTCTTCCAATAAAGTATGGTAATTGATTCTGGGGGTTATAACCTGTATATTAGACTAATTTCTTACTGAAAAAAAAAATAAATTGTACCAGAGAGAGAACTTCTCTGGGATCTGTTTGTCCATCTCAGTGGCCCAATTAATCTCAAAATCAATCCTCATCTCAGCTGTGATCACTGAAATCCTGAATATTTTTATTTCATAAGCCAGATAGAGCTGGCAAAACCTAGCATTTCTTTCTTTTATTTATTTTCATAGTACTATAATCTCATTCATATGATTAACCTTTATTTATTTTCTGAGACTTGAGTCATGCTTCTCCCTTCACATTTTAAGTCAAAGTTGATAGTGACTTGCGGAAAGGAAAAGGGAGCAGGTTTCTGCTGATGATTCAGAACTCAAAAAAATGGATGAGCCAGTGGATAATTCTACATGATTCATACTGTACTTTCAGGATTTCAAGACTGAAATCCTTGAAAGGAAGATCAGGGGCTTGGAGCGGAAAAGACTTTGAATATTCATTTCAAACATACTAGAATACAGATAGCAAATAATAACCACACCATCCTTAACTGCAGTCTTCATTTCACAGAGCTCTCTAGTTGCTAATAACCCTGTGTTTTTAAAATGTGTTTGATATTTGGATGCCTAATGCAATGCCCCACTTAGAGGGCATTCTTGTCTATTATTACTATTGGCTTGAAATAGACAACACTGATGTGAAATTCATGTCAAAGCTACAAACATCTATATTCTTCAAGAATATGAGTTGCTGTTAAAGACTCATTTGTAAAGTGTTCAAAGAATAAGTCTCCAGCTCATCGTGCCTTCTCTCCTTCCTTATCAGTGCCAGGGATACGCGTTGGCTGGCTCTGTTGGCATGACTGAAGGGAACACAGACCCCAACAGAAATGTATATCACTGCTATTTCTCCCTTTCTTTGAGTCTGGGCTGCATGTGCTATTTCACGTTCTGTTCACCAAGGTCAAGGTTGTCATTGTTGCGTGAATGTACCTTGGCTGGTTGAAATGCCCATTATAGCTGGGGACATAGTTTTACACTTTGGTTGGTTTATACAGTAAAAATGCATAGGCTTGGCCTTGTCTAGGGGATCAACCATACTTTTTCCATTCAGTACAACAGCACAGTGTTTCAAGTAAGTTAAAAATAATTGGCCCAATAAAGTTAGGAGCAAAAACTCTGGGGAATGTTTCTATTGTTAATAAACTTTGCAAAACCTCTTTCTTTAAGGAAATATAATATTGAGTCCAAGCCAAAATATCTGGTATTATCCTTATGTAGATAAAAGCACTATTTTTCCCCCAAATAATAATTCAATTTTTTTGTGGTAGTTTAATTATTATTAATAAGTAAAGAATTTGGAAACCTATTTGCCATTTGTTGACTTTTTGCAGTTTGAGCTGAACTTCATCCTCATGCAGAGGATATACATATGACAATAAGGATAAGCCCTAGCAAGGCACTGTAAGGTCAGTTCATAAAACTTCATCTGGCCCATTGCACAGAGGTGAAGTTGATCCTAGGCAAAATTTATAGGTCTCATTCACACTGAAAATTGCTTGATTATTTGTAGAATCCTGGTAGATTGTGATTCAAATGAGCCAACATTTATAAGTGCTAACAGCTGAGAAAAATAAATTTGCAGTTCAAGTAGCAGTTACGACTGCTCTGTCGAAATGCTGAAGTTCCCTTCAGTTTACTAAGTGGGTTTGCATTTGCTTTCCTGAGAAGGCAGGTGAATACATTGTTTGCATACACACTGTCACACACACGTACACTATTTAAGCATAATTAAAATAATTGCAAGTAAAATTAGAGTTACAGTAATGCTGCTGATAAAAGTTCCATTGCTCTGTAAAGCCAACAGGTGATCAAGATATAAAAGTGTTCAGAGGAGACAATGTAACTGAAAAGCTAACCTGGCTCTTATCTTCTGTGTACTGTGGAAAATGCTAGAAGATACTTTCACCAGATACTTTGCAGCTTCTCTATGAGGAACTAGTAAGGACTTCTGTATGAACATGGTGTGACTCTAGAAAACATTATTATGAATGAAATGCACAAAATGAACAGTAACAACTTGCAAAGTTCAGCTATTATTCTCTGCAGATTTCTAAAGGATTGCCTGCCATGGTATATGTCTCGCTTAAACGTGCTTGGGAACCAGGGGACTGCATGAGACCAAGTATGACGCCATTTCTAAACAAATTTTCAGGAAGAGCTGAGGCTCCAACATCAGTACCAGGAAGATTAGAAGAAACATGATTCATTTGGGCTGACTCAGCAGGAAGACCAGCCTCCCAAACTTTCTGGAGTTCTTTGAACGAGTCCAAAAGCATGAAGAAAAAGTAGATCTAGCTGATACAGTCAGTCCACTTTGATTTCCAGAAGGTTCCCAACATGTTTTCTAATAAAAAGCTTTTGAAGAAATCAAGCAACCATAGCATGAAAGCTAGTTAAAAATTAGTTAAAACAAGGATTAGGAATATATGATTACCTACTGTGGTGAATAGTCATAGGCGTTATTAGTGAAGTTCTGCAGGGATTGATGCTAGAACCACGTGCATAAAAGACCGAAAAAAGGGATGAAAAGTTACCTGACAAAGTTATGTGTGCCGTGAAGTTATTCAGGCAAGGGCTGACTGAAGAAATTGCAGAACATTATGAGGCTGAGCAGCTGAACAAAGAAATAGCAGATTAAATTCTTTACAGATACAATTTTAAGAAGGCATATGTGAATAATCATCCTATCTTCACACATTAAATGATAGGGTCTATCATTACTGTGCAGGAGTAAGACCTTCAGGTTATGATCACTAATGCTATGGAAATGTTAGCTCAGTGTTCAATATGGTAACAAAGGCAAGCTAAATATTTGGAATTATTGAGAAAGCAATAGAGAAGGAAGTAGCAAATGTAATTTCACCATCCATGCCATTGTGCCAGTTCATGCTGTCTTAAATGCACATTGTGAATACTTTTTGCACATCTGGTCTTTCCATCAGAAAAAGGATGAATTAGAAATGGAAAAGTTGCTGAGAACAGAGCAAGAATGATCAAAGATATGGAATGATTGCTGTAGAAGGAATGGCTAAGTGAACGTCAGTCTGCAAAATAGATGAATAGATGTGAAATCAAGAATGGTGTGGGGGGAATGGCAATGGCTTAAGAAGAGGGAAGACCCATTCTCTTTCTCTTCCAGTAGAATAACTAGAAGGCCACAAGTGAAGCTATAGAAGCCAAGCTCAGAACAAACAAACAAGGCAGTTCTTCAAGAAACTGGTATCTGAGCTGTTGAACCACTTGCCCCAGGATGTTGCAGATGCTGAAAGTTTACATGAAGTCAAGAGGAGACTGAATAAGGTCATAAAAGATAAATTCACTGAAGTTTACTAAATACCTAAAAAATACATCTGGCTAAAGCTCTTCAGCTGAGAATGTTTGCCAACTGCAGATATAAGAAAGGGGGATTATTTATACTTGCCTTTTTTCCATATAGTTTATGAGAATCCTCTTTTTAGCTTCTGTTGGGGACCGGTCAGTGGACTAGACAATCTTTTGCTCTTACCGAATATGGCTATTCTTATATTCATACCAAGTTTTAAAATCCTTTTGTTTTCTTTTTTAGAGATTTCAAGTACAAGGATTGTTTCTTTCTCCCTCTCAGTTGTTTTTTGTTCTTGTTTTTTTTTTATTATACTTGTTTTCCATCTAACAGTCTGACTAGGCATCTCTTGTGTTGGTTAGTGAACCTGATTAAAATAAATATTAGTTTTAGCTTAAGGAAGTTAAGTTTTGGATGGGATTTTCAGTCACTTTCCCAGGCTTTGGGGAAAACCGAACAGAGTTCCTGTATTCAACCCAAAAGGGAAGAGTCTTATTTGCCTTTACAGTCAGTAACTTAAATTAAGATGAACTTTCTGAAGTCTGCTTTACAGATTCATCTCTACAAGTAATGAGAAATGTTCACAGGATTCTACAATAGAAATTAGAATGACTAATAGGGTAAGATTTTATGTTTAAAAGTTTTCAGCCCATTTGAGTAAAAGTTTTGTTTTAATTAAAAGGCTAAGAATTGGAGTAAAGAAATTCTGTTGATTAATTCTGTGTCATTCTTAGTGCATTGTGGATTACAGATGAGTTCTGCTCTGAACAAGATGAATGAAAAAGTTCCTAAGAATTGTTTTGCATGTGTCATAAATAAAAAAATGTGGGTTAGCAGAGTTCAACATTGAAATATTCTCTTAATCTCTCCCTTAGTGAAGTAAAACATTAATTCCTTGCTGAAATTGAACTGAAGAAAATGTAACTGAATAGAATGAAGACTCATGTGTCTCCCCAGGTTGATTTGTCTTGAAAAATCAACTAAGAGAATTGAAAATGTGAACATAAATGAGCAGTGAAGTCAGATTCTTAGTGAACACAAGGAAACAGCCTTCAGTTTGTTCTTGGGTGGATTATGTCAGGCAACGAATTTTTTTTCCTCAGAAAATGGAAAGGCATGCCAGGTTACATCAAATAAAGAATGCAAGTGTCTACAGCAGGATGACTGAAGTCTTTCAGCCCAGCACCTCCTGACACCTTAGTCTTTGGTACCTTAAATTTTTCAGATGTCTCTCAGTGTAACCTTAGAGCCCACTAGGAACATGGCTTTTAGCTCTGGAACATGCCCAAGCTGTCCTATTCTTCTACCTGAGACTAGTCAGAGGTTTAAACCTAGGCAGAAGAGTCTGTGTGCTTTCTGGTGAATGAGGAGGTACTCCTACCTGTCAGAACATCTTAAAAATGCATCTTGCAAATGTATCGATGGCTTTTGGGGGGTTTTGTTTTAAATAAAAATGTGTGAAAATTGGCATGCATCCTTTTATAGGAGTCTGATGATTACAGACACCTGAGAGGAACAGTCTGAAGTTCTGACTTCTATATAGGGAGTGAAACCTGCCTTTCCTACTTCATGCAGGAGAGCTGAAATCACCAGCCTATGGGCAAATGTAGAGTGAGGTTACTTTTCTTCTGTTGGATTTGTATTGCTTCGCTGCCAATAATGGAAGATTTGGAGAAGAACATAGGTTAGTACATCTCACTGAGTCTGTCCCTCATTTGAGAAAGGTGAGCCCTGACTTCCAGTCTTGATTTAAGTCTGCTTTACTTAGTCTCTGTTTAATGTACAAGGTAAAGAAATATTGGAAAAAGGAACATGCCAGTTCTTTCAACGTACTGAGTACAGAGGTAGGCACCATTTTTCTTTCACCCACCTCGGCTGTGACAAAAGTGTAAGCCTTGCTTAGTTCAAAAATCCTGTGAGGTTCCCACAAAAACAGAGGCTTCTCTGAGCCTTTTACCTGAGTCTAAGTCTTTGGACATGTTCCTCTCTGAAGTATTCCTTCAGGCAAGCCCTAGGCAGTTTTAAGTCTAATATATAGATCACTTAAACTGCTTTTTGGTGTTGCCTATTTTTTTCACAAGCTCTATAAAAGTAGCCTAGATGCCTCAGAAAGACTTATGGATTCTACTTTGTAGCAAAAGGTTTAAAGTTAGGCAACTTAATTCCTGATTTCATTTAACTTTGTCATTTAATGGAACTACTCTGTTCCCATGCTTTGTTGGGATTCTCTATATGTCACCCTGATCATTTCAAATATACTCTTTTATAAGTATTCTGGGAGATTGCATTGACTGATATGTTCACACCTGTAAATAGGATCATAGATACTCTTCAACAAAACTGACAGTGGAAAATTCAACAACTAGCTTAGTAATTTTATTTTTTTTTAATTCCCTGCCCAGGTTTTGTTTGTAGATGTCAGATTTCCTTGATGTGCTCCATAGATGGCAAATAATTAAACTTCCTGTACAAATCGGTAGATGTTGCCTACTCTGTGATAATTGCTCAGGAGACCGGGACACACAATGCTTCAGCTTAATCCAGAAAATTAGATCACCAAGGGACATAAAAAACCCTGTTGTTGTGGAAAGAGAGGTAGAGCAGATGTCTGTAGTGGGATATGATGTGGAAAAAGAGGTGCAGCAGATTTCCCTTTTGTAACTGGTATGGTGGTTCCCAGAAACACTGGAGCAGTTTCAGCCGAGGCCACCCAGCTGCCCTAGTGAGTCAAAATCTTGTGATCTGAACAGCCCAGGCAGTTCTAATAGGGCATTTTATTTCCTAATGAGTCTTTACTATCACATTCTCTTTTCTCCTTGCTCCAATTTATCAGGGTTGAATTTAATTGCTCTGATCACTTGAGGGAAAAAAAAAAGATAATTTGATGCATGAAGTTCTAGGTTATATCAGCTAATGCATATTAATGACTTCATGGTTTTGTAATCAAGCTAATAGTGACCTCAAACGCTGCTAAATATGGCAAAAGCCAACTAAAACAGAGCTCTATTAATTTTTCAGACAAGGTGGAGATTTTCATGTAACGTAGGAATTCCATTTGGGGCCTATTCATTTTGGTGAATTGTGCCAAAGAATGAGGAAGAATATAGTATTTATATAAGTAAGAAGGGGGTGGTGGGGACTTTGCAACCTATTCTTTTTTAAAAATGTCAATGATTTTTATGTAGTTTAAAGAGAATGATAAACTCTTGAAAAATATAATATTTGTAATTTTGACAGCCTCAAACAAAGAAAAAGCTGATCATGCTTAGATTCTAACTTATCACATAATTTAACCCACCAAGTTATGTTCTCTGTATCAGTGAAAATTAATTTTGTGGGTTTAGAGCTATCCCTAAATACTGTCATTAGGCCATAGCATGTTAAAAATTTCAGTGAAACAGGATTTGCAAGAGAATTTAGTGGGAGGAGTCCACTTATTCCTAACTCAGGGGGTCTGTTCCCCTGCAGCAGCTTCCAAACCACCCCTTCAGGAACATCTTTATTATTGCGTGCTTATAATCATATTTATGAAGGTAGCATTAATTTATAAATCTACTGTACATGCATCCATTCATTTCTGTCTGAAGATCAAAGCATCTAAACAGCGCAAAAGGGTGTATAGTTGGATTTCTGCAGCCCCATAGTTCCTAGTCAAAATGCTCCTGAGAAAAAGTGTCTTAAATTTTATAATAGTATCCAAATAAGGTTTAAAATCATACACCATTTATCAGTGACAATTATATTTTGGTTTTGGAAATTCCTGACTTAGCTCAATTTAATGCTTTCTTGCTTGTCTGGTGCTTTAGTTATCTTCCTAATTGTGTTTAAAGACATTCTCAGGTAATGTGTTAAGAAAAATCCCTCCAAAAACCCATCTCAAGAAAAAAATACCCCCAAAAAAGTTTAAATAAGGCAAATTAGAAATTAAAAATATGAACTTTAATGGAATTAATAGAAAGTCAAACTAATGAGAACTGCAAACAGCCTTTTACTTCAAGGAGGCTGTGATTCAGTTATAAGTCCTGATCAGTCATAACTAGCTATGCGATGGCCTGTGTAGAATAAGTGTGTGGTCTTGCATGTGAACAGATGTTGATATTTCAGAAGTCCACACTACAACTGGAACCAATTAATACCATGCTGGAGATCACAGCAAGGAGGCCAGTGACTGAGATAAGCTTGGAGACTAAACTGTCCTCTGACCCAGGAGACAGCTTTGCCAGTGGCAGCTGACGTAGTCATCATTAAGAAATTTGCATTCCTCCATATCCTGTGTGCACTTTGGGTAAACAGAGAAATTCCACATTTTCAGATTTCAGAGGCCTTTGATGACTGTGAGAGTCCTTTAAAAATAGGACATGTGAAAATGGTAAACTCCAGTGTCCTTGCCCTTGCAAGCAGCATTGAGGTTAATGATTCATGTCATTACAGTAGCATTACTGGATCTTGCAAGCGCAATTACTTATAAATGCTTATTTATAATGATGGCGATAAAAATCTCACAAATACTTTACCTGTCTTTAAGTGCATTGTTACTTTTACAAACCCCATATCTGTACAGAGAGGTGTAAACTGCAGCATCTTAGTATAGATCCCAGAGAAATGAAAAGCCAAAACTATATAGCTAGAATACCTGCCTTTTTTAGGGAAAAGCTTCCAGTCCTGTGGAAAATTTCAATGTGAAGAATTAAGGTGCTTGACTGCATTGTTTGTGTACAGTTCCATACAGTTACAAATTTTGGTCCTACTTCAAAAAGCAATAGATGGAAAGGATACCACAGAGATAGGAGTTCACTGTTCTTGCCAGCATGTTAAATTCCAGCTTGCTCACTGGAACCTGAGGTAATTTGTAACATTTTCAGGATTGTGAGGAGGTCTTCATCTGTCTCCGTTTTATATTTATGCAGTCTGCCAGTGGAACGCAGATGTATGATTGAAGAGGGGCTGACTTTCTATGTTAGATTAGGAGCTACACACTTCTCCCCATTTAGGCCATTGACTATCTTAAGCAAAGGTAATTACTAATTGCTTGTCTCAGAGCTGCAGTATTCCAGAGGCAGCGAGTGACAACTGAGTACGCCTACACTGATGTCAGAATAATGTATGCACTTCTAAACACTGTGAGACAGCAGATATATGCATATATAAACAAAATGTGGAAGATTTAAAAAAGTAGTTAGGAGCATGGTGAAGTGGTTTTCTGAAATATCCTTAAACAATCTCGTTTTTGAGAATAGGATTCTCAAAGCAGTTTGGAGAATAGTGGTCATTGTATATAAAATTAGGCTAAAAACTATACAGTTGCTATCTCTGGCATAGTCATTCTCATCTATAAACCTGCAAAACCTTATTTCCTTTTACTCTGGAATGTTTCTTCAGTTATGAGATTGATCATAAAGTTATAGCTGTAAGAGACACACTAAGTCCTCAAGCTCCTCTTTGCCCATGGAAAATCATGACAATAAAAGCATTTTAGCCATTAATAGGCACAAAAACATTAGGGTTTTTATGTTTAAAGGTTCAACCAAATTTTAAAATGGATTTAGATATCCAAGGCAGGTGTGGGTACTTTCAATTGTTAGTTCTATTGCGAACTATCAGGAAGTCTCACAGAAGCCTAAAGCTCCTTTTTATGAGTGTGTGTATAAAGATAAAGTAAAGGTTGATAGATCTGTGACCCTGAAGGCTCATCAAATTATAAACTGTAGGTGAAATCAGTGTTATATCAGTGCTAAACATATAGTCAGAATATGTTATCATATATAACAGTGTGAAAATAATAGTTCATTTCACGTGGCTTTACCAAAAACTGATAGCAATGGACATAATGGTACAAGAATGCTGTTTTTATGGTAGGTCCATCTGTAAAACTATCTAATGGAAAAAAATATTAATTTCAAAATCCTGCAAAATACATTTTAGATGTTGAGGATTGCCATTACCACTTCTCATATCAAATTTTATAACCTTGTTATAAAATACATGCTGGGCTGTTTTCCTGAAGTTAGATCTGACACTGTAAGTCTGGGTCCATGCCATACACCTGGCTTTTGCATTATTATAAGCTTGTGAGCTTTGAGATGGAAACCAGCTGAGTATTGTGTTTTAGGGTACATCACTGTTTACATGGTATATGATTATTAAGTAACTTTTAGTATTTCTTTCTGAGTAACAAATGAAGTCCAAGGAGCAATAGAAGTCAGCAACATAGAAGAGTTGTGTCTTACCCAAAGCTGATTAAAATACTTGAAAACATTCTCATTGACTTCATCATGCTTTGAAAGAGTGACTTTTAACTAAACATTGAACAAAACTCTTCTATTATAAAGTCTACTATTACGTTTAGGAGATGTTTAAGTTGTTGCAGACAGTTATATATTGAAGGCACTCTTTACTCTGTCTTTCATTGCAAATTGTTTTCTGGCTTAAGCAGACAGAGGAGACAATTATATATTTTTTTAATATTCTGGGTCACCGCAGCAAGACAGCTAAAGACAAGGGTCCTTAAGATTCAAAAATGACATATGGCAGTTGCTGGAGTTAAGCAACAAAATGGGTTTGATTGTACACAGTTAGTCATCTTTTGGGTTACATCCCGTTCTTTCTAACAGCCCAGCCGGAGACAGAACAATTGGGTGGAAAAGATATAAACAAAGGAGTTAGAGATGGCCCTGAGGCTTCCCTGTTTAATTGGTGTGCATGTTTTGGATACACATAGATGCTGTTCCTTCTTGCTCGCGTGCATTCATTGTGCTGTGCTTCACAACATTTACTCAACTGTGTTGATGAATGTGTAACAGTGCAAGGATCAGAAGGGGAGAGGTAACATTTTTGTCACTTCCAGGTGCTAGTCTGTATACAGCAGTTGTGTTAACTGCTACTGTTGGCTGGTTTTAATAAGATTTTTGTCTCATTTTGAAAAATAATAGATAAGGTCTGAGCAAAGTGAGAGTTGTAAATCTTCACCCAGTTTAACTGGAAAGAAGGTGTGGGCTTAAAGCTCATACACAAGTAATAGTCGTTCTGTATTCTGAAAGTCTGTATTTAAAAATATGGCAGCGAAGAGAGAGCATGTAAATAAGCCCAACAGTTTAAATTTTATTCAGAGGATTCTTTGCTGTTTACAACATTTTATGCTGTTTACTGTGTTTTCATTTTCCTTGCTAATACATTCTTTGCTGGTGCTTTTCTGAAACTTGTTTGAGGACATAAGCTTTTACTTGTCAGTACTTTATACTCTGTTGTCTTTACCTTTAACCTTGATTCAGAGGTAGTCTGAAGCTAGGAAGAAGAGTGGCAAATACATAATATTATCCAAAAAGTAGCATTTGATGATAATACTAAGCAGAAATAATGCTTCTGAGTGGAGGACATTTTCCTGCTTCCTCCTCACCTGCTACTTCCATTCCTGCTTCAGGCCACGTGTTCTCTTCTCCTGCCTGGGGCCCGTGCTGGTGCTTGCCAGACACTGCTGATTCAGACTCTCCACTTTTGCAATAACTATTTCCCTCTAGTTTTCAGCCTGTCCTCAGGCTGTATTGAATTATGTTTTTCCAGTAAGGTGGGCAATGGCTGCCCAATTTTGTGGAAGGCTAGTGATGGCAAATATAGTCATAGGAGCAGGTGACAAGAGATGAATAGAACAAGATATCACTTTGTGCACTATCATGTAACTCATGTCTTGATGTATCCTCATGCATCCCTGCGGTTTAAAAACCACAGTTTAATTTCCTACATGTAATGTTCATTATTTCCTATATAATCTAAAGAAACATGGACAATTCTCACACACACATGGATGTATGCTATATTATTTAGGTACTCATCTCTTTGATAATTCTTATTTTCATTTTCTGTTTTTATATGCACAAAGATAGCAATTTAATATTAATTTACTGTGTTGTTATTGAATCTAATTATGTTTCTAAAAAAACAAGGAGAAACTGAAAAATATGGGTATTTTGGTAACTTAAACTAAACTTTCAGCATGATTGAAAAACGTGAAAAGAACAGTGTTCTGGGAGTAAATTCCACTTACTGGGGAAACTGAGAAGGTACTACGATCTTTAATTAGATGTTTTAAACTTCTTTAAACTTATTGATTTCACTGCAGCACTTGACCCCTGTCAAACCATACTCTTTAGAGCTGGGACTCCCAACTGCACACTGCAGGGGCGCACAGGTGCCTTGGCTCCACACAAGACTTGGGTTGCGCTACAGATAACATTTTTCTCTTCCTAAAGGGATTTTAGTTGTGTCTTAACTGCTAGTCAAAGGCTTCTTACAGAAATTCTTTTCACGAGGCTGAGGTCAGGAATATCTTGACAATGAGGTCCTAAATGTGACTTTTGTCAAAGTTACTACAAGGAGTAGTACTACTAGGAGCTACCCAGCATGTGCTCATATCAGTAGATTTTGGTAGTGAATGTGCTGTAGTACTCTTTCCCAGGTAGAGTTTGATAACTGCTGAAATATTAATGCATTGTAAAATGTTATTTCTAGGATCCAGCCAAGAAGCAGCTGCGAGTAGGGCATTTTCTACCGGGGTGGATTTAGCTAACCTCTGGGAGGTGGAATTTATGGGTTGAACTGTAGATACTGCTGAAAGCTTAATGTCAGCAAGGAGACAAGAAGTGCTCCTAAATCAAGTTTCAGTTGACCAGTTTCACTATGGCCATAAATTATTCTAAATCTGCTACCTTTTCCAGCAGTATCTCCTCCAGCTTGCTCAGCTGATCTTCCCATGCAATGGTGCAATGGAGCATTTTTGAAACGGTGGTGTGACTCAAAGTTAACACAAGCGCGTGTCCTATTGCTGGTACCTAAGTTCATATTATGTGACCAGTGCACATAACCATATGCCTTAGCATAAGCCTTTCCAGATTGCAAATGATTCAGTTTGGATTTTTGTTAAAACTTCCTGCTTGCCTCACCCTTCAGAAGAATTTAAAACGTTTTAATTTTCAGATTCTTCCATTTTATAAAGTAAATCATGTTCCTTGCCTGAAGTTCCTTGCTTCCTATTCTACACTTTCAACTTTTTCTTAAAGAGCCTATTATATAATATATGTTCACACAATTGCACCCAAAGAGACAACATGAAGGAAGAAGTTATCAGTTTATATAATTTGTAAATAACGATAGTGAATTCCATGTCTCAAGATTAATTTTTTCCCTGCCATTTTTATGTCAGTTTTTTAATCTGTTTTAAATCTTTGTAATTAATTTACTCGCCTTGGGATGTTGTGTTTAACAGAATATGCTGGTGATTTCTTACTTCCACATTTCTTTCAATATTGCATATGAAAACTGGAGCAATGCACAAGTCGTCTCCGGGCTTACTTGGATATAGTGATAATTTAATTGCTAAGGAATCCAAATTTGGAAATTAGTAATAAGCAGTTATTTCTGTGTTTTGAAAACATACCAGAGTATTTGTTCAAAGAGAATAATCAAGCACAGATTTCTTTTACTTATTGTGCAGAATAAAAAGCAATGTCCTCTGAGCTATTCAAATGTTGTATAAAAAGCTTTGAGTCTTTCTAATCCAATTCAGTATTCCTTATATTATCACTTTCTCCAACTTTCCATCAATTTTAGTCCTATAGTCCCTCTCTTGCTCTTACATACTATCTACAACCGTTGTCATCAAAATACCAATTAAATATTGTACAGGTAATTTAAAACTGCATGTCAAAACTTGAAGGCTACCTCTTCTTCTTCCTCTTTTGTGGTTTCCATGGGATAAACATTTGGCATTCTTCTTTTTCTCCTAGATACTTATTATAGACAGTAAGATATAATTACAGTATATATTACACTTTCTGAGATATACATTAACTTGTGAGAACTTTCTGATGAAAGTCTAAGCATCAGTAAGTATTAATTCCTTTTCATATTATTTTTGAAGTAATTAACAATGTACTAGGTGACTGCATATATAATTTTATAGTTTGAGTCCCAAAGGACAAATAGCAACTGGAAGCATAAAGGTTAAGAAAGGACAACACTAAATCCATAGAGTGATTTTGGTGATTCCTTTCTCTCTTAAATTACCTTAAAGTAATTTTTACCTTTTCCCTTAAGGATATGTTTTCTATCACTAACAGAAATTATGCCACTATTATTATACAACTATTGAGAATAATACAGGAGCTGCATCGCTAAAACTGTAACAGGACATTGGCTGCGTCCAGTTACATCACTGTAAACATAAGGCAAAGGCTTTTCAGGAGTTAATCTCAGCCTGTACCATGTACCTGCAGAACGCAGTCTCTTATTTTGAAAAATCATGAAAGAGGACTGACATTGTATATGATCTCCCTAAAACAATTATCCACAGAAGGAAAATGAAAACAAATTTTATTCAGGAAATACACAGTCCCTTTTTTTTGCTGAACAAATAAAGCATTTAATTGACTTCCATATGGTTTTGTGGTTCTCTCTCCCCCTTTACTTTCGTATAAAAGAAGACAACTTTTATGGAATTTCCGTTTTTATTGCTGTATTAAAAAAAAAAGAAAAGAAAAGAAAAGCAGTTATTATGGAGGAAAAGCGTAACAGGAAAACAGATCCGAATACTTTAAGCCCAAGTGCTGCTGCCTCTGTTTGAATGAAAACAAAGCCCAAACCTTCCTGTGCCTGCAGTCTCATGCCTGCTTTTGCTTGAGCATTGTTTAAGCTCTGAGGTTTCTGTGAGTACTATAAAACAAATGATACCGATGAAATGACAGCATATTTTTCTCTGAAAAAATTTCTCACCCACTGTTGTTAGAATCTCCCAATCCCTTGCAAGTCAGTTAATGACACAGAGTAGCTAATGTTGCTTTAGGGTCCTAGCAGGCTTCATGTAATCTGACAAATGGCTTCAGTGACTTCTCCAGTAATAAGCAAATTCCTCTAATGTATTTCTTGGGCTTTTGCTAAGTGTTATTTTTCCCCTCACGTGCTTTCAAAAGGCTTTAAAGTTTATGCTTGCCCAGCTCTGCTTCCATTTCCAATCTTCATTTGTTTTCCTTAAGGGTGACTTTTTTCTCCTCAGGCCAGTTTGTTCATCTGAAGTTCCCACACAGCCTGTTACAAGAGTTTTCTTGCCCATAACGTGGTTTTTGACTCCAGACAGTTTTTGGTGCTGCAGGTAACCTACATTCACAGAAAAATCAGAATTTGTGGTGCCTTTCATATGCCGGTACAGGACTGGAGAACACTGGTTTGAGTGATGTTTTCTTTATGAATGTATATACAAGAAATAGTTTTGGGAATGGAGCCTTTCTGAGAAGGCTACTTTACTTAGGCAATCATTTCATTTATAAGGCTATTTTATCGTTGTTTGCGAAACTTAAAGAAGCCCTATTTTTAGAATACGGGTTGTGGTCTGCTGGGACTGAGAGAAAATTATAAGTTGTATTTTGGATGGAAAAAGCCAACCCACCCTACATGCTATATGCTTAAATTGTAATGAATAAAATACTCTTGCTAAACTGTGGATTACACTTTGGGACCATATCACTCCATTTCTGAATGCCACGGTGTCCGTGCCAGAGATGCCACAGCAAAAAGGGGTGCAGTTACCCCCTGCTTGGGAGTTTGGGTGAGGACCTGCCCTGAGCCTGTGCTTTGGTCACATCTGGCTTCTGACTCAAGGGCTTTATTATTGTTCCTCCTTCCAGCCTGCTAATTAACAAGCTGGACAGTTAGTTTGTTGTGGATTTTAGTGCTGATTCTATTTCTTTCTCAGGCAGAGGTTTTATAACTGCAGACAGATGATGCATAAACTGCAGTTAATATACAGGTCCTGAAGGTGAGACATCTGTTCATGTAGGCTCCCTGAAGGTCTGCACACAACTGTCCTAGGGTGGGATGAGATTTCTGAGAGACAAGTATCTCCCACTGACTTTACAGTTTAGAGATATCCACCCTTTGAAGTAGACTGCAGAAAGGAGACAAGAACCCCGTAATCAGTCTCTGTTTTCAGTGAGGAGGTAGTCACATTCCCCATACATGCTATAATATCTCTGAAGAGAAATAAAGCTCAGGTAAAGCTTGTGAGACAAATTTTCAAAGTGATATAGGGACCTAGCTTCTAGGGCTCAATGAAATTCAGTGCCAATCTCCCAGATATATTGAAAGATGCAAGGAGGATGAATCATCTCTGTCCATCACAAGGCCTTGTTTTCATCTGTTTATAGGCCTGTCAACTTTAAATATATGGGCTAATACTTTTAAGGCAGGTGCTGGCTTTAAGCAGAAATTTTATACGAATATCATTAAAATTATGTTTCATTTATTTTAAGAATGAAGATGAAATGGAGACAGGCACTACTGTGCTGGATAAAATGAGAAGAGTCTTATGACTATTTCACTAAGAAGCTATGACAACCCTATTTTGGAGTAAAGTCTTTGAATTTGGCAAGGGAATGCTGGAGGGCTAGAAAAGTGCTTTTCACTCCTCCCCTGTGAAAAATCTGAAATTTGAACAGGATGTGAGCGTTGGAAAGTCTCAGTTCACAGAAGCTTAGCACAGACCTGGAGTTTAGAAAATAAACCACCCGTAATTATACTTGTACTGAACACACTCCAGTCCTTGGGCTTACTTTTCCCAGCAATCAGCCTGTGATACTGGCCAAAGGCACTGAGAAAATGAAAGCTCTGCCCTGAGCAACAGGATTTATCTTCCTCGGGCCTAGGTGGCATAGGGAGGAAATGGCATCAACGAAATAATGAAGGGGTCATAGTTTAGAGCTGTGTTTGAAGAGGGAAACCAGGGGGAAACTGACGTTTGGAGAAAACTTGGGCTAAAGAAAGAGGTACATGAGAAAAGGAACAGGCAGTGTCTGGAAACTTGGATGAGAAGACAGAGGAAGTGCCATAGGTGAGAACTAGGATATATTGTTGATCTTAGCCCTTTACAGTAGGGCTACACCAGGGTGGAAAAGAACGCAGTCAAAACTAAGCCCTGATTTGGTCCTCTGAGCCCATGATATTTGAATCAGCTAAGACATTGCTTAGAAGCCTTTTAACTGAACTAGAGACTGAACTATAGAAAACAAGAAGGCTGGCTGAGCCGTGAAAGACTGGGGTGGCATTACCCATGGCTCCCCTTGGTGCCTGGCCACTGTCACCCAAGCTTCAAAATCCTTTTGGCACTTACATGACTTACTGGAAGCCTCCCAGTTTGCTGAACTTACACCCCTACTCTGGGACATGCCCTAGTGCCTGCTCCAGGGGGTTACTCCTCCTCACCCATCCAGCACAGCACCCTTCCTCATGGCAGTGGAGTTTGTCCATTCAGGTGATAAGAACCTTCTGCAATCAAACAAAAAAGGACCTGTATGTTTTTATGAACATCTGATTGAAGTCCTTGCTAGTCTTTGTAGGATTCTTCCTAATCATGTTGCTTTTAAAGTTTGCAAGGGAAAAGTCTGGAAATCATAGTTTGATTTAAACAAAATTCATCACACAGATAATTTTTCAGTGGCTTCAAGCACAGAGTCTTGACACTGTTTTCTAATTAAATATGAATCTGGTTCACCCAGATGTTTCTCTATTAACACACTAAATAATGTAATGCTTCGTTAAGTTTGGTGACACATCCGTAGAGCTCAAAACATCATAAAACTTTTCCCCTTTGTATAGTAATTGCCTTCACTTGTGAATGGTCAGCACATCCGGCTATAGAGACCAACCTCTAATGCCAGATATTGAGAGCAAAGCACATTCACACTTTCTTTACTACCTTGCTGTATTATAGAGGGGTTTTATTTTCCCCTCAGAAAAGCTACACATTGATTTTGCACAGCAGTGTATTTTGATTGTTGCATTTAATTTTGTGACTGAGTCATGAATAATTTGCCTTTCAGTTAACCTCATTCACTGTGTGAGCATTACAAACATTTTCTTTTGTAAACTGTGCGTTTGCAAGAGGATCTTGAGGCCCCTATTGGGATTCATTTGGATCTGCATGTAGAGACTAGCAATTCAGAAGAGTGTAAAAACAGGGTAGCTCACAGAGCACTCTCTGCATAAAACACCACTGGGATTATATCTTGTAAGCAAAGAGGAGGAGTTGCAGAAAAATAAAAGCTCCCTTATGGCTATTTAAATCACAGTTTTTTTCCCTAGTCTTACTTTGTTCCCTGAATGCCCTTTTCTACTGTCTGGTGCCTAACATTTGCTGAAGAGTGAGTGGGATTAATTTTTCTCATTGTTTTGAATTTTTCTTATTTCTCTGCTCTTTACACACAGTCCACTCATTTGGATGCCCAGAGGCCTCACCCCCAGTTCTGGGCTCAGTAGAGCTCCTCTACCTGATGGAGGAAAAGAGGGTCCACCAGCTTCTTGCTATCTCACAGTTTTCTGGCTATTGGCAGAAAGTCAAAATAACAGTCACAGTGTGTCTCTGCTTAATTCAAAAGTATGGAAGAGCTACGAGGATGAACAGCTGCATTGGAGAGAGGGAAGGGAGATGATTTAAAGACAAACTGGTGGAAGAATTTAGCTATTTCTGAAGCAGTTCATTTCAGGCAGCCATTCTCCAGGCAATTTGAGCTTTCTTTTTCACAAAAAAAACCCAAAAAACATCCTAATAATTAATTTGAGAAAGAAAGAGTTTATGGGCTTTTTTCTTTTTTTCCATGATGTTGATAAAAAGCTTCAGTGGTGATTTTCAAATGGTGTACCAGCTGGGGTTTAGATTTAGGATAGGGAGCTGCTGGTCTGGAAGAGGAGGATTTTCTGAGTGCAGCACCTTCAGAAATTTCTTCTTCAGAAAGCTTGCTGTTGAAGAAGGAGTGCAGTTGTTTTCCTCATGCCTTCTCCCCCTTGCCTTTGTGGCATTGGCTCAGCAGAGCCTCAGTAGAATTCCAGCATGTTAATTTCTGGTGACAGATTATAAAAATAAGATATATTTTTAATTAGATGACATACTGACGTTAATCCCCTTTCTGGCTTCAATTGCCAATATTTTAAAATAATAATTACACCATGTTCAGTGCCAAGCCACTCATGATATGGGAGTTTGAATGAGTGAAATTTCAAAAGATGATGAGTGTGGTTGGAAAAACTTTGGACAGTATTTCTCAAGAGGGTGAAATAGCAAATATGTGTAGTGAAAAACTAATCCAAAAGAAGTGAGACAAAACATGAATGAGATCTGGCAGATCAGCTGAAAAGATTAATGTGCTAAAAGATACATGGTAATTATTCCTATGTGGAATAGAAAAAAAGAGTAAGTAGAATACTCTTAGCTAGAAATATATTATGCATTTGAGTCCCAACAAAATAGGTATGAACTAGTTTCCTTCCAATCTCAGCATGGAGCAAGAGGCGGACTTATTGGACGGCGTAGGGAATAAGATGTAAACCATTTGGAGTTTTCTTATATTTATCATATTAGCCCTGAAAACAGCCTTCTAAACAGGCCAAATAAGCTATAGGGTCTTGATTAAGCCTGTATGATTTGAGGATTAAAACATGTTGAGTATGATGGCTAAAGTAAACCTAATGTTCACTGTGCTGGTGACATGCAGTGAGTATTGTCCGCTGTAGTGGCCTATGTTATTGCCCCATACGTGCCTAAATGGTGCTGCCCTTGGCAAGAGAGAAATCCTGTTCAAGTGACCCGACTCAGTGCTCCCACACCATGCTGCACTTTGCCATATGGATTAGTAATTAAACACCAGACACGCATGCAAACACCACAGCTGGAGACTAAGGCTCATTCCCTGAGGGACAGGATGTGGAACACTCAAGAATATTTCCAGGGAAATACAGTTTGTTTGAGTGTACCTGCACTTACAGTGTAGCCGTGTCTGGCATTCTCCTAAATATGTCTTTTTCTATCCATTTGCAACGTTCTCTCTTGTAGCAAGCTTTTATATTACCTAAAGCAAGAAATACCTTTTATTCCCTATTTATATAGCTGCATGGAGGATCCTGGAGTATACTAGGGCTCCTTGATGGTTTAGTACTTTAATTAGTAACATACATGGTACTTTGTTTAGCTGCTTCTAGAATATTTTAGGATCTCTGGGATCAGGGAGTGCTAATAATTTAGATCATTACAGCTGCTGTTTTTTCTGAAAAGCATTTCAGAGGCAGTGTGGAAGTTGAAATCCTCTAGTTGTTACTCCTCATTAGTGGTGCTGCACTGGTTCTAAGAGCCATTTGAGGAGTGTAACAGGTGCCAAAAGGAAAGGACTTACTGGTGCAATTGCAGAGATTGGGCTGGCTACTGGGAGGCAGAGGTAATTTTTTGTGTAAATTCTAGATGTTATGAGAGCATTAAGTTTCATGGACCCTTTCCCTTCTCCTTGGTAAGCTTAGATGCTTTGGACTGTCCCTTGTTCTATTTATAGGAGACAGAATATCGAGTTTTTATTTTTGTCAGCATTTGAGACATCTTGATTGGCCCTACAGTATACTGAGAAATGAATTTGAAGATCATGTAAGGCTGTATAAACTGGAAGAGTAGAACTAATGTAATTGCCATGAATTGCATTTTCTGCCATTTATTTTTACAGTGGTTGTAGTATAGGTTCTTGAGATTTTACATTGGAAATGGGTTGCTACAATCACCTGAATGCTCTCAGCTTTCCCCACATGTTACTTGCCCTGGAGGCTCCCTCCCCAGCACCACTCCTTATTCTGTCAGCCTTGCCTCAGAGCATTGTCTGAGGTGAGCTTGCAAGCTGCTCATGGTAGAGCTTATGCTTTCCTTTGCCTTCAACTTCCATGCGATTAAAATGAATTATACACCTTGATGACAAAAAGGTGCAGGCTGTTCTTGGGAAAGCATGGATGAGCTGGATATGTTCAGGTGGTTCCCCAGGTTTTCAAGCAGAAGACATGGATCCTGCCCTTAAATTCAAGTTGAGCTTCCAAGGCAAAATGTTGTTAGTGGTGAGAAGGGCTTAGGAGCTTTTGTAGTGGTAGTGGCTGCTGAAGGAGCTGTGTTGTTTGGCTGTGTTAGGAGCTTCTTCCAGTCGGGAGCTGATTGGTGCAGTGCAGAGGATTTAGGCCAATATAATAAGATGCAGAATGGACCAAAAGCAGATACAGCGTGGGCTTGATTTGCTGAAACCAATATCTGACCTGCTTTGAGAGGTCTTTGAACTTTGCTGTTGGATGACATAGGACTAATTTTTATATCTAAAACACATTCCTGGCATAGTGACCTAGTTTTGTCCCTCTGTTTTGATTTTTTCCTTACTGAATTATGAAAGTGGTGGTCTAGGTGGGGCAAGAGGCAATAGGGGAATTAAGACTCACGGTTGTGCTTTTTCCTGGTTCACTTCTGTCTAGCTAGTGCTTTTCTTACCTGTCTATGCATGCTACTTTTTTTCCCCCCACTTTTGGTTACTGCGTTTTGTAAAGATTTTTTTTTCCCCCCTAAATTTATGGACATTTTGATGATATTACAGTTTCATGAATATAAGGTAAGTCTTAAGGGTGTAATATATTCTTGGTTCTTTGGATTTCCCTTATACTTCAAGAGAATAAAAAATATTCACCCATTATTATTTGTGCAGCAGATATTTCCTCATGCCCAATAAAAAAAATGATCACTGTTCTGTATTTTAATATGCTATGATATTTGAGCCTGTCAAACACCATGCCCCATCTCCTTCGGTCGTAAGTTAAACAGGCAGAGCTGTGACCAAGTTCAAAGTCTGGGAGGGATTTTTAGGTGGTAGAGCAGCTAGCCAGTCATTTAGTTTTCCTCCCAGTTTTTTTTCAGAGTTTTTCCTTGAAAAACATTTCACAATGTTTCACAATGCCTCTCCTTCACTTTTCACAAGTATATCTTGTTTGTTTGTTTCATTGTTGACATTAATATTTTGTTTGTTTTGGTTTTCATCTCCCTGTCTGCAGCACTTCCCTTTAGGAGTTAGAGATTTTCATCATTTCCTAATATTGTGCCACTTGCATAGTCAGTATAAAAGTCCATGTGTGGAGTACTCAATATGTAGGAACACAGAACAGATATTCATTCCTGTATATAAATGTCAGTGGATTAGACATTCCAATGTATTAAACATTAAGTTTCGCTCTACTATTAACGATGATTGCTGGCAAAGGGGAAGATTAATTTAAAATTAATTTATCACTGGCTGGCAGAGCAGTGTCGTACACATCTGCAGGGACTTGCTGATTTTCATATTACCAAATGGAATAGCATCACAGTAAAAAGCAATATAGAGAAGACAAAGTAGACTGTGGTCTGTCTCTGCCTAATGGCAGAACATCATTCCCTGTTAGCTGAGGAGGTTGAGAAAAACTACATATTTACTATAAGCCATTCAAGGTTTTGAAACCAAAAATTTTAAAAAGCGTAACTTGTACTGATTATCAGTGTTTTTACTCATTTTGCTGTTAAAAATGTTACAAGGCAAGACTGTTGAATTCCTATTATCAATATGCAAATGTAAAATGTGTTTCTTATTATATACGCTCTATGTGATACTTCAGAATCGGAGATAAATCTATTTATTTTGCGGTGGTCTTTTCATGGTGCAAGATTGATTTCTTGCTTCCCATTCAAAAGACAGGAGCTGAGCAAGCAGTTCTGACCTGGTTTGCAGCAGTTTTTCCTTTTTCTGGCTGCTCTGTATTCATATCAACTTTTTCTAAGGAGAGAAGCAGGTGCTCTGCTAAATTTTAACATCATCTTTAATGAGATACTGGCTTACAGTATGTCCTGGGAGATTTGTCAATAGATTTATTCATATGCCATTTCAGTATTTTTATTAATACTTTTAGCCTTGTGGAGCACAGTTGATTATCTCATTTTATACTTGATTTTGGTTGATGCAAAAAGGTGTGTTACGTATTGAAAATGAAATAGATTTTTTTTATAGGGTTATACTCTGGATTGTTTAAGTTGCAATGGCAAATACACAAAAATTGGCTAAAGGCACCTGTTTAGAATATGCTGTGGCTCTGAGCTGGTTATGGATGCCACACATTTTATTTACATAAAGCTTCTCTTGAAAGAGTCCCTTTAGAGTTAATAAAGTTCTGTAACCATCTGTGGCTTTGAAGTGCAAAATGTATCGACAAAAGTGCTCTTGAAGCAACAGTGAATGAGGGTGCGGGGATGGTCAGGAGAATGAGGGTCCAGCAGCAAGTGAAATTGCTGCTGTAGAGAGGATGCCCCTGTTTTGAAAAGGAAATTGTGGGTAGGAAAAGGGTTACAGCTGCATGTCAGCAGAAGTTGGCATTGGCCAGTTAGTTACCTCTTTGGTATGTCTTGGGATAATAGTGCTGTTCTTTCCCGCAATCTGAAACTCTTCAGTTGTCAGTGTACGTGGATGTCGACATAGCGCGCATCTCCTTAGTTCTTACCCCATGTGAAACACTCTGCAATTGAAAATATATGCATGGAGTCCAGATCTTACCCCATAAACCTTTCCAGATTCTTTCTGCCAAAAATCCAAGCCAAGAAAATACAGCACTCCCATAATACTCTAAGATGCCATTTAATACTGGTTTTTATCATACCCCTTCCAGTTTTCACTGTCATTTGGGCGTTTGAGTGACTCTTTCAAGAAGCAACCACAAATTGTATGCAGTTTCCTTGTACACAGTGTAACAAACAAACACACAGCAGGAACCCTACAGTTCCTGTTTGTCTATAAAGGTAGTAATTTCTACATGCTTGTAGGAGTTTTCCTTTGTGTAAATAAAATGTGTGCCTGGAAACAAATGTCATAGGAAACCAGGCTGGGAACATTTCTTTCAGTAAATTATGGATTTGTTCAAAAAGTTGGCATTGATATTCGAATGGATCACAGCTAATTGCGCTGATAATGCCCTTCCCTTTCTCTCTTCAAGGATGATTTACATTAAAATAAAGCTTACCAGCAGCTTTAGTTACTGTGGTACATGCTGTTTAAATGGAGCTGAAAATGCTACAAAAAACTATGACCCTTTCCCTGAGTATGTTCCCCCAGTGCCAGACCCTGAAGGTTGCATTATTGTGTAAATAAATGAGTAATGATATATACAGTTCAGGTCAGACTTGGCAGGACCCAGAGCACTAGCACCAGATAAGATGGTTATCTCTTGCTGAGGTCCCTGGAGAAGGACAGCCAGTCTAGAGGGCTGTTGACCATGGAGCACCATGACTGCTGGTAGGTGAGGTGGAGCCGGTGTCACTGGGGATTACTTGCAGCCTTATCGTTCCTGAGAACTACAGGACGCTTTAGGCAGCTGGCACAAGGTGGAGCAGTTTTAACACTACGTTGATTAATGCCAAAGTATTGGCCTGATACAGATCTGGCTCAGGATTAGAGGAGAATGAAAGCAATTTATTGTGTTCATCTGTATGTGCTCTGTGTAGGTCATATAAATATATTAATACTGCTTGACATGTTTATATTTTTATATTGAAAGGGTAGGCAGCTCTAGAGTAATTTACTGCTGTCACTTTATTTCTCATATTTACTTTTTTATTTCCATAGAAGGAATAAACTGCTCTTGATAGAAGGCATTCACCGCATTTCTATGCTCTATCAGGTTAACACTGTTGACAGTGCTATTTGACTTTTGCTGCCGTGTGGTGGTGTTTTGGCCGTAAGGTTTAATCTCAGTGTTTCCCAAAAGGTGGTCTAAATTTAATCCATGCCTATAATAAAATATATGTACAATAGGAATAGCCTGGTTGTGTTTGTCCAGAACTGAAAGCAGATAGAATTGTCCAAAAGCCTAAAATAGAAATGGCAAACTAGGCCTTTGCAGTGAAATCTAGAAACTTGAATAGGATGTTTTAGGTTCCATAGTACACGTAAAGACATATTTAACACCTCAGAATGGGACCTAGATCACAAAAAGCATCTTTTGTTATGCCTTCTTATGAATAGGATGGTTTTATGTCTGTCTTCAGAATAGTAAGGGTTTTTTATCCTAAATATTTAAATCATTTTAAGCTTCGTATTGCATTATATTGATGTATTCAGATTCTTTCTGGTACCCTTGCTTGTTTAAAAAAAAAAAAAAACACTTAAAAAAAGAGTTGAATTGGCACATACATGAATTCATAACTGTCAGATATTTAGTATAGATGAGTGCATGTGAAAGACCTAATAGGGTTAAGTAGCTGGCAAGGAAGATGTAAGCAAGAAGGTACTTGAGGCCAGAATGCTGGGATGCCAGAATAGCAAGGAGCTACTGCCATCGAGGAGGGAGGGGATTATTTAAACATTGAATTATTAGGCATCTAGTTAGATGTGTATACATTCTCACTTCGTTAATCTCTATATCATCTCCTTCAGTGTGATAAGGCCCCAAACAGAGGGCTTGCCACATTATGAAATCCTATTCTCAACAACTGTTCCTGTATTTTTATTTCTAAGATAATATGTACTACTAAATATGTATATACTTACTTCAATGTGTGACTAGCTTGTTTATACCGATATATGTGCCAGGCCTGGGATGCTTTTTGATTGTGCAGCTAGGAGAAAAAAAACCAACAAAAACCCAAACAAAAACAAACAAAAAAACCCCAGAAAAAACCCTACACAAGAACAAGACAGTGAAATATGGATGCTTAGGGAATCAGTGTGCCCCTCCTGGAATAGTTGTGTCTCTACAAGCTCCTGCTTTGCAAATTCTTGCTGTCTCTCTGCAAGAACAATTTGATCCAGAAACAGGCATGCTCCAGTAGAAATCAACTGATAAACTCACACAGATTTCACTAAAAGTAAAACTGTGAGGAACAAGATCTGCTGTGCCACTGTTTCATCCTATAGATCCTCTTATTCCACTTAGAAATATTTAGCCAGGGAGGGTCAGAGTCCAGAGTCAACCACAGAGTCAAAGTCTGAATTTAAAGATAGTTGTGCACTACAGATAGGATTAGTCTCACTAATTTTTGTCATCTAAAAATTATGAATTTAATTTAAACTAGGCCTCTGTGTTGCTTTTGTGGTTATTGAAAGGCATCTTTAGAGAGGAATTAGTTCTTCATGTATTAGGGTCCTGCATGGGTTTATCTGTTTTATAGTCCTGATTCTCTGGACAAGGACTGTTGATGGAGCACAGATGTTCACCTCAGGCTAAATGCCTGCTTTTTGGATGAAATTGTTGTCACTAAATGCTACTGACTTTAAGTGAACAGCCATATTTATTTCTACACAAGACAAACTGGTATGGAATATGCATATATCCATAAGTAAATAGAATATGCAAAAATCATAAAAACTTCAGAAATATTGCTGCATATTTCTACAAGGTATATATTCTTTGACATATTCCATTTCAATTAGTTGGTGCATTGATTGAGCTGAGCTGCTCAGGTATGGGAGCAAAAGAGGGCACAAGAGGACTGAGCTGGGAATATGTGCTGCTGCTGGATGCAGCCCAGCTTTTCCAGAGGTTCCTTTCTGTGTAAACACCCTCTAATATTGCACCCCTTCATCCTCCATGTCATTAAGCTCTGGGATGAGTGACTCGCATGATGTGGGGGCGGGAGGTGATGTTCCTTCTCCACCAGGGTTAGTAACCACAGGTCCTGCACCTCAGCGCATCCCCATGGCCTCTGTGCCACCCCCTGTCTTGAGAGCTCCTTTTACTGCTCCAGCTTTTGCTGGGCTTTGGGGAGTGCTGGGCTTCGTCTGCCTGCCTTGAACTGATTTTGATGCCTGGCAAAGATGACAGTGTTAGAGAAAGCAGTTCATACCGCTTAATTCAACATGAAAAAGGATTAGGGCAGCACAAAGTTTGGAATGGCATTAGTGAAGCAATTGATCTGATGTAGAAACAAGTCAGCTTTTTAAGTATCTGCAAACAAGACAGGGCATCGGATACTCATTAGTACCATAAGCTTTCAATAAGCTGTGATGAACACTTGCATTTATGCAGCAGTGCCAAAGGGAGATGTGGTTGATTGGTTTGTTTGTCTGTTTGTTCAGCTCCAGGCCCTAATTCTTATTCTAAATGCAAAAATCCTTCTGTTTATATGTTGTCCTCAGTGGAACTATTTCTGATTTCTTGTGGTACAGGTAGAGGGAGGCCAAAACACAGAAATTTTCATGAAAGATCCAACTGAAAACAGATGAATGTGTTTTAACTCATTTGTGAGAAGAGGAATGTTATTTATTTTTTTGCGTCAGTATAGGCTGCAGTTGGACATTCTTGCTGGGAGTGAAGAGGATCTTGCTTGTGCTTGATGTGATGACATTGAGTGTTCTGCTCATAAACAGGCTGAAGTACATTGCTAACCCTTTGACTTGAACAGCTATTAAAAATTTCAGATCTTAGCAGGTTATTCCCAGCAGAATGAAAAGAATGAGAAATTTTTAAACGCCATTTTCTGCCTTACATGAATTTAGGACACTCTTCTATCTTAAAAGAAAAAAAAAAACCAAATAATCTATGGCAATTTCCTTGCCCATATCCCAAGATTGTTTCAACCATAACCTTAACATGAAATGTTTATTTTTTCTGCACATTGATACTATTCAGGTTATTCTGTGGGTTTTAGTTTTATGCAGTGGTTTTTCTGTTCCTGTGTTTTGTCTCTGCTTCTTCTAGTCAGCTCTTTTTTTTGTTTTTCTTTGTCCATCATCTCAGCCAAAACAATTTTAACAAAGTCATTCTACCAAACTTAGTTGAATCTCTGAGAGGTCTTGCATTTGCCTTTACTCCACACAAAACTGTATCCTTAGTTGTCCCTTCGAGATATGCCATATTTCTTAATATAGAGATCTCTTCAGAGAGACATATTAAGAGATATCAACCTTCTCTCATAAGGGAAAAAACAGGGATGAAACCTTTGATATAAAGGTCTTTGATGAAAGGATATATTTCCTAATTACTTTCTTTCTTAATTCTCAATATTTGCTAATATATGAAATACTCCCTCCTTGTGTTAAGATTTACAACACATCATAGAACAGACCTGCATGAGTCAGTGGACTGCTTTTCAAGGCATCTGTGAAAAGTAGCTCAAAAAAATACTTTCAGTAAGCTGGATTACATTTCTATACAAAAGACAAAACAGTTCTACAGGAAGGTGTTTTGAGGTGAGCAAAGTATTTGAGAGCTGATCTTACTCCAGCTTAAAGGTAAAACCAAATACAAGTTCTGTCCTGGCTGCAGTACCATAGCTCCTGAACTTTCTCATTAGATAAAAGTATGATGAGAAATGTTGTATTGTTGCGTTTTTCTCTTAGCTTTTAGGTGCTTCTACATTTACATGCAGCTTACAGCTTTTGACTTGAATAGGTTGTTATATCTGCTGCCAGGTAGTTATGGCTATAGTGGTTTTTTTCTTTTAATAGCATTTGTCCCTCATAGAATCATCAAATCGTTTGGGTTGGAAGGGCCCTTAAAGATCATTGAGTTTCAACCCCCCTGCCATGGGCAGGAACACCTCCTGCTAGACCAGGTTGCTCAGAGCTCCATCCAGCCCCATCATATTAGCTTAATAAATGCATTAAAGAAACTAAGTGACAAATGCAAAGTAAAGACAAAATAGTCTTTCGTGCAAAAATAGAAGTCATTAGGAGATATTTTCTATCTTGGTTCTCTCCAGGCTGGAGGGCAGTTCACTCTTCCCGAAGCTGAGTGAAGAGAGTAAGATCAAAGGACATCCTAAAGCTTAGAGATGGTGGTGCTAGAAAACATAAGCCTCACAAAGAGGATAAATACTACTTTTGAAAGGTTGATGAGGCATTTTACAAAAGTGACTGTGGTGTTCAAAGGGACAGACCACTTCCAGTCCACTCTCCCAGGAGAGGCGAATACCAAAGCCCTGCAGCTCCAGGCTCCCCATGGAGCACTTTCAGGGTTTAAGAGTCCATTTCCCCTGGGAGGGGCATGTGAGCAGGTTTGGAGTGGACCAGGCCATGTTGCTTTGGGCATAGGTCTCTAAAAACTCCACAGTCACAGTAACAGAGGAAGCAAACTGAGGCCAGGAGCCAGCACCTTCCACCCAGGAATAGAGAACAGCCCAAAGTGACTTTACAAATGCTTTCAAGGAACGTCAAAAACTTAGGCAATGGAAAAAAGAAAAGTGTTTGTTGCTTTAAGCCTTTGTTCTGCCTCCTGACTTTGAGTGAATAAATGCATGATGTTTGTTTAGAAGTGTTTGGGTTTCCCTGCAAACTGAGATTCTGACAGTTTTCCACAAAAAAGGCTCATTTGTGCCAAACTCAGCTAGTCCAGTCAGTTGAATAAACCATGTAAGAAACTGGGCAGGGCGTAACTTGTCCAAGGTGTTGGCCCTGCATGTTCCCAATGAAGGGCACCAAGAGAGGTGTGCACACAGCAGAGGACTTGCACAACTCTACAAGTAGTGCTGTTACATCATCCCTTCTCTAATAGTGTCTCTGCATTGGGGTTTGCTATACATGCAGTTGTATAATGTTCTTCATGAACTCTGCTTATATAGTGAATATTCTGTGATTGGAATATATATGGCTAAAACAATTAGATGATAACCATACCTTCTAGCTGTGGATGTAAGAAATTTTCTCAAGTCTTGGCTTTCTTCTTGGGTCATTAGGTTTTTCATAGCACAGGATAAAAAAAAATCCATCTAAATGCAAAGTGCAGGTTGGGGGTTTTTGTGCTTTATTTAAATTAAGAAATGTTTTACCTAGTAACTGCTGAAGGCCATCTGTGAACCTCTCATGTAAACACAAGTGCCCATTAAACTTCTAAGTATCTGTTTTGCAAAGAGTGGACAACATGCAATAATATGCTCATGGTATCATTTTTAAATAACCTTTGCTTAGCATCAGATAAATTCAGATGGGTTCTTTATTGTCTGGAGAGTTTTTTGGTTGGACATCATTGCAAGACTGATTGTGCAGTACTCTCATATGCCCTCTGTATCACTGCAGCTCACATGTGATTGGAATTTGAAGCATGCTAACACAATTAATTGAAATATCCCGTTCTTAAGTTAATTGTTTACAGGGCTGTGTTTTATCACTGAGCGTCATTGTGAACATTTTAAATACCATTTTTAGGATGTAATATTTTTAAATAGCTTACAATACAGGACTCTATCATCCACATGTAAAAAAAGTATGTATTTTACTACAGTATTTTCAGACATTTTATAGTGTTCCTGGGGATACAAATCCTGCACGTTTGTTTGACATGTACCAAGGTCACCAGTTCTGCACTGTGGTATAAATGACTGTTTATGAGAGAATATTTCTGTGGATTTGAAGTTGAAGAAATACAGTACATTCATCTACACAATATAGGGATCTTGGGAGACGCTCCCTTAAATCTATCTAGCTGAGTTGGAATTGTTTTACTATAAAATCACATACGAGAGAAGCTATTTGCCTGCTTTCATTCTGCTTTAATGTATGTAACATTTTTTCAGTCAGAGACAGATTAAACATAAGTGGTTCAGCAGATTCTAGATCAGAGCTCGAGACTTAAGAGTTTTACTGCTGTGACTTAGGAATAATTATTAGGCAGATAATGTCAATACCATTATAACCTGTAACAAGATAATGACAGTAACATAAAATGAAGCACTGATGTAAAGTATGGGATTTTATTGCTGATAGTGAAATAACATGAATCTGCCCAGAGAAGTTGAGAACAAAGCCATCTGGTGCAACATTTGAGAAGCTTTTCTGTGGGACTGCATAGCTTGAGAGGTGCATCAGTTTGATAAAATTTCAAACTTCACTTTCCTCTCCAACTTGCAGTTCCCAAATGTATAAATTCTTAAAAAACAAGAATAAAGAGCCAGCAGGCTTCTGTATGTTTTCAGGAAGTTCCTCCAAAGCTTTTCTCCATACATGTCCATCAGAAATGAGAGACATTCAACAAGTCCTACAAAAAAGGCAATCCTCTATTATCAGAGGCCTTCAAGAACAACTGTAAAAATTTAAGGAAAAATTTGGTTTAAGGACTATTCTTTTCCATACTTACTTTATGCACTAAATAATGTAGTAAATGGCTGGACTTTTAACAAAGGATATCCTTTGTACAGTAATTCCTGAAATATGAGACCTTCCCTCCTCCCCCAAAGAATTTATGTTCCTATGACCTACCTCTCTTGCATTTTAGGTGCCTATATCCATCATTCTCATCCTCAGAACTCCCACTCAGCAGCTGCCTATTTTGGCAGCACTTCTAGTATGTCCATAGCCATTCCAGGTTTTTACATTAAGGATCTGTACAGACGTGAAATTGTACTTCTGAGAATGCTCAGAAGCTGCGTTGGCTCAACAGAGTAAAGCACCTTACCAGCTAGGTTTATTTAAAGGGCAGGTGAAATAAGCACCTGCCTACTGGAACAAAAAGTTTAAGCTGGCAAAAAAATCAACCCAGTGTTCCAGAATGAAATATTTTTTAGTCATTGGCAATGAATGCTTCCTGTTAAAAAAAAAAATTAAAAAAACTAGCATGAGTAAATTATTTTTCTTATTATTTTATCAGGAAGTTAGAAGATTAATGGGAAAGATCAGAAAAAGCAGTTTTGGTTGTTCTAAAATAATAGACCAAATGGAGAGCTGGCTATGGAAGTCCCCAAAGTAATACTCCGCATACCTCTGCATGATTAAAGCAGCTGTATGGGCTCTCCCGGAGTGACAGCCTTCTCAGACAGAGCTACCTTAGGAGCTAGTGATGCCATGAATGCCATCTTGAAAACAACTCAGCGTAACTTGGGAGAGGACACAAGGTGGTAGGCTGCTGGTTTAGGGACTCATTTGAGAGGAGACATGATGCTCATTTTACTAGGATCAATTCTGTTTCTTACTTACATTAGTAGGACGAAATATAGAAAAGCTCTTGGAAGGAAAGGCTGTAGCACAACCTTCTCTGTCCAAAATGAGTGCTGTAATCTCTAGCCAGCAGAGTTATTTGTTTGTGTTTTCAGTGAGTCTCTTTCTTCTTCATCCTCTGCTTCCTGCTCACAACTTCCCAAATCTTGAATTATTTTCTACATAGCTGTGTAGCTGCAATGAGAGTATCCCGTTCCTAATCCTTTACAGAAGTCTTTAGTCCTAGGGGCTGATTGTGTGGGAGGTAGAAGATATGGATTTAATTAAATTTAAAGGCAGTGGCCCTTTAAAGTGAGCTAGTCAATCACTATCTTTCATTTCTAGTCTGTTGTCCAAGAGACGGAGGTATCACTAGAGCGTGCATTTTAAAAGGAAATATAGGACAGTGAGTGAAGAGTTGCAGATGTGGAGAGCAGTCTCTGGAGGGAGAAGGTGGTGGGTGCCGTGTATATGGCAAAAAAACCAACCTATATGCTTAGAGCTAATGGTACCATTTGTACGTGCATGCCATGTGGTGGCTATAGGGGGAAGAAAAAGAAAAATGTCAGGTAGTTGCTGCGCATCCATTTGCACACAGCTCTCTCAAGACCATTCTTCAGGTATCAGCCTCTTGCTCTTCCAGATATATAGTAGACTCCAACAGATAATTTGATTTGCATTTGCTGTGCCTGCAGTCAGTGATGACAAGCCCTTCAGTTTGCATTTATGCCCAGGACTTGGAAGTGTTTTCCAGCTTTCAGTCCCACATCATCTGGTCATTTCTTCCTGTACCCTAAACTTCATGTCATATTATTGTGATATAACATTAAGAAGCAAAATAATCTGCATCTTAATTGTAGGGGGAAAGATACAGATACCATAGTTTGGATACTAGTTTGAAGCAATAGCGTCCAGTGCTTATGCAAAGGTGTCCCTGTGAGCAGAGCTGTAAACTTTCCCCTATCTCCAAGCCTCAATAAAGAGCTTGAGTGCGTTTCTATCAGGGTGGATCTTTACATAGGTAAGCCCTGATCCTTCATAAATGCCCTTGTCATGTAACGGAACATACTACGTATAACCTTCAAATTATCCATCTTAATTATCCATTATCTAAACCTTATTCCTTGGTCTTCAGACCTGAAGGTCGCATCAGTGTGTTAGTACTAAACATAAGACTGTGCTAGCTTGATATTAAAATACTCTTTAATTGCAAGTGGTGTGTTCATCTGTTGTGAGATTTATTTTCCTTTCTTTTCGATGGGGGACATGGGGGTTGGATCTTGAAGTTGCTATTTAAATACTGAGCTAAGAGGTGTTTTTTGTTGTCTTCAGAGGTAAATTGTAGGTTGAAAGATTTCATGCCATGAATCACACATCTTTGATGTTACTTTGGGGAGTGGCGTAGTCCTGAAAAAGTGGGTAGCAGAACTCAAAAAGTGGGACACAGATTAGAAGATTTGCATGGAAAACTGCAGATGAGCACAGGTGAAGGACCTTCCCAGGTCATAGGGTCCTCCCTTCTTGGGGCACTGCCTCTCTCCATGTGATGTGCAGCCAGAGCCCTTACCAGAGGTGTTCAGGCAAATCTCCTCCTTTATAGTAGAAAGGAAGGGTGTTCAGAACATTTTTAGTAGGAATCTAGAACCTTTTTCTTTCCATTTTATGGTCTTTACAGATCTGGTTGTGTTACAAAAGCTATATATGAGATGGGTCTTTAGTTAAGAAATGAGGAAGAATATAATGTTGAATCTGATTTGAGATGAAGAGTCTTCTGTTGTCAAAGACTATGATAAGATTATTATCTTCTCTTTGTTATTTAAGATGAATATCTGGCAGAATTTACCTTATACATAAAATTTGTTGTGCCGGATGATTGCTAATTTAAGTATTATCATCAGAATGGGCAGATCTTTATTTTGGGCAGTGCTTGCAATGGTGATCAAAGGGAAATAAGTCCCAGACTGGTATTTTTATTGAATTGAGCTGTGTCCTTAGTCTTTCAAGTCCTAAAACACTGTTTTACATTTCTTGAACTGAAGAAATATGTTTGTAGGCTGTCATCTGTGTAAGCATAATTTCATTTCCCTTAGATTCAGCTAGGTTACAAAAGGCAAAATGGTTGTGCACACATGACCATTAGCACTCACACATTCATCACCAAGATCTGTTTTAACAGAAATTAGTGACAGTTAAGAAGAGGCCCATATAACTTGCACATATAACTTATGCATAACTTAACATATGAACTTAATATTAGTGTCATGTTATCTTTAGCACCTCACTGGTATGCTGAATGTCCAACACATACATTGATATTAAAATTATAGAATTGGTGCCAAACAACTTCTAAACAACAAAGCCCAGAGAAAAATTAAGCAGGAGTTATGGTGTCTTGTTATAAAATGTGTAGCTCAGAAAGCAAACAGTTTATTATGTTTATTTTGTTTTGCAAAGCCATTCTTCCACGTGAGAGGAAACCAGACAATTCAAATCAGTTTCTAAGCCTCAAAAAGTACAAGCTAGATGGAGACTTTAAATATAAAGTTAGTTGTGGTCTTATTTGCCACTGTTTTCTTGCAACAAAAGAACAAAAGTCTGTTTTAATATTTTTGCATCTTTACATATCAGAAATTTGCCTTCCCACACTTAAAGAAGTGCTGGAAAAGAGGGTTATTTTGATCCCTGGGCCAAGTTCTTTAATGCCAAATCACAGTGTGGAAAGAATGTCTCAGTCCAAGTTATAAATCCTTAAAATGAGCTTTGATGGAAAATCTGGAGTAGTTTCACAGTGGAATCTCCTCAGCTCCATGTGAGGAGCCCTGTTGCTGCTTCACTAAGGCATGTGCCCACTCCATCCAGGAATGGTCTGGTTGATACCACGAGTGGCTTATTGCTTGTGAACAAAAAAGGAATCCATAAAGCAAGGATGATTTTGTTCTGCAAATTACTTCGTGATTTCAGGTCCGAGTTTTTTCTCTGTTGTTCTGTGTAGTCGTGATCTTGGTGAGCCACAAAGGAAACTTGTGCAATTCTGTTAATTTTTAACTTTACAGAAATCTTACCTTCACTTACTGTGGGTTTGTGTATTAAAGCTAATGGAGTCATGAAACATATCCTGGCTGTGACAAGACACGTGTAAGACATTAGATTCATGCAAGCTTGGAATATAGGAAGTCTCATTCAAGGGAATGGAATGAGGCCTCCAGTGTAGAGGGACATCATTGCTGTCCTAGATGCCCAGAAAAGTAGAAATATGGCTTTCTTTTACCCTTCCTTCTTTGAACAGGCATGAGTGCTCCTTCGCAGATCACCTTTCTTCCAAGGGAAATCTCTTTGGTCAGGACCTGTCAGAGACAGCTGCAGCTCAAGTTTGGGCAGGCTTGGATGTTGTTCAAGTGTGCATGCACATGTAGGAGAAAGAGGGAGTTTCATATATTTAATCTCATTTATTTGTATTGGAGAATGCTAGCTCTGTCCTTTTTGTCAAATTAATTTCTTCATACATCACCGTTTTCAGGACCAAAACATGTCCTCCCCTTATATTTATCACTAGTATAACATCATGCCAGCTTACAGAAGCATCTCTGTGTGTGTCCCACTATGCAGGACAGTCAGCAGCTTTTTCTACCACATCCTCCTTCTCCCCCATCACTTCTGGGACACACATATATAAACAGCAGCAGGAAGGATTGCTATGTGGGGAAACCCGGTTTGGTACTAAGGAACCGCCATCTCACATTTTGGGGGCGGAAGGTTGCTTGGATTAGTTCTTGTTTTGTTGCATGGACTGAATGCCATGCATTCAGGGTGCTCTTGAAGCCCATCTCTCCATTTCATGTGAAGAGGATCTCTGAGGCAGCACAGCAAGTGATAGGGGACTGCCTTTACAAGCACATTCCTCCTTATCTGAACTAAAATGCTCAGACAGATTCACCTTCTGAGTGGTGTTTCTAGGCATAGCACCTATGCCCAGCAGGGAATCCTGGTCTTCCTCACGCTAATAAAATTAATTTAGACATTCGTTTTAATCAATATTTTATGTAAAAGCTGTATTGAATAATAGGTGCTGTATTTTACTGTGCTTTTACTAAACAGATGCTAAAATGCACATTAAAGTTAAAAAATATACCTAAGAAATAATTCCAAAGTTGTACAGGTAAGTATGTGGAGTATTTATAACCGAAAGCCTCAAGGTTGGCTGGAGGATTTGTCAGTGTGGCACCTGGTATTACCTCCTGTTAGCTCAGGGAGCTGGAGGCCAGCATTAATAACTGTGTTGGTGGGGCTCCCTTCGCCAGTATCACTTCGCAGCAGCACAAGTCTGCAGAGCAGCAGCTGCCTCCTTGGTCTTCGAAGCTCCAGGACAAGTATCTGGCTCCTTCCTGTGGTGGTTTGTTGCTAATGCACAGGGCTGAAGAGCAGCTGCAGCAAGCCAATAAACAAGGCAATGTGATTAAACTGTAAAGCAAATCGGTATGATTCTTTTCAAAGGATGAACAAGTTACTTTATTCTAGAAAGAGCTGGACTTTGTTTAATTGGGCGGTATAAAAATCACTTAGCAAACTTACACACACAAACGCACACTCAAAGAAGCCTATACCTTTTGTTTGGCACAGATGCATCATAAGTCTTACCCCTGTGCCACTGGTGAACATGGGCCTCAAACACATGTATTAAATTAATTCTGAGTTGGGATTTAGTAAGAAATTGGAGGAAAGAGAGCACAGTCAGTACAAACATTACTTGGGTGATTAGATCACAAACTGTAAGTGAAACTTGGAAATATAACACAGCCCCCTTAAAGCTGGGTAAGTCATCTAAAGCTTGCCAGGGATTGTTGAAGAGTATTGTTTCTATTCATTTTCTTAGCTGGGATTAGTGGAGTTTTCTTTAATTGTATTTTTATCTGGAAATTACTGAGTGGTGTTGATGGACACATGCTGCTATTTACAAAATAGAATTGTACTAGAGGGATTCTGACATTTTGGTTAATTGGTATGTATCCCTCTAAATGGTTTCTATTCCTTAACTCCTAATTGTTCTCATTTGCTCAGTGGGATTCAGAAACAGGGTTTGTGGAATGTCATTTAATACTCATTTCATTTTGTTAAATGAAATGCATTGGCTTCCATCTTGCCTATAAATTAACTCATTCTAGTTTCATTTTCTGGCCATATATTTTTAATTGTGTAAATATTTTTTCTTCTGATATAATTTGCTTAATGTTACAAAAAGTTCCACCCACACCCCCAGCTTTACATTATAGCAAAAGAGTCAGGATGTGTTTTCTATAGTCAGTTGTATCCGGACGTAAATCGGACGCTTGATCTGTCTCTTATGGCAGCCTAAATGTGAACAATTGTTTTCAAAGTTAGCCCTTTTCCTTGCTAAGTGGAGGACTGAATCTAATAAATTATTCTTTTGCAACCCAGAGAAATAACCTTCAATAAGAAAATATTTAAAAGGTCAGATCCTGCCTTCCAGTTAAGTTTTCCTTAGCATAGAGGCATTGGGGCAGGAGAAAAGTGTCTCATTGAAATCTGATTTCTGCACCCTAGTCTAACACTAGTCACTGCGTTGTGCAGCTTCTCTTCATAAATGCAAACAGCTTCAGGGACACTCCAACACATGTTTTGCTACCCACAATTTATTAGCCAAGAATAGCTACGTTGAAGTAGAGTTGTGGTCATGCCCTCTCCTCTGGCAAATCCTCTTCATCAGGGACTCTGGGACTGTTATGTAGGCTCTGCTGGGTATTCAGTATCCAGGGTAGGCCACACACTGGAAAACTGCCCAAGAAATAGATATCCAGCCCTTTACGGTCCATTTTGTAGCATAGTGGAGAACAACAGAAACAAGTCATCCATCTCTTCTTCTACAAGCATGATTTGAACAGGCATCTATGGGTGAACAGCTCTAAGTGCTATCAACTATCAGTTGCCTCCAATGGCAACATTTTAAGCTCAGTAAATACATTACATTAGAAGTCACATAGCCCTTTTATTTAGTTAACAGTGCCATATTTTCTCTTTGGCTGACTTAAAATTCTGGTATTGGGGCTTTTTAATAGTTTCATTTTCCTTTATTCCAAATTTTTTTAAATTAAAAAAGGATTATGAAATGTATCTATATGATCCAAGCATAGACTGAAAAACAGAATCCTGCTGTGCTAAAAAGTAGGTCCATGAAGATGATCAGAGGGCTGGAGCACTTCTTCTATGAAGACAGGCTGAGAGAGTTGGGTTTGTTCAGCCTGGAGAAGAGAAAGCTCCAAGGAGACCTTATAGCGGCCTTCCAGTACCTAAAGGGGGCCTGCAGGAAAGATGGGGAGGGACTTTTTACAAGGGCGTGTAGTGATAGGACAAGGAGTAATGGCTTTAAACCAAAAGAGGTTAGATTTAGATTAGATATAAGGAAGAAATTCTTCACTATGAGAGTGGTGAGGCACTGGAACAGGTTGCCCAGAGAAGCTGTGGGTGCCCCATCCCTGGAAGTGCTCAAGGCCAGGTTGGATGGCCAGGTTTGAGCAACCTGGCCTAGTGGGAGGTGTCCCTGCCCATGGCAGGAGGGTTGGAACTAGGTATTTAAGGTTTCTTCCAAACCAAACCATTCTATATTGCTATGAACCACTGCAACCCAGGTATACTGCTAGAGAAATTTTTTGTAATAGATGACTTTTCCTTCAATTTCTCCAACTCGTGTTTGCTACAAGATAAAGAGGAAGGAAAAACCTGTGGGAAGCCTGTGGATTCCTTTTGGGAAATGGAGTTGTTAGAAAAAAACTTGAGTTCTTACAAAGCGTCCTCACCCTTAAAGGTATTAGGTGGTATCATGCACAGAAGACAGCACAAGAGTGAGCACTGGGGGACAGCATTTCTATTCTTTCATGCTAATGAATAAGGATACAGTTGTCTTCTAGAGAGTATTTTAAAGGACGAATGATGAGAACTGGATACTGTTTGTTCCCACATATCTAGGAAGGAAACATTTTCATATAGTGGAAAAATATTTAAATATTTTTCAAATATAACCTATGCTCCTAAATGGCATGGAAATCTGTCACGAGGTCTTGGCATAACTCGGTTGGCAACAACTGTTGTTCTTCCTAAACAGCAGCATTGGCACATAAGGGAGTGACTGTGGCATACTCTAAGTATGGAAAGCTGCTTTCTCAGTAGCGACAGGAGACCATTTTCAGATCTGAAACTCTATATTCTGTAGCAAACAAACAAAAATATGCAGAATGATCCTGATTCTTGGAATATGCATTTTCCCACCAAACCTATTTATAAAACCGCCTGATAAAAAAGCATATAGAAGAAATGATTGCAACTCAGAATATCTGGGTTGTATTCCCAGCTCTGTTTGCCCTTGAGTGAGCCACATTAAAAAAAAAAAATCTGCTGAGAAAGCCTGTATACCTCAGTTTCCCCACATCTACAGAAACAATAAATAGTAGGGGTGATCTCATTTGCTTCTGGAAAGCATGTTGATCTGATTTAGTGGAAGACCCTAAAGAAGTGTCATGCATTACTATTGCGTTAGGCTGACTGTACTTCTGAAATCCATCTGACATTTCCCACTTGACGATGATCGTGGGTGGTAAGGTTTCTGCATTAATTTTAAAGAGGACGCGTTATAGCACTGCCTGATGTGTAATTACACGGTTTATGATTAAAGCATTTTCTAAGAAAGGCAGGAACCTGCAAGATCCTCTCTCTTTTTCACTTCACTAAACCACCGCGTTACAAAGTGCATTGTTTCACTGGGGATCCTGCCAAGCGGCTCTACTGGTCTCCTTATAGCTACGTGCGAAGTAGCGAGGTGAAGTTCATAACTATATTTGGGTATCCGAGTTTATTTCCCCTACTCTCTTGAAGGTTAGCATGACGAGGGGTTGAGGAATGCTCGGGGAAACTGTCGTTAACATGAGCAGGCTGTGCCCGAGCTGGGATGAATCCTGTTTCGTGTTGCAAGCAGTTAAATCGCCAGGCGCCGGGACGGGGCCGGGACCACACAAACACAGGATCGGGTCGGTGCCGTTATCGCGCTGCTGAGACCGATCCTCCGCCTCGCAAGATAACAGCGGGCTCTCCCGTACGTTGGCAGCCGTCAGAGCCCGGTGTTGAAGTCGAATGCTCCCCGGTCAGACGTGCCTGTAGAAGCAGGGTGGTAGGAGAGGAAGCTTGGAGAGGAAATGAGTAAGTCAGCAGCCCGGCCCAGTGTGTGGCTCTAAGGCAGGGTTACTGGGGCGAGCAGCCGAGCGGGGAGGAAGTGGCGCAACCCTCGTGTTCTGTGTCCTTCTCTGAAACGGGCTCATCGTAGAAAAATCTAAGATAAGAGGATTTTTGGGAAACATTCCAGCACAATTAGTGCAAGATGAAATGGTCTATTGCTGGCTCTGAAAAGAGGGGAGGATGCACCGCTCCTCCTTAGCGGTGCTCCGCACCCAATGAAAAGGGAGCACCCATAAAGAGCATACTGTTGCATGAAGTTACTGATTTTTTTTAATCTTCTGTTCTGTGTGGTCTTTCTATCATTTGTGATCTGAGTATTGTCAGTGATGATGCACACTGGAGCTTTATGTTTTCCCAAGGAGTTTAAGATAAAAATTCTAAGAGTTACATTGATACTTAAAAACTGCAAAGGAGAGGCTGGCTGTATTTCCCATGATACCTGAGTCAGAGAATTTAATGTAAAAATAATATAGTGGCCTGTGTACTTTCTTACAATTTCATGTGTCTATCTACATGCTTCTCATTTTTTACAACTGACTCCTGAGCAGTTGGGTCCCTAGAAGAATTATATGAATGAGAAGGGCATCCTATGGGGAAGGGGGGAAACAGGAGCAAGTGGTGATCCCTACAGAAAGAGAGGAAATTAAACGTGACATTCCACTGCCAGCTGGGTGTTGGTTTGCTATATTGTCTCCATCAACAACTCTTCACCTTTTTAACTGTTTTTTCAGAATGCTTTCAAAGTGAAAAAACTCCTCTTTTGCCACTGCTTCCTCGCAATGTTTTATTCCACCATTGCATAACTATCATAATATAGACCACCAATAAAGTTTTAGGGCCTCTGCTATGATGTGGATTATCAACCTTTGTTTACAAAACACTGTTTACATTCTTTATGCTTTTCTATTTTAAATTAATGACAAAATAAAATTATGGAGAAGGCGGGTGGGTGAAGTCCATTCTTAGAATACTATATACTTGCAAAGCAGCTGCTAGAATGAAATTTCCCTGACTGCTTACTGAGAGGATAGTTCAAATTGTAGTCAAAATTAGGATTGGTACACCAGATTTTGTGTGGGCGTGACAAATGAAAAAGGAAATGCTTGGTATAGTATTTTTATTTGTAATGTGAAACTAACCTAAAATAATATTAGTGGGTATTAAATTCTCTATGTTCCAGTGGATCAGTTTCACTGGAATACAGAAAATAGTTCTGCTTATAGCAATAGCTCAGAGAATATTTCTGAGATGTTACTTTAAAAGAATGACTGATGCTGAAATAATAGTAGTAGGGCATACATGCTATGGGTGTGGTATGCATCTTTTATCATCATGATTTCATATTGTTCTAAATATATGTTCATATAATCTTTAGAGACTCCACATTAGCATTCGTTATATATGGTTCTACAGTTGAAGAAATACTTTCTTAGCTACAGTTGGCTTTAAAAGACATTTGAATGGGGCCTTTCTCATGTTACTTGTCTATAATAGCAAAAAAGGAATATGAATCGGTGAAAAAACAGGTGACTAAAGCAGACTTCTGGGTGCAGCAGGGAAATTTAGCGCCCCATCATACAGCAGCATCCTGTAGCTATGGGGGAGCTGAATCCACTTCTACAGTTTAATGCTATGGAATTATCTAAAGTTCTAAAGCTGCCAAGAAAACTATGGCAAACCAGCTGGTGATCCACCTGCAGGAACACGGAAAGAAACAGAGTAGACCAAACAAGTCACAGTTCTCTGTTTTAATGAAGAGGGAGAAAATCTGTGATAAAAGTATTCAGCAAAGGAGTCCTTAGCATGTGAACATGAACGGAGCAGTGATACTTTGGCTGGGTGGAAAGTGGTTGTTGGTTCTCTGGGTAAGACTCTGGGCTGGGAATCTCATCCATTTTCCTGGCTTTGCCACAGATTTCCTTGGTGAACTAAGCAAGTAGTTAATGGCTTTGGCCTCTGTTTTTCTGTTAAAAAAAATGGTATTCTGACCCTTTCCTCCCCAAGGGTCTGTGAGGTTAAATAAAAGGATGTTTATAAAGTGAACTCATATTGTTTTTATGGAAGAGGTGCAGTTTCAACATTTCCAAACAATAATCTCAGCCGAGAAAAAAGTTAGACATTATATTTACTTATACAGTGATGCTGTCATACATACATGCCTTCTTCCAGTGGTAACATCTCACAGTAGCAGGAGGGTCTGGACAATTCCTGTCTTTTAGGGTGTGGAGAAAGGCCACGGACACCCCATGAAAGGGAGCCAGCGCTGGCTGCTAAGGGCCACTGATACTCTCAGGCAGTGAGACACTAAGCTCCACTAGTCTGAGCTGCCTCTGTGTGCCGGGACACCCCAGAGTGGTGTGAGCACCTCTTGGGGTGCACTCTTCCTTTGGTACCTAGGTAAAGGTGTTCCTCTTACCTCACCCTAAGTACACCTGGCTCCCCCTGTGGGCAAGCTGTAGGTGCCACCAAATGCCCTCTCTTTGTATCTATATGCCTTATTAAATGCTTTCAACCTCTCTCTTCAACCCCCCCTTATTTTGGAGGATGTAGTTCAGCTGGTCCTTTTCAACCTTTTGTTGACAAGTGCCATTTTTGTGCTGCCTGTTGCTGAGTATTTGGTGCTGCTCAGTCTCACCCTCCCTCCCCCTCCACCCTCCTCTTTTGGCGGAGGAAGGAGGCAGCATATTTCCAGAACACATACGCTCTAATTCCAGCGATGAGACTACTGTACATCTGGCGCTCTCAGTCTCCTCTGTGCACGTTATGGGACGCTGAACCATAGGCAAGGGGACAAACAACCTGTCCCTGCGCGGTGGGACATGGGGATTGCTGCAGGAAGTGTCACAGAGGCATCGCCAGGCGGGGGATCACCAGTGACAACCCCATGAACTCTTACCAAAACACAGGCGCCTGTCTCTGCTATCACTTTCTCTTTGGCAGCCCCAGAGGTAGAAAGCTGGTGGTGGGGTGCGTGTATAGGTAGAAACACAGTGGGAGGTGGAATTGCGGTAGATGTGACTGATTTACGACAGGAGTTTCCTTTACAGTCATAAGGGGAATTTTGCTCGGTCACAGCAAGTTTGAACCCTCATGAAACAGCCTGAATCATTTGAAGTTAAAATAAAACAGAATGGCAGGGGGAGGGGCATGGCTGTTTAAAAAAAAAAAAAAACAGGCAAAAAACACGACGCTAAAATTGTTTCCTTTGGTGCTGACTTCTTAAATGGGACCATGATCCAGAATAGTTCTGGTGCTCAAGCCAACATTTGTTTTAAGAATTTTTATTGTCTTCTTTTCTCTCTTCCCTCTCTCCCCCTTGCCCTCCCCCTCTGCTCTGCAGATTTACACTGACTGGGCTAACCACTACCTAGCAAAATCTGGCCACAAGCGGTTGATCAAGGATTTGCAACAGGACATTGCAGATGGAGTTCTGCTAGCAGAAATCATCCAGATCATCGGTAAGACCAGGGCTGAGAGAAGCACTGTGAGCTGACTCCTTGCATGAGGGAATATATAATTCAAGTTGAATGTATTTAACAATAAGATGAACCCTGAATAATACAATTTGACTGGGTCCATATGTCTCTGATATTTGTGTGGTTCATCCTTGTCTTAATTAAAAAATATGTTTATGTGAGCATGTTTGGAAGTGGCTGTCTAACCATACTTTAAATGGCCAGAACTGTATCTTACACACTTTGAATTGTCAGAAATGAATGCTCCATTAAACCATATGTCTCCCATGTGTGCATTTTGTTAGTTGGAGTGGCTCATACTTTCTGGGATGCCTTGAAACTGTATCCTGACCCTGCAAAGACAATTGTGGAAGATTTCATGTCAGCAGTTATTTTGCAGGGGCTGAAGAATTAGCAGCGACCTCCTTCGCACTTCCCCCTTTGCATGATTTGGCATGTGGGAGCAACTGCTGCTAACAAGAGTGTTGTTACTGTACAATTGAGCTTTACTTAGAAAGGAGCTCTGTGTCAACAAAACCCTGTGCACTTTATTGCTGGGTCTTTTCTGCTCTTCTGCTTTTTTTTTGGTTTGTTTTTTTAGTTTTGTTTTTTTTTTTCACCAAGGGTTGGAAAGTTTTATCTCATTGTTTACTTCTGCTTTTCTCCTCACTGTTTTTGTTTAGCAAATGAAAAGGTTGAAGATATCAATGGCTGTCCCCGGAGCCAGTCTCAAATGGTAAGAATAAAATGTATTTTTAGTCTGTGTTGGCACCTCTGCACTTTCCTAAAATGCTTTTTAATAGTGATTTATTTGAACTGTGAATATTCCGTCCCATGTTTATCATAAAGTCCTAATTCTCATATAGTGTTCCTGCAACTTTTTTTTCCACATGTGCTTAGTGTTTGTCACTTCAGTTCTATGTTCACTAACTTTGGATCTTGAGGTAACCGAGCAGCAAAACTTCATCACTTCTAATTAATCCAGAACTGCCTTAGCAGACCTGTTATTCTGATGATCCAGATAATTTCATTTAACTTCATTTTTAAGGGCAGTAAATCCAAGAACAAATTTATAAGTGGAGTCTTTGTGTCTGGAAAACTGGTTTGATGAACAAGACGTGCCAAATTGTTTTTGAATATAAATAACCTTTTGGATTGTCCACTATAAAGTCCAGTTAGAGGCACTGACTCCAAGGCTTTCAGAAATAGCGCTTTAGTCACATAGCTCTCTGAGCTATAGCTGGCAGCTGCTTAAAGACATTTTAATACTCTCAGGCAAGAAGCATTTTGTGACTGTGATTCATATGGAGTCTTATTAATCTTTTACTGTGTTTATGGCTAGTCAACTACTTCTAATAAGATAAAGCCTCCTTAGAAGGCTGTGGAACTGACAGGAACAAAATCTGAGCCTCAGTAACATCACTATGCATTTACTGAATCACTTGCAGTACCAGTCATGCTCCCTCATGCTGAGAACTTTGCCTTTCTGGTCACATCCAAATAGTACTTGAATAAGGTGCACAATTGTGTAGCTGGCAAGGATTTTGGAGTGTAATGATTTGGATGAGCTTGCATAACAACAAACTGCTGAAGCCAGGCTTAAAAATGGAAATAGAGTAGAATAAAAAATAATTTGCATTTATTCAGTGCATTTTTTTAAAGGAGAAGGGGGGTTATTTACAGCTTTTCTTGGCAAAGCTGCAAAAGGTAAAAGGAAAAATTTTGAGTACCAGTGAAGTGAAAAATTGGGTCTTTTGGTTCTTACTTTTCAAAAAACATGCAGATTTAGAATAAGTTTTTTCCCCGGCCTCCAGGCTTTTACAAACAGTACATAGTAAGAATAGATGCAATTTCCATAATAGTAGTTATTATTTTAATTACTCATATTACAGCAGCACCTAGTGGCCCTGGCTGAGAATGTTGGATACTCCAGTGTGGAACTCTAGTGTTACACACACAGATCGAGAGATAGTCGCTCTGTTCTTTAATCACATTAAAACCTGCCATTCCAGACAGACAAGACAAACAAGAAGAGACAAAAGCACCGAAAAGTGATATGATTTCCCGAGGTTATGTAAGTGCTTAGTGACCATCTAGGATTGCTTAGGGACCCACCACTCTGATGTCTATCGAGCTTTATTTCCATGAGAGAAAGCCAAGCTGCTGAGAGAACTATTCACCCCAGCAATATTTCATCTCCAAAGTGACAACATTTGTGTACGTTCCCTGTTGATAGGTAAATCTTTACATGATGTAGCGATTCTGGATTTCATCTTTAGCTCCGCTGCAGTGATGGGGGAAGCATGGTGAATGCATGCCCATCCCACAGCAGTAACTGTGGGAATCCCTTTGTATCCGTCGTCTTCCTCCTCCCACAAGCACATCTTTCAGCTTAGCCAGGTCAAAGACTGTCTCAGGTGCTCTGCATCTCAAACCAGGTGCTTCTAACACTCCTGTACACAGTCATACGTCAGTGTTTGCACAGTGCTAAGGTGTCACGTTTAGCCACTTTAACTTGATAGGAATGGAATATAGCTTTTCATCCTTCTTTGGTTCAGACTCTTTACTGAATTGATCTCTACAGTCTGATCAGATTGTTTTCCTGCCTTTTGACATACCAATTTTGTTCTGCCAATTTCTTTGTATGAGCTAGGAAATATAAAATATACTGAAGCTAAAGTATTTCAAACTTGTCAGCTTCCCTCTCAAAGCATCTCAGAGACCCCATGTATTGAGTCTGCTCTCCATTTGTCTCCTTTGGATTGTGCAGTGGTCTGGCCTAGCTGAAGGCACTATCATATTGCATTTTCAGGTAATTTCCCTTGACAGTGCTTAATTTTGTTAGTCCACTCAGTTAATGATAGGCTAATTCTCCTCTTCTTGTTGTAGTGGACTCTTGGGTACTGTAATATTCAGAAAAAAAGCAACGAACAGTGGTTGAAACTACTTTACATGTTTGACATATGCCAGTATGTCACGCTGTGTCCTGTCAGGATTTGTCAGAACATCAGACATCAAACCAACAAGAGTCATGATACTCCTATAGCATGCACATTAGTTATTCATTCACTACTTTAATTTTAACATTTTTAGTTTATAAACCTCAAGAATCCCACCACCCTTTTCTTTCACATATGTTTTCATGATCGTTGCTCTTAAAATTTGCAATTAAAGACCAATGTTTTCTGTATTCATCTGCCATTTGATACCCTTCCCAGGAGCTGATGTCTAAGACATCATCTTAAATGAAACTAGAGAGCACTGACATGGACTGTCTGCTCCTGAAAACACTTGATATTCTCTGTAGATTATATTGATATCAATTCATAATTAATCACTACCAATATTTCCAAGTTCTGTTCTGCTCACCATTTAATTTTCCTCTTGCCATTGGCTTCGTCTTTCAAGTGATTTTTGTAAGGCATCTTGATTCAGCTGTTACCTTAATTTGTAAACGTCTTTTAATGTTTATTTTAAATATTTATATAACACTTCTTTTTTAGTTTTCTCTTAGGTAGGTCTGTTGCAATGTCTTGCATTCTGTGCTCACCTTGGCAGTGATACATAAAGTAGTTGCAGACAAGTTGAACTGGCTCCACAGGTCCAGGTTCATAAAAATTAAAACCTGTGAAACTCAGCTACATTCAGTTTCTGCATAGTTAGCTTTACCAGGATCCTCGTGGCTGTCATTATGCTCTTACATTTGATGTCACACACAGAATTTGAGATGTACTGGGGAATAAATTATTTTGTATTCAAATCTCAGAAACTTTAAATAAATGAAACTTGCAAGAGAATTGGCAAGACTTGCTTGTTTGCTGGGTAACTCTACTGTGGTAAAAAGCTTTTGGCATTTCTTATGGATAGTTTTCATACAGATAATAGCGATTTAAAAGTCTGTGTATTATAATATCATTGTCTGTCTACAGTGTCATATAGAGTCTTCTCCTTGCCTTGCCTATTTTTTTTTTCACAGCTGTGCATTCAAGGATGACTGTGGCACTGAAGCCTTATTTTCATCATCTCTTTCAAGCCCTTCAATGGAAAAAACTACCACATACATTTCTATGTTTTCTTTGTATGAATGATTCCATAAGTTAAGGAAACCTAGAATCATCTTTCTTTTAGGAGATAATGGTCTTTCAAGGATTTATCTTTTGTTACAACAAAAATATAATTATTTTCTGCTTCTTTCTATAAGCCGTTTGTTTCCTTAATTTCTGTTGTAATTTCCCCCATCATTAGAAAAAGCAGGATAGTGTCCTGGGTGAAAATATGTTATAAACCTTTTCTCTAATGATCCAAAGAGAAAGAATTCAGATTTTTTTTTTTCTTCCTGAATATATTAAAAACGTACTGGAAGATATCCTGTGTTTTGTCTCTAAACAGATCATATCAAACACATAGTAAGCATACAGAGTATCAAGTTTAATTCACCCTGGGCTTGTCAGAGAGAATGCAAGAGAGTCAGAAAGTGTTGGATTGAAAATCTTTCTATGGTGATATTTGCAGTATTGTCCCTTGAGAATTTTACAAAACCAATTTTTCTATTCTTTTCTTATGCAGTTTATGGTGCTTTCAGCTGCAAAAAGAGTAAAAGAAATTCAAAGTTGCCAAAAATTTTAGGTATATTCTTTTTCAAGTTGATTTTTCCTTCAGAGATTGATGTTGTCTTATTAGCTGTTTTTTATTCCTTAGAGATAGCTCTTTTTCCCGTAAGAACTGTCTATGCCAGTACACATCTATATACAAAATCATCCTTAATTGTAGTTGGTAGCAGGGTTTTTCTCATAATTAGTAAAGGACTGGAGAGACCCTTCTTATTAAAAAGCTTCTAACATAGTTACATGGATTTAATGAAGGCTATTTTTAATTTTGTCAATCTTATCTTTGGCACAGTTTTTTACCAGTTTATATAACCAAGGTATGCTTCAAAGGTAGTTTTTGTAATTTAGGATGCAGACATGCTGAAGTCAAACAGAGGGAACTGAGTTCAATAAAAATACAGGCCTTGCTGACCACATCCTGGAAATCAGAGAGTTGAAAAAGGTGTTGGAGCTGTAGCACATTGCCAAATGGATATGAACATTTAGTAAAAAGCTTCAGTTAGCACAGCTGACACCATCTTTGAGTGAGCAGCAGTGTATCTGTTAAAAGTGAGAATCAATGTGACTTTGTGCAGCACTAATAAGATCTTTTCTATGACATTGTACTTGATTTCATTAATATCTTTATAAATCTGTAATAAATTGAAAATATTTCAGAAAACAGCCACAAGAATGGCAGCAATTTTTCTATATTCTCTGAGACTGAAGAAAAATTGTGTAGTTTAACAAAAAGAAGGTGGAGTGAGTGAATGAGTCTCTGCTTAACCAGGGAAAGTTTTTGTAACAGGGAGAACTTTCTATGACATAGTTTAAAAAGTGTGTGAAGCTTGAAGCTGAAGTAGAACAAAATGATCTTGTCTATACTGGTAGATGTTGCTTTGCCATTTACTGGGGAGATGTGCTTCATAGTGTTCCTGCAGTGCCACAAAACCCTCCCATGGCTCCCTCTCTGCTTATATGCTTGGGCTTTTCTTTGAGGAAGCCACGGTTGCAAGGGAGTGAGGTGCATGCAAGTCTCTTAGCAGGGAGGCAGTCTGTGAACAGGACGAATAGGTGAAAAATGGAACTGCTGAGTGTACAGTATACCTGCTTTATAGTATGCATACTTCCCTTCAGTATAGACGTCTGCCTTCAGAATTCCTCTGACAGGGATGCGCTGGGTAAACACTGTTGAGTAGCATCTCTCGGTATCTAGGAATGTCAATATCCAAGGAAGAGAATATTAGCATTAGTATTCTGTGTCTAAAAATTGTTTGTGAAAAACAAAATAATCTTCTATGAATTAAGCATTTTAGGTTCTACTAAAGACCACAGAATTCCATATGAAAATCTGTGGGGTATGGTTATGTGGACCTCTTTGAAGCTTGAAAATATCATATTCACTGTCAAAGGAGTCCACATGAGCTCTTTCTTTCTGCACAGTGTTGAACTTTGTAGGAGTCTTCTGGCTTTGCTGTTGTGGTTGGTGACTCTAATTAGCTATAGGAATTAAAGATATGCTTCCTGTGCTTTGGAGAAACTGCAGCTGAGCCTTTCATACAAGCACGATACGTTGAAACAAATACAGAAGTTTTGGCTAAGGGTAGAAATACAGTCCCTTACAACTGGAAATTCAATCTGAGTTTTGAAAATGCATCCCAACTCCTTTTGTATGCAGGCCACTGTCTTCTTGTAGTGACATCTGTGTGATCCCTTTTTTGTTTAAATACTGACTAACACCCCATTGCTATTGGTGGATCTTCACAGATTTCATGACTGTCTGCTATGGGAGTTTCATGAAAATACAAGGGAAGAGCACTCTAGTTTTGTCAGCTTTGCAGGTTTGGTATGCTTAAATGAATGGAACACAAGACAGTAGCCTCATTCCTGTATTCCCATGGTGCATGCTTGCATACTAACTTTTCAGAATTTAAGTGAATTGCCTGAAATGTGTTAATTGGAGTGTATGCTCCTCCATGTGATTGGGTGTAAAAGACATAAAAATATTTCATTCTAAAAAGGAAGAGTACGATTGTGCTTATTGGGTTTTTGGTTAGTTTTTTAAGTTAGTTGAAATAGCTGCAGTGGGAGATGGAAATACAATGAAAGGACAAGTCGTAAGCTCCTTCTTGGACACCCTCGTAAATGCCATTAACAGCTTGTTAAGAATATAAAACTAGGAATAACTGGTCAGTGTTTGCAAAAAGACATTCTATGATTCGCATCCCCCCAAGGATCTTTGCTGGTGACTCATTCATTATGCTCACAAAGATCTGGAAAAAGGCATGAATAGTAAAATGAGAACATTAGAAAATAGTTACTTGGGATAATGAAATCTAAATCTGATATGAAGCTGCAGAAAGATCTTGCAATTCTGAATAAAAAGGTATGTTGAACTTCTATTACCCTTTACAAGTGAGATGTTAACCAGCATAGAGTTTTCTTGATGATGAGCTGATTCCTTTGTTTTGGGGAAGATGCAGTTAGTTGGTACAAATCTCTGCTTAAAATGTGGTCAAAAGGAATGGCTTCTTGCAATATGGGCAGGACAGAGTCAAAAGCTCATTTTCCTATCCTTTGCTAGGCAAGGGGTATCTGGGATTCAATAATATAGTAGTCTTTAAGGGGGAAAAAATGAAAGTACTTTTAGAAAAGGATGACAGGTTTTACAGCATGATATCCAGGGAAGTGATCTCGGTAGAGCCAAAGAAAAAAATGGTAGCAATTAAAATTTGAGCTCCTGTGATAGGTTTCCTGTGTTTATAGATAGGAAAGATCATATTTTAGCTGCGTTATGTAGAAAGAATCTGCAAGACATAGTCATAGCTTATGTGTAGGTGTTTGGAGGAGAGCAGACTTGAAGAATATGCCCAGGTGTTAGGTAAAGGACTGTGTGGAAAGGATCAGAAGATTAAGAGTTTTGCTCACATTGTAAACTCGTTAAAAAGATGACTTTAATTTGGATATTCTTATCTGAAAATGAGAAAGAGATGAGATTTTCCTTCCAGTGACACTATACTTGTATTCTAGGTTATTGTAATCTAGGTCATTGGCTATTTGGCATGCCCACATTAGGAATATACATACTTATTTTCATTTACTAGGGAAGTTTTCAATGTATAACACCAAAAACAGCACATAGGGGCCTTTACTTTTTGTACATAGCATATGTACAGCCACACGAAGGCTAGTAAGCATAATTTCTTCTTCATTCTGTCAACATCCTGGCAATGCAGATCAAATACCATGACTTTTGTTTTGTGTAAACTTAGCATGGGAATTTACAGTAGCACCTTAAAATTCCCCTCTGCTCTCTAAGTCTCTCTCTCTGCCAAGTGAGTTATAAAGGACTTGGCCACATGGGAGATGAGCAGTCGTGTTTCTGTTACAATGGGAACTTTTTCTTATGGGCTTCCTCAGGTAAAGTAGAAGACCCTCTTCACCTTGGAGACCTGTTACCTCTTGGAGAAGACCCTGATCTGCCTTAATTCAAATGCCACATTTCGATTTTTGTTCCCACTGATAAAGGCAGAGTTTGGACAATGCAATAGATCAAAAGGCTCCAAGTTACTCCAGATAACTGCCTGTATTGTCCATACCTTTGTGTAGCCTCAAGACAGAGAGTTATCCAGAGAGGATTTTTATGAGGATTTTTTGCCCTCAGTGCAGTTGAGCCTGTCCCTTCACGTCACCCAGCTGCCAACAGTTGCAGCTCTTCCCTGGACTTTTTAACTGGTGACTGAAGTATCATGCTCCCCCCTCCCTGGAAAGAATTTTTCATGGTAATGCACAGCTTATATGTTCTTCAGCGTCCCTCCTCCCCAAGGATTTACTTAGCAGTTAATTCTGCATTTCTGGATCCAGCTCTTGTGGTTTTGCAGAGTAAAGCTTCATGCAATTCTTTTATTTTGGGGGGGGGGAGGAGTGTGGGTAAATACCCTTTGGAGCCCCACTGATGACAAATACTCCTCACAGTCTGTTCTTTCCTACCTTGTAACAGTGATAGTTCTGGACTGAAGCAAACCAGACTGTTAACAGCTCCGTTATAAAAGGATCTAAGCAGATGCCTGTCTATGCATCCTCAACATGATACATATTCAGATTTCCCATTTTCTGATGGTAGTTTCAAGTAGACAAATAATTTTTCACTCATCTAGCAATGCTTTCTGAGATTCCTCACTAGGTAGGTTGTTTACATTCAATTTATATCCTTACTGGGATTCCCAGGAAAATGTCCAAGACAGTCATAGCCAGCCATGTCTTAGCTACCCTTCTGAAGATGTTTTCTCAGACAAGTCCTCTCATTTCCTACGTAGGTTCATAGTGCAATCTCCTTTGAGAACGAACTGCATTCCCATACCCTTTCCCAGTGTCTGGCCTCAGCTGTTCCAGGGAAGACTTTCTTGGAAATTTTTGATACATCTGGCCATTTGCAATACACTGTGCAGTGTACAATGTACAAGATGGCTTCAGAGTGTTTACAATTTGTTTGGCATTCACGGACTATTCAAGCTGACTATCCCATTAAGGTCTGCTATATTTCCTTGGCTGATGATAGCAATGTAACCCCTAAGATACGTTCACATTTAGCTCTACTGTCTGGGTTTATTGGGCCCTGAAGGTTCCTGATGAGAACTCCTGTGGCACACAATTCATATGTCATTTCCGGGAGCTCAAAGTAGTGAGAAATGATTATCAAGCCTTCTACACATGTATTCATGTAGCCACCTAGAAGTAATGGGGATGGCATAAAGAGTGGAATAAAAATGAAAATGAGAGTATCAAAAATAAAGCTGTGTGGCACCCCAAAAGAAAAAAATAAAGGGAACAATGCAGGTCGATCTAAGGATGCATTATGGGAATAATTGTGACAACATGAATGGAGGGAATAAAGAAGGAAAAGAGGACAGAATGTTAAAGATTGTTGACATCCAAGGATGAATGTGATGGAATTCTGGTTCCAAGTTTTTCTGAAAGGAAATTATTAATGTTATTAACGTAGCTGGTTTGAGTAATGAGTAAATTGGTTTAGCATGGAACTGGCAAGGGAGGGATTCTGACTGCTTTTGTGAACAAACTCTTAAATTTCTAAAAACTCTAGAAATGGAAGAGAAAACATAGATGGGGTTAGAGCTGGACAGACAAGCAGGGCAACAGTTGCCTTTTTGTGGGAAACCATATGTTTTTATTGTGGGGGAAAGAGAAAGCTAAAGAAAGTATGGGAGAACTGCTGCAAGTGTTAGATGTAGTAGAGCATAAAGGAAGGGAAACTTCATTCATCCTGCCTAAGGATGTTACTGGCTTGGAACGGAAGGGAAGGAGAAGGCAACCAAATCATCACTTTTTGATATGATTTGATTCTGGTTTGGCTTTTTGTTAGACCTCTTTATTCTGGACTGGAACAAGCAGTTCTCTTTACATCCAGGGAAGATCTGAGAACATTAAAAGAACCGCAGGATTTATGACAATCCCTCTTCACAGAACAGCTCAGAGTTACTCACTCACATCAGGCACTGAGATTCATATTCCCCTGACTCACTCACATTTGTCTGTCTGAAGTCATAAAAGAAAATGCCACAGGAACACATCCTGGGTATCATTTTACTAGGCTTGAAGAACTACATTATTCATTAAAGATAAATTACATGCAGTTATTTGCCTTTTTGTTTAGGCTAACAAATGCCTTGTCCTAATAATGTGTGGGATCACATGAGAATAACTCATCTAGATGTTAATGAAATAATCAAATAATCATGTCACAAGAAGTACTTATACTGTGATGATATTGGTCTCCATCAAATCTACTGAGAAGTTAGGTTAGCAATGGATTTGCTTGGTTAGGGCTAGGATTAGGGCTATGCACATTTTATTTCTGTAGACCAAGATTGCTGAACACAAAAAGATCTTTTTGTTCCTTAAAGTCAACTATTTCCCTTCAAACCTTCCTCCCCCTGCACCCCAACATTTCCTTGAAAGCCCTTTCGTTTTAATCTATATCTGGAATATATGTCAGTACTTCCATGTCTCTTAGGCATGCCCATCTCACCCATGTCTTCTCCCCATCCCTCAACTGTGTTTGTCAGGGATGTCATTTGATTAGAAACTGCTTCTCTTGAATTGTGTTAGGAAGATGTGCAGAGATTAAAAACCTGAGAAATTTATGCATCAAGACTAGTGGGTGATATACACTCTGCAGTATTTATTATTTGAAGAGATGCAATTTACAGTCTCCCCATTTCCCTCCATCTGTAGTTAGTTTTCTATCCTCTTCAATTTTCTGGGGTTTTTTGTTTGTCAAAAATGTCATGCGAACATTCCCTGAAGTTTTGGAATTGGTCAAATATATATTTTTGATACCGATGCTTAGACAAAGAGATGATGTATAAATGGCCTTGGAACCTCCATTAATAGAAATGCACTGAAAAGTTTTAACACAAACATGCAGTTAAAATACATACACACAAATTGACTATGACATGCATTTTAGAAAGCACCTGTTGGTTATAGTCATTAATGTATTTTTTCTCAGGACAGCAGCAGCAGGATTACAGTAAATATGTCTGCTTCATGATAGTGTATTTTTATCATCTTCTATAGGGAGAGTATGTTATAAATACCAGGAATGTCTAGAATGTTTATTGGATTTAAAAATAGAGAAGAAAGTGCGTGATGTTTAGCTGAACAGCAAAAATGCATATTTAAGCTTTAGAAGAAAATAAACAATGTCTCTAAAGTGGTTTTACGTTACTGTATATCCAAACAAGGCTTTTGGGTAATTTTGAGGTTTTGTCAGCTTTCTAGATTTTTATCAAATGTATGATTATTTTGGAACTGTGGCAAAAGGCCAGTTCTGTTATGGATACAGTTGAGGACTTCTATTTAAAGATATTCTAACCACTCCCTTTACAATACTTCTGCTTAAATTATAATTTTGTGTGCTGTATGTTAGTTAGGAAAGGTTTTTCTTCCAATCTGTGAAGCCTTCAATTTGCTCCAAGAGGTAGACTTTTCACAAGAGAGCATTACCTAAAGTTGAAGCAGAGTGTCAAGGCCTCTCACTCATCCATCCATTGTCCTAAGATAATCTGCCACTGTTTGTCTGGACAACAGTCAATTTTGCAGCTTCAGTAACATGCAAAACTCTCAAGGAACAACAGGAGCATGTGTTTTGGTGTGTAGTGCACACATACATAGACGTGCATCTGTATGAAGTACTTTGTCTAGTTCTAATGACCCCCCAGTGATTTAATTGACTTTGAGAAGCATTTAAGCCTCTCTCCCTACCTCTCATTTGTGAATGGTTTGTGGAAGCTTCCAAATTCCAGGAGCTTCAATGTGCTGTTGTATTTCCTGGACGTCTGTGAGAGTCTGAGGTGGCCATTCTTCTGGAGTTGGTAGAGCTACCATCTCTGCTCCTTAGGGTGAGTCCAGAGTAAGTTTAGACAAAAGGTACTGAACATAATTTTGAGATTTAAGCAGCCAGACCTGAAAGCAATAAATGCTGAACAAGTAGGAATATTACCATCTTTTATTTGGTTGGGATGGGAAATCCAACTACTGGGAAGATGTTTTATTGGAGACACAGGAACTGCACAACTGTCCATAAAATGCTGTCTGTGGTGTAATGCATAAAGCAGCAGAGGGTGCCAGAAAGCAATAAGTTGTGGTTTCCGTTGTAAATAATGGAAAAGGAAAGGGATTGTAACAAGCAATGTTAGGGTGGAACATTGTGAATTCGGCTACAAAAGGGAGGGAAGAAGACACACTTGTAATTTTAAACACTCAAATGTGCTTAAAATGAAAATAACACCACCCAACAAATTGTCAAGCTTTTGGAGGTATTGTGTCCTACATTATACTTAGGTGACAGTGCTTTTCGCTGAATCATCTTTTAGTGGCTATACATGCCCAGAATTTCAAAGCTTGGCCCTTTAGCAAAGAGGCTGTAAGACAGGAGGATAATAAATTAGCACAGATTGTCCCAACGATGTAGTGTGTTAATTACAAGCCAACATGGTAACAAAAACCATTCTGTCCTTCTGCATTTGTAATTTTTAAACTTATTAAAACAGACTTGACAACTTCCCCCTGCTGTCCTGCAAAGTAAAATACCAAATATTTTATGCCAAATAAAGCTTTTTCAGCCATATTGCATTACTTCCAGAATATAATACAATTACAATGTTAGAAAATGAATGGAAAGAACAGAAAGGCGCGTACTGAAATTACTATGATCAGTCCAGGTGTATCCTCTCACTCTGCCCTTGATCTTTGCTGGATCAGGAGCTGCCTACATCTGCTGCAGCTAACGTGAGCCTGTTTTGAGGAAAGAATACCGAAATCTGCTTGATTATACAGTGTCTTTTACAGACTCACCATTTTGAAGTTCCTTGACTTTTTTTGGTCCATTCTCCTCTTTCTCCAATATCTGTAGTTATTATATTAGGGGGATTAAAAGGCACTTCTTTGCCTGATGCTTAAATATTTGTGTATGCGCTACTGTTGTGTTCACCACTTATTCCATGAAATGTCAAAACGAAGCACACTGGCTTTCTCAGAAAAAAATCTTCTGTTTGCTGTCATCACATACACATCCATGGGACTGGTTGCTGAGTACTCATGTTTTTTTTCATTGATCACTATTACTGTTCTGCAAACCTGCTCCTGCTGTCAGGAGCCCGTGGATCTGGCCAGTCTGGAATGGCATGAGGTACTATTGGGCAGCTGAAACTTGGTGTTAGTGAAGGTTTTGGCACCACTGAACTGGATTTAAATGCTGATGTTAATTCTAAATATAAACTCTATTACAGCTGGTGACTCTTTTATAGGCAATACTATTAACGGTACACAAAGGTAAATTTGCTTAAGCTAGCAGTAGAACAGGCAAGTTATCACAAAGGCTACTTCTTTCAATAGCATTAACTAATCCCTTCTCATGTAAAGACTCTTGATCAGGTTAATTAAAATATTAACACAATCTTCTTATTTTTTTTATTATTTTATGTAACCTGTCTGTTTAAATCCACTGTGACCTGAAACATAATACACAAACGGTTAGAATACAGTACAACCATTTTTGTTTCAGCAGAAATAAATAGTATAAATACAGTAATCTATTTGGCAGCTTACTGATGTGCAGGAATTATTTAAAACACTCCTAGTCTGAGGAATCTGCTGACCATATGATCAACAGATGATCATATGACATAAATCAGAGCTATACTTATTTTAAGTTGAACTTATTTTAAGTTGGCCCAGTGTCTGGATATGAATTAATATGGGCAGGGTTCAGTTTCAGAGTCAGTCCAAGATAAATTTTTTTTGTTAGGACTTGATTGTATTTAATCTCACAAACTGATCACAAATAATTTTTGCTTTTTGAAGAGTTTATATGAATTTAAAGCATTTGTTTACATATGCAATTCTTTGCAATTCTTTCAGGTAACATCCTGACCAGCACCAAACCTGTGAAGTCCAAAATGTTGAATCTGAACAGTCTGTCTGAAATAGAAACATGTTTCTATTTTAGCTTGTAGCTTTTGGTAGTCTTTAATTCTATAATAATTAGAATATGCTTCGTTAAGGCTTGTATTGTCAGCTAATTGGAACCTTGTTTGAATTATTCATACATCTTGATTCTTCAGAGTTTCTTTGGAATTACAATGGGAGCATACCGATGACATTTCCCTCTAGGGAAAAAATACCACAAGAATTTTCTTTGTCCCGTGGTTTCCACACTGGAGAGCTGAGACCTATTTGTATGTGAAATAAACAGTACTTCATGAAGTTAGATAGCTACAGTTTTGTCTCTTCTAACTGCATATATAACTAGCTAACCAACATCCCAGTCTAGTGGGCTGTTTTGCCTGTCATTCACAGATTTTCTCAGTAATTCTTCCCCAAAATAGCTTTAAATTAGGGTGGTTTTTTTTTGTAAAATCTCTCACTTAGTTCATAGACAGATCAGCAGCAATGGTCCACAGTAAACATATGTGAAAGGGTGTCCTCAAAGTTCTTGTATATATAAGGCTTCTGTTTGGATTTCTTAGCATAAACAGTTTTGAAAGATTTATATTGTTACATCGTATAAATTAATGTATTTGAAGATATGTGCCCCCTCCAAACCCCAGTAAATGCTTATTTTTCAAGTAAAACTGTCTGTATTTTGGAACTTGAAAACACTTGGATAACTATTTAAAACATCACTTCCTCCTACACTTCACACTTCATTGGCTACAACTGGAAGTGAAGTAACAGCAAGCAATAAGTGCTTGTTCAGGCCTCATTTTATAGGCTCAAGCACTTCTGATGTTTCTGTTATAACGTTTGGCTAAGAATTCAAGAAAAAATCCTTGCCCTATGGAACTTAAAATTGGATATTCCGTTGCCTTCCATGGTTCCAGGTGCTTTTCAGGTGCTTTCCAGGTGACTGAGAATCTTGACGCAAGATCTTGAGAAAATGTGGAAAATGCTTCCCGTGATTAGCAAAGAGCTGGGTAACTGTGAAGGCTGTTTATAAGCATGGTATGAAAAGATATACAGCATGACCTAGACCTAATAATTCTTTGTATTCTAAACATGGTATAAAATACAATGCTCAGGTACGCCAGCAAAAGTGAAAGCCTGGATCTGAGTCCTTTATATTATCCCTATGGCTTTTAAAGATGCCTGGCTTAATTTGAATAGTTTTAATAACCTATGACATCAAGTAATCATCAATTTAATATCTTTTGAGTCTTTTTCTTTAGGGTTTGGATCAATTTGAGTCTGTAATACAAACACTAAACATCAAGAAAAATCAGTGACTTATGTTATATTCTCTCCTGCATATATCTTCCCAAGGACTTTAAGTTCCATCTGAAGGACTAGCCCAATAACTTTAGACATACAGAAATCTCTGGGCTGCACTTTCAGAGGTTGTTAATAACAAATATTTTTATCACTTTTGCTTTGGTGAGCTCAATGTTCTATAAATATTTGGCAGGGTAATATGCAAAATATATCTAATTAAAAAAACATCAGAATGTTTATAAAATCAAAAGGTCAGAAGGATAGGAGCAAGTTGTCAGTGTCTCTCCTGCACAAGCTGTAGCATTATGACTTCTGGTGTAATCAAAAAGGGAGGGTGCAGAAAGCCTAAAGTGCATCTGGATGGGCTCCATTTGCAAAGTTCAAGAGATGCAGTGAAATGCCCCATAGTTTACCTGTTTACTTATCTTTTAAAGGTTTCATTCCGCCTCTGGTTGTAATTGCCCTTATTTCTAAAAGCTGCTTTTTTGGATGAGCTAAATGAAGTTGCTATGTGTTAAATAGTGGTGAAAGAGAGAACTGGAATGCTTTCAAATGTTTAATTAAATCTAGTAAATGAACACTCTGTGATAGACTCTCTTTTGACCTAATGGAGAGAAACTCCTCTGTTTTAAAGAAGCGTGCATTTTCATATTGCCCTCCTAATTTTCAGAAGCTGCCAAGTTCCATAAATATTTAGACATTTGTACCTTGCTGACTCAGAAGCATTGCATAACTAAAAAAATGTTTGTAGACAGGCTCACTAAAATGATGCTTTACTTTAAAAAACACTGTGTTTAAACAGAGTTCCTTTTATCATTGCCTTAAAAAATGTCCTTTCAGGGTAATATTTATCTTCAGTTTTGTGTTCTCAGTGTATGTGTAGGGCTCTTTCATGGTGGCAGTGGCCAAAGGCCTGAGGACATGAGAGCGCTCAAGAAGGGAGTTACTTTGAGACTCTGGAAGAGAACTTTTGCCTAATCTTTTCTTTTGATCCATGCTGCTGTGGAGTCATATTTTAGCTTTCTAAGAATTCATGCAAGATATTGACATAATTTCATGGCTTTCTGAATCCAAATCAAGGTGTCTATTCAGGACCAAATCCAGCACTGTATTCCAATCAAAAATCTAGGACTTCTCACAATTTCAATTATAGCAGCACAAAAGCACTTCTGAAATTACCATTGTATTTTGTGCTTTGCAATATCTGCTGTAAAGACTAGTGTCTAGACTACTCTCTACTGGGTAAAGCAAATGCAGATAAGACACAGCAGGAAGACTGGGTGAGAAAGGAAGACAAGAGAAGCAAGATCACACCATTATATAGGTGAAGAGAGTAAAATTTTGCATTCTTCTCTTAAGGGTTTTTTGGGTATTTGTTGATAGAGGTATTTGGGGTTTTATAAGAAAATGATCAGCAGATATTCATAATGATCTGTTTGGTCATCTAAAAATTATGATTAGGATTAATGCTTTTATTTAGAATCACTGAATTATTCATTAACATATTGATGCGTACAAACAGAAAAAAAAAAAAAGCAACCAAACACATTGTATTTGAAATTGCAGAGATTATCTCCCATTCCCCAAGCATTCCAAGCACCAAGTCAGGGGCTAGGTTAAAAACCTGCAACACCAGTTATCACTTTCATGTTCCTGATGGGAATGACAATAATACATGCCAAAAGGGAGCCATTTCCCACTGTAATATTTTCTTAAAAACAATACACACCCCAGCTCACACTCTGACCTCAACCGTGACCTCATACATTCTTTTATCAGCAGGTCAGTACATATGTCTGTTGAATTCCCCAACTATTTGAGAAGTTAATTTGTTTCCACATTTCTGGTTTTACTGGTGATAGTTCATGTTTGGAGTGCGTGTTGGAAGAATTTGATGTGCGTGTTCCTAAATATCTGTTGGAAAAGTCAAAGATATTTCAGTTTTAAATAAGACCATTATCCTTTCCTCAAAAAATAACTAATAATTAAATAACTGCAGCATCATTTCCTAAAAATTTTTGCCTAGGAGGCTTTCTACATACCAGTAGTTATTATCCTCCAAGGTAAAATTCTCTTCAAATGCCTTCAGTAAATCAGTTTTTAATTTGCATACACGGCAAAGTCAGTGCTGAGTTTGGAACAGTTTTTTGGACTGATGCTACCTAGGTCACTGATAGTTATTTTCATTAAATGCTCCTTAAATTATTGTATTGCAAGTAATGAGGAGTTTGTTAGAAAAATGTTACTCTGAATGCATGTGCGTGTCAGTGGATTCTGCTTAACACCCTGAAATTATTTATAATTTCCATAGGAAAATGGAATGTGTCTTGCATCTGGGTGAGGTAACAGGCCACGTACAACAGCAAGTCAGCAGAACGCATTTAATATCTCCCAGCAGGACTGCTAACACCTGTTTTATCTGGGTGGGTTTTCAAATTTACACCACCCATGGAAACTTGACATTGCCTTCCAGTATAATTACAAAAAAACATTGCAATAACCTGTCATGTTAGGAGCTTATGGGAAATAAATTATCAGAACATAAATAATGTGGTTTTTAAGTCTCTCCTCTTCTTTGTACTTTTGCAAGTTTTACTGGAGAGCTTGCTTCTTTTCTGATTTTCCCTTTCTTCAAATTTCCCCCATTTCTACAATGTGACCCAAGAATTCATGGTAAATTTTACCCGGTCTTGGTGGTCTCCAGTTAAGGGAGCAGTGCAACATTCAGCCTGCCGTATCAGCATCTTGTACAGAGATTGCAAATTTGAAACTAGAGAGGTTTCTCAGTAAGGTCTCTGTAAGTTTTGTGTTACTCTGGGCCACGCTTCTTCCCATTGCATTTCCTTCAGGATTTGGAAGTATTTGAGTGTATTATCTGCTCTTCAAAGTGCCCTTATTAAGTAGTAATGCTAGTAGTAGTAGTAAAAATAGTGATATTTTTTATTACGTTCTAATACTATGTACAGTTTCTTTACAGGCAATCTTGGTGGAAATGTAAGACTTTCAGACAGTCTTGCTCAGTAATCAAACTCTGCTAGTATGAATGTACGAACACATATATATGTTAATAAGCATACCCAACTTTAAACATGCAAGTGACACAAGAGACAAGAAAGCAGATGGCTTGCTTTCAGATAAGTTAAACTAGTTTAACCTGTACTGTATCAAAAGAAACTAGTCTGCTCATTATAGTTTAACTATAACACTTGTAAAAGGAGACCACAGAAGATTATTTCACATTGTTCCTTTGAATGTCTTTAACCCTACTCTTGTTCTGGCTACAGTAGACATAAATTGAGAAAAAGTGTTTTCTGCAGCAGGATCCTCCCTAGGAATCCGCTACTGTGGATAACATACAGCAATACAGTTTAGTGAAAATACTACAAAAATTTTGTAAATTAAAGTTCATGACAGCTTTTCAGAGAAAACAGGTAAATCAACAGCAATGCAAAACTGAATACAGTACAGGGCATGGAAGGTGTTTCTTATAATGATTGAGGTTACTGATTAGTACTTTCATAAATAATTAAATCTTACAATATGTTATAACAAATAAATCATAATTGCTTACTTTTTATAGATTAGACAGTTTTTTTCCCACAAAGTATGTATAACTAGAAAAGCATTAGGGATTTTTTTATATTTTAATTGCATTACCCTTTGCAAATTTTTCTAAAGAGGTGAGCAAAACTTCAGATGTGCCAAGTATCTGTTTTTAGTGAAGAGCAACAGTGGATTCTCAATACTGAATATTGTTTGGGTCATTTAAGAATCACCTAGACTCCCAAACAGTGTTGAAAATGTGGCATTTGAGAATGGATAGGCAGTGGGATAATAGGACCGGGTAATTCAGTTTTGGTATATCAATTTTAATCTGGAAAGGTGATATTGATTTCAGTTGAACCTCCGTGGTGTGAGCAGCAGTCACAGAGGGGCATTTGGGGCCAATAGTCAGCCTGATAAAATCATGGTACGCATAGATATGTACAATGAAAACATGATGGTATGTGGAATAGCAGGCAGTGTATTCAGTTATCACTTGCTTGAAATGGAGAAAGGCCTCAACTGATTTTTATTTTTTGCCTATTTTGTACCTAGTGAAAAAGCTGAAAGCCTACCTGCCTGGTTTATGTAGTCTGGCTTTGTTAAACTTAGTTAAACTTTTTTTAAACTTTTATCTTGGTGATAAAACCAAGTATAAAAATATATGTCTGTATAGAACTGCAAGCATACTCTCTTTATATCTCTGTCTCATAGCTTTCTATCCCTATGCTTTAAGGAGAAGCAAAACAGGAATACAAACTAGTGAAACCAGCTGGGAAGAAAACCCAGAAGGAACAAAGTTACAAGGCAAACTAAAAATCTGGGTGTTTCCCACGCCACAAGTGAGTTGTCAACAAGTCACAATGTGTGCAGTGGATGAGTCAATAATGAACAGAAAGTGAAATAAACTTGTCCTTCTCAATCTCTGAAAACAGCTTTAGGTGCAGCAGGTTGTGCAAGATTATAGATTTGGTAAAAAATATAGACCTTTTAAGTAGTGCGTGTGTGAGGTTTAAATAGGTACGTATGAGAGTGTCCATGACCAATTCTCGTACTGTTCTGTATTAGGTGAGGGAAGATCAGAGTTTAGGTCATGCCCACCTTGAAGTATTTTCCAGGTATTCCCAGCGCATTCTGTATAGCTAAGTCTACCACGGACAGTTTCATTCTCTCACCAGCTCCAACATCAGCACCAAAAATGCTTTTATCCACACATGAGGGTATCTGAATGATTGCCTGAATATCTGTTCTTTTTAGAGCCTCCAATTAAGACCAGACTACTGGCACTTCACTTGCTACTAAGAAAGTAGCCAGAACTCAAAAACTAGTGTGTCTCCTTCTGTGTTTGGTTTATGCGAAAGTCACACAGACAAATAATATCGTCCCTTCCATTTGTTACTTTATTCATTTTATATAGCATGTGTATTGTGAATATTTAGAGTCCTTGATGCTACCTGTAAGGCATTAATTGTATTTTTATTTGATTTTGATTTTACTAGTGCTCCAGAGCCTGAATGAGAACGAGCTGTGTAATAATAATAATAAATTATTCTCTAGTTCTGCATTCATTGACCTCCACAAATTTTGTTAGTGATGAATATCCATGGGAAAGAAAGTCTAATACAGGTCTCTCAACTCAGGTTAATACTCTAGAGAAATTTAGGAAGAAATCTTGCTGGTAAAGTGTGTTTGAAATACGGTTACTGTGACACAGAATATCCCATGCTGTAATGCTAATCTCAGTGGGCAAATCTTTAATATTAGTATTCCAAAAAAAAAAAAAAAGCAACAAATACTGAAGAGTTTTATGGAGTTTCTGTGCTCTGGAAGGTGAGTACATATGTGACTCTCCAGGTTTCTGGTGTTATATATGTTGATATATAACATATATATGAGCATATATGTTACTCTTTGGGTAATATTCTGCAGAATATTACCATAAGTGTCACT